>JAGMVK010000023.1:0-600000 GCA_020747065.1 Cadophora sp. MPI-SDFR-AT-0126 | reverse complement strand
TGAACATAGTATATTACTAAGCACTGAAACATGTCGCCCACCTCGAGGCATCGGAGTAACTCCCGGAATGCATTCCTTTCCTCTCTGAGTGTCTTCAGAATTTGGAGTTATATTATTTCGTTATCCCTTCGTCCGGTGAGACATTACCCAGCGCTAAGCAGGGGGGTGCGGGCCGGCCACGAGTGCTGATACAGCGACGACCCCCTGCTACTTCGGCGACGACCCCCCCCTCTTGTTTTTATGGCAGAAAACACGGTGTCCCCGTAAGTACTGCGGCAGTAAATTAGAGTAGTTGCACCCGCCAAAATCAATGTAATAGTACTTTAAGATGCATTTTACGTGCTGATGCTAAAACTAGAAAAGAGAGACTAATACTGAGTTGCTGGGATTACAACAAAAAGGGAAAATTTCTCATGGATATGTGTGTAAGGATGATTATTCAAATCACGATGTTTTACAATGTACGCGTCAAGAAAGGTACGCGATTTCGCGATTAATTAGGTGGCGCTGGAAGTCACTTTCTTACCGCTGACATTTTAGGTCACCGCCCTCGGAAAAACAAGGGGGGGTCGTCGCCGAAGTAGCAGGGGGTCGTCGCTGTATCAGCACTCCCGGCCACAAGAGCGGGACCGCGCATTATTTTATGTACCTTTACATATAATTTACATAAGAAAGTACATCGCGTTAATAAATTCACGCGTCAACTTGACCAAACTACATTCCCATTACGCGTTTGACTTATTAAAATGAAGCACTCTCTTGACGACGTCGATTCCAGTGACAATAATACTTTTCCCCCTAAAAAGAAGGCCAAACCTCCATCTCTACAAGAGATATTAGACGAATTCGGACCTGCTCTACCTAACACTATAGATACACTCACTCGATGCCGGCCTCCATTGATGATTCTGATTCAGATAACAACAGGAGGGAGACAGAGGCCTCCAGCTCTTCACTGATATCGAGCTGCTTTCCCGGAATCAAAAGGAGTATGTTGCATCTATTCGCCATCGCAGCTTCGTAACACATTTGTGGCGTCAGAATATTCAAATCAGTATCATATACACGTATCTGCTCGCTCTTCCTCATGTACTTTACTGCTATTCGCTCGACCTCGGACGGATCTGAGAAACGGACATGGAGCCTCTGAGCGGTCCTCCAAACGCCTCGTTCCAAGATCTTGAACGTGATCCAGACTGAGTCCGGCGTCTGAGTCACAGGAGTTGAATCCTGCAGAAGTAAGCTCGCTGAGATGAATGGTAGAGAGTATAGCCTTACCCGTCGCCTTCTGAGTCTTGGTGAGGTGGTCTCTGCTCCAAGATCTCCTGACTGCAAGGCTGCAGCAGGACCCCTCTGATCCCCAATAGCACTCTCCATGACAGCCAAGAGCAACGCAACTTTCAAATTATTTTATCATATTGCAAAGACGCTTCCACTGAATCGCCAACGAAGCCGAAATGATAGATAACTCGCCAAACCCCCCCCCCCCCCCCCCCCCCCCCTTAAAACCCCAATCCCAAGTATCTAGAACGCCAGCTGAACTTCCATAGAAAAGAGACATGAGCACCTTCATATTGTTCCTCGCCTAGTTTCAGGGGTTGGATCTGGAACTGGACTCACATCTCGCCACTCCTGACTGAAAGCAAACAAGACCATTTTTGACAATCATTCCAAGCCTGACTCCAGTCGGAACTCAAGGGCCCGCCACAGTTCCCCTGCCGTCGCTCTCATAATCTGACACTGGTTCCGAGAGTGTAGTTCCAGCCATCAGATTCGCAACTTCCTGCTCCCCGACAGCGTCTTGAAAACTCATTATCGAACTCTCACCATCAGAGTCCTCGTCTTCATAAGTCCCCATGTCTCCATCCGATCCTACGTCTTCATCTGATTCGTCCATGTACTCGTCCTCGGAGGGGTAGTCGTCCGAGTATTTCATGTTGGGATTCGGTGTGCCGGTATTGGCGAGGAGGTTCTCGAATGCGGCGAGTAGTTCGTCTGGATCTTCCTCTGGCCCGACGTATCGAATTACGCGAATATTCTCATACAAATCATACAGTATATCTGGGTCGTAGATAATCCGCTTCCCTGGACTCATGGTTGATAGGACTTCCATGGTTTGAATCCATCCGTAAACTGCAGCCGTCCCAAGCACATTGCCCTGCGGGTGGGCCATATCCCAGTTCAAAGCTGCTCCTTTTTGATAGAGGGTCCATATGGCATCCATATGACCACGTTCAATTGCTAATCCAATTGCCGATTCGCCGTCCCGATTGAGAAAGTTGATGTTAGCTCCACAATCTATCAGAGATGAGATGGCGGCGCTTCTGTTCTGGTAGGCGGCAAAATGAAGTGGTGTCCAGCCCGCCAAATCACGAGCTTCTAAGTTTGCTCCAAGACTACACAACATTTCTATAATTGCAGCGCCTTCGAGAGATTCGGGCCGAGCAGCACTATGAAGAGGCGTATATCCAAACTTATCACAGATATTGACATCTGCCTTATATTGCAGCAGAATTTTCACGCATTCGTAACTACCTGTCGCAATTGCAATGTGCAATGCAGTTTTACCTTCGCAGTCTGTTGCAGAAACATTTGCTCGGTTCTCAATAAGCACTCTTAAGTTGGTTGTGTCTGCGCGTACTGCAGCCCACATAAGTGGCGTTCGTCCCAGCCAATCGACGTTGTTTAGATATGAGGAATCAAGTTCTAGCTGTTGCTGAAGTGACAGTTCCACGATTCCAAGAATGATTTTGTGGATTGGGCTTAGTTGTAAGGGGTAATCTTCATCGATATCAGGCACAGAAGAGTTGTACGCTGCGTCACTGTTTGAAAATCGTCTGTTCCACACTATATCTACTGCCGATCTGTGTGGTAGTATTAGAGGAGCTGCGTTGATCATCCGGCATTTCCCAGTCAGGAGAAGACATTGCTTACTTCCCAAAAATGTTCTTGAGATTCATGTCTGCCCCGATGCTTATGAGGTAGGCAAATATATCTGCTTGCCGGTGGTTTTCTGCCCACTTTTAGAAGCCGGTCAGTTAACGTTATATCCTTGGCATTGATCTCATGGCCCATAGTTCATATTGTCTGAAAATAAACCTTGGCCCGAATACGATACATAAAAACCCCAATTGTGCATACATGGAAGACACCTGAGAAGCTTACTTACATATAATAGTGACTCGCCGTCCTTGTCGATATCAAATGGAGAGATCTCTCGTGTAGAAAGTATGCGTTGGAGATTGGCCAAGTTACCAGCTATTATTGAACTCACAGCAGGATGAAAATTGTCAAATACTCGAGGAACTCGTACCGACCAAGAAGCACCAGAGCCAGTGACATCTCTCCAAGTGCTTGTGAATATCAAGGCTTTTCGGACCATCCAGGTTGGGAAATAATAGCAAAACTGTGTTGACGATACCATTGACCGACGGCAACGGGGAGAGTTGCATTTTGGGGAATTAAGTATCGGCGTTCCGGCATAGGAGTAGAACAATGTTCCGACAAGGACTTGGAGCCATCTTGGAGTGGCGATGCGTGACTGGACATGGCATTGGCAGTTGCAATACTTCTCGCAGCGGTTGGTGTGGGCGAAAGTCTTTATCCTCAGGTATGCATTGCCCGTTTCTGGGGAGGGTCTAGCCACGAGAGAAGCAGGTGAATTCGTAGGTGTAGTCGAGGTATCATGATCGACTGCATCTGCGCCACAAGACTTGAGAAAGCTCTGTACGAGAGCAGGATGTGCGGCAAATCGTTCGGCCATCTGTTCCATGGCTTCAGCAGACCGAGTGAAACGGTCTCGGTCAACAAGCATGACTTCTTGAATGTTGAGTAGCATATGTGGAATTATACGACTTGGAAGTGTTAGAGCGAAACCTACTGCGAAAACTTAAGGGTGAGACTGACCTGGTAGATGATAGCAGAACAATGCCCAGATTTTCCTTGCACTCTTTGATTGAGCCTCGAAAAGCTGCGAGCTTCTTTTCTTTGCCGAGCCATGTTCTGCGAGATACTTTAAGAACGCCACCTGCTGGATTCGGATCGCCCTTGAGCAGATTACCAGAAACGAAGCTATTCAAATCCTCGATCGTCTTCGTTGCTCGATCTATCATGTCAGGTAGGTTTCGTAGAGCATCGTGGGGAATCTGGGGTCCAAGTCCACGAAGGCATTCGAGGGATTCTTTCACACTTGTCAGTACGACTTGAAGATCTGCAACCTATTAACCGTTAATTTAATAGTTGGGTAGAGCGGGTTGCTGCCTTTCACTTACTTCATTCAGCAGGGCCTTCAATTCCGCAGGAGCATGGCGTAAGGATTGGAGCTTGTCAAGACCTCGCACGACCGTTGTCGCTCCTCCGATTAAAGCGACGATGCTCGCAGATATTGATAATGGATCCATGATGAAGACCGACTTCGTTGCATGACTTGCCAGAGGCCGGGAGATAGGAGGGCATGTTTGGAGAAGGACAGGAAGAGGAAGAAAACTCAGCAGGGCGATACAAGGCACACAAGGTCTGCCCTGTTCTGCAATACCACGCACGGTGCAGGTTGCACGACATGTCTCAAAAGAGAGTCCACAAATGAGATACGTCAGGAAAAGCCATCTTCTGAGGCTGAAACAAGCGGGCTCAGATTCACCGCATTTTGTTGATACAGCTGTACAACTAACTACAGTAGCCGGAATTTTGATTTTCAAGCGAGCCGCACCCTTGGAGCGATTCACCCCTCCAAATCCATTTGAGGGCCACCGACAACTTCATAACAACACCTATTAATAAAATAAAAAGTTGATCGCGATAAAATTTTCCATAAAGTAAACACTTTGATTAAATCAGATTTTTGTGCAGCGCGATATTCGTTAAGTAATAATTAATTCTTTGATACCGGGCACTTTGGGTGGCTCGCGACTTGCCCGCCTCTTAATTTTGCGACGCTTACAATTCCTTAAATAACTTCACAATTACACGTCTAGATTAAAAGTCACATACATATAATTAATAGCCTAAGTGCAAACTTTACAGCGATCAACTTTTTATTTAAGTACACGTTGTATTCATGAAGTTGGTTTTGGGAAATCTGAGGGGTAAATCGCTCCAGAGGTTGGTGGGGCAAAAAAAAAAAAATCTGGCTAGTTATTTGTACGGCTGTAGGCATGAGAGTCCTGAGAGAGAAAAGCAAACCAAACACAGGAAGAGAAAGGATGAAGAATATCAAATGGTATTTCGTCTACAAGAAAATTTTCTGCTCTCGAGCTCCTACATCAGCATAAAAACAGCAGAAACAACCCCAGCAAAGCCCATCAACCCAGGCAACACTCTTCCAGCATCACTTCCCGTCACTGGACTCGGTGTGAGAGTCGGACTCGCAACTGTCGTTGTATTTCCGGGAATCGTAACATTCAAGCCCCCAACAAGCGAGGTCGAATTCGCGTACTGCACAAGCGGCATCAAAAGACTCCTCACATCAGGTCCACTAGTACACGAACCTCCAATCGGGGCATCATAATCGACAGTAAACACACTAACAGCACTCTGGCAATTCTTCTTCAAAACATCGGTCTCGCCAGGAAGCCAGCAATCCCCGTGAATACATTGGTTGACGCCTGGGTTAATGTCGTCGCCGTAGCTGAAGAGACCGGTTGTTTTGTTGAAGAGTGCTAGGTCGACGACTGCGCCGCCTGTGAGGCGTGATTGGATGAAAGGTGGGTTGGTGCAGTTATCTGATTTGAAAGAGGTGATGAGGGGGATGTTGACATTGATTCCGTAGCCGAGAGGAAGGAGACGTCCACCACCGGCTTTGGAGACGTTGGTGATGAGTTGCTGGGCTAGGTTGGCGCTCAATTGTCCCATGATGGTAGCGGGGTCATCGAGGCCTGCAGCTGTGATCTCGTTGACCCAGTAGTAAGGCGTTTGGACTCCATATGCTCCTGAGATTCCGATGGCTGGGATGCCACGCTCAACTACGGTGTAGGTTGCTCCAAGTGTACCAGCGAGAGTGTAGAGGAATGGTCCGAGGTTTAGTCCATAATTGGGACCGCTGAACACGAGGTCAAATGTCGTGAGGTTCGTGTAGCGGGGTAG
The DNA here is from genome assembly GCA_020747065.1 of Cadophora sp. MPI-SDFR-AT-0126. Taxonomy (NCBI): domain Eukaryota; kingdom Fungi; phylum Ascomycota; class Leotiomycetes; order Helotiales; family Ploettnerulaceae; genus Cadophora; species Cadophora sp. MPI-SDFR-AT-0126. Next base: position 593,919 of record JAGMVK010000023.1, on the reverse strand, counting down.
GACGTAATCCAAGGCAACTTGGACACAAGCAGATGGTGTACCGTTGTAATACCAAATGTGGCTGTCAATGGGATCGGGACCGATTGAGGGGGCGCCGGCTTTGACGATACCTGAATTCATTCCTGTTAGCAATTGTGACCAGATGGGAGAGAATTGATTGAGCAGACTTACCAAACTCGCTATCAGCAGTCAAGGTCTTCTCCTTGGTATACACCACTGTTCCACCTGTACCACTCTGATTGACCACGCTGGCGACGATGTATACATTATGTCCGAAAGCCTTCATAGCTTTGTACAGCTCACGGATGTTGGCCGTTCCGAAACCATCGTCGTTCTATTTCTCATCAGCAATTGCTCCAACATTAATTCAAGACTAAGTAAAAAGGAGGAGCTTGACCGAAACTTCAAGTTGAATCCTCAAACATCTAACACTTTCCAAGGAAAGACGAAGAAGGTATTAACTCACACTAATCAAAATATCCAACCCATTGCCCAAAGCAAGCATACTCGCCACCGCGATCCCAGCAGAGAACTTCATCTCGACAATTGACATTGACAAGGTTGCAATGATGTAAATATATCAATTAGACGAACCAAAAACCAAGAGAGTTCAATCTACAGCAGCGCACACACAGCTTTCTGACAGCGGAAGCCCCGACCAATTTATTTATCCACCCATCGACTCCTCCGTCCTCGGCCTCTCGCCTGTCATGATAGATAGATAGATAACTATCATATGCAGCTCCCCACTCTTCCATCCCCTGCTCTTCTTCCCTGCCCATCCACCCAAGCTGTACGCACGATCCGGAACCAAGGCACAGTATCTTCTGATTCCACCTGGACAGATTTCCAACGTGGAACCGTCTTTCTCGACATCGATACTTACAATTTCCCCGCTTACTGTACCAGCCACGGTTACGCGATGGCATCCGTCGCCCTCGTCTCGCTAGCTGGCGTTCAACGGTTTACTTTATTCACACGTCTTCCTCTCGAACTTCGCTTCATTATATGGCGATTTACTCTCTCCCCCCGTATCGTGGAGATCCTTACGTTGGAACACTGTACGACGGGTTTCTATTCGCAAGCTGCACTCCCGACTGCGCTACACGTATGTCGGGAATCGAGGCAGGCGGTCGAGGCACTCTACCCCCTCTGCTTCGGATCGTTCCTATAGCCTGAAAGGGTGCGATTCAATTTCGATCTCGATATCCTTTATTTAGATATCAGTCAGGAGGAGGATGGTCTGTATCGGCTCTTCGGAATTTTAAAGGAGACTGAGCTAGCTCGCCTGAAATATGCCGCGATCGATAAAGCGTATCTTAGGGACAGTCTAGCCGACTATTCGACGATTGCAGGCCTGAAGAAGGCAATAAGGGCTATAATAAACCTGAAGGAGATAATCGTGGTTCGTGATATCACGACTAATACATCAAGCGATAAAGTGCAGATAGCATTTTATACTAAGCGCAAGCTAGGACAAGACGAAGCGGGTTAGCCTATTAGCGTTGAGGAGCTTCCTCATATCCAAAAGGAGTATGCGGGATGGAAACTGTCGCATATCTATGGATGGCGGACAAATTGAGGCTCCTTTCTGTGTACTTGTCTTCACTCAATATTATCAGATCTCCCCCATTCCTGCTGACCCCAGTTAGTTAGCCGTTTTACCTTATACCTTTGAAGTTGTGATGCATGCAGCCAGCGGAGAGCTAGAACTAATTGCACTAGCCTCAAGGGGTCACAGGACATGAGCGATGCCTTTCCTTGGATATAAGGGTGAAAGGATAGAAGTTAAGATAAATAACTAGCTCGCATCTATTCACATCTGCCTTGGGCTTAATCCACTCGTATTATCTCAAGTATCCTCTGACATTCCATCTAATATTATACTCAACTCTTAAGTAGTTCTCAGCGCGATATCTTTTATTGAAGCTACAGGCACCGTGTTGAACGGAACTAAGCTTGCACACTGGTTAACATTGACTAGAGTCACGGTAAGTTCTGGGTAATAGGACTGAATATGATATGCTATATCTTTAACTGTCGAGTCGGTAATGGAATTATTTTGCCTTTTAAGGCGATCAGTCTCAACGAAGAAAAGAGAAGGGTTATATGTACACGATAGTCTCCGCTATTGAGGAAAGATGAAAACTAAGAGAGGAGGCGAGCCAGCGAGATCAGTCCACCGCCTGCCAGTACGATAGTATCCTAACAGCGTGCTTCTCTTCAGATGTTCTCCAGAGACATCTTGCTTCGCTTTAAGGTACATGTCAATAGCAACGGTAGTATCGCGTCTACCTACACTTTGATAAGTATTACCTTGGATTCGATCTGTAGCCGCCACGGTCTTGCAATTAAGAATAGTTCTTGCTAGATACATGTATGCGAACTATAGCAGGAGGCGTCGAATCCGGCTTCCCTTCATTAAACCTTGCACGATATCCATCGCGGCTATGAGAGACAGCTCAAAATTGTTGTTGTCGGCTAGGGGTTCAGCTGAGAATGACATCCACCCTTCGTATATCAGACGACAGTTGTCACGAAAATAGGATATGGAGCCCTTACTAATTAGAAGACGGGCCACGACTGTTACTTGAGCAGGTATCAAGTCCTTCTTGTCACTCACCCGTAGGCCTGCAACTTTTGTTGGGCGCTTGCTTCGCGAAGCTGGCGCTCGTTGTAGAGGTAGAGTTATGTTCTCTTCGAGATCGTCTTGACCTGCCACCTGAGGAGTGTTGGGCTTCTCGGTCACTTCATTATTGGCAGTGTCTTCCGACTCATTGTGTCCCGAGTCTGGTGTTGGTGTCGTCGTTGTGGAAGGGGGCTCATTGGCACGACCAAAGGACGTGTTTGGCATCGACGTTGATCCGACTTGAGCTGGGATTGCATCCTAGTCCCCAACCCAATGCCCAGGAGACATCATTATCGGTAGTAATAGCTCATCATAACAGTTGTTGACCGAGGCTAGAGGAGTTCCGCATAATGGGCGAGATAAGACGGGGAGGAGAGGGTGTTGGCGGGACAGGAACCACCCAGGATCTAGTTGTAGATACGAAGATGAATGGGAGTTTTAGGATGGGGCTTCCATCTGAGGCGCTGAGACTGTGAACCCCCTGCGAAGTGTGGGTGTAGCGCCGTGAACCTTGATCGGTGGTGCTTGAAGAGCGAAGGGCTTTGCAGCAAGGGTTGATGATGGCTTGGCATCAACAGATCGAGTGCCAGGGGCTCCAGCATAGCCGTCTTCGGCTGCAGCTGAGAGGTTGGAGGAGTAGATGGATGGTGGGAAGCGAGGAGATTTCATGTGCTGAGAGTAGGATGGAGACATTGGTCCGAAGCCGGGAGTGTTGGGTGCGGACTGGGAGCGAAGTTGAGCGAGGTAGAGATCCGAACGAGCACGGTCACGGACATCCATGGACTCTCGGAGGCGTTGCTGGGAGTAGTATCGAGACTACTGTAAGAAGTGCCACAGTGGGCTAAGGAGGTGCCGGAATTGGAGGCACGGCTCGATATCCCAGATGAGAAGGATGTGTTTCTGGACGGGCCAGATGATCCAAAAGCTTGCAAGGAATTCTTGGCACAGGACATCTTGATCGAAGAACCTCACATTTATTTTGTGTAAAGGGTATGGATAAGTTATTAATAATATCACAGGCTCCATGGAGTATTCTTACAGCCGAACTAGATAATGACAGTAATGGCTGCTCGCCGCTCTTCATCCCGAAAACCACCTACGGCGGATGCATTTACCAAGACTGTATCTCGACTCCCTCCGTCCCCGTTTTCTCTGATTCGAGAGACGCTGAATATCAGCATTTGTGCCAAATCCAACCACGAACCATCATCCCCAATCGCGCGCTCATAAGCACTCTCAAACGAGTCCCACACCACCGTTCTTCGGCCATATCCAGCATGGATATGTCCAAAAACATGAAGGAGTGGTGTCTTTTCATGGATTTCTTGCAGGAGAAAGGAACAGCCCAGATGACCAAGGTCGAGATGGTGTTTTGGCGGACCATGTGTGAGCAGAATATCGATATCTTCAGGAACGGACCCTTTCCAGGGGTCTTGCCCAACGCGAGGATACTGGAATGCCCAGTTCCCGTGCTTTGGGGTCCAAGGGCTTCCGTATATCTTTAGCGGTCGGCCTCCATAAAAACGGAGTGTTGTGGATGAGTCTTCGAGGTAAATTAAAGAGCGCCAATCAATTTGCACAGCGTTGTTGTTTTCATCGTGCTCCTCTTTTTTTGAACGATCAAGGCACAGGTCGTGATTTCCGGCAATGACTACCTTGAATCTGTGTGGCTGCGAATCAAGCCACTCTATTTGACTTCGCAATTCCTCGAGGGATCCGGATTGTGTGAGATCCCCGGCATGTAAGAGGATATCGCCATCCGGAAGTTTTGGCTGGACATTATGAGTATCAGAAATGCACACAACGCGGATACCGTCTTTCAGCGCAGGAATGGCAGGCTCGAGTAGAGAATAAAGTGCTTTCGCAAGAAATCTCAACAGTGACGACCAGAATCGCTGAAGAGTGCTTGGCTCGCGTCGACTCAAGAGCGCGTCAAGGCCTGAGGCCGAAGGCTTCATATTTGCGATAGAGATGTTGATGTGGTTAGAAACTCGTTGCCTTGCAGTGAAGGGAGACCGCCCGTTGCCGAAGGATCTATTACAGACTTGAGTGTCCACTGGTGGCGATGAAGTGGTTGTATTATGTTGCTATGTTGATTGGGAGAGGTTGAGTCTTTTCGAGGGCAGACGTGAGGTGCTGTGCGCTTACAGGTATGACTCCTCGCTATTCCTATCACAGCAAAGCCCCGATAGCGATAAAACTTGATTCTATTGAGCCAAATATTAAATTCCAGTAGGCCGTATTTAAAGGGCCAAAGGCCCTGTAAAGCCTGTAGACATCCACTGTAGCCTAGCAAGCCACAGTGATCCTTCCAGGCTACAAACGCTGTAGTCTACAGGCTGCAGCAATCCTCCTAGGGGCTGTCGTGGAGGCCTTAGGCATCCACAACACAAATATTCCAGTGCTCCAGCAGGGAGACAACAACTCTATCCCCTTAACTGCCAGAAGCACAAATCGCACACTTTTCTACAGGGGGTTACGGGGTTGCCATCACTACAGGGCCCGTGCGGTGCGGGGCTGGGTAAACAAAAACATCAACAACTTTATTTTCCCACTTATTTCCCCACCAAAAGACCTACTATTCAATGCAACAATCATGCCCGAACACGCAGTGACAGATCCTACCGATGCAGGGACTTTTCGTCCGGATGCAGAGCCTCTAAAACGTATAGGAGCTAATTTCCACCCTATGCAACTCGACGACTTTGATTTTGAGGTCCATTTGCCTAAAGACTGCTCTCCAGATGATCCTATTAGCCTATTCACTCAGTACTACAATGAAGACATGATTGACGCAATCGTTTTGGCTACAAACTCCTATCAACTCAATTTGCCAGATGATGACTTATTACCGAATTCCCGTGCAAAGGATTCGTTTGACACTTGTCGCGAGGAAATCTACCTGTATTTGGCCTTTTGTATTTATATGACGATTTACCCCCTAAATGCTATTGAGGATTACTGGAATACGGCAAAATTGACTCCTTTTCACCCTATTACGAAGGTCTTTTCACGAAACCGATTCCAAGCTCTACGACGACGATTCCGGGTCTCAAGTAAAGATAATGCCCATGTGTTTGAAAGAGTACCCTCCCCACCTACTTTTTAGTGTACTGGACTAATATTTCCATAGACGGAACCCCTCAACACTCATATTCAAAACGTCAACTTGAAGTTATGGAAACCTGGCCGAGATCTAGCTGTTAACGAAGCTGTCAAGCGATATACAGGTCGATCAAAGGTTATTACGACGATACCTAACAAACCGACACCGACTGGAATCAAAATTTGGGTAATTGCATAGCAAGGCTTCTTTTTACGGTGGCTGTACCACCAACCTGGAAAGAAAGGCGGTGCTTTTGGAGTCAAGAAAATTAAAAGTCTAAACGCTACACAGTCTGTTGTACCGTCTCTCTTGAAACAACTACCAGAGGCCTCGTATCACGTCTACCTTGATAATCTCTTCACGTCAACTCAATTACTCGAATATCTCCGGAAAGAAGGCTTTGCGGCAACCGGCACTTGCAGAGTCAGTTCAGGCGTTATCCAGGATCTTGTTAAGCTCAAGAAAACGCGGCAAAAAGGGTCCAATGCCATGCCCTGGGGCACTACAATTACTTTCCCTACGGAGTCGGAAAACGTACTTCATGCCGGCTTCCAAGACGGGGCATTTGCTCTAGCCATGTCAACATTTTGGGATGGTAAAACTAAGGTTTTACGGGTACGAAAACGACCAAAAGAGACTGCCGGAAATGCAAAGGTCTCTCGGAAACCCTTTGGAGATTCCCCTACCAAAAAACTCCTCATTCCGGAGCTTTTTGACGAATACAACCACAATATGGGAGCTGTTGATTTAGGAGACCAGATTCAGGGGAACAATGGGGGCCTCAGGCGTCTACGGAGAGGCCCAATTCAAGCTCTCCATCAATATATGCTCTTGGTGTGGTGGGGACAGCCCCTGATTTCTTTTGTCACATGACTGCGCTGGTCCTTCGCATATATAAGGAGCCAACACTTGACTACAGAACGTCAAGAACGCAACACCAGATATATTCTATTTATTAGAACCTTTTCCCTCCCCTCCTTTGCCGATTCGTACTCTCCAGATATGTGATATCTTTAGATTTGATTGATCTGTTATTTACAGAGCCTAGAATCTCCTCCGGTGGCTCGCTACATGCTACCCTCTTGTTGTGTGGATTGGGGTTCGTCCCTCCCACATTGGTAGTACTAGCCAATTGCTACCTTATCTGTCGATATTCAAATTACGAGCTCCATAACGTCAAATTAAGGTCCCAAGACGACTTTCGCCTTCAGATTGTAGAGGCATTGATTGCCATGGGAAAGGATGCACCTGGGTCACGAAAACGAAAGGTTTCAAACCTATTTAGTGCCTCTTTTGAGTTCCCAATTCATTGCCATGAGCTTGTTAGAATGCCGACGAGAGTAGACTGTAAAGCTTGTAAAGGAGGGAGGTTTGGGGACCCCCCAAAGAAAAGAGTGGCTCTTGGCGAATTAACTAGTAATACTAGCCAATTAGGTAAGAGGGTTGCTGTTGAAGGGGTGTGGAAGCCTAGAGGTTAGTGTGAGATGAGTCATGTGATGATGAGTCATGTGCAGGGCACATGACTATGGATGGACTGTATTTATATGGAGATCTGTCCATACGACAAACAGTAGTTCAGTCAATGCATTCAGAACCTGTCAAAAGTTGCTTCGCAATTTGGATGTAAGCAATGCGACGTCCATCTTTGTAAAAAAAACAATTGCTTTGCTTTGTATCATAATAATTAGCTGTAGAATACACTGAATTTGGATGACAGCCTGAAATTTTGGTGTTCTTCGCTTAATTTAGGGTGTCGCTACAGGGGCCTTCAGTGGGTCAAAACTCTGGCAGCTGAGGGGATAGTCTAAGATCGACACTAACCACATGGATAAAACAAAAGACCGTGTACGACTGGGCAACAGACTGGACAAACGAAACCAAAGGACGAACCTCACACAAGTACAACCCAATCCCTGGACACAAGCCCCCTAGAGCCCCACCGGGATGCTCCCAAGCTCTATTATCACACAACTCCGAACGGAAAGATAGGCCTTAATGCTTACCTCCACAGCAGGAAGGTCCCAGGAATCGACAATCCTCACTGTGGATGCGGGTATAGGCTCCAATCAATCGAACACGTCCTACTCAACTGCAGGAAGTACCGCCAACTAAGACGAGACCTCCTTGGACCAGGATATGAGACCTTGGGGGAGGTCCTGAGCACACCTCAACTCACACTCAAAGCCGCAGAATTCATGGTAGCAACCCGGCTCCTAGGGCAATTCAGGAGGCCAGACGAAGAAGAGATATACAACGAGTAGACGGGGGGGGGAGACTGCTGCATTTATGTCAAGTGCTCGAATCAGGTGACTTTCATACTTTTATGAAGCTATTCACAACTTTGTATCAGCCACACGAGCTAACTCGTAAACGAACATAAAAGACAGATTTCCTTAAGAATATCTTCTCTCCTTGTAATCAATCAATTCAACCAAGTCGCAATTGTCCACGTACTTGCACTCGTTCCGTGACATAAACCAGGCGTAAGAGTAACGACGCGAACTTTATTTTTTTCAGTCTGAGGCATCTAAGGTGTTCGAGAGTGGCCACGGAATATAACTTGCAAAAAATAATAAGAGGTTATTATAGTGCGCATAGATTTTTAGATACTTGAACTCAATGTACCTGTTAATTTTTCCGGCACGTAGGGGTTTAGTTGGATATCAAGAAGAAGTGATAGCAGTATGCTTGATTGTAGAAGCTGGCTGTCCAGGTGTTCTTATATAGACAAGAGACCATAGCTGCCTAGTAGGCAGCCACGGGTAATCTGGGATCCAACAGTTTTCCGCTACGCAGGGATGGACGTTACACGAAATCTCTCACGAACACCACGGTACTCGCAGCCCGAAAACCATGCCCTCTATATCCGGCCAGGTAGCCGGGAGAGACCCAGGGAGGTATGACAAGATAATTGGGGAAGGTGATCAGCTAGACAACTGGGATTATATCAACATCAGATGGATACAATTCGGGTCGAAGTTATGGATAACAGACTCTGAAGTGTTCGAGTGCGGTTCAGGTGAAAGTGATATCCTTCGGATTTACTGTCTTTCCGCTGCTCGACCATGGATGAGTATTCTGTCCACTCTTGGTTCTCATCACCCTGCGGATTGATTCTATTGTTACTTGTCATGAGCAAGGGAGAGAATTTAGAAAGATAGCAATTGGTTGAATTCTATTACTGTATGCAAACGTTTTGCGTTCAAGGTATAAAGATTTACAGCAATTTACGTAGGCAGTACTCAAACTAATCCATAAAGCGTTGACAGTACCCTCCTAATAAAATATTACAGACACAGTACCCGATTAATTAAAATTACAGAGGCAGTACTCCCATAATAAAATATTACAGACACAGTACCCGACTAATTAATATTACATTGACAGTACTGCTTTGGTTCTTAGTCATCAATAAAAACTCTGCAACCGCCGACATACGTCTTAATCTATTAATGTCTCGAACCTCGCTGCCACTATCACCACCACCTCGCCGTCGCTAATATGCCTATTCAACTCGAACTAGGCCAGACCTTTCCGACTATCTTAAGTGCTCGAGACGCTATCAATCGCTCAGTAATTGATAACGGCGAATCGTACAAGATTCATACCTCAAATGCCAGAGTGCATATTGTTCAATGCCGTGACGCACACAATTCTAGCTGCAGTTTCTATATTCGCGCAAGCTTATCTAAGAAAACTATAGTAGTTTCCATTGTTACTTTACGGCCTCATCATTCCTGCAGCCCTCGAGTTCACTATAAGTTCCGTGAGGCGTCGCGAGTATGGTATCTAGCGCCACACCACCGCGCTGCCGTCTCTCATAATCGTATTATTACAACAAAGCAGATCATTGCTAATGAACGAGAGCGGCATGGTAATACGATTTCATACTCGGCTGCGTACAGGGTCAGAGCTTCATTAAGGGAGGAGTTCGATGGAAAGGAAGAAGACAATTTTCGACGAATGCCAGGCTTATATCAACGGATATTTGAGGCAGACCAGCACGCTTCGCAAAGTCTACAATATGAAGACGAAGATAAAGATGGACATCCCATGGGCCGTTTCGTACGATGGTTTATAGCACCAAGTGCTACTAAAATAGCCTGGGATCAGCTTCGTCCATTTATTGCAGTTGATGCTTGTCACTGCTATTCCTCTTATCGACAGACTATCATGGTTGCAGTTGGTATTGATGCGAATAATCAGGTCTATTTCATCTACTGCTTTTTCTATTGCTTACTAATTATTTATAGATTATTCCCCTTTGTTGGGCAATTGTACAGACCGAGGATTATGACAATTGGTTGTGGTTTCTCGGACATATGAGACATGCTTTTGAATTGCAGGGCTATGCTGGCCTTGTAATAATGAGTGATCGTGAGAAGGGCTTAGAAAAGGCAGTACAAGAAGCACTTCCTCAAGCGGATCATAGCCATTGTGCACAGCATATTGCTTCTAATGTGCAAGCAAAGTTTGGCCTTGTATGCCGTGGGTTGTTTTGGAGTGTTGCTTATGCTCGTACAGAAGAAGCGTACAATGCCGCGATCTCTGAGCTTAAGAAAGAGAATAATCTTGCCGCGGCATATATTCGTAAGTTATATTCAACTTTTTATATATATATCGGTTGCTTATATTATATAGAGAATATCCCTGCAAATACTTATTCGTTTTGGGCGTTCCTTCGACCTCGTTTCGGCCATTTTACTTCAAATATTGTTGAGTCTCTGAATGGAGCTTGGCAAAAGTCTATACGTCATCTCCCGCCTCTTCGTATGATGGCAGAGATCTGGGCGTATATTATGGAGCATTTCGCAGAGCGTATGATACGCCAATAAGAAGACCCGACAATCTCGAACGAAGCTAAGAAAGGCTACCTACGACGATATGATGATTCGAGACGATGGCGAGTCCTTGCCTCAACAGAGCTGCAGGTTCAGGTCAAAGATGGGGAAGGACGTGAGCATGTAGTTGATTTTGAGACCGAAGACTGCACATGCAATATGTGGCAGGAGTATCTTTCTCCTTGTGCTCATGCTATTGTTGGATCAAGATCTTTAGGGAGAGATCCTTACCTTCTATTTGATCGAGCATATACAATTCTCAACTATCGTCTCACCTATCAACAGGGGCTTCCGCCAGTTACTATGCAAGATATTCCATGCTTCCCTAATCTTTTACCACCTTTGGTAGTCAGAAAACGAGGCCGACCACGAGTACGACGGATGAGGAGAAGAGAGCGCTATCAAGATGGGCAAAGGAAGTGTGGAAACTCTTGGTGTCGACAATTAGGGCATAATACCAGGACTTGTGATACTGCAGAAGATGATAAGAGTTCTGGGGAGGAAGAATCAGACACTGAGTCAGAGGAAGAGTTTCCAGAGTTAGTAGAGGATGCTAGAGAAGCAGCTCTAGCTGGGCGTCCTAGTAGAGCTGCAATTGCAGCTGCGGAGATGAGGGAAAGGAGAGCACAGATACAGCGAGAGGTAGAACAGGCAAGACAAGTAGAGATTGATGAGGAAGCTGAGTTTGCAGCTGTGTTTGGTGTTGCTTTAGACCCTCCACTTGTAGAGGCACGCCGTAGTACACGGGTGAGGCGCGCTCCAAAAACTCAAGATTAGCTAAAATGTAATACCTTTACAGTAGACCTTTAATTATATATAACACAGGCTGAAAGAGACGAATTTAATAGTATGAAAGTAAGAAAGCAAAGCAGTACTGTCAATGTAATATTAATTAGTCGGGTACTGTGTCTGTAATATTTTATTATGGGAGTACTGCCTCTGTAATTTTAATTAATCGGGTACTGTGTCTGTAATATTTTATTAGGAGGGTACTGTCAACGCTTTATGGATTAGTTTGAGTACTGCCTACGTAAATTGCTGAAAGATTTATTAAATATACTCCCAAAAGAGAAAAGACCCCATGCAATGTGTTAAGCAGGTGGCTAGAGATGCTCTCTGAGTTCTTTCGAGATGGTATCCCAGTCATCATGACTGCTCAGTTGATGGTTTCTAACCAGACTCGTTGCAACTGGTTCTAATATCCGGCAGATGCTGACAATGTTCGGATGCGTTTCGTGAATGTGCTTGAGGAGTAATTTAAGGTATGCATGGTCGTAATCGGGAATCGAGTAACTAGATCACACATCAGCACAAGTCATCATTGGATGATCCTCGATTAGATCCATCCGCACATTCTCTTCTTGATCTCCAGCCCAACAAGTAGACCAACCCCGACGCCTAGACCAGGTACCAGACCGTCTTTCGTCTCGTAACCTTCTACCCAGATTGCCCATCGCCGGGCAAGCTGGAGGTCCTTTTTGAGCGCCGCCGGGGCTGCTAACAGAGTCTCTGGATCGCCGTCTGGAAACATGTGTTTCACGTATTCTTTGTGGGCTTTGTTGTTATCATTCTCACCACTTCCGCGAGCCTGCGTGCCGTTGATCCGCTGCTTGGTTGCTTCACGGTGAAACTCATTGTAGCCTTCGAGGGTTCGGTATTCTGCTACAAATCGACGCCACTGCTGGAGGTCATCATCCTTTTCCAACTTCCGCAAGATCAAATGATACTCGCGACGCTGAACATGGACCGGGCGGTTGATTGCGTTGGACCACTGGAAAGGCTCGCGCGATTGATCTGCGAAGAGGCCATGGACTTGTAATACCTCCCAATACTTGTCAAGGATATTAATGAGGTCCGGCCGGTGAAACAGGCTAGCAACTGTCTCTATGGAGGCAGTCTTGCCTCTCTTTCGTTTGGCACGCTTCTTACACTGCTCGCAGTCGCAGCGCTTGCACATGGGGAGGTCCGGGTCAGCTTCAGAGTGGGAACTCTGGTCATCCAAAGGAGGGCTCGAATCGTAACTGACGCTCCCCGTTGAGTGCAGCGAGGGCTCTAGGATCTCATCTAGGTCGTGGTTCGACGATAGCGATACGTTTCCTGGGCTGTAGTCACTATCCTGCGTAAAGGTGTGCTTCCAAGAGTCGTCACCACCAGGGCTACCAGGATCCATAATTACTCGGGGATCAATGACAGGAAGGCCATTATCTCCATAATATACCGCAGAGCATGCTGAAATGAACTGATTCGCGACATCCTTACCTAGCTCAGATCCAAGCTCTTGAAGTAGATCCTTAGTTCGTTGTTGCAGGTGGGGCGGGATCTCCATTGTGGCTTGGAGGCGCGATTGTTTGGATGATGAAGGTGGGGGGAAGGGGGGTGGTGCCAGACTTTATAGGTTGTGGGGACCTGCGGGTTCGACTACTTGCAGGTGGGCAGGGGCTCGTGGGTGGCTTGCCCCATATGATGTACTGTAGGGCCTTCAACGGCAAGACCCTTTCAATTCCAGTCTATAAGAAAGGTCTTACAGTAACTCAACCACCCAAGTCTGATAGACATTGAACGTTCGAAAGAGAAGTAGTAACCATCCGACTGTCTACAGAACCTAATTGGAGGTTGATAATGAATAGGGAGAGAGAAGTTAAGCGCGATGTCTAACGTATTCTACGGCCACGGACCAAATTCCTCTATTTCCGAGAGGTCCTGATAAGATTGAACTGTGGAGATGGGCAGCTACAGTAGCTGCACTAGCGCGCAAGTATATGCGCCCTACCATTCTGACGTTTCGCTGCAGCCTCGTCTCTTTTCTTCCTCAACAACAACAACAAACATTTGTCAACCTCCACCACAACTCCAGATTCGCGTCGCAGATTTTATATCGATTCCAAAAGACCCAAATACCTCATTTCTGGAGTTTGGACATCTGCGGAGTTGATTCGATGCCTCTGACGCGTTTGGCGCCAAGTCGAGCTCACTTCTCTCCACAACCAACCTCAAATTCCGTCACAGCTAAAGGCGTTGATTAAGATTCTAAATCTCAGCAGCAGAGAAGCACCGAGTTTCTGCACTACATCAACTCTGCAACAAATAAAAACCAACTTCCTAACGACATCAAACGCCTGGGGAGTTTAGTGGTATGCTGAGACGGTTGGAGCGATTGCAGCCTTTTCTATTGTTTTCTACACGACGATGAGATCGCACAGGCTGCAGTCTTCCCTAGCAGTGCATAATTCAGGGCTATCGAGATTGTCATCGGAAAAGAGCACAGAGCGGCTCCAGCTGCAGCATCTGGTCGGAGATGTGTAATCTCTTAAGAAATCAGGTTCTACCTCTAATTTGGCTCTGAGATCTTTGGCGAAACGATTGTCAAAGCCATATCTCCAATACTCAGACTATTATACCATTAGTACTAAAAGAAAGAGTGACTCGTATGTACAATCGTAGCTTCACTTACAGGCTACACCAATAGACACCACAAGGTCAGTTACAGCTATAGTTGCTGAGCGTCACGGCTTCACTTACGTCCTATACCAATAGACACCATAAGGTTAGTTACAGCTACAGTTACTCAGCATCACGGCTTCACTTACTAACTACACCAATAAACGCCACAAGGTCAGCCGCAGCTACAATTACTCAGCATCGCAGGATCACTTACCAACTACACCAATAAACACAACAAGGTCAGCCGTAGCTACAGTTACTCAACATCGCGACTTCACTTACGTCCTATACCAATAGACACCATAAGGTTAGTTACAGCTATAATTACTTAAAATCGCGGCGTCACTTACACCCTACACTAACAAACACCATAAGGTCAGCTGCAGCTATAATCCACTTCAGCTCCGGCGGTCTCTGCTTGAGACTCGTATCGTACAGACTTCGGTTCAGGCTCAGGCCAATCTGGAGCATCTGCCGATAGTGGAGCGGATGGGGCCGGTTCCTCCAAGTCATCCTCTTGAAAACGTTCGAGTATCAAAAGTACGTCGCCTTCTGGGCCAAAAACGTGTAGCTTCCCCATCTCCGGCCACGTCCGATGCCAGGGTGCATCCATCTCCTCGTAAACTGAAGAATCTTGGCGTATATTTTTGAAATGCTTCCACAATTTGCCGGGAGTTTGAAGTTGTCGTTGCTGGGAGTGCGATTTTGCACGGTTTCTCGGCCTGCGGCTCCCTAAATCAAGGGTGCAAGCCGTGCCAAGACGCCGTGTGTGTGATCTAGAAGGGTAACCTGGCCAACCGGCCACCTTTGACAACCGGCCACCCTAAGTCTTGGCAGTGACCCCGCACATTGAATCAATGCTCCCCCCACCTAAATATGGGCCAGAATTCAACCATTTCACATCAAATTGATGCGCTGGAACACATCTCTGCTATGCCAAAACCGAAGTTGAAGCCGGAGGATCCCAAACGATTGCCCAAAGGCTACCAACAACCTACACTTTGTGACGAAGGGGACGAAGAGGTCAGCGACTACAAGGACATTCCGAAGAGCCAACGACTCAACAATTGCTACAGCGAATGGCTTGATTCTTTGAATATCAAGTCGCAAAGGCAACTGGCCAAAGACCATGGAGTGGCGAAATTAAGCCTACAAGACCGTATCAAGGGTTGTAAATTAAAGGCCGAAGATGCTGAGCTTCGACAACGTCTTACGCCTTTGGAAGAAGATGCTTTGATCGACTGGTGTAGGCAATTAGAGGCCTGGGGATTTCCACCAAGGATCGAATCTCTACGGCGAATGGCACAAGATTTGCTTATTGCAAAAGGCGATTCTAGGCTTCTTGGAGCTAATTATTAAGCGTACCTCTTTCAACGCCATCTAGAGATCAAATCGAAGTATCTTCAACCTATCGATAAAGACCGTGCAAACGCAGACAACCTAGAAGTGTACTAGAGATATTACGACTTGTTTAAGACTCTAGTTGAGCGATATAATATCGATCCTCGGGATATTTATAACATAAACGAAAAGGGGTTTATGCAAGGAGTTATTGCCAAACAACGAGTTGTTGTGTCTAGGGATAAGCATTTCAAGGGAAAAACGTTTGCTACACAAGATGGGAGTAGAGAATGGACTACTGTTATTGAGTGTGTTTCTTTGGATGGCTACCTTTGTGCTCCAGCGATTATTTTCAAGGGAATTCTTTGTAAGAAAGCCTGGTTATAGCGTTTAATCACGTACGACAGTAAAAGCCGAATTACTATGTCTTACAATAGGTGGACTGACAATTCTATTGGCTTGAGTTGGTTTGAGAACACCTTTTTGCCTCAATCTAAGGCAAGATTATATGGCGAATATCGTATAATGCTTTTTGACGGACATGCCTCTCATATTAGCTCCGACGTTATTCGACTATGTGTTGAAAATAAGATCATTTTGTTGTGTCTACCTCCGCATACAACCCATCGTCTTTAGCCACTTGATATTGGCCTATTTCTACTGTTGTCTACGTTTTACAAGAGCTCTATTCGGGAAATAACAAAATTCGGGTACAACTATCACGTCGATAAAGTTATATTTATTGAGAGCTATCTAGAAGCTCGCGATAAAGCTTTTACAGTGGAGAATATTCAGAAGGCATGAAGGAAATCGGGGATTGAGCCATGGGATCCTGCCCTAGTTATTAATCCTTTACCTAGGCCAATTGTCCTCCCAATTCGGCCAGTAGGATTATCTTCTCGACCTACAACTTCCGGTGGCCCTGCTCCATATTTATACGCTTAAATACCTCTTTATATTGGCAATATTCAGGCTACTTTGGAGCTCGTCCGTACTGATTAGTTAACTCCTGGAAATCTAAAGCTCGCTATTATCAAGATATGTAAAGCAGCTGAGATTTCTATGGCCGCACGTATTATTTTGGACAACTATAACATTGAGTTACAAGCGGCAGCTGCTCGGAGGAAAGAGAGAGCTAATAGGGTCGGGGGAAACCTGACAGCTGCGGATGCGAGAGAGTATGGTATAGAGTGCCTTTAAGAGAGGGTCAATTGGGCGTACGAGAAATTAGAAGAGGAGACTATTGCGAAGTTTATGCGCTTTCCTTTAACGATATTTGATTTTAAGCTTAAAAAAGAGCGTAAGAAGAAACCTTGGGGAGTAGCACCAATATCTCCTGCAAATCGACGTCTCACAACACTTTTTTAGTCTCCTACAAAGTCGCCACCTAAACCTATATTACTAATTAAAGCAAAGAAGCTTCCAAATCCTCTCAGGTTGTCTAAATCTTTGGTTTTAAAACCAACAACTAAGAGAAAAGCCAAAGGTGTTACAAAAAAGGTTATTGTAACATTTAAGGTAGTCATTTTGGCGTACAAAAGGGGGGTAGATATTGAGCAAAGGATTAATAATATTCTGGGAATCAAGAGCTCAAGTGGGAGGATTATTCGGCCTACGAGAAAGGTAATTGCCTCAAGGAGATCGTAATATTTTTAATATTATATTGAATTCGGAAGGTCGTGCGATACATTTGAGCAAAATTAGTAATTAAATATAAAAACAGGTCGCATAATAACATACATATGATTTTGACTATTTTAGTAGTTATTTAAGAGTTTACTATGATGCGATATTAATCAGATTATTTATATCATAAAAAATAAGGAAGTTATTAAGAAGTGTTATGGTGGTAGGGATGTTTAGGGTGGCCGGTTGTCCAAGGTGGCCGGTTGTCCAGGTGACTCTTCTACGTCTAGAAGCTTGAGGAATGGTGACTCAGCCAGCAGAAGCGACAGGCCTTTGGTGGTAACCATCAGGAAGCACCCTCAGCCTTACACATTTATTAACTCATTTGCACTTAATGTCAATTTCTTTGCAAACTGATTCTCGTAATGGCAGATCCACTGAGCACTGCGTCGGGAATCCTGGCTATAGCAACCTTTGCCTTCCAATCAAGCAGAGCGCTCTATCGAACCGTCGGAAGCATTCAGCACAGCCCAAGCAGCATACGGCAGCTTAAAGAAGAGCTGGAGGCCCTGAACGGAGCATTGAAGTCGTTACTGGAATTAGGTACTAACGCGGATATTGATCTTACAGTACTGCGAATTCCGCTGCTCCGGTGCGGTAAGGCTTGTGAGGACTTCGAAGCGCTGATTATCGAATGCTTAGCGCATTCCGATGGCTCTAAGACCAGTTTTCGAGACTGGGCAAAGCTGAAGTATATGGGAGACGATATCGTTGGATTCAAGCACATGCTATCGGGTTATAAATCTGCTCCTTCTAGAGCGATCTTCGTGAAGACGATGACGGGTGTCACACTCCGCCATATCTATGCTGAGTTCTCAGATTCGGTATTTGATTTGAAGAGCCGGATACAAGATTCGATAGACATACCGCTATATCAATAAAGACTCGTTCTTCGGGGATTATAGTCGGATAAGGGTAAGCTAATTCGTATAGCGTGAACTTGGTGTGATGTTGCTTATTCTGACAGAACGCACCTTGGGCGATTACAACATTGGACCAGTGAGTATCCGTGTGCGTTGGATCTGCGCTTTGTTCTTGGTTCTCACTACTATTGACCGGATGATGTGATTTTCATGATTTTACGACTCAGGGGTGGTGGTGCTCAGGTTTATATTAGAGGACTTGGTCAAGAAATCTCAATCGGCTTTTCCTCGGACACCGTTGAGTTCGCGAAGCAGCGATTTTTTGAAATAACCGGCATCGAACCTCGGCGACTGATCCTGACCTATAAAGGGTTTGAGCTCAACGACGACCGTGAGGGTTTCTTCTTTTTAAGCTTACTCCAATAATACCCATTAATGAGTGCTATCCTTTGCATGACTAACATGCGGATACAGATGAGCTGGCACCATACGCAGAAAAGATTCTATACGTTGCCATTCGTCCTGATGAACCAAAATTTCTGGGCATCGGCGCTGGCGGCAACATTGTAGAGCACATTGAGCCCGACGAGTCTAATACGCGGCTATGGGACATGTCAAACTCGAAAATCGTTCATATTCAGATTTTGAACATCGATACCTTCAGATCCGTCACCGGATTTGAGCCTCCCCGGACACCAATACACTTGCAAAAGGAGGCCGGCATTGCTGTTAGGAGGCAGCAAAGTGATAAGCCAGATGGAGTTGTGATTCAAATTGTATTCGATACAGTCCAGTAAATACGCCGTTTCCTGCAAGTAAGAGTCTGCCTATCCAAGACTCCTCCAGCTGTGCCTTCGAAGTGCTAGTCGGATGATGACAGCAGCTTCCCCCAATTATGTGCCCATCGGATCCAGCATTCTTCAAGCAAAACCCTTCGACTTTACCGTGACTAAAGACAGCCTGCAGTAGCTCCGGCGTACTTGGAACTTCTGGTAACGGAACGATTCCTTTGATCCCTAGAAAGCGGGAAACCTCCGGAACCCTCGAGTCCCTGCCTATCTTCCGACTGAAATACCGTCCTTCGCAGGCGGGGGACTAACATTATTATTCGCGTTGTTCATCCACCTTGTCACCCGCCTTATCCTTGTCCTCCAACTCATCAACACTCGTCTCCTTGCTCAAGAAGCTACTCTCCTTAACCGGACTTACACTCTGTGAACCACCGGCGACTCCCGGATGAATGTTGCTATTGCCGCTACCGCCCTGGCTTGCGATGCCTACGGCGGGGGAAGTGAGATGTGGGATGTTCTCTGGGAGAGGATGCTGAGCGCCAACGCTTTCGGTGTCGACCGATGTGGCTTTTCCGGCTTTGGAGAGAGCGTAGTCACCGGAGTCGAAGTATTTACGCTCTTTGAGGTGGTCGGATTTGGAGGGGAGCTTACCGTAGAGGCGGAAGAGTCGTTGATCATCGGGGGAGAGGGACTGCGTGTTATGCTCAGTAAGGGATCATAAAAGCTGGGAGGAGCAGAAAATGTGCTAGGTAACAAAAGTACTTACGCTGATATTGACCTTGTTCTTCTGATAGAGATTCATATTAAAGTGATCAATCTTCCATTCTTCTTCGATGATTCGTCTCTGGAGGAGTGCTGTACGAAGTGCATCCCAAGTATGAGGGGAATAGAATACTTTGGAGCAGAGTCATATATATATATATATCTCTTATCTGTGCGCCCTATAGATTGAGGCATGTTCGGGGTCGCAGCACGGCGAGAGACAACTCACCTACCGATTGAGAAATTAAATATCCTAATTGTACATTTAATTGTACATACTTTAACCTCTTTAATTTATTGATTTCAATTGAAGCCCTTATGGTAATTTAATCATTCCAAAATCGCGATTTTCTCGATCGGAATGTGGGAATCGAGATTGGGTGGTGGGCCGTGGAATTAACCTCTCACGTCACACGTCACATCACCATAATTCAAGTTGTTATCAGAGATTCACATGCCGAAACGTTTACACTATAACCAATCAGATTCTTCGAGGCGAAATTTTTACTTCGAAGTATGTTAATTCGGTTCTGGTTGGTTCGATCTGCTGAGGGGTAACTGGAAGAACCAAGTTGGATGTGTGGATGTTGATTATGATTGGTTCTTGCATCGTCAGACCACACAGCCAGCAGATAGTCACCTAGGCTGCATGTGATATGTCTATCTCATCCCGCCACGTCAAAATTTAATGAAGAGCAAGGCTTTTTCAGCTCAGGAAAATGGGAATCAAAACAAGTATCTCGTGCTTTTGCCATGTGCGACGGTAGGGTGAGTGAAAATGATGCGTGAAACCTGGAGGACCTATTGCAGAGCTGGCTGATAAGTACTCAATTCTGATCCCGCCCAAATATCCGCATGCCATAGCCCATCTCCTGGACCGACACGAAGTGCAGTCTCGACTTTTGCACTCTGAAGGCGGCCTACTCTTTTGACCAGGAATGTTTTCCCTTCCCGTAACCATCGAGAAACCCACGAAGCATGCTGGTGGCAGGGACAAAACAGGAGCGGAGAGAAACCGAAAGATTTCAAGGTCGGGCAACCTGGGCAAGAAGGTGACATCAATGTCTGGGATGGAACGGGGAGCAGAGAGGAGTGAAGGTGGTGTGATAAAAGTGAGAGAGAAAGGGGACGACGAGGGAGGCGATGAGACGAGTCTTTCTGTTAGTTTCCCGCAATTCTGGTAAGTTGAGCAAATTCAGTCAATGCCATGATCGGTGCAACTTGCGTCTGACAATCTAGAAGCGCGACTTGCGAAAAGCAAATTGTCACCCCACACAGCAGCCAACTTTTTTGTTCTGAAGCGTGAGCTTGACATTCGCCTGCTCCCTCCCCTAGCTCTAACGTTCTCAGATGTCGACTTTGCGACTCCCCTACGGATGGGTGTGCGATTTCAAGCAAGGAGAAGATGGAGACTGGTTCTCCCACAAATGGATCAACGGATGATTGGTCGACGAATGAGACACACATCTGATATCTCATGCGTATAAAATTCAAATTGCATTAAAAGATTCATGTTGCAACTTGATATATATCGTCGAGGGACACTGGACACATTCTTGTGGCATCATGACGCCGACCCCTCATTGCGGCGACAGGAAGTTTCAGCCGCGCTTCGGTAATGGACGACGTAAATGCACATATCACGCCACTGTTGATACATAAATTCAGGTGCGGGGTTCGTTTTTGGTCCCCAATCTTCTTCAATCACAAATATTTGGCTGATAACCTCGGGACTTCCGCAAGCTAGAGTTATCCAATCGTATCCAGCGCCGTTTTAGATCGCAACGGTAACCAATGGACGGCATTCCCGTTGTGGTGCACTGATCTTCGTTTCTTGGATCGGGATTTCTTCATCAGTGAAGTAAAGAGCAGGACGGAATGTGCCGAATATTTGGCAAGAGAAGCTTCGAACTTGAGAAAAGTTTCTGAAGACAAGACATCTAGTGGAAGGACCGATTCTTCTTGACTTACGACATCATATCTTATATAATGGTAATATCATTCAACAGTCCTGGCCTCATACGGAATTCCAACGTGGCTTGGCATTCGAAGGCTCCAATATTCGGAACGGGGGCAATACTCGCTGCTCGGGCCGCTTTATGATAAGTGATATTAAATAAATACCTCAAACACGCCGAGATGGCTTGAAGTAGGCCACACGGATTGGCCGAAGACTCTGCCGTTCGGGGCGTCGCAGCCCGTCTTGCCACCACCAGCTCGCACAGTTTTCATCCCTTATCCATCCCGAAGTGATCGGCGATATGATACCCCAGACTTGCCACCCTCGCAAATCGTGCCACTCCTTCATCGCGAGTTCTGTGCCAACACGCAATTTCAAGGATGGGGCTTGCTTTCTTTTCTTCTTCAACGCAAGCCCCTGGTTTTATCACTCCACGTTTCCCGGCCGCCACGTGCATGACCCTGGCCGAGCGATAACCTGGCTGGATTTGGCACCCCTTATTGGGCGCCCCACACCCGGTGCTCAGGGTCGGATCCTTGGCTGAGAACTGCCGGGATCGATAACATGGACCTACTTCACAACATCACGTCCCATTCAAAACCCCAATCACGCGCCCTGATCTGTGAGCAACCGTTGTGTGTGAATGCTCCAAGTCAGCGGCAAGAATGGCGCCGGGATTGGGTATCAAGGCTCTAGTACCTCGAACGAGGACAGGTGAGGTAGACTTCCGGAAGTTTCTGCACGCCCTGACTAATTTCCCCAGGATGTTTGACTTGTCGCAAGAGGAAAGTCAAATGTGATGAGATGAAACCTCACTGTGGACGATGTTTGCGATTGCAACGGGAATGCACCTGGAGTGATCTGCTGCAAGTCATTCCTCACCAGCAACCACAAGATGGTTTGGCAGCCATCTTGACGAGCAGATCGAGGACACCGAGCCTCCAAATGAACGGATTCTGTGGCCAGAATTTCGTCATTGAATTTCCGAACGTCGACAGGACATCAACGCCTTACATTCATCACTTCGTTACATTTTGCTGTCGATTTCTCGCCTACTCGAATGACAACGAAGGGAACCCCTTCCAAGAGGAACTGGTCCCACTTGCAAGTTCATCCCCAGCACTGCTCCATTCAATGGCTGCGCTTGCTGCGGGCCATTTGACAAAAGGTCAGCCTCAGCATGAGATGGCAGCCGCCAAACATTATTCGCTGGCTCTTCGCGAACTAAAGCAAACACTCTCGGATCCTGTAATTGCGCGTTCAGATGCTACATTAGGGGCATGTCTGCTTTTGTGCGTGTACGAGGTAATAGAAATGAGCTATCCCGTGAAGATGTTTGCTCACTTTTTGCAGATATTACATTCAGAGAATGGCCTCTGGCTTGACCATCTCCAAGGAGCCAGGGACTTAATTCTTTTCAGAGGCGGCCCAAGGACCACCGACTACCTAACTCGATTCTTCTCTTTCCTCGATGTGTCGGGATCCCTCTCTTCCGGTGCTGGTCCCCTCCTTGAAGGCAATTACTGGCTTGATGACGGCGCAAACCAAGACAGTTCCGAGAACTCAAAACTTCTCCGCTGGCCATACTACGACTCTGATAATGTTATGGTAAATCTCTTCCACGAATTAATGATTTATATGGCCAAGCTCTCACGCCTTTCATCCGAGTCGATGGGCGAGCTCGGCCTTCATCAGCCATATGTCATTGCCGAGACAGCATACGAGATTCACGATGAATTACTTGCATGGTGGCAGAGTTGCCCGCCTTCATTACGAGCACAGAGTAACGACTGGCGAAGACAGACTCGCCCTCGGAGACTCACAGTGCCAGAGACTCTCAGGGAAGAAGCATTCTCCAGCATCAAATTATGCATGCAAGGATGTATTATCTATCTAAATCATATACTCGATCCTCGGGGTTGTGGACCACAGAAGCTAGAGGTCACTGAAGCCATCAAAGACATTCTAGAGATCGCGAAAGGGATTCCAGAAGGATATGGTCTGGAGATGGGCATCTATTGGGGGCTGTTCATGGCTGGTGTAGCTATTTTCAACGATTATGTGACCGAGGATCTGGTTCGGCGGAAATTGAAAGCCGATAATACTTATAGCATTTGGGTACGTATCCTCTCTAGTCGATTCTATCGATAAACTGACAGGAGTTGCAGCACGCTGATCGAGCGCTGGATTTGCTCGAAGTCTTATGGAAAGGACAACATCAGTATGGTGCCAAATACGATTGGAGACAAGTGCAAATCCAGATGGGAATCCAGATGTAAGTTCCCCGTGTCTCGTTCTTCGAGGAAATGTTATTGATAGGACTTGCGCCACAGTTTCATTTTTGCTTGAATGTGTGCATCAGGATGGCGGGATTTCCCAATATCGCAGACGCTTCGCTCGGTGGGAAGCAAATCAACTCAGCTCTAGACAAGCCCGCCGACCTCTCTGCGAATCCGCCCCTATCCGACGCTGTCATTCATTCCGAGCATAGGTGCAACTTTGAGGCCGTAGAGCAAAGAAGGAGGTCACTGCCGCCCTGCATGTCTGCGAAGATACGTCATAAGGGCCTCTGAGAGAAGATCTCAGGCGACGATGATTCCTCATATCTGCGTCTCGGAAGGGAGGACCACTTATAAACCAAGAACTCGATATGAATCCCCACCTCTTGCAAGACTGGAAACTGTTTGAGAAATCCCTTTGGGAAAGGCTTGCCATCTTCTACTCTTCTTTCCGGACAGCCGCTAATTTCCAACTTCCTGAGAGATTTTCGTTGCGGAAACAACGCTTTGGCAATCTCAGCAGCATCTGTGTTGATGATTCGATCCGAGCCTCCACCAAAGGTATATGTGAAGGTTTGGAACTTACGCGCCGGTATCTTCAGCATGGGAGCCAGAGCAGTCGGATCATCTTCCACATCTCCAAGAAGGGGACAGCGCTTGGACCAAAACTTGGATCTGTCATTGAAGAGTCTTGGGAGATTTGACGGCGGGATACAATACATCCTCCAAATCGATATCCTCCAAATCAGTACCCTCTCAATTAGCACCCTCCCAATCAGCATCCTTCCAATAAACACCCTCCAACGTCAACAGCTCCCACCCTCGTGGCCCAAATCCTTATTCTCCTAGCGGGATATGTCGTTTGTTACGCATAGCAAAAATCATCAACCGGTTAAACTACTGAGGATCTGACAGTGACAAGGCTGCGGAGAGATGCAGGAGGTTGATGAAAGAGGTGATGATGATGATGATGAAAGAGGGTCGCAATGCCTCTACTTTCTCCACCCTAGCGGAGGATGACAGAAGAGGTGATGGTGTGGACGAGCAAAGGCGAGCATGATTGCACGAGTAGGTGTGTAGGTATTATTGACGGGTTTTGCTCAATACTGTCTCTGGGGGAGAGTTGAGGTGCTGGTCGAGAGCCTGCCGACTGCCAAATGACTGCACTTCAACGCAGGTCATACGTGGTCTGTGCTCCCACCGAAATGGAGATAACGAACATGACGCAGAAGGATGAACTCACATCGGCCGAGAAGGGGCAGATTATGATATAATAGAATAACTTTGTGTATGCGAATTGCGGAACTGTCTCTATTATTTTACAAAGTCAAAAGTCTTTCCTGCGCCTGGACATTTTGAAATTTGCCTGTGTGCCCGCAGAAAGCATCACGTGCCTTGCTCGAACCGTCTTTACGGTACCTAAGCTAAAGGTCACGATCTCGAGCCGATCTGGATAAAACAAATCCCGCTCGATTAAATAGGAACATCTAGAATAGGAATATGAGAATATCCAAAACAGGAATATCCAGAATAGGAACAGCCAGAACAGGCTGAACTGAACCCTAGCTTTCTCTTCCAAACACGGTAAGAACCTGTTCCTCACTAATCATCCCTACCCTGGTCCCGCCCCGTCCCGGACTAACCATTTCAGGGCCCCTGAACGGCTCCGGCAACGTCTCATCCCTCCTGCACATATTCTCCAACATACTAATCCAGTTACCACACCCCGCATGGCTATGTATCAAATGCTGCTTAAAGTGATCCGCCCTGAAGAACTTCTTCGCATGGTCGCATTCCCCGAATTTGTGCATTTCCTGCAAGTGCCCAATTCTCACTTCCCAGTCTTGCTCTGTGGCAATGGCGATTTGAGGCCCGGAAGAGGAAGGAGAGGAGATACCGGATCGTAGGAAATCTTCTCCGCAGTACCCGCAGGTGTCGGCTGAGTTGGGGAGAGTTGGGGAGGCATGGAAGGCCGCTGCATAGCTGGAGATCGCCGCGCAGGACCAGGAATGGCGCCGGACATGGACGGAATTTTGATGACGATTCATCTCGTTCTTGTTTTTGAAACGGCTGCGGCAGTAGCCGCATTCGTAGCATTTTTCTTGTTCGTGGGAACTGAGATATTTGTTAGCATGATGTAGCGGGTTTAGACGAAAGGGGAAATTTACCTGCGTTCTTCTTGAGAGTCAAATCTCTTGCGCTTTTTGGGACAGCATTCGCATATGAAGCCGCCTTGGATCTTTAGCGCGCTATTGTCTTTTGCGTGCCCAATGCTGCTGGAGAGCTTGCGGGATATCACGAGTGGTCTGGGTTTGGACAACGTGTGGTGCTGATAAGTAACAGAAGTCGAATCGCTTCCCGTGTCTGTAGCTCCGGGTGAGATGCCGCTAGGAGAGAATCGTCCGTGTGAGTCCATAATTATTATTCTACTCCCGGCAAGGGACGGCGTGGTCGCGCATGGATTACTTCTCAGGTTAGTGGACGACACGGACCCAGAGATCGAGTGGGAACTTGAACTTGGTGCGGACCGCGATCCAGACTCGCCCCATCGGAAGAGATAACTTGCGCTGCCTGCAGGATGTAGAAATGGGCCATCCTGCCTTGGTGGAGAAGATGCTCGACTTTTCTGGCCAGCCATCGAGCCCCGTGAATACACATCAGGTCGAGCAGAATAATCATCAATCCGAAGTTGCCTGGGCAGCGGCTCTTCTATCTGAAAATCAACATCATGGTCTGGAACGTGCGGCGGAGAAGACCTATCGGACTCTGCCATATCACTTGGCGATCCATATTCAAACTGCCGTTGCAATCCAAATCCCGAGCAGAGATTTCCAGGTGAGATATCCGATGACAGCGGGGTATCTGCACATCTCGCAAGTCCCGGTCTGCTTGTGTTAATTGACAGAGATAATGGCTTGAGCTGATTGGGATGCCGGTGCTGTAAGATTATCCGTGATGTTGGTGAAGCGTCGCTCATAGAAGAGGTGAAGGCAGATTTCGAGTGGCCGCGTGGAGGTGGAGTGTTTTCGCTCCCCCAACAAGCATCCAGCTTCTGCAATAATGAGTTATCGTATGCCCGGGTATTGGTTCGAAATTTGGCATGGATAGAGCTTTGGAAGCCAGTCCTGGGGCCTGAGGGGTCTTGGTATTTCGACCTTCGTAAAATTAGTATCGTTGACAAGAGAACTGTTTTGAGATTTAAAGGAATGACTTTGATAGCATAGAGGTGGACCATACTGCGAACACTAGAAATCGCTCATGTGATAGCCACAACAAGTTCCCTCAGTGAATGCAAAAGCGCGTAGCGCAGTGTGCCTCCTGCGCTATATCCTTCGTGAGAGAGCGGCAGAACTGACTTTTTGGATCCGATGCTGGTACCACAGAGACTTGCGTATCCTTCATCTATCCCTAGATAAACTTGCTCCCTAGCGTCTCCGTCTGACATTGATCTACTCGTCAAGGTAGAACTTCCACGGCGCGCAAAGTTCGGCTGCTCGTTCGACATGCTTTTCGGACTCGTCAAACTCCCATATGAGCTCGAAGCTAGGACGACTGATGATATAGATCTCCCCGAATCGCGCCCGTGAGAGTTGCCCCACTGCCAAGTAATATCTGGCCCATTATTTCCCCCGTCTGCAGTGTCTGTAAGGTGTCGTTGTGGAGGGAGTGGAGGTGGCACCGGGTCTCTGGCATTCAGTGTTGATATTGGCCGAGAAGAAGTCGTAGGAAAGGTCGAATTTTGTGGATTCGATCTACTCCACGTTCGAAATCGATCGGAAGGGTTCGAGACATAAACATAGATCTCGGGTAGGGCTAAAGACGGTCTTTGACCGTGGTGGAGAATCTCCATAATGAATTAGAGGTTGTTACTAACTGAAAGAATAATGCTCAAGAAATGGTGCGGCGCTCCTGCCACGACGTCCTTTTCGAGTGATATTTGTTCGGGAGAGCCAACTAGAAATTAAGAAGTGAACCTTGTCATCACAGACTTCGTTCTAGATGCAGGTCCCATGAACTGGTCATCGGATAACTCACCCGAGCTACAGAGCGTCCATGCGTATGCCGGTCCCGATGGAAAGGGGAGAGCTAAAGCCAGGGTTTGGGACTTGGTGCAGGCCAACAAGAGATCAGAGAATAAAAAGCGGCGACAATTAGAGAAAGAGGAAGAGAGAGGTGAGAGAGAAGAAAGAGAAAGATTCTCTTTCCAAGTGTAACAAGAAAGAGAAAATCCACCGAGATGACGGGTTTGATGTGAGCTTCGTTATGAGTTGATCGACGATGGTACGGCAGGAGCGGCAGCGGTAAAAGCGTCGAAATGTGAGGGGGATGTGCAGAGCTAGTGCGGGTCAGGGAAAGCAACCAAGTGTGTGCAGGCTCTGCAAAGATTAGGTTCTGAGATACGAAGTGGGGTAAGTTTAAAGTTCTGGGGTCTCGCTTCGTGGTGAAACGTTCTAGCGCGTATGTGTGCTAGGATGTTCCAAGCCGATCAATTGAACAGCCCTGATGACAAGGGTGGCACCCTCCTCAACAATCAGAACCTACCCAGGGGTATCAAGGCCTTTTGACAATCCAGGAAGTCCGTTCAAACTCGAGCTATCCGCCCATCTCGAAATATGAACGCTGATTCCATGGAAAGAGCTAGAGCACCGTCGGAACATAACCAACACCACTACTCCCCTCTATCATTCATAATTTATAGGGATCCAGTAGTTATTAGCCAATCTCCACCTCTATCTCCGGCCTTTGCAGAGTAGCAATAGATATAGATATGCACCAGTTTGTCTCTTTCGACGAGAACCCAGCAAGCCTCTCCCCAAAGACCATATCCCAATAGGGAGTGATTGAACCATGATGGCTGGTCCAAACCTCTGCTTCATGTTGATCGCGCAGGGATTTAGCTGCAACAGGTGGTGGCTGAGAAGATGTGGCGCCCCCAATCTAAAGCTCAATTTGTCTGACTGGAGGGGCGATACGGGAGGCGTTTGCGGCTTACGCCACGAACTTGCGGATCCTTACATGGAAACAACACCTTTTCGTCTTTCTTCCGTTTCACTTCTCCTTCTCTTCTTCCCCTAACGTCGCTGCACTTCAATATCTCGCCGCTTGTTGGCCTGCGCCAAAGTCCAAAAACCCTGGCTTCAGATGACAACCGATCCTTTCAATCGGGATGCGCATGCGCACGGTCATGATGTGCCGATGTGGGGTACAGCTTTTTAAATCACAACGCGGGTCGGCGTTGATCCGGGACGGAGGAGACCGGAACTACTTACAGATATTCCATCCTATCTCATTCTCATGACCGATCATTGGATAATTCGCTCATTCGTATCGATTTTTCTTGCAGTCTCCGTTTCAAGGTTCTCGGGCTCAGCTTCCTTCGACTTTCCAAATGGACTCAGTGCGTGATCAGCCACGGCGCTTCAGAACTCCCTTTACAACGTTCACAAAGACCTTGCTACACGTCCGTGCTGATCTGTCACAGGGCCGAGGCCGTCTGTGGTTGATTCCAACGGCTTGGGATGGCCTAGTAGAGCATCATCAATGCGCGAACAAGGCTCGGAGGCCACTGTTTCTTCGCTGTAGACCATGCATGCACAGTCATATAAACTGGTTATCGGAAAGCCCATCCGAGCTACGAAGAGACTGGCGCGTCTCAGCAGCCGGTTCTCCTCTTAAGCAATCTATCAATCAGACATTCTGACTCCACTATAAAATTCATCGTTAGAAGGCTAGAAATATTATGATTCGACAGACGTCTTATCTCTACAAAGAATGTGGCGTTTCCTTTAAATAGGCCAGATGATACGCACGGGATTCCTCGCGGAGCTTCCCGAGACCCCATGCCCGCTATCCCGGGACCAAGCATATCCATCGATTCGAAACGTTGAATCACTTTGGCTCGAGTGCAAGTAAATACAAACCGCCTTAATAAAATACGCCACCTCGAGAAAGTGTTCTAAGCTGGATAGCCGTGTGAACAACTGACCAATAAAGGGACTGTTATCTGAATATTCCTGGGGAGTCGTTTCGAGAAATAGTGTGCCGCAGAGGGCATAAGAAGTGGCTCGTTACCTTCTATAGAGCGGGAGTAATATAGGCATATGTGTAGCCTGCTGAAAGCTTGCAAAATGACGTCCTCTACTGCTCAAGTAACCATGGCCTGGTCCGGTCACAGCTGCCCGATAACTTCTCGTGAGGTACGTTGCGGAAATGAGACGCGTCCAAAGAGGTATGTCTAATATAAAACTAGACGGGGCATTTTGGCCGTTCTACAAGCATGTTAATCATGCTAGTTTCGGTGTGTCTCATCTTCACTTCTCTTCGTCTTTCCCACACCCAAAATCGCCTGACATATAGGCCTAGGAGGAACTTCCAGCGTCTGCAGACTGCTCGTTGCAAACCAACTCAAAGGAAGGGTCACCTGAATACATGATTACATGCATTCGTGTCTCGGGCGAAGACGCAGTTTCGAATTCAGTGAATGGAAGCGCCTTGCAATTTCTATTGAAAACGGTTCAAGGTAGACAACCTTTTTCTTGACGTCACTACCTTCAACTTGCATCCAGCTAATCTCATTCATAGTAGATGTGGGATTTGAGGAATCGGGGCAGAGGCATGAGCCAGAGCAGGATGCGGAACCAAAGGCGATTTGGAACCGAGGACCTGGTGGGGCTTTTCTGGCTCAAAATCGCGGGGTAAAACGTGGCTGAACATTGATGGCTCGGATTGTGCGTGGCCTGGCGCCTTGTGTTTTTTGCCTTAAAACATCTACGACGTGGACAGTAGATATTTTGCCTCCCCCCAAAAAAGGAAAAGAAAAAAGAAACAGAGACACTTCTCTCCATTCTAAGCTACACGACCCACTCTTTCTCCGCTCAATTTCCACAGAGAATTGATTTTTAAATAAATGCCGCATCCAGACAGTATTCCTCACGTGACCTCGGCCACAAATTTTGTTCGTGTCGCGCAACTCCTCAGCCGTACAATCTCAGATTCCTTGCAAGAGCTTTCCGCCACAGGATGAATGTGATTAATTCGACAGGAAACAGGAAGATGAGCTGCCAACCGAGATACAGCTGGGCTGCCGAGTGCAGAGATATGTTCCGTTTCGCGTCCGGCGAGCAATATATACACTCAGATGCATATGCGCACAAAAGAGCGCACGCGAAGACTTGCAACAAACTTGCCTACAAGATCCCCATCTACCACTACGTTTCTCCCGACTTCCACAAACTGTGACTCACAGCACGTGACCCACGAAATCCCCATACCCTATCGTGGTCACCCACCTCCAATCTGCGTGTTTGCAGCCTATTCTGCCTCTTGTGCCGACGGCGACTAGAACGCCTCCCCCGCCATCCCCGGGATGCATGGTGTGGTATGTAGGTTGACCTGGGAGTATTCAACGTAGATCAAGGTGCTTTCCACATCTTGTTTCGAGAAGACTGCTGTGGCATCGGTGCGATTGGAGTTTGGGACCCCGACCGGGCCTGGTTTTCATTGCGTCAGCCGTAAGTGCCGTAAGGTCGATGCCTTCTTTCTCGTGGATGCTCATGGTATCGAACCCTGGTGTGCACAATGGGCAATGGCCTGGGACTACGATATACCGTTCGTGGGGCCCCCTTGAACATCTGTGATCCTTCTTCCCATCGACTGAGGTGCCAATGAAGTGCGCACCGGGGTCCAGGCATGAGGTGTAGATATAGTAGTTCTTCGTGAATTCGCACATGTCGTTCAAGTTCTGCGTTTGATTGAACCTGGAAAAGGAAGTCAGTCTCGAACATAGGTGCAGGTGCTGGGTGATGAGCGTTTGAAGCAGTAAAGTGTACGATGAGGAAGGCAGACCGGAGGTCAAGATCTATGGAAGGACTGCGGGCGAGAAATAGGTAACGAGTCGAGTCTAGAATTCATGGCTCGTTCTAAGGCAAAGAGATATATAATAAATGCTCTTTGGGTCAATTTCCTGGCAACTCTTAAAGTAGGCATCAGACCTTCGGTAGGACGCTTCACATAGAAAAGCAAAGAAAGACACTGTCCGAGCCATGGCAACCGAAGCGCCAGTAACGGAAGGGTTCGAGAGCAGCAGTGATGCAGGTCGATGACTGTGGTAGCTTCTGTCTGTGACTTGTGTCGGAAGAGTGCTGTAAAGCCCAAGCGCGATAGAAAAGATCGGCCGCAAATTACCCTCGTCGAGCGGGTCAATTACGGTTCTGCCATCCAAACTTCATCTTTGGGCCGCACCAAGGTCCAAACCCTTGGCATACGAGCGGGGCCGCACGGCCCGTGTGTAGCAACGTCCGGGACGCAGTGGAAGTACTGTGGTCTTTGGGTAAATAATCCCACCCCTGAGGGTTTGATGTGGCCAATGCACAGTTGATGCCGCTTTATGCAAATGACTTCTATTCTACTACCACTTTGTATGCCAACCACCAGCGTCTTTCACATCTTGACATCGTTGAGGCATTGTCCTAATTAAATCCCTTATTTCCTTATTAGTAATTGAGTTCCAAGCCTCAATTATAGCTGCGCGGAGCTTTGGATATGATCGGTGTACCTCAGGGTTCATTTCCTCAAGGATATCCTTAATCCTATTCCAAAGGGTCTCAATTGGATTGAGATCAGGGGAAAGAGCAGGCCAAAAGATTGGAATAAGGCCCCTTTCTCTCATAAAAACTAGAGTATCTCTAGCAGCGTGGCCTCCCGCGTTATCTTGCATGATTTCTAACCCTTTCCCTCTCACGTAATCTTCTATCAGAGGTACAACATGCTCACAGTAACTCTCTGATTTAATCGTTCCCCAGCGTTTCTCCCAAAATAAGCCAGGCCCTTTCCCCCAGCGGCCTGATATCCCTCCCCAAAACATCCAGCCAATTTGCCTCTGAATCTTTGGCTCTACGCAATCTGGGTGAAGAGCCTCTCCTTTCCTTCTCGTCACTCTAACCTTTCTATGCCTCCCAGGCTTTACCCACGTTTCATCTGTCCAAAATATCTGGAACCACTGTTCTTCCGTTCAATTCAAATGATCAATCGCCCATTGAAGCCGTATTGCTGCGTGTGTAGCTGTTAGCTTTGGCTTTTTCAAGGCAATATACCGTCCAAAACCCTCTTTTTTGAACGCGGTTTCAATCGCATATATCTTGCAGTCCCAGCCAAAGATTCCAGGGATTTGAGACCAAGGAGTCCTTCTGTTTTTCTTATTTGCGCATACCCATTCAATTAGCTGTTTCCTTTCCGTAGGGCCAAGTAAAGGACGTCTCCCAGAGCGTGTTTTCTGAGGGGTAACGCGATGGCGAAGAGCGTATTTGACTTGTTCAAGGGTAAGGTTGAGTTGGAGAGCAATCTCTGAGGGCGTCCAGCGAGCATCGTTGTATAAGGTTTGAACGCGGAGTCTATCATCGCGAGAACAGTCTTTCGCAGGCGTTTTAGGCGTTGGAACAAAGTATTCTGAATCCATTGATAATTAGAAAGGTATTTTCTTATTAGAATTGAGTTGAAAGTAACTTAAAGCAGCATTAGAGGCTTTAAATATTATTGGGTGCTGACCCCTACCAAGTGGAAGATACTAGAACCACCCTAACCCTCAGGGGTGGGATTATTTACCCAAAGACCACAGTAGAATCAGACACCACATAATATTATAACGACACTGGCTGCTGTTTTCGGCCAGTTTCGTCGCTGTTTTCCGCAGCTGACTTGCCAAAATCTCGCGCTGCCCTAGCGCTCGCGTACCTCATGGCCAAGGCGGCACGGCGGGGAGGCCCCCTAGGCTGACCTACTACAGGAACACCACGTCGATTTTTGCCACCGTGCCAAGCTCCGCGACCCTTGGCAAACTAATCGCTCGCTAAGCATGCGTTCGCCCTCCTGCGACGTGCAACAAAATTTGAGCCCCATGTCGAACAGCTAGCTCTTCCCCGCAATCTGAGAAAAGGCATAACAGGAATGAGTGGCAGATCCTTTTTAGGGTAGCAACCGAGTTTTCGGCTTCTGCCGTGCAGGGAACTCGGGGAAAGCCCGCGGTCTGGAGGGGTCTGGCGTACAACCAGTCGCAGCACAGACCACATGACCAACACCTCAACTCTCTGTCAGAGACAGTATTGAGCAAAATCCGTCAACAATACCTGCACACCTGCCGCCTAGTGCAATCATACTCGCCTTTGCTTGTCCGCACATCACCTCTTCTGTCATCCTCCACCGGGGTGGTCGTGTGTTATGGTGGAGAGTTGGCATGAAGTTTGTTGACTTGAAGTTCTGTTTGTAGAGTTAGCCCAAAGGCCCTGCTAATTTAGGTTCGCAGAAAAGCGACGAGATGCTTACGGAGCTCTCTGATTCTCCCTAATCATCATCTGTGCATTGACGTTCGATAAAGTCAATATTCACATGAGGCTTGCCTCGCCAGAACAATTGGCTTGAAAAGTCAAGTTTCCTCAATACCGGGGTAATAATGCGGACGGCAATTTCGACTATTGTTTAAGAGATCCGGGGGCTACCGCCTCAGGGCCGGTGGATCTGGACTGAATGGGAGTGCAGGGTGGCACTTCAGAAAGTATCTTGAATTCCTTTAATGGGAGGTGGGGAAAAAGCGGAGGAGAAAAAACCACCCTCCTTTTTTGTTGCACATCGCAAAATCTGCAGGAGGCCTCACCGACACAATGCTCTTCCAATCAACATCTTTCACTAACACATTTCAAGTTTTGTTGCACATCGCAAGAGGGCGAGTGCATGGGAAAAGTGCATCCTATTGGATAGGGAAGTGCCGGCGTAGGGCTGTGAGGTTGTCAGGGCTTTTTTTGCATTCAGACCAGTATCACGGCCAATTGTTTCCGATGCCTCAACATTTCCGAAACATTATTTTACATGCCTCAACACCAAAATCGCAGTGCCGCTCTATGCAGCGCAATGTACGGAACGCAAGGAAACATTATAAAGTAAAGAATGTAAAATGAGGTTATTCGCACAATTATAAAAAATCAAGACTACGTAAATCAACGCAAATTAATAATAACAAAGAATCAGAATATATTGACAATTATTATACTACGCACGGTACGCAGGGCATTGTTTATTCCGTCGATTATGCCCAATTTGCCCGCAACGTGTACATGCCGAAGGTCCTGCTACTTTTTCTGGTATATCTCCTGTCTCTTTTCTCTTCTTTTGATTTGGACCTGCTTTATTGACCTTTGGTTGAGGAGCTCTACACTCGTCGTCGCACCAAGCTGACTCAATATCGTCGATTTTGATCGTTCGCATATGAAAATTAACGTAACTTCCGTGATCGTCGACATGATTGCGATACGCAGTTGATATTCCAACGTAAAAGGGCTCCCAAAAAGGTGCTACCCATTCCCAAATATCTCTTTTGGCGTATCGAATAGCAGTAATCGCATGACTACAAGGTAATCTCCATTCTTGGAAATGGCCGCACGAGCACCAAAAATCTTGACAACGTACGTTGTGTATTCGCTCTCCAATTCCATCGTATTGGCACCGAATTCGTGCCTCAAGCACCTTATCTTTCCCCGTATGTGCCGTAATCAAGGCTTGTTGTGCTCCTTTGCGAGACCATAACGTATTAGCCATAATCTTCTTGCGAGCAAAAGGGGTATATCGATCGCGATTTTCTGTCCATTGTTTTGCGGCCTCGTAAGTAACTTGACGTTTGCGCGATGATCGATTCCAAAGAGCATCCAATAACTCCATGATTCCCATTTCGCGGAGCTCTCGAATATGCCCATTCTGTCCTTCTATAATGCCTGAAGAGTTGTGGCCATATCGCACGCCAGGAAGTTTCCAAACACAGAACTTCGATTTATCAAGACCTTCGATATAGTCAACGACTTCTTGTCCTCCAAACTCCCTCATCTTTCGTATCGCACGCGCCCATTCGACTTCATTCTTCGCAAACGGAAACCTCCACCACGCCTCTTTTATCGCCTTCTTGTTCGCATGTTTCGTAACGTTGAGAATGTTCTTGAGGAGGTGCCAACAGCAATAAACGTCAGTAACCGCTGGAAGAAACGTTTGAATCGCTTTCAAAAGTGAGGTATTTCGATCGGAGATGACGCAAGGGATTTGATCACCATAAGTAGGCACATCAGCGAGCTCAGGTACGGTTTGAACTAATCTTTCGATAAACCAAGACCAAGACTCGTTGTTTTCCGATTCAACGATTGCCCAAGCCATAATCCAACTCTCATTATTCCCATTTCGACCAACAGCTAAAAGCAAGGTTTGCTTAAAGCAATTCCGAAGGTATGTCCCATCCAACGCAACGAAAGGTAAGGAGTGAAGGTATTGCGATCGAGAGGTATGAGGGCCAATAAAGACGCGTCGGAAAACGTTGGTTTCGGTCAAGAGGAGGTCTGTAATCAAATCGTCGGATTCTTCGATTGGCCCTTGGCCTACATGGAGATTGGCTGTATGCAAACGCGCGAGGTATTGTGGGAGTTTCGGGAAATCGTCGACTTGTTGCTTTTTTGAGTCCTCCGTCAGTAATCTCTTCAGTCGATACAACAGCTGGTCTTGAACCAAGGTTTCGGTGTGTCGTAAGACTTGATCGCGAATTGAGGAAATGTGAGTTCGTCGCTCTACCGTCATTAATTTTGGTACCAGCTCCAAAAGATACGCAAGACGAGCAACTAAAGGTCTCTGATAGCGTACGCGATCAAAACAAGTATGTTCTCCATCCCACACAGTTATCGTTGCCTCTTCTGTTGTTGAAGACCAATTACAACGAGCTCGCCATTGACAGGTGTCCTCAAAGTAACACGTATACCTCACAAATAGCGTCTCACTTTTCTTACAACGTAGCTCCCAACGCTCATGGATAGCTTGATTAAGAATCGCATCTTTGAAGGCTCGCAGATTGTTGAATTTATCGCCGATTTGGAGGGAAGGAGGCTTCTCTTGAGAAGCATAGAAAATAGGGTCGCTGTCGAGCTTTGAGTCTAACAATTGAAATCCGAGGTCGCCGAAGGGGTCACTCTTAGCTAAGAGGACGTCGAGGTCGTGGGAGGAAGTTGAGAGATCTGCCATTGAATAAGGTAATCTAAATAATCCAAATTCGTGAGTTTGTTGTGTTATTGATGCTAAGTTTACAAGTTTACATTGCGCTGCATAGAGCGGCACTGCGATTTTGGTGTTGAGGCATGTAAAATAATGTTTCGGAAATGTTGAGGCATCGGAAACAATTGGCCCCAGTATCACCGTCAACCGCACTAGATACAAGACGTAGCGCGAGGAGTTGAGAAGAATAATGCGGGGGTTCATCCTTAAATAGACGTTCGACGTGACTCAATCATGTGACTCATGGTCACAAGATCATCTGAATTGTACACATTTCTCTTTCGTTTTAAAACTAGACGAACAGAGGGCGTGGCTATTGTACCGCTGAAAATCAGGCTTTGGATCTACATCGTTAGTGTATGCAAAGCAGGCCGCTTGGGGTTGAGTGTATGAGCCCCTCATTCACTTGTACTGCAACTGACGTCACCATAAGCAACTGCTCTATTCCCATTGGCGAACCGGATCTATCTCCCATTGTTGCACATCGGTTCTTGATGGGAATCTTTGCGAAACATGGGAAAGGCTCCGATGCACCATTACCTCACTGGCTTGCCGGCGCCTGATGGTTGGATTTCCAGCTTAAGATAACCCCTCTACGTCGAGCAATCTTGCGGACAGGTGCCTCAAATTGTATGTTCAGCTACCTTACCTGCTGAGGTGCCTTCCATTTGACTTCGCCAATTTCTCGGAATCAGGGTCCATTTGCTGAGAAGAGAAACAACGACTGTAATTATCAACTGATTTATTCCCCAATCTATACCACAACAACCCCGCGTCGGCATACTCCTTCCTGTCTCCAATGGTCGGAAGGCTACACTTTTTGGTGCCACAATTAAACAGCAGAGGTAAGCCCCGCGTCACCAACGATGCCACACTTGACACAAACGTAGACAAAGTATGGCTAATACCATGCATTACCAGGTTGCGATCTTGCCGTCTCCAGAGACATTCACGCGCCATAGTTCAACCTTCTCCAGGTTGCGCCTGCTCGCCGGAGATTCCTCACAGAGAACGCCGCCAACCTCTCCCTGGCAGATTGCTCCTCGCTATTGCAGACAGAAATTCACCGTACCAGCGAACCATACAGTCTCACCAGCGCATAGAGAAACCCGAACTAAATACGACCAATCTCATAACAAAACTGAGGAGCTGTGCCTTTCGAGGTTACGATATTATTGAGAAACTACCACGATCTCTATCAAATGAAGTTCGGCGGCCAAAACACAACTCGATATCTGAACCAAGGGAGCTAGGATTTCGAATTCCTACTCTGAGCTTAGACACCTTGACGGATAAAGTCCAGGATACTCGCGACTTCTGCTTCCCACCTGAATTCATCGTCTCTCTGTGATAAATCAAGATCGTTGCTACCCCCATAGTCAGCCACCACGATGGAGCACGACACAGATTTCGATTATGCCGGCAATCCGTTCAGGGGCAACCGCTATTCGAACTATAATCTTCTCACACCAAGCATCTTCAACGCTTCTGATGTCGACTTCAGCAATATGCCGAACTTCACTCCTCCAATTGGAAATCCAGAAATGGCCATGCTGAACATAACAAGCGGCTTGCGACTGACCGGGTCGAATTTTCTCGGCGACTACGCCAGTGGCAGCGAATTTCCATTCCCTGCCATTCCAGCCAATACGTACACCTTGCCATTAGCTGTGGCGAGCACCATGGCTCCCTCAGATCTTTCCATGCCACCAGACAGCAACTTTCCAGCACATGGCTTGCCACGACCAGTCCCACAACAAGACCAGTCAGAGCCGCAATCAGCCAGCCTGCAAGCCAAACAAGGGACCGGAAGACAAGAACCATTGTCTGAAACAACTCGTTCAGCAGGTCAGAAGCGAGCTCAACCGGCCACAACCAGTGCTGGTGCTGGTGAAGATCCTCAGCCAAAGAGACGACGAGGTGCTAGGAAAAAGGTCCGATCGGAGGAAGAGATAGCGACCAGGAGGGAGAATCATCCGCAGCGAAACAGAGACGCCGCACAGAAATGCCGACAAAAGAAGAAGCCCACAGAAGCTAAGAAAAGAGAACAAATGGCCAAGGAACGGCATGACAATCACATCATTTGGAATCAAGTCGCCGCTGTACAGGATGAATTAGAGTCTCTCCGGAACTTTATCCTCGATATAGAGAGTCACTGCCAGTCTAGTAATCACAAGACGGTAGCCAAGACCAGCTTAGAGTTAATCATGAAGACAGCTGCCAAGTTATAGGACCAGATTGACATGTGCAATCAAAGGCGAGCCCAGATCTTCCAAGGACTCGTCATGCAAAGGTCGTTCGGCGGCTATGCTCAGCAAGATTCCATGCAGGACGGTCCAGGATCCACACAAGATGGCCAGAGTCCCACAATGTCATCACGGAATTCAACCAGTTACTCAGAACAAATGCTGAGTCCTCGTTCCACTCGCGGAAGCTCATATGCCACTCGCCAACTCAACACGGATTCCGCGGATGGTAACGAATTGACCCGAAAAGGATCGAATGATTCTTCTACACAGCCCGACTCTGCTGTCGATGTCAACAGTCCCCCTGGTACCAAGGATTTGCCCGTTGAAGATGAGGCCATTGAGATTCAAGTCCACGAAGAAGAAGAATTTCTTCCTTTGGGGGCCTTGAGGGGGAACAATGCCAATGCTCTGTCTGCGTTCCTTACGCATATGGAACATACTGGCCCTGGGCAGGTCAATTAGCTGAGTATTCGTTCCGCTCCCCTGAGGAGTGACTTTCATTTGGTGGATGGTTTTGATTTCCACCCAGCTGCCCAAAATCACAAACAGAATATCTCTATCGCCTTCTCAGTGCCAAAACAAAAAAAATACAAATATCTATAGTCCTAGAATACAGCAACGCAACCCTCTCCTTGACCCTCCTCACGAGACGCCGGCGGAACTCCAGAGCAGTTCGATCGAAAACTACCCTTTTGTGAGAAGAGTTCGTAATCTGATGTTATTTTCGCCCCGTTCTCCCTTGACATGCCCTTCGGAAATCCATCTCCGAGTATATCCTCCTAGCTCTCGTTATCGGGGCATGTTTACTGTTTGCTCTTGCCGGGGATACCACTCTTGTGTCTATCGCTTAAGCCAAGTTCGTATTAGTCAGTCAATATTCGAGGAAGAGTATTAGTGGCATTCCTACTGAATAGCGTTGCAGTAGGTAGTACGTAGTAGCTGCTCCCAATTACCTTTAGAAAATGACGTCGAAGAAAAGGTTTAAAGCTGGAAAAGTAAGCATAAATAATTCTAATATACACCTCTAAAACGCTAAAAGTATTATTAGCGCTAAAACCTCGCTAGTGTTCTCAAGCTAAGGGAGAGATAAACTTACGATTATATATTAAGCTTAGCTCCTAATTATATGAAATCTGAAGAACGAATAAGGTCTAGAACGAACTTTAGTCGAATAGCACTAATAATATAAATACTTATGGAAATTAGCATTTATTTAATTTATAGACATATCCTAGGAGAGGAAAGCGTACAGTATTCTAGTTATAAAGAGGCAAGCTAATGCCACTTTTTGTTTCATTTGTACTTTCAACTTCCGTACTAGCGCTATTAGCAGGAGCAGCATTGTAATATCAGTTACGACATTTATCGAACTATATGCTATGAGAATTTTCAATACGTTAATGTATTTCCCCTCTATAAAAGTAAGATCCCAGTTTTTAGTAATAAGCTAGTAATTGAAGAGAAATTTGAATGAGCCAAGAAAAGAGTATAAGACTGTTATTGCTATGATTACTTATACCGCGATTCTGAATCGCTTATATAGCGAGAGTCTTAGGTAGAGTAAAAGTATTAATAACTTAACGCATATGAAGGACATACTATAGAATACTCCATTAATGATACCCATCTAAAGTTAACGTTAGTAAATAGTATAGATTAGCATGGAATATTTTATCTTGTTCCGGACTCTAGTAATTATTAACTTACTTGTAATAAATCAGGACTGAACGTTGTAAATGGAACGTCCCAGATATGGATACCGAGGCTGAGATAGGTCACTTTAGAGCTGAGAATTAGCAAAAAACCAGTCGAATGCACTATAAGTATCTACTCACAAACTATGAGTGTAGTAATACTACTGATGGAGAAAACCTATCGGACAAGAAACGTTAGTATTCTTTTTGTGTGTATACTTTCATGACGAATCGACGATTTATACCTATGTAAAGCCGATCGCGTTTAGACTTAATTAATCGAACACACTTAGAAACCTTAATAGTAAATAAACTTATAATCGTTAATCCTAACTTTTCGAACGATTATAATCCTTATATAAAGTCGTAGAAGTAAAACGATAATCGCTAGCGGGAACATGATTGCAATAGTAAGAGTAACCCAGTATCCTTAAGAGTCAGGATTTTTAAAGTTCGGAATAACTCTAGGTGGGGGGGGAAAGGCGCTAATAATGCCATCTCTCTCAGTATTAAGGACAAGACTCATCGCGCTAACGAGCTGAGGGATACTAAGTACGAAGACTTCGTCAGGGCAGAGGACTGTTCTGGTATTGAATTATGATCTGCTGCGGAGTGAGAATGGATTGGTCTTGTGGAGCTAACCTCTGAATATTAAGAAACGAACGCTCTTTGAATGCAAATCAAATCGAAATCAGAAGCCAACATCCATATCTGTATCTTCATACCAAATAACACCACAGGGTCAACGCAGGAACTGGCGCGGTTATCAATAATAATGGGTGGTCAGCCCAGGGAAGGCAAACAGCTAATCAGAGATTTGAACTGAGGCCGTGCTTAGGACCTTACTTAATAGCCACAACAAGGACCGAAAAAACAAAGACCAAAAACGGAAGATACCACCAAGAATCACACCACATAACATACCGGCCGGTAGATGGATGAACGGTTAGGACACTAGCGGCATTTGCTTCCGAATTTCAGTTATTTCCTGTTACCGCCTAAGCCGACCTCACATGTCTTCAACGAACGCTATGGCCATCGCCGGGTGCTTCCCCGCGAACCTTGTTAAGCCACCTCTGCGCAAATGGAAGCCACTGCATCTTCCTCATCTTGATCGAAAATGCGGAGACAGTTCATAATGATAAGAGTATGACAAGATTGTACAAAGTTATAAAGATAAATAATAGCTTGGCGCCCGCATGGGCGGGCGGAGGGTGTTCCCAATGGGGAACTTTCCCTATGACGAAGCCTATCGAGACAGCGATCTCTACCAGGGTACTATATTCCGTGACTCACAGAGCATGTATAAAAAAGAATAATCAATCCACAGGTCAAATTTTAAGTCCCCCAGCTGAAGCAAAAATAACAGGGCTTCCCCTATTACACTTATGTACTCTAACCCCGAATTCTTCTTCCTCCCAATCTCATACCCCTATTACATTTCTCAACTGGAGTCAATGAGTGTGAAATATAGCACCGCCATCCACGGCCGTAGTTGAAGATGATTGGATAGAAACGGTAGTCGCGTATCCGATCCTCTCGCCGTTTTCTACGATGTGTTCCTGGCTCCCAGTTTCGAGAACCTCGTTGGTATTTGCCGAGACGGCAGTCTTGAAATTTCCCACATTGCTGCCCCGGGACTGGAGCCCGTAAGAATCCCCGACGCTCTGATGGTAGGTACTCCGGCGCCGGGATCGTGACTTTGAGCCATAGGTACCAAGAAGACCTGGAAGGCACCGATGAAGGAGAGCTTTGAAGGCGGCCGTGCAGGAGATTAACAGAGCTAGATGAAGCTCTATGCACGACCAGTTCAGTGAATCAACCTAGATTTTAATTAGAAAGGTGTAGAGAGATGAGTTTTTATAAGTGGGAGGTATACGGTAGTCCCTATTAAAATATTAGTGGGAAAATCGAAAGCGAAGTTAGAGGACTTTTTTTTTACAAGTATTATCGCTCCGAACTGTAAAGAATGTTAGCAGTTAAAGATGTGAGGGTTAAGGACGTAAGATCTTACAAGAAGGTGTATTTAATAAATTAATCAGATATTTTAAACGGAAGGCACTGGTAAAAAGAACACTGATATCTGTTAGCTCTGCCGTAAGTTTCCAACCCAATTAGACACTTGCATTAACCTAACGCCGAATATACCCACTAAGCTTAGTCGCTGTCTTCTAGGAACTTTAGAAGGTTATTAGCGCCCACATCATGAAGGTTTTTTTTCTTGGCTTACGTTTGATGGCCCAGAGAACTGGGATTGGGAGTACAAATACAACCATATCTAATACCATGTTTATTACCGTAATAGAAATGTGAAAGGCACCAATATCAATGCAACTGCCGGGCATGTGTGAAGACCACAATTTCGCGAGGGGTCTGCATTGCAACATGCTTATAGTTGCGGCCGGGATTCCGTAACAGCAAACCAATGCCATAGTAGTGTATAAAATTAATCGAAACGTCTTGTTAGGCGAGAGCCGAAGGTAAAGAGCGAGGTACGACAGCTTGATAAACATCTGGCAGGTATTGTAGAAGAGCTGCTTATTTATTAGCGTTTGATTCTAAAAGGCAAAGGTGAGTATGGCTGATTTACCCCGGTAAGCACTATCGTTTTTGAGTATGCTAGCACGTTCTTGAGATATTCAATATGCAATCCCTCCCTATACTTTGTTGCTAATTCCATGTCAATGTTAATCCTGTGCAGTTCTCCAAATTCAAGTAACTTACTAAGGATATTAAGCGATGAGGCTCCAAGGGCGAAAAAGAATGCGACCGTGATAAGAACTGTATCATGTTACCGCTTAAACGGTACAGAAATTTAAGGATTACAAACCATTATCTGCTCTAATAAGCCTGACCAGCAAGGCCCGGGTAAGGAGTCTCGTAATAATGG
Organism: Cadophora sp. MPI-SDFR-AT-0126; assembly: GCA_020747065.1. NCBI lineage: Eukaryota > Fungi > Ascomycota > Leotiomycetes > Helotiales > Ploettnerulaceae > Cadophora > Cadophora sp. MPI-SDFR-AT-0126. The sequence continues at coordinate 550,319 of JAGMVK010000023.1, read as the reverse complement.
CAAGTGTTGATATTGTCATGAAGACAGCGTTCAACCAAATAATCGAGCCCCTCTTGTCGTCCATAGTAGTAAATGCGTCTCGTAAGGTGTGTATAACGATGAAAGGATGCTAGGGAAGTCTTATTATTTAAGGTAGATCCCCTTGTTTAGCATACCATGATAACGGAATCAACCACGGAACTTCGAAGGTCATAATGTCCACAAAGCACTAGATCAAGCCTTATAGCAAATGATTGCCCTTCGACTTTAGTCCAGTCTGGGGCTTCGAGACTCGAGGCTTGCAGCCACTAGAAGGAAGACTCCTTGCTACGGAGGTTGGGGAAGTAATGTCTTAGTGCGTGCTAGACAATGGCTTCGTGTCCGTGGCGCCGCTTCCAAAGATGCAGCAATCCGATCGCCACACTCGAATGTGCTGTAAGGTCTGTCTCTAGACCGACAATAACTATGGGAGCAGCCCCAGACGGGTTGAAATCCTTCATCCCGTTTGATTTTCGGAATCATTTAGCTTCAAGGGCACGAGACATGTCTGTAACGGGGAACTGTTCCCGGAAGAGTGCGGGCAAGCTTGTTTTATAGAAGTCAGTGCATTTTCGGCAAAGAAGCTGGGTGTTTTCCATCCCGAGAAGGTGGCACTCCCCTGTAGCATATCACAGAGTGCGTAACAACTGCAGTAATTCCCCCTGATTCCCATGAAAGCAGAGAAGAAAGCGCCAAAAGGTATAGCTTATTAGTATTGGCCATCCTCATAAGCTATTGATGTTTGTGGAGGTTCGGGGCAAGAGTTTTCTGGAAGTTGGCACAAGCCGGTTTCTGATAACTAAGGAATAAACGATCCCGTCCAACCTAGCAAAACGCTTCGATTCCTTCGGACTACATACACAATGGTAATGGCAGCGCATTTCGAGCAATACGGGGAAAGCTTCCGCGGCCCGCAATTTTGATCACAAAGTGGCAACGCATTTTATATAACTGGAGGAACCTCCTTTTCTCTATTACTGCAGAGAAAGCGCCAGGGCGTTGCGATGGCGGCCGGTTGTTGTCCAGTAGTGGATTCCAAGACACGGCATTGATGAAAAGGCGGGGGCTACCCAACGGCAACTACCAGGCAGGAGCAGTGCCGGGACGGCCAAACGAATAAGAAGCGGTTTCAGCGGCGAAGGTGAAGCCATATTGGAGCAATGTTGCGAAGGGAACCAACCCCGCTACATTAGCTTGTCGGGAGATGCCGAGCACAGACACATCCACCGGGCGGGCGGGACATGTTGGCGCCCTTCCCTGCAGTGGTGCCACTGTGAGGGGATGAAAGGGCGTGGTATTGCGCAAGTATCCATTGGCTCACCCTAGAACGTTCTGGAAGCAAGGTACTGGAACCTGAGTCCCTGTTATTTATCAGGCAGGAATTTATGGGTTCAACTGTCACATATTGTATCCCTATCGTACGAGACGACCATTGACCTGGTTCTGGCGTCGGAAGAACTGACGGACACAACGCTCAAATGTACGATACACAAGACGGAACACAGTTCAGATCATCGAGCGATTGAGACGGTCTTTGACATCTCGGTCCCGGTACCAAAGCAGCAGGAGCGGCTTCTGCTCAAAAACGCACCTCGGAAGGAAATAAATGCCAGGATTGCGAGAACACTACACACCACCCCAACGGATGGCACCGTACAGCAGAAAACGGATAGATTGATGGCGGCTATCCTAGAAGCGGTCCACACCCTAACACCCAAGGCCCGGCTGTCGCCTTACACAAAGAGATGGTGGACGACCGACTTGACACAGCTACGTCGTATATACACATACTGGAGAAACCGCGCCCGATCCGAGAGGCGTGCGGGACGGACCAGACCAGACCTCGAAGATATGGTGAAAGGGGCATCCAAGTAATACCATAACGCCAACAGTTGCTCCGGCTGTAGATTATGCCTCCAATGTTTGGATGCATGCCTTTAAAGACAAACTCATGGGACCCATCAACAGGGACAGATTCGTCCCAATCGATCTTTTCGATCCTGCGCGTACGTTTCTCGTTTCGACATGTCAGATCTTGAACTATCTGCACAAGGCGCGATTGCATCCAATCGACGGTTCACCTAGGGTGCAAATCAATAGTACGCTTAATGCGTAATGGAGGGTGTGGAGAGTGCCGTTAGCCACAGCTAACCACTAAATGAATTACTAGATATGAAATCCCTTAGCGATATCAAATAGAATATTCTTAGTATCTATCTCTCCGATCTGCCTTACATGCGGACGGTTCTATAGTGAATAAGTCTTTGTTGGTAGACACTACGCGCGTCCTTCTCGAATACGATGGAATAGTGCGAGACTCTGAGCCTGATCCCTCCTTTACCGGGGGTGATGTCGAATTTCGAGAATCCCGAGTATATTGGAGATGTGGTGATCGTGTCGAATCTGGTGCTCTTAGTCCTATCCATATTGGTGTTCTTCACGCGAATATATACGCGGCGGGTAGTTATCTACTCAGTGGATTTCGAAGACTGTAGGTTTTCCAAACCCCAGATTCCGATTTTTTAGTAGATAAGTACAGTATTAACCTTTATATATTAGATGCGCTTACTATAGGATAGGTATATTAAATCTTTATAATAATCTTCGACAGGGATAAAGATTTACTGATTTTTTAGGATTATTAGTTCTTATCTTTAGGGTTCTTTGTTTCTTGTGTTATCTGTGAGTTAAAGATTTACTACTTTCGATAATGATTCTTAATTTTAGACTGAGTTCTATAGGGATAAGGCATAGGTTAGGAATTCATATATAGGATATACCCGTAGCTGGATTCAGTTTCTTCTCTAAAGTAAGTTTACAACGACACTACTATTAACATCTTATCTTAACTTCTATATTCTTCCACTCCCAACGATAAATATATGCCTCTTCACTAGCCAAAACCCTCTTCTCTAAGTAGCTATAATTAACGGAGCTTTCTACGCTATGTCAACCCTTAGCATAAAGCTCTCTATCCTCTCATTCTACCTTCGAATCTCCCCATTCCGGAAATTTCGGATATGTGTGTATGGCCTAGCAGTATTAACCATGGCCTATTACCTCGCTCTAACGCTGGAATTCACCTACAGCTGCAAACTAATAGCGAAAGCCTGGGATCTGTCCATCACCACTGGGTCGTGCTCCGGCGCGCTGGAGATGTGTGTCACGAATTCGGCTGCGAATGCTGTAGTGGACATCGCGATGCTGATTCTGCCCATCGCGATGCTCTGGAATGGCTTTTCGACGGGTTGATGGTCATTCTGATTTCAGGGTTCGAATCAGTGGATCAAGATCAGGATGAGGGATAATTAATAGATGAGGTTGCATTGATTGGAAAAACGAAGTTGCTGGAAAGTTTATATCAGAGCAGTCTCTCCCCACTGATAGCTCTCTTGGTGCCTCCAGTATCGTATGTGTTGCAGCACGGTCAAAGCGAAAGATGACCACGAGTGGGCTGATAGATCATCACCCTCTTGTTGTTGATGGTTACTACCTTGGCAATCCCCACACCCCCCACTTGGGGCCTGAGACCCACCTAGGAAGTGCAAAGCCATCTAGTCATTGAGGGCTTTACTCCCAGATGATAACGGTCGTCTGTGGTGGTTAGTTCCAATGTGGCTCCGTCTGAAGAGGGCCGGTCCAAGTCGGATCAACGTCGATGCCAAACACGTCCTTTGGTCGGGCCAATGAGCCCCCTTCCACAACAAGACCAACACCAGACTCGGGACACAATGAGTGGGAAGACACTGCCAATAATGAAGTGACCGAGAAGCCCAACACTCCTCATGTGGCAGGTCAAGACGGTCTCGAAGAGATCATAACTCTACCTCTACAACGAGCGCCAGCTTCGCGAAGCCAGCGCCCAACAAAGGCTGCTACGGGTGAGTGACAAGAAGGACTTGATACCTGCTCAAGTAACAGTCGTGGCCCGTCTTCTAATTAGTAAAGACTCCATGTCTTATTTTTGCGACAATTATCGTCTGATATACGAAGGATAGATGTCATTCTCAGCTGAAGCCCTAGGCGATAACAGCAATTTTGAGCAGTCTCTTATAGCCGCGATAGATATCGTACAAGGGTTTAATGAAGGGAAATCGGATTCAACGCCTCCTGCTCCGGTTCACGTATATACATCTAGCAAGAACTATTCTTGAATACAAGACTATGGCGGTTATAGATCGAATCTAAGGTAATACTTATCGAAGTATAGGTATACGTGATACCACCGTTACTATTAATATATACCTTAAAGCGAAGCAAGATATCTCTGGAGAGTATCTGAAGAGAAGCACGCTATTAGGATATAATCGTGCTGGCAGGCGGTGGACTGACCTCGCTAGCTCGTCTCCTCTGTTGATTTTCATCTTTCCTAAAATAGTGGAGACTATCGTATACGTATAACCCTTCTCTTTTTCTCGTTAAGACTAATCGCCTTAAAAGGCAGAACAATTCTATTACCAACTCGACAATTAAAAATATAGCACATTACATTCAGTTCTATCACCCTGAACTCACTGAAGCTCTGGTGAATATTGGCTAGTGTGCAGGCTTAGTTCCGTCTAACACAATGCCGGTAGCTTTAATAAAAGATATCGGGCTAAGAATTACTTAAGAGTTAAGTAAAATTTTAGATGGAATATCGAAGGATACTTGAGATAATGCGAGTAGATTGAGGTCAAGGCAGACGTGAATAGATGCGAGCCAGTTGTTTATCTAATTTCTATCTTTGAACCCTCACATCCAAGGAAATACATCGCTCTTATCCTGTGATCCGTTAACGCCAGTGCAATTAGTTCCAGCTCTCCGCTGGCTACATGTATCATAACTTCAAAGACATAAAGTCAAACATCTAACTAACTGCCGTTTGCAGGAAAGGGGGAGATCTACTAATATTGAGTAAAGACTCGTACAAAGAGAGTTACCTCACTTTTGCCCGCCATCCATAAACAGCCGTCATCTTCACAGTCTGCGACAGTTTCCATCCCGCATACTCCTTTTAGACATAAGGAAGCTCCTCAACGCTGACAGGCCAACCCGCTTCGTCTTATCCTAGCCTGCGCTCAGTATAAAATGCCATCTGCACTTTATCGCTTAACGTATCAATCGTGATATCACGAACCACGATCATCTCCTTCAGGTTTATCATGGCCCTCATTACCTTCTTCAAGCCTGCAATCATCGAATAGTCCGCTAGACCGTCCCTAAGATACGCTTCATCGATCGCGGCATATTTCAGGCGAGCCAGCTCAGTCTCCTTCAAAATTCCGAAGAGCCGATACAGACCATCCTCCTCCTGACTGATATCTAAATAAAGGATATCGAGATCGAAATTGAATCGCACCCTTTCAGGCTGTAGGAATGATCCGAAGCAGAGTGGTCAGAGCGCGTCCGGACGTTTCGAGTAAGCAACCTTCTTTCCGTGGCGATCGAGGTCTTGGAGGCAAAGGTCACACATATCGGCACAACCTCGAGTCATTTTTTACGTCTTCGTATGGATGTGCAGTCGATATGGCTACGAAGGTACGGGCAGGCAAAACCCCAGCAAGGTGGTGAGATCGAAGACAAATGTACTGCGAGGTTGGTATACTGGGATATATACAGAAATTGCTCGGATGAAGGTGGGGGATAAAAACCCAATTCGAGAACATCATCGTGGTGTTTGCATCGATGTCTTTGATAGAAATAACTTTGCTCCTCCTGCTGGTACATGAGCATGAATCCAATTCTTTGCAGAAGTTTCTTGGTACAAACCCCCAAGCTGCCAACTGTCTCAGATATAATGGTTCTGGTGATACATCTCTTCAATGACTCCCTGCCTTTTCACAGCAGTTTCAAAATCACAGAGTATCGTTTTATCGCCTGCCGCGAGAGCCTCATAAAGGCGAGCAACATTCCTGTTCATCGGCAACATTTCAGCGAAACTTCCTTTCTCCGGCTCAATGATCTCCACTTCGTCGGTAGCAAAATTGTGCAGCTCAATACTGCCTGCACCGTTGATGCCAACAAAGGCATTAACACCCCTTATCCTTATTTCCCCTGTCTCGCCATAGATGTTCCACTCAAGCCCGGAACTTCCCTTGAACGGTGCTCCACCTCGGACAGTCGCTGAGAGCAGTGCGCCCGATTTAAGTGTACCTTGAATCATGACATGATCCGGAGATGTTTTCACGATGTCATCTTTGACAATCGACCCATCGGCTGCGACAAGTTTGATGATTGGGCGCTGGGTCGAAACCAGAGACCGAAAGCTTGAAAACTCTCCAAGGGCTACAAGCAGTCAGTATCTCAGTGGTATACGGCGTCGAGAATCAATGCAATGAAAATGAAAGGATGGTAAAACAAACCTTGCCAAACCGTGTCGAGCAGACGTAGAGCCGGAATCGTTAGTAATGATGCACCGGTTCCGCGGTCGGTGACATAGGCCTGGGACTCGGCCTCCGTTGGTCCTCCAATCACGCCCTCACTTGTGACTGTGGTACTGAGAACTTTGCCAATTCTTCCCTCTGCCAATACAATTTTCACAGTTGTAATAGTATCATCGAAGCGGCCTTGGAGCCCGACTGCAGTAAGCTTTACGTTGTTCTGTTTCGCCACATTGAGAAGTTCTCGCGCTTCCTCAAAATTCTTTCCAAGCGGCCACTCAACAAAGACATTCTTGCCAGCTTTTAAAGAGGGTAAAATAGACGTATAGTGACGGTCAACTCGAGTGGTACAGACAACAAGGTCCACTTCCTCATCGTTGGCAACGTCTAGCACAGTGTCAGTAAGGACCATTTACCATTGACAGAGGACAATATAAGACGCATACTGCTACTATCACGCACCTTGTACATTGCCGTAAGCCCTGACTCCCTCGGCAAGACCAAGATCCTTGACGCTCTTTGCAGCACTTTCTACTGATGAGTTACACACAGCCACAATCTTGAATTTCGAATCGGTGCTCTGCAAATACGGCAAATGAGCATTGGCTGCCCAAGCACCTGGGGAGAGGCCTATGATGCCAACACGAATTGGGGCCATAGTGATTGAGGTAATGGAGAACACAGGTATGGTTGATGAGAATGAACGTTCTCCGAACAAAACATATCTTAGAATGCTGAACTAGAAATACTTATACCACCATGGACCCACCTAATCGGGCCAAGAGTATTGGCCAATTATACCGTAATGGCAATCTCGAAATATTGAAAGCAATAGAATCGCCAGACATGTGGGCATCGTCGAGTACTTCGTTATTTTCAAAGTGGAGAATGGCGGGGCTGCTTTCAAAGCATGCATGGGATCGGGAACTCATTCTCTTGGCAGCTCGAGATGGGTGCCAATCACATTCATCGTTCTATCGACGCAGCGCGCCACTTCTGTCAATCGACAACATAATGCGGTCTTGATATTTTGATTCGCACCTCTGCTACTCCATCCTCAAGAGCCCAGAACGGCTTCTCTGGATAGCCGAGAACGGCTTTTCTGGGGACTTACTGGAAACCCTACTGAAGACTCCTCCATACTTGAGCTAAGTACGAAGCGGTCTTGCTATCTATGTGCAGCTTGCTTCAGTTCCATGGACAGTTTGTCATGGAAAAAGCTCATCAACAGCTCTATTGCCTGTGGAAGGTTCCTTCCCGACTTACCTTCTAGAGCATCCTGAGCGAAGCCTACCTGCAGCCACCGTCGGAATGCCCGGCACGGATGAAGCGACTGAGGAGCAGGGTCAGGAGGGGGGCAGAATGGCAGACAGGGTGCCGGTCAATGTCTTCGAAAACGTATCAGCTGGGGAGGCATCCCGTCAAGTAATCGTGTCGATAATTGGAATTCGTATATCAGCCTCGACTGTCACAACTGAAGTTGGAGCGATGCAGTGCCTTGGGCAGCTCTCCGATACCAGTATTTTACAGATATCACAAGACCATACGGCTGCAAGCATATCTCAGCAGGAGGCCAAAGGAGGTCTGGATCAGACGTTGAACAAGTTCGAGGGCACTTATGGTACAGGAAAGACACTCTAACACTTACGGAGGAACGAGTTCTGCTTAAATTCAGGGGTTCATGAATCATAGAATTTGGCAGAAGTAATGGCGGCATCGACAGCGATCACAGCTATTGTTAGGGAACTCGTCTTTGTTATTGCTCAAGCTAGGAATCTAATGATTCATTTATAACTCCATCTCGAGCCTCTTGCCGCAGCTTTACTCGCCGTCTGACCTGACAGTCCCATAACCTTCCGGACCTCTTGCTGAGCTCCATGCACTCCCTGTCGATCCTGTAATAGCCCCTCTAAGGTACTACTCCTCAAATGGCCGATCCATTGATTTGCTCCAGCTCCAGCAGTGACTCGTACTGCCGACAACGTATCCTCAGCTGCTACTGCAATTATTTGACAAGAACTTTGGGCTGCTAGCACATCCTCGAAGACATTTGTATAGACCTTTCCCGTGGCCTAGTGGGATTGCATTTGGATACGTTCTTGCTTTAAGTTCTCGCCCTCCCGACCTTGTTGTAGCTCAATAATATCCTTATCCTCGCTCCTAGCCCTTGCTCTGGGCTGCTCGTCCAATCTGCGACTGACATTCCGAGAAGCTGCTGCACATATCTCCAAGCACTGCTTTGCGCTCTCCTTCTCGTCCTAGATCTCTATATATAGGCTGCCACAGTCAGCTACACTTCCTCGAACTCCAAAACAAACATATTGAATAGTATATTACTCCTGCGGAAGGTTTATCCATGTATTGCTTCTCGTGATTTGTGTTTTCATAGTCCGGAACATTGCGGACGAGAAATTTCGCCACTGTGCAAAAAAGACAAATGGAAGTGTGAGCCTTTTGACAAAGAAGCATACAAGGACCCAGTTTATGATTATATTGCATATAGCATGTATCTAGAATTGAAATGTGTCCAGAACTGGCGTGTTATAAAATTGAGTAGATGAAGGGTCCTTTTTGGCTCCCTATCAATGAAAACGTTTCAAAGAAAAGTCGGGAGGCTGCGGCGCAAGATAAAACACGCATAAAATGAGTTATATCTCTAATTGATTTGTTTATAACCAATCCTCCTCGAATTCTAAAGTACTTGGAAGCCAAACGCTTGAAGTACTTCACTAGATCAAGTTCAAGAGGATCCAGAATTGGCTAAAAGAGTATAATACTGTTTAAAGCTAAATACAGGCTTCTTGATATCGAAAGTAATCTAGGAGCATATGTCTCCATCAGCCCTGTCTTGTTCTCTTTGTTCGAATTCGTCCAATGTATTCTTCATATCCGATAGTAAGCCCCACTGAGTCTCCTCAATAAGATCTCGGTATGTGTGGAGGAAGGAAGGCGCGAGTGTGAAGGTGCCTGAGCTCCTATAGAATGTAAGGTTAGCCTTGCAGACAAGAGTGTACGTAAAACTTACGATCCAACCGCAATCGTCTTAATGACGATGGTTGTTGTGTACAATTTGAGTTTGTTTGTAAGGCCCGCAATATTTGCTCCTCGACACTTCAAACTAGTCCAATCCTGAAGACCTGCTGATGAAGCCTGCTTGATTTCCTCATTGAGATCTGTGCAAACAGAATGGCATGCTTTGACGGGCAGGAAGAGTGCTGCAAATTCATCTCCTGTTTCGCTCATGTTGTTTTGGAGAAATCCCAAGGCGGTGTCGAGAGCTTGTAGTTGCTGTTGAAGATCTGATATAGTTCTCTCGTTTGGAAGTCCACTTGCTGTTAAGAGGAGAGACGTGCATGATTGGGTGGCGGATGGAACCAAGTGCTTTAATGTATCCATTCTGATATTTGGAAGGTGGAATTATGCGATGAAGTTGCCGTTGATGGTCGCAAGGTGCTGGTGTCTAAAATAATTATCATGTGTTAGAAGCTAAGTGATGGATACGGGCTAGAAATGCTTGCTCGTTGTTGTGACGTTATATCACCCGCCATGTCACAGGACGTCTGCCACTAACAGTGGCCGCTCAACATAGACAGAGCAATTGATTATACGATATATATAGCTAGGATACGTGGCGGGTACTCCACATTGCATCACTCCTAATGTCGAAAACGAAATATACCTACCATTTTGTCAAGTCGCCTCGGATTCATATTCAAGAACAAATAATGTGCTTAGGAGAATCGATCAGCAAGGCAGAAGGATCTGCGATGCATCTAGACATATTACTCACTTATTAACGACAGGATGATAGTCCGGGTTACTTGAGCCCCTCCTTGGCCCATCCCCTCCTTGGCCCATCCTTCTCTTCTTCTCGTTCGAATCAGCCTTCAGCATAAGTCCTGCCCCATGACGCCCCTCAAACTGATCACTTGCTTCGGCCTGCGACTCGACCGGTCCCTCCGCATTCACATGACCGTGACTGTGCGACAATTGCTGAAGAGAATCGTCAGACATCTGACCTAGCCACTGTCGGGATCTAGCCCTAGCAGTAACACGCCTAGCTGAAATCAAGTCCCCAATGGTTGAGACGAGGGTTACCTGATGCCAAAACTTTCTGATATAACTACTAAACTCGAAGATCATCTCCAGGACATTGATAGCCGATTACGAAACCTCGCTATGCCGGGAGCTCGAAGCTCTGACGTGCAGGCGTCTGAGCAGGAAAAGATAAAAGAAGAACTCGACAGTATCAAGCAGTGCCTAGCCATCTGCGCCCAAGCATCTACGCAAGCGGACAAAGAGTGTGTGAATGTCTTCGAGGATATTTTCACGGCTGATGATGGTCATCAGGTGTTAGTCTCAACGATCGGGGACTTGATTTCCGCCAGGCGTGTCACTGCTGGAGTTAGATCCCGGCAGTGGCTAGGTCAGATATCCGATAAAACCCTACAGCAGCTCTTGCACAGTCACGGTAGTGTGGCTGCGGCGAGGCCAGAAGAGTCGCAGGCCGAACCAAGTGATCTGTTTTAGGGGCGGTATGGAGCGGGACTTGTACTTAATTTAGCTGTCGCGAAAGAGCAGTAGAGATAGATTGACCAAGGAGGGAATTAATCCCAAGGACGGTCCTTACCATAAAGCACTTTCAAGAAGTAGAGAATGTAGGCCCTCCATACCCCGGAAGTCAAAGTGGCGATCAACTTCTTCCTTCGCCCATCTACCCCCTTTCTACTTTCTCTCGTCCTCAGTCAGCTCTTTTCGCTCCGTTTCTGCCCTCCCTCCTAACCCTGCCAGAACCTTGGATTAAAGGATGCTTTTGTTTTATACAGATTAAACAACTAACATGATCCACAAATAGACCAATCCCTACACAAACGGGCAGCTTTCCGATGCCAGTATATCCCAGATCTCACGAGACCATACGGCTGCAAGCATATCTCAGCAGGAGGCTGAAGGAGGTCGGGGTTAGGCGGTAGACAAGTTCGAAGGCTCTCAAGCTCTCCTTTCTTCCTTGTGATCAATCAAATTCATGAGTCTTAGACCTTGCTCGAGCTCTTCCCTTGACAGTTTCGGCCGTGTTCAGCTGCTGGAGGTAATGACGTGGAGCCAGTATAGCAATCCAGGCGCAAGCCATCAAAAGTTTTTGCTCCTCTCCTAGCCGTACTTATGGCACCTTCCGGGCCTAAGCTCCTTGGTTTAAGTTACCCCACAGAGCTAGCAAGCTGCCTCCGCCTCGTGCACACGAATCGGATTTCTGCCATGCTTCCACATCATGAACGAACGTTATGCACGATGCTGTACATATAGTAGGACTCACGCCACTCTCTCGGCTCTATGACTACTGCTGCTGTGCCAGATCGAACAAAGACGGGACGATCGACTCATGTTTCGACAAAGTGGGAAGCGGATAGGTTGTAGCCAAGCAAACCGAACAGGGTCTTAAAGGAGTGTGTCTGTCTGCAATGCTCGATCAATAGGGCCTTCTTTGATCAGGCGATTCGGCATCGTGAGATCACTTATGTACCCCTACTCAAGAGCTTTGCCTTTCAGAATAACCATGTCACCGGAAATCTCCGTCGTCTTCGTCCTCGGTAAGTTCCTCTTATGGTCCCTTGCTGAGTATATCAGGTCTCAAGATTCTAACTCTCACGGGTCCCCCTAGAGCCGGCAAAAGTACTCTAAGCGCTCTTCTCACAGGGAATTTTCCCGTGCAACACACCTCGGTCGGCAATCTCCTACGGCGCATCAAGAAAGAGTCTAAAACCTGAAAACAAAATGCCACGCAACGTCACTATGACGACTGATTTTATTTTGAATTATGTCGTTAACCTTTTGAACAACTTCGGGAGTAAAGAAGAGCTTCCAGAACGAGGCTTAGAGCTACAAGAGGAGCTGATGGGCTTCTATCAAGTCCTCGAAAGCTTCGATGCTATGCTTGATGGAATCCCTGACGTCCAGGCGTATTTTGTCAATTGCTGCGACTTATGTATACAGCTACGTACACAGGATGACTGGAAATCAGACGAGGTCAAGGCGAGAATCCCTACCGCCATCCATATCCTCAGAATATGTAGAATGGCTCTATTCATTGAATTCTTCTGGAGGATGTTGTAAGCATACTTTGCCTTTATTTTATAACCGAACTGACTCCGCGATTAAGGCATAACATTGTTGCTACCCCCAAGATTTCACTTGGTTTCACGAAAGCAATCCAAGACATTCTGGCAGGCCTTGATAACATCAACAAATTCGAGAAAGCGGATACTCCTATCCAACAGCCTACCCGCTCGCTCATTTCTCATTATAGAGAAATGTCGAGTCATAATTTTAGCCTCAAAACTATGGACGAAATCGCTGCGAGCGAAGAGTCCCAGATGATTATCTGTTCACCTGAGGAAGTCTTTTCACCGACGGATCTTCAAATATTTGAGCAACACATCAAGGAAATCGCAATTCGTCGCAAGTCTGCGGTAACCTCCGGGGCTCAGCCCATTGAGTCTACACTTGGACTTACGGTATTTCTTAAAGAACTTTCGGCTCAAGAGAATTCCGTTATACAGCTAGAACGCTCATTCATTTTTACGGATATGGAGCTTCTAAAACCTGATTCGGTATTCTCTCTTTTCGGGGTTTATCTCACCAATGGTACGGGTACCTCCTCGCACCTGACATTCGCTATCGGGATTACTAATTAAAGCAGATCCCACCGCAAAGGACTTGGCAGGCTCATTGTCTTTGCCTATTATAGTAGTGGACGGGAGCGAAATCATCGAACGGATAGAGAATAATGATATATTAGAATGTGCGATATGTTTACGGGAGCCGGCTGCAGGGGAAAAAATTTCGGTGCTTTTCTGCAAACACTGGTTCCACCAGGAGTGCATTTCTTCGTGGTTTCAGATTCAGATAAATAAACATTGTCCGCTGTGCAGGAGGAATAGTTAAATGTCCGTCGAAAGAAGGCTTTTCTGAGCTTCGACCTTCAGTATTAAGATGACGTCCTTTATTTTGGTATGATTGAAAGGGCAACCATTAGCGCCACGCTAAAGATTTAAGCTTTCTACTAGCCTATGTAAGGCGAGAAGGGACAAGATGCGCCAGCGTCGGTGTGCTGCCTTTTTGTCGAACGCACAAACCTTGGTTCCCCAGTGATGCTCGCTTATTGTGCTTTTCAAGTTCAGGGTAAATTGGCCGATTTTCCGACTTTTACCACCCTTCAGCTCTTAGCACCCACCTGTAACTTTACAAATACATCTTTATAATTCAAACCTTTTATAGAAGTAAGTAAAAAATTCATGCGATTAATTTCTAGTATCGTACGTCTGATTTAAATTAGTATTCGTTGAGTTATAAGGAGTGCTCAAAAGACAGGATTTTGATGTTCTGGCAATTGAAGCAAACAGGGCTCTTGGCGAGGCCGCGATTTGTATGAGGATTTGCTTAATCAACGTATAATTCCGCGAATAAGCTTCTAAACCTTTGATATAGGTATATGATAATATTTATTAGAGCTAGGATTAATTTTTGAGGTGCATCGTACAGCCTTACATTGAATGGCGTCTGGGGGATTGTAATAACCAGGGGAACGAGACCGGTTCCCCAGCGACGTCTGATTTCAGATTCCGATGGTGGCGCTTTACTGTGGGGAGTTTCTTGAAGTACTAGCGATGAATCTCGCATGCTATGTTCTTGGGATGCCCTTGAGGTCAATCAACTTGAGATTGCGCGATTGGAGGAAGATTACGCTGAGGTTGTAAAAGAGGGCAAACATGCGTAATTCATGAAAGCTCCACGGTACTATATTACGAGCCTCGAAAGGTCCCCGCTTCAGATCACGCTCAAGCATCCCAACCAAGAGCGGCTACTCAGCCTAGAGAATCGAGCATTCATGAACTAGTAAAGCTCGCTTCATCGCCTCCCGAGATCGCCGTCACACTTCAAATGGACGAGGTGGGAAAGTTCAGCGCGCCCTACGAATTCCGTGGAGACGTGAGATCAAGACCACGGAGTTTTTCGCTTGGTTCGGAAGACAAACGGGTCGTGGTGGTGTAAAAGGTCCCCCACTTCTAACTTTTACTCTCAAAGATGCAATGCCGGACCGAAAGTCTCGCGACATTGCAATACTCAACGAGGACGATTTCCGTTGGATGAGAAAGCATATTATAACACAGTTTGACAAAGCGAAATTGTTCATGCCAGGATTGAAGGACTTTACTGTCTTAGTCACCGATCCAGGGTGGGTTTCTCATAGTAGGAGAAGATGATAAAGCCCTTTCATAAAATTCTATTCATCTGCGTATCTACAATCAGAGTGATTCCCGTCCCGCCAACCGTCTCCTCCCTCCCACTATGCGGAATTCCCCTTGCCTCGATGAACAACTGATGGGCTATCACCACCGACAGTGATGTTTCCTCTGCAATTGGGTAGGAGACCAGAAAGCGCTTGGTTTAATGATCGCCAGTGTCTTCAAATTCTGGCTCCGAGTCAGAGATGACAACAAGTTGAGGAGGCTGGGCAGAAATCGACAGAGATGACTGTCCAGCTGATCCTCGAACTAGCTTTCTAGGACGTTGGCTCTGCACTCCACCTCTCGTGTCTTGTGCCAGCCCTCTCTTCGGGGCATTGCGAGACCTCGCAACACGAGCTACGACCCGCGATCCGGATCCAGTCATTGTTTGCCCCTGGTTCTTAGCAGTCCCAGCAGCTGTTGATACCTCATCATATATATCCGCAACGCCTTGGATGCTCTGAATGCTGTAGCCACCTTCCTTCGCAGAAGGAGCAGCCCTTTGGGCCGTGAGATGTGTATTTGCCGAGAGAGGCTCGTCTCGCAGGACTTGGGCTGTGTTCGTATGATTTGGTGCTCGAGCTTTTTTGAGGGAAAGTGGTTGAGATGAAGTTGCGGAGTGAGGGCCACGCTGGCCAGCAATCGCGCCCGGTGGCTTAGGGGTTCCGATTGCGCCGGGCTTCGATCGTGAATTTGCATTGCCTCCCTGGACAGGAGGGGTACCATTTTTGTCGTCGACGGTATCTGTCTCTTGATCCCCAAGCCGGTTCGCCTTGGCAAGTAGCTTCCCCAGTTCTCTTGCGCTGATTGTTTGGAGTCGCACCTCGATGGCGAGATCAAGAAACTGCTCGCTTGCAGACTCGAGTATCTCCTTGCCATAAGCCTCCAGGATTGTGCGCACGAGGGGTGAGCCGGTCGCAGCCTTCCCGATCGAGGGAGCAGTGACAGCGTTGCTCGTTGCTTGGGAGCTCTGGTCGGGGGCGACGGAATTAAGTGCGGAAGACATCATGATACCTTATTGGAGTAAAGTACAGTGCTGGTGTAAAAGAATCGTCGCGTAGAAGAGCTTGGGAAATATACCTACGAAGTTGGGCAGGAATGGCCATGTTTGCTTCTTTAAAGTGTGAACATGATATGCTGTGGACTGCATTAGCGTCGTGAATGATCGTTTTTGTGAGGTGAGCCGGAGATATCCATCGCTATTCTAGGCTAAGCGAGGTACAAGAATCATTATATCTAGAGCCTCAATAATTGTATTACAAGCTGATATTTTATTTCAAATAGGTTCAATCCGACCATGTTTCTCACTGCGACATATGCCTGTGGCGTTGCGCTGGAATTAACCATCGTTAAGTCAATGGCGATCGCTGTGGGAGACAGGCTACTCACGTACCCAACGGCCCAAGCCCACTGAATCGGTTATCATGGATTCACGCGGATGGAAGCCTGCCCGCCGAGGGAAATCACTATGTGGAAGATCACTCGCATCGAAAAGATGCGGTATTTATTCTAGAGGTCTCTTAAGTAGAAATAGATTGCTGGGCTGGAGCATATCGTGGAGTTTAAAAAAAAATCGGAGATAAAAACTCAAGCCTGTCCGTCCAAGGAGGCGACTAAGTCACGTACGAATAGTAGAGTTCTCTTATTCGGAGTTTCTCACCCAAGTCGGACATGAAAAGGTGGGATGAGGTCCATGGAGGATAAGAATGACAAAGTCAATAAATGTTGGGTGAAGTAATAGAGAGGGAAGTTGTTTGAAGACTTCGAGGATACCCTCGTATTGTTTTTATGAAATGTGGAAAGCCTTACACCAGAGACCGAAAGCGAAAGTCCAATCGTCCATCTTATTGAATTTATCCTGTCTATGTGAGATAGCCTGATAGCCTGTAATGTATCTGGAACCTCATCCGGAAATTCTCCTACCGGCAGAGTGGGCATCGCTTCCTCTTCTGCCTCAAGCGTAGCCGATTCCTCCAAGTCATCGCCTCCCAGAAAATCAATGTCCTCAACCTCCTGTGCGGCTTCTAGCCCAGCAAGCTCTTCAACCGGTATCCCTCCACCATCATCCACTTCGATACTAGGAGTCAGGATATCCGCCATAGTCGCAGACCGCTCATTCTCCCGCCTCACCTCCAGAGTTGTGGTTAGTGTCAAACTCGGAGGTGCCACCATCATCAGAGCCTCTACCACCGTAATCATCATCCATATCCGCGAACGATAAGTCGGTTTAAGTGCCATCGCTTCGATAGGGTGGGAACAGAGGCAGGCCTGTAGAGGCCAGGCGACCAAGGAAGCCAGCTCTTTGCATTTTGGATAGATTTTTGAGATAGTGGTCGACGCACTCCAATGCAACTTTCAAGTTGAGCTCCCTTAGACCTCGACTTTCCAAAACAGCTTATGGCCAGAGTATCTCAGATCTCGACAGCAGCTACCTTCAAATCCCACAAATGGTTTTTTCCCTCCACGAGATTCGTCATAATGGGAAATTCCGGCAGTGGAAGGCGCCGCGCTGGGGAGGACGAGCTTGATGACAGAGCATGCTGATGGATCTGCCATAAGAGATGAGACGAGGAGTGGGCTGCAATGGCTGCAAGCGCCACGGCAAACCACTGAACGGTATCCATTTCCGAGAGGGACCTGATAAGATTGACATATGGAGACCGAGTTTACCAAGCAGCAGAAACAATGCAGGTCCTATCCTATGGAGTGCTGAACCCTCAATTTCCTCACTTTTTGCGGGGCACCTTACAGGGATCGTTGCCCCATGCGACGGGCCATAAACAGCATCATCCTGCATCGTAAACATCGTAATTACTAGTCAAAATACACTCAATTGAGACCCTACAAAATGCAAGAAGGTGTTCAGGACGATCCGATACATGATAGAACCCTCCGGCCGAAGTCAAAACCAATTCCTGAAGGAAAAGGACCATTTAAGGACTTTATTTGTGTCGACTTCCCTCCCCAGATTAATTTACCTGATTTTACTTACAAAACGAACCCTTCAGCTATCTTTTTCTTATTCTTTATAAATCAAATTCTTTCTTAAATCGTTAATTTTATTAATTGGAATATGAAAGAGCTAAAAGACTCGTCTTTACTATATGCTAGAGCGCATAAGTAGTACCCAACGGATCTAGCTGAAATTAAGGTCTACCTTAGAGTCTTGATTTATATCTCTCTTTACTATGAGAATGATATAAAAAGCTATTGGAGTACAGAAGAAGACGGTCCTCAACACGCTTGCCAAAAGTATATAAGTAAGGACCGGTTTCAACTGTTAAATCGGAGGTTTTGCTTAAGTGATCCCTCTATTAAACCTAAGCTAAACACTTGGGATAAGGTATGCCGGGTAACCTTAGGGCATGTAGATTACTAACTTTTTGCAAGTAGAACCATTGAATTCGCATATCCAGGACGTATTCACACGACTTTAGACCCCCGGCCGTAATATTGCAATTAATAAGTATATAAAGAGGTTTACTGGCCGAGCGAAAGAGACGACAATTGTGCCAACAAAACCTATTCCTATCGGCTACAAGATATAGGTTGTTGCTTAATATAGCTACTTCTTACGTTAGGTATTCCATGTAAAAGGAGTAGGGCTAGTAAGAGTTAAAACACCAAAAGCTTTAGGTGGAAACAAGAACGGAAAAGAAGGGAACAAAACACAAGTAGTTGTACCGCATTTACTATTGCTCTTGCCTTCACAGCGATATATCGTTTACTTAGACAACCTATTCACATCTAATGCTTTATTAGAATACCTCCGGGAGTTGGAATTTGGTGTAATTGAGACAGCTAGAATAGATGCCGGAATTATACACAGAATCCATTAACTCAAGTTAAATCACGGCAAACGAGAGTACCCTAAAATAAAATATAACGAGCTTTATGTGGCCGTCTTTAAGTTAGGCAAAGTATGTCATATTCTTTAGAACGATAATGCCCCGGCCCTCTTTTTGTGTAATTGTAACGACGGTTCTGAGACAGTTGAGACTATACGAAAAAGACCTGGTAACTCTTTAGTAAACGCCGCTGTCGCTAAAGCATTCTTTAGAAAGGCATACACTAAGAAAATCGATGAGCCTACCTTTGCCTGGCTTTATAACTAATTTATGAATACTATTAATATGAGAGATTAACTAAAGTCATACAATTCCGGCGAACGAGCGATTAGAAGAGGAGGTTGGCAAGCTCTATGGAATTGGCTTTTCTACACAGTTTTAGTTAACTGTTATCTTTTTTCTATTCATGCGAACGCGGAAGATCACTCTCTTCTTATAACAGAAGAGAAATAAACTAACTAAGTCAAATTTAGGAAGGTGATTATGAGGGCACTTTTCTATGCAGTTGATGATGTTTAAGGTACAAGGAAACACCAGCTTTCCCATGGAAATATAGAGGAATCTTTGGTACCGCCGCATTATCACTCGCTGATCAAAATGCTATAAAAGGGAGACTGTAAGAATTGCCTTGGGGAAAAGTATGGGGATCCTCCAAGAAAACGAGTCAAATTAGGGGAAATTGCAGCTAATCTACAGAGGCCTTCAATTAGGAGGAATACTTAATGGTCTTGTAAAGAGTGCAACGTTTTTCTTTGTAATAAAGGTAGCTGTTTTGACGATTATCATAGCAAAAGGTAGAATTGAAGCATCCTCATACAAAATCCTGATCCTCTGATTAGCTAGAACCCCTGTTTCGCCTAAATGCGGTAGTCGCAGCACTCCATGGGATAGATCGGTTTATGGGAACGGCATTCAAGACAGGGGCTCGCTGCACTAGCGCGTTTGTGCATGCGCCCCACCATTCTGAGCTTTCGCTACAGCCTCGTCTCTGTTCTTCTTCAACAACAACAAACAATTGCCAACCTCCACCACAACTCCAGATTCGCGTCGCAGATTTTACATCGATTCAAAAATGCCCAAATACCTCATTTCTAGAGTTTGGAGATCTGCGGAGTTGATTCGACGCCTCCGATGCGTTTGGCGCCAAGTCATGTTCACTCTCTCCGACATATCTACAACGTCTCCTCCACAACTCTCCTTCACAACCAACCTCAAATTCCGTCACAGCCAAAGGCCTTGATCGAGATTGTATATCTCGGCAGCAGCAGAAGCACCGAGCTTCTGCACTACACCAACTCCGCAACAAACAAAAGCCAACCTCCCAACGACATCAGACGCCCAGAGAGACAACAATGGTTAGGAATTTGGTCCGTGGTTGTAGAATATGTTAGACATCGCTCTTAACTTCTCTCTCCCTATTCATTATCAACCTCCAAATTGCATGTCCAGAATTGAAAGGGCCTTACGTCCTCCATCGCGCTCAACAGCGACTTGACCGGGTCGGTGAGTACTTTGACCTGGGAATTCGCAGTTGACATTGCTTTCTCGTGTGTTGAGTGATTCAGAGTTGCTGCCACCGTTGTGGGATGTTCTCCCGCCTTTGCGTTGAGGGCCTTAACCTTCGTCGCGACTATGCGTTCCTTGAGGTGCGAACTGACTTCCGGTCGCTTTGCTTGCGGCGCCGCCGGGGCCTCAATAACTTCAATCGTATCCTCTACATCGCTTAGGGCGGCTCTGGACCTTCTCTTGTTCCATTCCAATGCCTTCGGCATCTGGACGCGTTCTCGATTCGATTGACGTGTCAAGCTTGCGCCCTCCATTGTCCCTCCTCCGCATCACTACCGATTCGAATACTGGCTGACTGATTGCTGACTGACTTCAAGGGCCTCCCGCAAAAATTACAGTGCTTTAGAAGCCCAATCCCCTGTAAAAGATCCCCCTGGTATTCGGTCTAAGAGTAGACTGATGCGAGCGGGCAGGCAGAATAGGGCATTATCTAATGATCTGAGACATTTTGATGGCCTAGCTCGGGGACTAGGGAAGCAAGATCAAGTGACAAATGCAATCTCTGTATCAAGAGGTAAAATAGCCAAACAGACGAAGTTTAATCAATCAATGAATTCAGGATGAACGACTAGGCACATTTGTAGAAAATTCTATCATGCCTTCAGGTCCCTGATCCTTGCTAACAATTGAGTTTAGTCGGATGTGCCGTTTGTTCGAACGCATGCTCAGTCTGGAGTCCCATGCTGCCCTACAGACCCTTCTCAACGTTGTGAAATAAATAATGCTGTTCCAGAAGCCTTGCAAAGGGAGGACCATCGCCGACAAGATATTTAGAGGGTAGCTAACTTTCCCTACAGACAGAAGGCTATATACACGATTTGCGCTGGAAGGCACCCATGTAATAAGCAACGAGGCAGCGAAGAGAGCGGCACATTGTGTATACGCCCATGTGGTACTATCTAACCCTCCTAGACCTAAGCGACTATCGCTGGCTCGCATAGTCGATGGTCTGAGGGCTTGGCTTTCTTGGTCAGGCGGCAGACCGGATATCGTGATGGAATACTGGTCTTCCCTTGCAGCTGTGTTGAGTGGTGGAAGACTGTTGCATGCCGAGCTCCCAAAGGATCCTCGGCCCTGCTGAATACTGCTGGAAATCTGGACTTCGGTTGTTTTAATTCCACTGAAAGGCATGTTGTTCCGCGTGTTGAGATACTTATCCCGAGAATACAAACTTCTGATCTCTCTACGCTTCTTGAAAATCATGTTGCCAACCAGGATATATATGACAATCGTCGTCAACATAGCTGTCCAGATTGGGGCATAGAATGTCGTGACTCGTAGGGTTGCCCAGTCGGTCGAGATCCAGCACCAAAGCTAATAAATCCATTTTAGCTTTCCAATACTAGGAAAAAACAATGAAAAGCTTACAGTGGCATTTCCATATATTCTCCCACGATCTTTGGAACCAATAAATAGACAGGCGACGGCCGGCACAAATGGTAGTCCGTAGCAGATGATGAAATATTTCCAACTCAATCTCGTCAACGATGCAGCAATGTATTGACGGAAAAAGGTAAGGTAGACGTTGATAGCCATGGCCAAGGACCAAAGCACATCTGCAGGCATGAAACTACCGTACTCGATGTGTTAGCTTGTTGCTACTCGATTTCAAGGCGGAGATATTTACGCCTGTTGGAGGAAGGCTTGAACTTGGCAGAGTGCACTGTTGCGTCCGGCTCTGATTCCTGCCACACCGACGAGATGTGCAACATTGGATAGGACATTGCTAAACGAGGCATAGAATATGAGTGTCGTTGACAGCTTCCGGAAGGATTTTATGCTCAAGAAGGTAGTGATAATGAGCGTAGTTCCGATGAGGGAAAGGACAGCACTAGTTTTCTCGATGATGACGAGGATATGTATCTGGGAGTCCGTCAAATGATTTTGGCCCATCGTGCAGTTTCGACAGAAGAGATGTGAGCAAAATTTGCGGAAAGGGTGGGGATGCGATACTGGCCGTACCTTATAAAACGAGAAATAAAGTTCAGTCTCTCCGCATACTTTGGTCTTGGGATAAATAATCACACCCCTGAGGGCTTATACTTCTAGCACTTTCCATATACAAACTGAGTGGTAGTAGTTTACTTATTGGCCCAAAATCCTTGATCTGTCTGTGCTCTAACACCCTCAGGGGTGTGATTATTTATCCCAAGACCAAAGTATTCCCTTGGTACAGACCCAGTCAAACCTTGAGCCCTGTGGAGGTTCTCTCAAGTATTATTATCCCCTTAACGCGGCATGCACCTCTGGTTCAAGGAGCTCTAGCGTGCGAGGCACCGCTGTTCTCAGCCTTAGTAGCCTTTCCTTCAGGCATCGCTTACAGGACTCAGGATGGTGCATGGAATCGCAGTTAACGAGCCTGCCAGCACGGGTCTGTGCGCTACAGGCTGTTTAGCGAGGCCCTTTCAGGCTTTGAAAACACAAAGTCGATGATTTTAGGCCTAGATATATTAGCGAAAGCTTAATACTTTTCCTTTGTTCTTATAGCAAACGATTAATAAGAAGCAAATCTGGCTTTCGCTTAACTAGATTTTGGAATTATTATTTTACTAAAGAATTACTTTTTCTCATTTGGCTGTAAAATGCCCTGTAGCGCACAGACCCATGCTGGTCGGCTCGTAAGGAGATGGTCGACAGCGGTCTGAGCTCCACTCACGACTTTCAATGTTGTATAACCTTTTCTATATTCGATATAAAAAACCCCCCCTTCTTTAACTCTGAAATTACTATCAAAGAGTACTTTATACCCTGGTATTTTTCCATTTCCTTACGTTGTTATGGTAGCATATTGCAAGGCGGAGAGGAATTCGCACCCTTGCTTATGCCATGACAATACTTGACTGCTGTACTAACCCCTGTGGCTCCCGAAACAGAGGCCGACGTTTATGCAGGAGATCCCCGAAGCTATGACATACTTTGGTAGTCGGGGGAATAGTTATAGCCAAGACTTCTAGAGAGTTCTTCGATAACAGGGGAAATTGTCCAATAGGGTTTCCAAATTCCGAGCATTATTCCCTACTTAAGTTAGAGCAGCACCCCCTGCAGTGACAACTATTACCCCTACTATCCCCCCCCCCCGGCTTGAATGTTAAATGTGAACTTTTGTGGGCTACAGACCTAGTTTTAAAGTCCTGAATGGTCAGAGGCCCTGGATAAAGCCTGAAGCACGAGCCAGAAATAGGTCTGTTGTAAACGCAAGGGTGGCTTTAGAAAGTTCGAGAGACACCTGAGCCCTGCTCGAGGCTGAAAATCCACTGAATTATTGGATAGACACCCCTAGCAGCTACCCACACGAGGTCCAGTTTTCTTTACATTTAACATTCAAGCCCGGGGGGGGGGGGGGGGGGGAGGGGGATACTGTAGTACTACAGTACGAAGTACGAAGTATCTTCAAACGGCTATTGTTATAAGCGAGCTGCTCCCTGCAGTTGAAACAGGAAAAAGCTTATTGAGGAGGAACGTTTAGCTCGAGGAGGAATATCCCATCGGACCCCATAGATGAGCAACACTTGCTGGTATATAAAAATGAAGACAAGTCTTGGAGCTGGATCTTCCAGTAATGATCAAATAGAGCCTCACCAGCAATATGCACGCGGTGGAACATTATTCGGTTCTTTGCCAATCGTCGGAGGTCAAGCTCGTTTGTCCCGTTCGTTCCTGAGACTCGTCCATCTTCTGCTGTACAAACGGCTCCATAGCCTGTCGCTCCTCCTCACTTAAGAGATGTAGTCGTGTCTTCCACAAGTCCTTACCAATAACTTCTCTGTCCCGCTCGCCAAAGAACCGCTCGTCCAAGTAAGTCCAGAAGACGGCATGAAACGCCCAGCTCTTTCTGGCTGTAATTTCCTGATGTCACGGCTGCACGCCGCGCCGATGCAGCAAGAGTCATGCCGTAAAGTCGTGACTACAATAGCCTGCAGCTCCTCTACCTAATCACCTCACGGCAAACTGGTCGAGGCCAGGCCGAGCCAACATAAATTGCCATCGGGCGCTGCAAGGCTAAGTACGAGTACGAGAAGGCATGACGAATTTGGTTCAGCAGTATATTTGAGTGTGAATTCTCATTTCTTTCCATCTACAGTATAATACTAGAATTTCTGAGGCCACAAGAAAGTTCCGGGCAACGTGCTCTGATCCTGGAATGATTTGAAAGACCTCTACACCACAAAACATGAGCCAAAATATGCTTGATTAGACAAGTCCCATGGCACGGAGAGCCGGAGCTTATCTTTTCCTGCCTGACTGACCAATCATCCAAAAGGCAAGCCATGGAACACAAACTCTAGAAATGGCTTTTTCGGATTTCTCGGATTGCCTTTGCCACGCGTCAGGTGGTCCAATCCGAAGCTTTGAAGTACGAGTTCCGCTTAAGGCAATTTTAGGGATGTCTCGCTTCTCCGTATGAAGTGCAGGATCCTTTGGTTGACTAGTTTAACTAGGTTCCGGGACGTACGGAGGTATTGCATTCAGCTAGAGCCAATTTAACTCTTATCCACCTTTAGCCACCGTGCTCTAGGGTCTGAAAAAATCATGAATTGCTGATATAGACCCGGTGACAACAAGGTGAGCTCTTTCTCATGAACAACTGCATTATTCGGCGTCATCTCTCGACATCGCTTCCACGTTAACTCAAGATGGACATGATGAAAGCATGGCAATGCCGTTCTGCACCAGGCCCTGTCGAGGAGAGACTGTTTTTGGCCCCTGAAGGTATTCCTAAACCAACAATTACCGACTCTCAAGTTCTGGTGGAGACATACAGCGCGGCACTGAACCCCGTCGAACACAAAATGTTGGAACTTGATCTGGCTAAGAAGCTGATGTTCCGATCACCTGTCACGCCTGGGATGGATGTATGCGGCCGCATCACGAAGATTGGGAAGAATGTGACTTCTTTCAATGTTGGCGATGTTGTTTTTGGGGCATGTGAAGGAGTTCTTGGTAGTGGTTCTATCGCAGAGTTCGTCGCAGTCTCGAAAGATGCGATCGCATTGGTGCCAGAAGGACAGGATCTGGACAGCATGGCGTCGATCCCTGCTGTTGGAATGACATCGTACCAAGCATTGCAGCCACACGTCAAGCAAAGCACCAGAGTTTTTATCAACGGCGGATCGGGAGGCACGGGGGTTCTGTCGATACAGATTGCCAAGGCGCTCGGGTGTTACGTGACGACATCTTGCTCCACTGCCAACATCGAGCTCTGTAAAAGTCTTGGGGCTGATGAGGTACTCGACTACAAGTCTGGAGATATCATCAAGCAATTGCAAAGCAAAGGGCAAGCCTTTGACGTTGTTCTCGACAATGTCGGTTCCCCGGCAAACTTGTACAAGATGTCGCATACGTTCCTAGAGCCGAACGGGAAATTTCTGCAGGTCGGGTTGGGAATCAGCCTGAGTGCTATAAGGCAGTTGGTCAGCAATATGATGCTTCCTGGCTTCTTGGGCGGTGGGAAAAGGACATATGTCTTGGTCACGGCAAAAGCGAACACTGCTTCCTTTGAGCAGCTTGCAAAATGGATCCAGGAAGGAAAGTTGCGGGCAGTTTTGGACTCTACATTCGAGTTTGACGATGTTCCGAAGGCTTTTGAGCGACTGAAGACCGGGAGAGCGAGGGGAAAAGTTGTGGTTCGGGTTCAAAGGCCATGAGGAAAAAGTGCCGGGGTTGATGTACGGGATTTTTGTGATGTAAATAGGTTCTGAGGATAAATCGACATGTCGATATGCTCATGCCTTATAAGGTAGAATTGAATGGAATGAATTGCAATTTTGCTGGAGAACTTGGAAGCGGATGAAAACATTCGCATACATGACAACGAACCAAGTGAAGGACATGGCTTCTGCTATCGGATAAAAAGAACCAGACGAAGTGAGGAGTGAGAGTCATGAAAGAGACAGCGCGGAAGGCAATTACTTTGAATGCTGAATGTACTGGCCCACTGGGAATATCGAGACACCAAGGGAGCGGCAACACTTTCCTTG
Organism: Cadophora sp. MPI-SDFR-AT-0126; assembly: GCA_020747065.1. Classification (NCBI taxonomy): domain Eukaryota; kingdom Fungi; phylum Ascomycota; class Leotiomycetes; order Helotiales; family Ploettnerulaceae; genus Cadophora; species Cadophora sp. MPI-SDFR-AT-0126. Next base: position 524,262 of record JAGMVK010000023.1, on the reverse strand, counting down.
GGTATTTTTAAGATTCTAGAACACTGGGGCCAGCCCAAGGGGGGGGGGGGGGGTTACAGCAGATCACTGAATTTTGGCTGTAATCTCACCATATTACAGAATTCAGTGCTTTCCTGTACAAAATTCAGGGTTCCACTGTGGGAAAGCAGTCATGGTAAATTCGATCGATTTGTATTTTTCAGGAGATTCTTGTATTTGTATTTTAACAGGGAATCCTGACAAGGTATACTAGCTAGCTTGTCTCATCGATATCACGTTAAAGCGTAATCGTATGAGGGTATACTTACATGAAACAACGGCGCCAGCGTGAGAAATGATTTGATTTGATTTGATTTGATTAGAGTCACTTAATCAAATCAAATCAAGTGTTTTTGAACCCTAATCAAAATTAATTCGGACTTATCCGACTTAATAGTAATACCGTAGATAACCGATAAATCCCGACGAAAACCATAATAATAATAATGTAAAGACACCAAAAACAAAAGAACTAAATCGAGGTGCAAAGCACTAGGTGCTAAGCCCTGCGAGCACTAGGTCTTCAAAACTGAGGTGGAAAAGTCTTCAATTCTTCTAAAATACATGTAGAGGAGGCTTCTTATATCTATCCCGAAGAACAGATGCTCCTTTTAGCGTTCTTGTCTAAGGCACTGAAAGTAAACCCTAAAGCCCACTTTACAATAAGAGTTATTTATTATTAAAACTTAGCTTTTTAAGTAATATAATACTTAATAAGCTATATTATTAATATATTTTATTCCTTGACTTATAAACTAATAATTTAAGCTTATTCATATTATTTTCTATATTAATTTGGCTTTTATATTAATAATCAATTTCGAATCTTCTAGTAACTTAAGTTTAAATTATGTAAATAACGTAAACACCTTAATTTCTATTTCTATTATTAGTTTCTTAGTTTCATTAGTTTGATAATTTACTAACTTATTACTTAATTATTAATTTATTTAATTTATCTTTTATAATAAGTTTTATAATTAAAAAGCATATAAATAAATCTGATTAATTTTGATTTCTAATCAAATCAAATCAAATCAGATCAGATTTAATCATGATTAAATTAAATAAGTTGATTTTTATTTCTCACGCTGAACAACGCTCAGATACAATACCGGTAGAAGAAAGAGAAAGAAAGAGAGTGGAGGAAATCGTAAAGGGGAAATCGTAGAGGGAAATCGTGAAGAGGAAATCGCGAAGGGGAAATCGAGAAAGAAGGAAATCGAGAGAGAAGGAAATCCTAATAACTTAGAGACGGCAGTCTTCGAGAAACATACGCCACGAGCGACAATGCGGAATCTCACGCTGCAGTTGTACCTTGTCGTGTAACCATCACGCTTCCCTTCCGATGCTTGGATGCCACACATACTCTCGAAGTTGAGCTCTGTTTCTGATTCGAGCATTGAATCTTGATCGCGAGCCTGGTCTGCGACATGTCAACAGACGTGGGAGGGGAAAATCGAATAGGTGCAGAGCAGCACATCTAGCTTCAGGATTACGAGAAATATGTACCTACAGCTGATGACTCACATTGGTTCCTGATCATGCCATCCATCAACGCTTTGCGGGAGTGGATCATCGGACATTTCAATCTGATTTCAAAGCAACCCGTAGAGAAAGCTAGATGACCTGCAGTAGATATGCTCATATGTGGTTTTCCGTGCTTCACTTCCCCCCGCTCCTCGTATCCGTCATTTTCGTCGAAGATTAGTCGTAGATTCGTGCTATCGCGGCCACGTGGGGTTTTAACTTTCATTTTGATTCTAATCGTGCCCTCGACAACAGACCTTCGTTGTGGTGATCAGTTTAAAGTGAAGCACTGACCACCACCTGCGATGTCCATTTCAAATCGCAATCACCTGAAGGGCTGGGACCGAAGCGATGGTTATACGATGTCTTTGAAGGCATATAACTTTGGTATATGGAAGAATTTGGAGAGCATTCCATTTCACAAAGTGATGCTCACGGCAGAACCTTTTCTGAATACTCGGCACATATCGCTTATAGCAAACTTCGAAAAGGAGGAGAACTGGTATGATGGATAGAGAGCCCTTCAAATTCATATTGCGAGCTACTACTAGTTTTATTCTAAACTATTGCGCGGGTACGGCAACGACAGGGACAATGATCGTCGAGTCATACTTCCCACCGAAATGAATGGTATGCTGACCTTCGTTCAGGTTCTCGAGTTTCTTGTCGATGTGACTCTGGAAATCCGAGCTCGTATCAACAAAGCCTTGGACTCGGAACAACAGGCCCTCCCCGGCTTCGAAGTGAATGCCCATAGGCCAAAGAGAGATTTCGAGTTTGACAATATCCCCTGGTGGTACCTTTTCTTCCTTGTCGTGTGGGTGATACGGAAGCATGGGGGTGCTCCGTTCTGGGACCTGCGCACGATGCGAAGCACGGAGGATACCGGTTGGTCCTGTGTACTGTGACACAAATATGGTCAGTGTGCCTTCTTTATGCCTTTATCAAATTACTTGCAGTTGAATCGAAGTGCTCACCTTGATCGTCTGTGCCATTGGAACATCGTGTTGGGTGTTGATGCCTTCGGGAAGCTTTTCCCATGGAACATTCACATGTTCCAAAACCTCTCCGCTCTTGCTCAGCTTGCGGATGGACACGTAAACGTCCATGTCATCCTTGTCTTTACAAGACATCCAAAGCTCCGCTTTTGAGTGCCCAACTATGGAGGTCGCTTTGTCGAAGGTCAGCACAAATTCGGACGGCTTTGCTTGGTAACTATCTGATTGATGGGAGGTGGAGCCCTCATTGGCCTGTGGTGAGGTGGCCAACTTTCCAGAGTCCTGCAGGTAGAGTTTACTGTACTTGGTGTCTGGAATTGGGTAGTCAGAGAATGGCACATCCCATTTTGGGCCCTATAGAAACGTGTTAGATGATATCCCATGAATTTCTGTCAGACCAGCATACAGGCTCAAAACGATTCCCATATGTAAGAATGGATACCCTGGCTTTCGGGGTTTTCTCCCACCCGTTGTCGATGCCTTTCAGATACCGATCGAAGAACCGTTGCAGGTCGTCGATATATCTTGGTGTGTAAAGATCAAACCATTCCTGAGTCGGATGAAAGCGGATCCATTTGTCCTTTGATGCTGCCCTGTTCCAGCCTCTCACGGTACCAGAACCATGATTCCCCGAAGAATAGCTTGCAAGCGCATATATGGGTAGCGTAAGATCGCTGGTGTCGTAGACTTTATCCTCCCAGTACCCATTGAAAAAGGGCCATTGGGCGAGCGCGCTGCTGATGTCTTCCCGACGATTTCGGCCGCGAATTGTTTTGTTAAAGATGAACGAAGTAAAGCTGCCCTTGGGGACGCCGCCGCGACAGATCAAGTCTCGATACATGTCCGTGAACCCTTCCCAAGGTGCCAGGCACTTGAGTGAAGGTGGCTTTTCGATAGCGGTCACCCACTGCTCCGTTGCCAGCCAGGAATTTCCACACATGCTGACAGCACCATTGCACCATGGTTGTGATGCGATGAATTCGACCGTGTCGTAGCCATCCATACCTGATTGTTGTCAGTAATCTCCGAGTCAATCCCTTCCTGATAATAGAGCAGCAGCCTACCCATCTGTCTTCCCTCGATATAGAGATCGCCTTCACTGTCCCAGGTGCCTCGAATGTCTACGTTGACGATTGCATACCCCCGAGGGCACCATTCTGCAGGGTCCGGCCTACGTCGCCATGTCAGTACGTCTATCTGATACCTCGATCCAGACCTGTTTACCCTTCGAACTTCTCCAGACCAGATGTAGCGCTCTCCGGTAGTCCGAGCCGGAACGGAATGTTGTCAAAGATCCGGAATCCTTGTGGCGGTGTCACGGTCAGGTTTGTTCCAAGCCCGCATATCAATTCCATTCACGTACCGTGTCCATTTTTCCCATATGGGCTTACTGCCAATATCGCGGGGATTTTGGTATCCGTGACGGGCCTGAAAATATCGCAGTAGATCTTGGCCACTAGATCAGTAATGCTATCTGCAGATTTCTTGCTGTTGACGAACCTTGACTCCGTCTCTAAGCGGAATTTCAACCACTTCATCAAATGTGGTCTCTTCGTACAAGGCACGCCTGCCTTCCGCAAATTTCCAGCCTACGGGAAGGTTCTTCGTGTTTTGAGTCTGCTTTTTGTATGGATTCATGTTTGTCGTATCCTCAGGTCGGACGGTAGGTACCCATGGAATGGGAAGACCCCCGAACTCGAGCTTTGGTCCCGTCATGATGCAGCTGTTTTAGAAACGTTGTCGGTTGGTCTTTCCTAGAGAATGAAACGCAGTTCCTGACAAGTCTTTATGGCTTTTCAATCATACCGTTGTTCAATATAGCAAATAATTGCAATGCCGATTGATTTCCCGTATCCACCTTCGCTTCCGCGGAGCGTAAATGGTTTCGGTGAGTGCCGCGACTCATAGAGAATTCCGTGGAACGGTGCGCTCAGAGTCTCGTAGGTGAGACTTTGGTATTACCTCGGCACCTGTCTGGACCCTTGTTATCTAGACATAGACAATTAGTCAAGAAAATGCCAAAATCATGTGGAGCGGTGATTGAAGCTTGTGGTTATTATACAAAATATTAGGGGAAATGAATAAAGTTCATTCAACTGCATTATATTGCAACAGGTGGTAAGGCTGTGCGCGCTCAGATTATGGAAGAGGGTTAATTCGACAAGATACGAGGTAGATGTTCAGGGAACCTAGTATGTCAAATCCAGGCGAATTTTTAAGGGCAATAACATCGTCTAATTTCACAGTTTATTCTTCCCTTCGCAAGTAAGGCTGTGGCAGAGTGCACAGACGAGAAACTAACATTATTTAGGCCCTGTACGAAATAATTAGGAGTCCCTGTCACATGACTGGTGATGTGGCTAGGCTCTGTTGTCGTTTGCCTCGGGATGCAACTCTTATAATAAAGCCAGTTCGAGGCAGGCTCATTTTGTGAGGGCCGGTTGCTTAAGTTAAGTCGCAACAATAGCACTATATCACTCGCCTGTACCTTCCGTGCCTTGACTTTGTGACATTATGAGGTGATTCAAAGTTCCTGGGCAAGATGAAGATGCATCAACTCCCCGTTGGTAAGAAAACTTGCCTCCTGATCTGGTGGTTCATCATCCGCTGGTAGCAGTAGTTACGAGAGCATGATCGGATCAACCCTGTCTCGCTATCTTCCGTCGAAAGCCACTCAAACTGTACTATAGTCATCTTTGCTGTTTTTTGCTGTCTGGTGTTCTGATAGCGGTACTACCCGTTATACCCTCACGAGAAAGTGGCACACAAGGTTGTTACTAGGTCTCTTCTAAAACACGTTTTGATATCCTCTGATCATTCCCGCGGTTGTGTTACAGTCCCTGGCCCCGGAATTGACCCGCCTAAATATAGGAGATGCCCAATCAAACTTCCATAAAACCGTCTCGAAGTAGTACGAAGCTTGGCTTTAAGGTATAAACACCTACTAAAAGATATATTATAGCGTTTTCAGATGCATTTTGGTCGCAACTGACCTGAAAACGCACCGTGCCAGCCTGGACTTTCACGGAATTCAGTCCCAAAGTTGATGGGTTCAATTTCGGAGCTAGGGACTAATACATTGGTGTGTGGATACTAATACCAATGATGACTAAGGCGAAAATTGACGAGAGCAGCTATGGGGACGAGACTGTCTTCGATTTGTAAGGTAGCACTGGTGCCGTTCCGTTATATCCGAACATCAAAGTATCACCATTACGCCAAATTAGTACTCAAAAGTAATATGATACGGTATGATGTATTATTCTGTATATAATTTACAGCATTTCCCAACCTTATCCACCTATTTAGCTCTTCTATGAATAACACCTACTTATACAAATTATATTTGTTTTCTATTCGCAAAATTCTGGAAGAAATTCAATGAGAGATTAATCAGTCTCCATCTTTTTGAGCAGGTGCCTGCTGTCTGACGGCAAGAAAGGCATTGGGAATGACGGTCCAGCGCCTCTGGTCTCGATGCGGGTCAACTCTTCGGCTTCCTCAGCCTCTTCCCGAGGACCTCTCTGAACTCCATTGAGGGTGTCGGTCTCATACTTCCTTTCCAATTCCTGGATCTCATTTCTGGCTTTTCTGTTCCTGTAAGACATTCCCACCGCTGCGCTGACTATTCCAACAACCTCCCAAGCAAACAAGATAGGCAGCGCACGGTATGCCTTGTTATTGCAACCACCAGACCAAATTTGCACCAGAAGGGCGTAAACTTCATGTGCTGGAAGTGCGTATCCCACTCGGTAAATCCCAGGACTTAGTTCGAAAGGATAAATTGCGCTGGCGACGTTGGTGATGATCCAGGTAAGGATGATGAAGGAAAGAAATTGAGGCGGTACGAAAGCTGTGAATGTGTCCACAATGACAAAGTTGACATGTGTAAATGACCAAAATACCATCCATGTGAGAGTGAACTTAGCTCCGCCGAGTCTCCAGTCTTCTCTGAATGCCCATATACAGCCAGCCACTGCTAGCGAGGCAATGAATGTGTAGACCAAAGACAGGACGATTCGCATGAAGCCGATCCGGGTTGAATGCAAGCGACCGTAAATGCCGTATGAGCTGCTGATACCATTCAGAGCCATTAGAAAGAAAAACTGCTGCAGCATTGGAAGAACCAGAGTGATGGTGTTGTAGAACACTTTCGTTCCCTGTGGAGTGGGCACGAGATTGATGCTTGATGATCTAATTGGAGATGTGAATGCAAGGACAGCCGTAGGGTCGTTGACGTTGACGTGATTGATTGCATAAGAGCCGTTAATGGCATGATAGGCGGAGCCGCCGGCTCCGATGAGTGTCTCCAGACTTCCTTCGATGTTGCCCAATGCAACTGGGGCGTACCGCGCAGCATTGAAGATATAGGTAATGGTGTTGTTCGCCTCGTAGGTTTCGGCCTCTGAGCCTCCATTCAGAGCTGCTGACAGACGATTTGAAGCACCCGAGTGCACGAAGATGGCTGCCCAATAGTCGCCGCGGCACACCGCATTCTGGACATCTTGTGCAGTAGGATAAGTTGCCTCATCACGGAAGTAGAGGGAGGGAAAGTGGTCACTCTCCAAACCTGAATATGCAGCTGATAATGATAGACCAAAGACGCCGCCATCGTAATCTACTGCCAGCACATTGAGAGCATTGACCCGATGACCACTCCGATATAATGATCCATAAAGATACGCCATGTTGGCGAGGAATAGGAGATACAGCATAATACCAGCCCCAAAAAGACTTCCCACGTATCCCTTTCTTTTTCCATTCCAAAAGGGATCACCCCAAACTATAGTAGCCATCTTTGGAGTATGTGATGTGAGTGCCTATTGGAAAGGAGGAATAATTGACGATTGAAGAAGAGCGATAAAGACAGCCACAGAGAATGAATAGGAAGATATCGATGGATGCAGGAATGTTTATGTGGCTAGCGGCCAATAATGCCACGTGCTGAACGGCGAGAGCTTGCGTTCGGGTGGAAACTGGCCCCCAAAGCCGATGGGAGGTTCGACCTGGTGGGGCATTATTTGGACTTTGGACCTTTGGGAGGAGAGACCTTTGCAATCACAAGTCAAAAACACCGCAAGGACCCACGCGCGGTCTACTCCCTTCCCGAGAGTGGCGGAGATATGACGTTCTCGGTGGAGTTTTGATGCGCTCTTTCGATCATTCCGCGGAAACGGAACCCGCCTCTCGGCACTCATTGTGCGTGTTCTAGTAGATCGAAGTGTGTTCTCAAAGTCACGAGATAGATAATCAGCTCAGCCTTTTCATTCGTGAGGCTTTCCACGACTCACTTTGATAGTCACTGCCGCTCTGACCGCTGTTCATTCACTGCAATTGCTTTCGCATCAAATCGCTCGCGATGGCAAAACACCAGTTCACCTATAAATAGATTGACGGGCAGTCTATAGATGCCGATGTTTATTATGATGGGGAGGGAACAAGTGCTAGCCGCCCAGTTGGTAGGTCATGGCCCGTCTCGGGAATGAGAATTCTGCTGGTCATCCACAACCATTCATTTATCTAACTCGAAGTGATAGCTCTCTACTTTCACGGAGGCAACTTTGTATCCGGCTCCAAAGAACTTCTAGGCAAGCTCCATATCCAAAAGCTTCTGGAATTCGGTTTCGTCGTAGTATCTGCCAACTATCGACTTTGTCCCACCATTAGCCTTGCTGATGGCCCGGTTTCTGATGCCCTTGATGCTTACCAGTGGGTCCGTGAGAGACTTCCCACTGTCTTGAAGGAGCAAACCGGAGTCAGTCTTGATGTCAAAAAGATCGTAGTTTTTGGTCACTCTTGCGGTGCAACCCTGGCCCTCCTGACTGTAAGCTTAACTTCTCATTGCATCATGTGACCTTTTATCCATCTTGAAAAATGTGTAGCTTCTTCCAGAAACGCTGACGTTTGTTTGTGAACATAGGCTGGACAATCAGAGCCTCCTCTTGCAATCCTGGATATCTTCGGCATGAAGTACCTCCAAGACCCAGCATTCCATACCGCAAGCGAGAATCGAGGACCACCAATCGATGAGGCTTTCGTCAACCAGGTCTTTCAACAGGTTCCAGCACCTTCAACAGCAGCTCCACCAATGACTGCTACCGGACCTGACCTTAAGAATCCTCGGATTGCCTGGATGTTTAGCGCCTTAAAGAAAGGCGCGTTGATTGAGTCTATTGTGGCAGATAGCAATTACGAGACCGTCGATCCTGCTTTCCTCTTTAAAAGAAAGTTTCCTCCCACCTATTTCATCCACGGAACGGCAGATACACTTGTACCCCACAAGCTGTCTCAAGAAGCCCATGATGAGTTAGTTGTTGCAAGACGCGAGAGTCATCTTGTGCTGGTTGAAGGTGCACCGCACGGTTTGGATGCGAGGATGCAAGAAGGGGATGACACTTATAGAACCATCGTTAAAGGGTTGGAATTTCTCAAAGCGCACATCTAGTTCAAAGACAACTAGATGACACCAGAAGGTTTGGTACATTGGATATTGCCGCGAAACATGAATTAGATGTCACGTTTTTCCCCCGAGCATTTACTGTACCGTGTGAATTGAGTAGATATTTGGGTGAAAATTTGTAACTTAGCCAGGAGCAGATATAGAAAATTTTATTTTCTCATGACACCATAGACAATTTCGAGTGATTTGGTGCGTAGAGACAAGATGCCTTGCGGTGACTGTGGTGGACTGCTTCCAGCTGGCGAGAAGAATATCGTTCCGCGGGATGGCGCCATGAAGATGCATAGCATTCAAAACCCGCGGTCTGTCATTTCGTATCTTAAGAAAATGTTTGACGGTATGGCGAGGCATACCAAGCAACTTTCTGTGTGTTGATTTCTCACGACCTTTTTTTTATTTTACCACTGTCCGTGGCGTGGTTGTTTTTCGGCTACAACTCTCCCATTCAAATTTCTTGATACTGAGGCTTCTTCAGCCTGTGACAACACCATCTCAGCAACTGTAGTTGTAGCAGATTGCCGGGTAATTCTAGTGAATGATAATCTCAACACCGATCTGTTTTGGGTAATTAGATGTAAGCTTTCAATCATGTTTTTGGCATGGCTGGTTCTCACCAACATTACACAAGTAGAAGTTCGTCACAGTTCAGAGTGGTGAATCAATTCGTTTTGCGCACATACCCAAACCCAGTAGGCCATGTTCCTAATATTACGGGATGCTGCTGAGACTGACATACGGGAAGGGAACATGGTTCACGCGTTGGATGGAGTTTTCTGGAGACGACCTTTCTCCTGTGGTCTCTGCTGTCCAGGTATTTACGTTATTGAAACCCCATTATGGAACGGCTGTTCATGAAAATCGCGTGCACAAAACTCTTAGTCTTAGCCATAAGTGGGCTAGAAACAAGCATATACTTCCATTTATGCTTTTTGCAAGAACACCCAATGCCTCGCAGAGCGTATCTAACCTTCGGTATCTTATTTCTATTAACATCTGACAAGCCGATAGCCTATGATCAACGTTTTCTTGATAGGGATTTCACCAAGTGCTTGAAACGCTGGGAGACTTCAGCCATTCTTTGGACAAGGTACCACGGAGCATTATCTTCAAACTCACAAAACGCTGGAATATTTTCCAGAGTTACATCACCGTGACACGTATTTTCAATGTATCTGACCTTAAAACGCCGCGTCATGATTCATCAAGTTGTATGTACCTAAAAGTATTCCCCTATCGTCTTACAGTGCCGTCGTAGACGATCGTTTCTTCAGCCTAATCCTCATATTCTCCAGGTTTGAAATCCATGATGATCGTATCTTCAACGGCTTATCTTTATCAAGAAGCTCAACATCGTACCGACTGAGAATCTGACCGATGAAATTATACATCTCGAACATGGCCAGATTGCGGCCAATGCACGCTCGCGAGCCATATCCAAACTATTTCAGTTAGAAGGCCTACCCACAGATCTGATAGAGTGAGCTTACGGTTGCAAGATACTTGTTCATGTTTCTCAGTTCCTCCTCGCTGCTTCCCTCGCCCTCGATCCACCGCTCTGGCCTCCACTGGTCTGCATCCTCACCGAAAATTGTTTTGCAGCGATTCTGGGCAAGTGGACTATACGAGAGAGTTGCAGTTTCCGGGATGAAGTGGTTATCAAAGGTTACTCCACCCTTGGGCACGTATCTTGGCAGGTTGTAAACAACACTCGGATGCATACGACCTCCTTCCTTGATACAAGCACTCAGAAAGGGAAGATTTGACAATACATCGAATCGAAGCACTTCTCCGTCGCCGAGAGATGCTTGTTTCCATGCTTGATCGATTTCGTCCTGCAGACGTTTGTAATGCATTTCTGACCTCAAAACTGGCGCCAGAACTGCCCTGATCCCGATAGAAGTGGTATCTGCCCCAGCAGCCATGGGATTTCCGACCTCGGGCATGAGTCCTTCAAGATTAAGTGGTTTCCCATCCTGGTCTTTCAGCCCAAGGAAGTGGTCGAGCATGTCCTTGGCCTGGTCATCTTTAACTGGTCCTGCCTTCATGCGTGTCATGACCTTTTGGAATGTCTCTCTCTGGAAAGGTGCTGCAGACAAATGCATACTTGATCCAAAAAGTGGCGCAATACGTGCCGTGAGTGGATGGGTGATCCAAGCTGAATTTCCGGGTAGATAACCCAAATTGCAGATCCAATAGAACGCCTCGTGCATCAAACGAATGTAGCTGCCGACATCTTTCTCTTCTCTAATCATGCCCAGTGGTTCACTCCAGGTGATCGTCCCAACAACATCGTAAGTGAAGTAGAAGGCCCACTTGCTCAGATTGATCTCCTCGCCCTCTTTAGCGAAACGATCAAACTTCTCCCACAAGCTGTCAAGAACGACTTGTATTTTGTCTTGCGCACCCATGATGCTGGACATGCTGTAGAGATGAGAGACTCGTTTCCTCATGAAAGAGTGCGTCTCTGAATTTTGTTCCCCGAAAAACTGTTTCTTGTTAGTAGGCTGGGAGCGAAGCAGTTAGCTGCAGACTTACTGATGGTGGACCATTCTTCCCATTTCTTCCTCCCAATGTCGCCCAAGTGCTATACCATGGCGTCTTTGCTGTTCCTGCCGAGCCGTACCCATATGCCGTGGTAGTCAAATCTATGTGGACGACACTGACCTCGTTGGGCGCGATCCTAACGACTGGGCCATATTTCTTATGGAGACTCAGGATATCCTCGTGCCAATAACCACTGAAATAGCGTCGAGTTCTCCATAGCTCGGTAAACTTGGCGAGAAATGGCCCTGGAATGCCTCTTAATGGATGGAGGATGGCACGATACAGTCCAACCAGTATTGCAATGGAGACGAATGCAAAGGTCGAGTGAACAGCAAAACTGAGAGGCGAAAGGTGGTCCATAGTCGTCCAAGACACCTAATGTGAGGTTGTCGATTTGCTCAATTGTTCTGGATCCAATTCGAACGGCCCGTGTTATATGTTAAATGAGAATGTGGCTGGTCATGCAAGGAGAAAATTAGGAGATCAAGTACGGGGCTCTGATTTCATCACGATCGGACACCTTCAGGTACGGTGGGTGCATCAAATGACCACGCGCCTAATTGTTGCTGGCCATGAGGAGGGGTATCGGTTCCTGCTGGAGTTCCGCAAAGTGCATCTCAAGCGGTTCCGCGGTGTGTTCCAGCTCATCGGTGTTTCGGATGGACCTGTCGTTTAATGCGGCAGAGTTGATGGATCCAGTCGTGTAGGCGAACAAAGGAGCTGCACAGCATTAACAACGGCATTCTGCTAGAAGTAATGCCTCCTCCGCACATTACGGCGCAACAAGTTTGAATCCCACCTCTTGCTACCCAGGGTCAACTTACTCGATTCGGCGTTGATACCGCTGCTTTTCGAAGTAAACAATTGTTGAACATTAACTCTAACTTGCGTTCTTGGCTGGTAATGCACTCAGCAGACAAAGTATATTCTATTTCAACAGCTTAAAGATTTTGCAGCTGGTATAAGAAGCAGTATCCTCAAGAGTTCATTCCTCCCATTTTCCCTTTGCCTATCAGATATTCCAACTCAGAATCGATCGGAATTCTCCCTTACAGCTGTGGGACTTCCATGAGGTAGAAAGGTTACCAATTTTTCATAATTATCTATCCATACTTAATCACTACTAAGCTTCTCATCTATGCTTTAAACGTTGTGCTCAAGAGCAAAATTTTGCGGCTTCAAATTTTAAGTGCATTCATTTATTACTGCTGTGCAGACACGAACATCTAGATAATTATAAATGTAATAGTGAGATGCGAGCTACATTCCCCTCCACTGTGAATGATGTGCTTTCCCTTTTTGAGGTTCTTGTGCCTGGTATCGATATAATTCAGAAACTCAACACATTAGTCCGAGAATCCCTGAACCCGAAAACTCAAGCCCTCGCCCTCCTTTCAAGTAATTCCCACCGGGCAAATACCAATTTCGACATGAACTATCGTTCCAGGCTGAACCTTCTCTACGATGCCATGGGATTGCCTCTGTGGCTCGATTGGAATCTTGTTCTCGACGCGAGACTCCCAGAACACCACTTGGTCCGATATGCTGTAGAAATGCAGTACGAAGATACTATTACATGAAATGACTTAGCTTACCTTGATATTTTTATTTACCTACAAGACCCTTGACCCCACCGCTCTTTCCCCAGATCTCCACATTCATCACCCGAACATACAATCATGGCTTCTCATCCTGAAAATGAGTTCGACAGCTCTGGCATCACGGGCACTCTGGGCCACGTCCGACTTCAAGACGAAACAGGCACCAGGCTCCTCGTCCCCCAGCCTTCGTCCGATCCTAATGACCCTCTTAACTGGTAGGCATCCTCCCTGCATCCTTAGATGAAATCTGCATTCTCTAAGCTCCGCAAGTCGCTAATTCTTAGTTGTCATTCTCAGGTCGAAGCCCTTCAAGGTTTACATCGCACTGCTTACTTGTACGGCATTGACTTGGGTCAATTTTTTTGCAGCTGGTCCCTCGACTGTTCTGGTCGAGATAGTCATCGACGTCTTTGGTGCCTATCCACCAGACCCCCGCAACCCCGCCTCTCTGTCCCCATCGTCGATTGCGGCATTCCAGCACGGAGTCAGTAAGGCGGCTTTTCTGTTCTCCGCGACTTCTGTATCCGCCGGCGTATCCAACCTTTTATGGGTCCCACTCGCCGTCAAATATGGCCGTCGCTCGGTATATACTTTCACTTTTCTCGCTTTTGGTCTCTGCTGCATCTGGTCGGTACTTGCTACCTCTTACAGTACGCTGCTGGCATCAAGAATCATAGCATCGTGGTTCGCGGGCGGCGCTGAGTGTATCGCCCCCATGACCATTGCGGATATGTTTTTTCTTCATGAAAGAGGTCAAATGACTGCGTACGTAAAATTCTCCACACAACTTCTGTCGCTATGGTCAAATGCTGACTGCTGCTTCATAAGATGTACTCGGCTGCACTCTCGACGGGTGCCGCCCTTGGATCATTCATATATGGGGTCATGTCAGTCTCACAGTCATGGAGATCGTTCCACTATTTGTGCGCTGGTGTTGTGCTGGCTACGACAGTCTTAATTTTTTTCACTATGCCTGAGACTGCATATAAACGGGTCATCCCCGAAACAGAGGAACGGACAACGACAGATTCAAAGGAGGAGGCTACAAATGTGTCACAAGTGGAACGCATCGAGGAGGCCAACACTCCTCCTAAGAAATCATTTACTCAGCGGATGACCTTCACTCGTACTCATCTCACGACTGAGTCAATCTGGAAAATTGCGTTCCGTCCCCTTCCAGTCCTCTTGTTACCACCAGTTCTTTGGTCCACGGTATCTTTCGGCATAGGAATCGGGATCTTTGTCATCATAGGGACCACAGCCGCAACCGCTTTCTCACAGGTTTATCACTTTACCGTTTGGCAAATCGGATTGGTCTGGATTGCAAGCACTGTGGGTAACCTGCTAGGCATTCCTTTTGGTGGTTGGTTTTCAGATTGGGTGGCCGATCGCGCAACTACAAGGAATGGTGGTATTCGGGAGCCGGAAATGCGCCTTCCAGCCGTGAGCGTTGCCATGCTCGCCTATCCCGGATCACTTCTTTTATACGGCCTGGGGATGCATTTCAAGACGCATTGGATTGTGCCTACGTTGGGCTTGTTCGTTTGTAGGAGAATATATCTATCATGCATCAGGGGAAGAGCTTTGCTGACCTTCTAAAACAGTCTCCTTTGGAAGTAGTGCGGCGATTGGTATCACTGTGGTCTATACCATCGACTGCTACAGGCCAATTGCTGGTGAGGTCGTGGTGAGCCAGGTAATCTTCAAATGTAGGTTATCCACCCCATCCAGGGTGATTTCAAAAAACTTCTGCTGGCCAGTGGAAATTCTAGCTGCCATCACCTTCCTCATGTCCTTTTACGCGAACCCCTAGGTCGATCGGGACGGCTAAGCAAGAGCGTTTGTGGCCATGGCAAGCTTCAGCTTTATCATCCTGGCACTCTGGATTCCGTTGTACATCTGGGGCAAGCAGATCCGCACTGCGACTTTCAAATGGCGTGTGATGCAACTTGCTCATTAGGATGCGGACAGGGAGACCGGCGAGTAGGCGTTTCCATCATACAGGTAGACTCCGAATAAGTTGCCGTTGGAATTGTTCCTACCCAGATTTTCGGCCCCATCCATATCCACACATGGCTATTCGTATCGTCACTTAGCTTAGAAATATGAGTGTCTTCAACAAATTGATCACAATTGGCTGAGAACGAGTGTGCGAAATGTGTAAACAGTAGGTAAGATGTTAGGTGAAGAGCGACGAAGATTAAGTGTATAACGGCAACAATAATCAGAAATGACGATATCCTCACCCATATTCAGCGTTATCTCAAATTGCTCCTTGCACGCTATATAAGCTCATCGTACAGTCTTTCCGATTAAAAGTCTCAGGGTATCATTGGCCCTTACTGTCCAATGTACTTCACTTGCTAGGATCCTTTGGCACGGGACATGTTGAAGTCCAACTGTCAAAACACGTACGCACGCAGCTATTGTGTGTACTGTTAACCACGCAGCCGAACGTGAAACACGGTACAGTGGGGTGTCAAAAGTGTCTGCACCCCCCTGTCGGTCTAACCGATCCGAGTAACCGCTTGACCTTCTGTAGTTAGACCGACAAGGGGGGGTGCAGACACTTTTGACACCCCACTGTATAGTACAGTATTGTTGACTGAAGATTGATCTTCCCCCTCAATCCGACCCGACTGTCTGTTCGTTCACAAGCGAGCTTCGTTCCCGTAGCGACGAGCCGTGAGCCGCTTTCCCCGCAATCTCGGCTGGTCCCACCCATTCCGCGGATCTTCCGTGCGAACCGTCCGATTCGTCTTTCTCCAGATCCCCACGTCCTCCCCACAAAATTCGTGTCACGTTCGCCTCCCCAAGGGGTGGGGTTGGAAGCTTGTTCGGCGTTGCAGACAGACTACGGCAAAGAGTCGCGGCTATGATCAGGCCAAAATCTCAAAGAAGTCCTGAGTCAGTCTCTATCAGCAGCAAAAACGAGTCATTAAGAAAATATGTTGTTCAAAGTCAAGTGACCTACCTACATACCTGGCTGTGATACTTGCCTTCGAGCTTGACGATATTTATTTATCCAACAGTGTTTTGCTTGCGACGAACATGCAGCGTGGGCACGACGATTGGACAAGGCGAGAAAGCTCGATTCCGCGGAACCCCACCGCCTTGACAATTCTGTAGTACTCTATGGCACCTTGTGCATGGCACCCCTGGGGCCGAGGCTCCCGCCAAGTCGGTTCTTGGAGGGCCCTTGTACGGAAGGGGGTTCCAAGTGGGTCATAGAATAACGTCGAACACTCTGATTCTCCCTACAAATTTCTACAAGTAGCGAAAGAAAATACCAGGCTGGACGAGACCCACTTGAAACCCCCTTCCGTACTAAGTAGATTATCGCTGCTGCAAGCCGAGACCGCATCTCTATCGCAAAAACACTCGTCGCGAAGTTTCTGGCCCATATACACCACTACACCACCTCTCCTGCTCAAAGCAGTCACAAATTGAACGCGTTTCATGCTTGGACTTTTTAGGCCTGATTTTGCCTTACCAGCAAGATGTGAGAAAAACCCATGTTGATAGCTGACAACACGCTGACCATGGGAACAGGGAGTATACAGCATCATCGGCATTTTTCGAGGCGCTTTGGGATGTATGTATTTACTTATGATGCCGGAGAATACTGGTCTGCCGTCGAAGCTCTGCTAATATGCTTTTGTGTAGGCTGGCGTGCGTTATTGTTTTGTGAATCTAGGATCGGATCATCCTAGCATCATGGAGGCGATGGTCAAAGGGCAGCGCGAAAGGCCGGACAGATTCCCAAAGTTCATCACCTGTCCGAGCGAGATGGTGGCACTGTCAATAGCGGATGGGTACGCTCGTGTCACAGGAGAACCTCAAGCCGTTATTGTGCATGTCGACGTTGGAACACAAGCAGTTGGCTGTGCCATACACAATGCTAGCGTCGGCCGTGTGCCTGTGTTGATTTTTGCCGGTCTCTCTCCATGCACGATGGAAGGCGAGTATCGCGGTAGCAGAACCGAGTTCATTCACTGGCTACAAGACGTCCCGGACCAGAAAGCGATAGTATCACAATACTGTCGTTACACCGCCGAACTGAAAAAGGGCAAGAACATTAAGCAGATGGTCAATCGAGCTTTGAGCTTCGCCACAAGCGAGCCGCGAGGTCCAGTCTACCTGCAAGGGGTGCGGGAGGTTATGGAAGAGGTGATAGAGCCGTATGAGATTCGACAGGAGTTTTGGAGTCCTGTGGCACTTGGCGGATTGACACCGAAGCATCTGAATGTCGTTGCCGAAGCCTTAATATCTGCCCAGGAGCCTCTAGTTATCACGGGCTATTCTGGACGAGATACTGCCATGGTGCCCTTGCTTGTAGAGTTAGCAAACATTCTCAAGGGCCTGCGTGTTCTCGACACCATGGGTTCAGACCTCTGCTTCCCTGCAGATCATCCTGGCTGGCTGAGCGTGCGGTACGGATCGGACGAGGCCATACGCACGGCCGATGTGATACTAGTAGTCGATTGCGATGTGCCATGGATCAATACGCAGTGCAAACCCGCTGATGGAGCCAAGATCATCCATTTCGATGTTGATCCTTTGAAACAACAGATGCCTCTCTTCTACATCGATGCGATCCTGCGCTGTCGCGTCAACACGGTATTCGCGCTTGGCCAAATCGTCCAACATCTGAAGACCGAACTCTCGGGTCCTATCAGCGCGAACCAGGAGTATTACACAAGTCGCTGGTCCGCTCTTGAGGAGTCATATACTCGAAAGCTTAAGGCGATAGCTTCACAGGCCGAGCCAAACTCTGACGACTCGTTCGGATGCGGCTACCTGATCTCACAGGTCCGGAAAGCATGTCCGGTCGACACTATCTGGGTCGTGGAAGCCGTCACCAACACATTCACAGTAGCAGATCAGCTCCAGGCAACATTACCGGGAAGCGTGTTCAGCTCCGGCGCAGGTGGACTGGGTTGGTCCGGCGGCGCGGCTCTCGGTATCAAATTGGCCACTGATGTCCGTCACAGGGGGAAAGGTAAGTTTGTATGTCAGATCATTGGCGATGGCTGTTTTCTATTCTCTATACCTTCTAGCGTGTATTGGATTGCGCAGAGGTACAACATACCAGTGCTGACCATAGTGCTCAATAACAATGGTAAGTTATAGCCAGCGAACTTGTCCCGGAGTCACATTGTGATTGTAAAGGATGTTGAGCTGACAGGAAATGTTTCACAGGCTGGAACGCGCCTCGTAAGTCTTTACTTCTCGTCCACCCAGACGGATTGGGGTCCAAAGTCACCAACGAAGAACTCAATATCTCTTTCGAGCCAAACCCAGAGTACTCCATGATTGCAAAGGGTGCCTCAGGAGGAAAATGCTGGGCGGAGCAAGCCAGCACCATGGAAGAACTGGCACGAAAGTTGCCCGGGGCCGTAGCCGCTGTACAAAGTGGCATTTCCGCTATTCTGGATGCTCGTCTAGCCCGCACTCTCTAGGAGACGGTGCACTTTGCTGAATTGGGTGACCAATGAAATCTCTATGCGAGGCGGAAGGTTAGACCTCAGGGGTTTTACTCTCTATAAATTTTCCGACCGTGCCCATCCTCTATTCTTGGCGCAGGGCTGTGCCTGTCCTCCATAAATACCGCGCTCCAGCCCCACGAATGCTTTTCTAGGCCTCCATGTGTGTGGGCCGGTTGATAATAGTGGGGCAACAGGGGAGGATAAATCACTGTACTGCAGAAAGAAATGGCCGTAGAAAAGTAAGCAAAAGTGATCATTACCATGTGGCCATCTAACGAGTTGAATTTCTGTACGCTACCTAAATACATGGATCGCTCCAGCCGAAGCACTTGCTAGGATTGATGAAAATTCCGTCAGAAAGAACTTCGACAAGACGCCTCAAGGTCTAAGTGAAGGTGCCTCCGCTTCTGGATCGGGGAAGTCTCTTGAAGAAATGAACTTTGCTTCAAGATCTCCGAACGCTCAAGATCCACCAGAACCAGATCCCTGATCTCGGGGCTCCATAGCACGTTCGGTAGCCGTATATCACGGTACTCTACCCCGCAACTCAGCATCTTTGCAACTGCCCCGTTCGTTTCCGTAGTCAAATCCCGTCCCATTGGAGACTCGCAAATGAGGATGTTTCTTCCATGGTGCTGTCTGGATATCTGCATGGCAGAATCCACAGTAGATCTATCGCTCCATGGGAGAACCGCTCGTCGGTAGTTTGGGGTGTCAAGTCAATGGAGGCTGGATCTCCGGTGGTGTTGCTTAGTTCCTGGGGATAGGTTCGTCCGTGGATTAGTTGTTTTCCATGACTGATGAGCTACTGTACTAATCAAAATCCAGAGGTCGGTTTATTTTCTCTCAACTCAATCAGCCAGTCCGATGTGGGCATTCAACATTCAAAAGAAAAAGTCTCGATGTGCAACAAAACTTGCAATGTTAGTGCAAGACGTTGATTGGAAGAGCAACACAGCTTCTGGATGTGGTGAGCTGTGGCTGGTGCTGTGCTGGAGATGGCAGATTTTTTGACGTATCTGTTGGTTGGACTTTCCAACCAAAACCAACTCCAGTTGGAACACCGCGGAGAAGTGGGGATTAGATAAACTACCACGAGAACCATCACTCATCGAGGATACAGTATAATAAGCAACTATTCAAAAACCAAATCGCCTCTAAAAGTAATTCTTCACATCCAGAAGCGCCAGCCTCCACAAACAGCCGCCAACCAGCCTAAAACGCCCCCCGGAAGGTGTACCTGTCCCTAGAGTCAGGCCTGATGTGGTGGACTGGTGTGGCAAGTGACATCTAGCAAACTAGTGCATTACATTCTTGCCTGCGCGTTCAATTTGGTTGCGCGAATCGAGCTGGTTTGGGCTAATGTGCGTAGATGTGCCCAGGGAGTGTGCGGTCAGATGGCTAAGGAAGTCGTTCGCTCGCGCCGCAGCTAATTGCGTTAGCGCGCATGTGCATGCGCCTCACCAGTTCTAAGCTTTCGCTGAAGCTCGTCTCTTTCCTTCCTCAACAACAACAACAAACAATTGTCAACCTCCACCACAAGTCCAGATTCGCGTCGCAGGTTATATATCGATTCAAAAGGGCCCAAATACCTCATTTTTGGAGTTTGGCGGTCTGCGGAGTTGATTCGATGCCTCTGACGCGTTTGGCGCCGAGTTATGTTCACTTTCTCTGACATCTCTATAACTTGTCTTCCACCACTCACCTTTATAACCAACCTCAAATTCCGTCACAGCCAAAGGCGTTGATCGATATTGTAAACCTCAGCAGCAGCAGAAGCACCGAGACAAAACTAACCATCCGAACGACCATCAAACGCCCACCTCAGAATCACTGGAGAAACATCAGCGCCTCAACCAAAGTCAAACCACGCTTTCCTAACCATTCAAGATGCTAAGACTCGCCCACAGGAGTGTCCGTGACCACATCCCCGAGTCAAGGGCTGTTCTGATGGCGCAAGTACCTGGCAACAACGTTCGAAATGATGCCTACCTGGTGGGATACGGTGAACGATGACCATAAATTGAGGCAACTAACTTATTAGCCTAAGAGTGAGGAAAACCAAAAGTCCATTGCCTGAAGGATGTAGTTTGTGGAGAAGTGGAAGGCACCTGTAGGAAGTTGGACGCCGTTTCCGGATGAGGTTGAGTGCTGTTTGTGGATGGGTGTAAACTGCCGATTATAGAGGTTGGATATCGTTTGTGGGGAAGTTGGACACCGTTTCTGGATGGAGTTGAAATGCCGATTATAGAGGTTAGTGTCGACATTGCAAAGAGGGCTCGTGGTCTGAACAACAAGCGGGTCATCAAAATACGCACTCGAAACGGCCTTATTATATTCCTGTAATTTACAACACAACTTCATATGAACAAAAAACCAGTACTGAATATTAAACAACATTTGTATATTAGTTTTAAAAAGATGAAATTCGGTGTGAATTGATGATTCCAAAAGAGAGGGATTTCTCGCCAGATTCTGAGTGTCTCGCTTATTTTCCACACGGGGTTCGGGCAAGAACCACCCCGAAACAGAGGAAAAATTATTGGAGGTAGGACAAGCTAGCCAATCAGAACTTGAACCAGAAGTGAATAGCTGGATTGCGGCGAGTATTTGGCGGACTACATGCAAGGCATGGGCGCTACGTCTAACCTCACGAACCCCGATGCCACGAGCGGGTGTAGAGTGTGTGTGTATCGCACGGGAGCCGATTACCTCGCGACGATCAATCTGCCGGAATACTATTACGGGTGGAGAGATGCCGGGATTGTGGCGCTGTTTGCAATTTCCAGTTATGGGATGGTGTTTCTGCTGATGAAGTTGAGGACAAAGGCTACGAAGACGGCGTCGTAGTCTCCTCTCCCTCTTTCCTCCAAATTGTTTAGAAATACCTCACGCGCTGAATTATTTGCGTTTTCTTTTGTAACTACGGTTTGTAAAAGCGGGAGCCTTGGATATTTGGGAACGGACCTTTGTAATGACAATTAATCAATATGTTAGCAAGGAGCTGCTTACAGCGAATTGTTATATACCTCTGCTTCTATCTCTTTGGATCTCTTCTCATTTCTGTGACTTTGTGAATCGCGTGAGTGTTGACCTCCCACGCTTAGCAAGCGGTACAGCTTTCTCAGAATCACCGCCTCTCGCACCTAGCCATCCTCTTCGTTGTTTCTTCAGTATCTGCATCTGATGACTAATTCTCCTTCGATGTGTAGATGTGACTTCCGACAATAGCATTCATGGAGGCTATAGAAATCTTTAAGCTTTCAAGCTAAAAGAAGCAATTACAGTATACACTGTCACTTTCGAACTTCGTTTTCACTGCCTAGTTCCCAGTGCCTAGTTCGTGCCTCCAAATATGTGATCTAGTGCGCTTCATAGTCTCATTCATACCAGCTAGTAAGAGGTAGGGCTGGTTCATCGTACGCGGAATACATGTAGCTACTCATGATGGACGAGTCTGACGCCCCCTGGTGGGAATCGCCAAAAACAGCGGCAAGCAGATCGTGATCGGGGCCTTTAAACGATCCCAAGAAATCCCCCGCTGCGAACTGTTGCTGCATATCTCCAAGACAGGTTGAATATCCTTCTGCACTC
Source organism: Cadophora sp. MPI-SDFR-AT-0126 (assembly GCA_020747065.1). Classification (NCBI taxonomy): domain Eukaryota; kingdom Fungi; phylum Ascomycota; class Leotiomycetes; order Helotiales; family Ploettnerulaceae; genus Cadophora; species Cadophora sp. MPI-SDFR-AT-0126. The sequence continues at coordinate 502,028 of JAGMVK010000023.1, read as the reverse complement.
GTCGCTACCGCTGGGGACTGTTCCGGCGTAGGCATTTGAATGCTCTGTCCAATCGACCGCAGATCTTCTAACGTGCACCAAATCTTGGACTTGAGGCCACTCAGACTAAAGTCGCATTGACTAAGAGTGTCGAGTGCGGAGTGGAAATCGTTAGAGCACATAGGGCCGTACTCACCGGGGTCGTACGATGCTGCTAGGAACATGCATGATACTGATCCCATTAAAATCTTGTCGAATATTGGCCGTATAAAGCGGCTCACTCCATCAACCATGATTGTGGCTGTGTGGAGTTCTACCGTCGATCTTGCCAGGGAAATTAGTGTCCGTGCTGATCGCGGTCGGCACGCCAGGGCTTGGGCGGAGCTTAAAGATGGGATATGGGTGAGCATTCTGATATGGTTCGTACGAAGCTGGAAGAGCGCCTTCAAGGCCATTTGCCTGGAACTTTGATGAACAACCGCCGATTCTGGAGGGAAGAATCCTGTTTGTGGGATGCCTTCAACCAGTTTCTGGACTCGGAAATCAAGATATTCCGCGCGCTCGTCACTTTCCTTCTTTTCCGTTGAAGACGAGTTGATGAGTTCTATGATCTCTGCATGGATACGGTTTAACGCTACCATAGCTGATAAAAAAGGGTGGCGTGGACCCTGTGGAATTGTTATTATAGGGATATACCTTCCTCAGTTCTTGATGGAGAAAGGAAGAAGAGAGCATGGATCGTGCACGGCAGGAAACAACTTTCTGGATGTACTTACGATGTTGAGAACGCTCTGGTCAATCGATTTGTCATGCAATGTCCAGGGAAGATTGGTGAAAAAGCTGCACCTCTTGTCCAGATCATATACGCAGCAAAACAAAGTCCCTAAGAAAGCGGATTGGTCCAAACTGGGACTCCGCCCTTCGTAAAAGCTGTTGTTGTGCATTCCCAACTCGATACATGATTTGGAGGCAATTCCAGCCATTCGCCATGCCTTTACTGCCTCGTCCTTGAGTATGAAGTATATCGCCTGTGAAAACCATCTCAATACTTTATTGAAATCAAAATGAACCGTGACCAAACTTACGAGTAAAGAAGCCATGATAACATCCTCCACCTGCGCGGTTTCCTGATTCATGCTCTGATCTGTGCTCCAGACGAGGCGGGACTTCATATCAGAACTCAACGGACTCTCCTTACCTTCTATCAACATCGCGATGGCGAGGACTGCCTTCGTTATTTCTACGTCAATGAGATCGAGTTCCACTTCTTCAACTTTTCCCTTCGAAGAAACAGATGGGAGTCGAAACATCAAGTCAATTCTCTGTTTGGCAAATCCGAGGTTGATGCAAGGATATATGGTGTAGATTTCAAGTTTGAATGTCGTCAGATAATGCAAGACGCCTTCGTAGCCTATATCAAGAATAGGACGGGTAGCCCGGAGCATTGCTGTAGCTGTATGTTGGGACTGCGCAGCATCCTTTGATTCTGACCCATCTGGGGTGATGTGATCTACAGGAATCGAAAGTACCCCTCTCTGCTCCAAAACAGACCGAGCCAAATTCAGCGAGTGAACGAAATTCGAGGGAGAAGTTATATCTTTGAACTCGGCATCTTCACTCCGCTGTCGCCGCCGTGCTAATGGCGGATTTGGTGGAGGTGCTACAGCGTAGTGGCTCGTTGTCAATTGTATTTGATCGCAGGTCTGTTTCAACGTTGCCAGAAGCTGGTTAAGATCGGGAGGCGTGGCATCTGTTGTTGAAGACCTGGGCTCCTCGCCTATCTTCAGTGCCGCACTACTGTATCGCTTTCTGTCAGAAATCATGCCACCATGAAAGGCTAAACTTCGATACATACTCCGAGAATTGCGGCTGAGGAACGTAGTCGTTGTATGTGCATTCTACATTAAGCTCGGAGCATCGACTGCATGGCAGAATTCCGCTGCATTTGACCTTTCTTGACTTGCATGACTCGCTTTAAAAACTGTCAACAAGTCTCCCTGTACTTTGGAAGTCTTCGAATGGGGGTTGCGTACCAGGCTATGCGCGTGTACCTTTCCCTTTTCCGGGGACGTCGTGCAGTGTTCCGAATAGTATCTGCAGTATCGACCACACCCCCCACTTCAGTGATATGGGACCATTCTGAAAAATACGTGGTGAATATGGGACTATGCCTGAAAATACGTAGTGATATTAGCTTGATTTCTTGATATTGCAATATCACTGTTAGTATACTGGCATACTAGCGTGGTTGCGGGGTAGTTGGAGGGGGAGGTCTTTAGCCTCGTAAATGATGCTTCAGCCTCGCAATTGAGGGGGCTGGGAGGGGGCTGGGAGGATTTGGGAGAGATTCTTACTGGAGCTACGTCATCTGCGAATTACACGGAGTTTCTTTCATGTGGGGGGCGATTGGGCTGAATTTTTTGTATCCTGGGTGTGCTGGATGTTGCTGTTTTTGGAATGCCCGGATGCTTGGATTTTTAATCATTTCGTTGCTCACCTCCCTAATATAGCTGTTCTTACAAGGTTCTTCAATTGCAATCGTTTTTTTAGCTTAATTCTATGTTGTTTAGCGCGATGTTATTGTGTTGTTGTGCAGTTAGTAGTCCAATTCAGGCTTAGCGCCGTATTTCTTCAGTTTCTCAGTATATCCTCGTACCGTACAGTATTACCACTACCCCTACTAATACGTTTGGTCTCAGAGATACGGTACGACGTATGTATCAGACCACCTGAATACGGCGCTAGTAATACAGATACTGCACTATTCGGAACACTGACGTCGTGTGTCGTCTCCACCAGAATCGTGTGCTGCGGCTCGTTTTTCGCGTCGAGGATTGGGACGTTTGAGCATGATCTATGCTGACGCAGACGAGCTGCTATGATGAGGTCTTGGGGAGGGTGTAGAGAGAGGGAGAGAGGCGCAGGGAAAGGCGGCCACGTGCTGGAAGCTAAATGGAGTATGCAACCAAGGTGGTGCATACAGCGCGTCGGTAGGATGATATCGACACTGGTGTTTGTCACGACGTGGGGTTAGTGAAGAGTTACAAGCAGCCTGAAGAGAAGTGAGCTTGAATGAAGTTGCATGAAGTGAAGTGTCTCGTGGCAAAACATGTGGGTCTTTCCCCACAACCCCGCAGTTGCCACAAGCGCTAAAGCAAACGACCTGCAGCAAATCCCCACCCTTCTTTCCTCCGAACACCGATGTCCGACGACCCTTCTAACTCGTACTCGTATTACAGCCGTGCAATTGATACGCTTCACTTTACTTCACTTCTCTGGGTATCAGCCTTTGCCGAGCCAATCAAGGGCTCCCTTCAAAGGAGTAAGTGTTTGTACATATATTTCCAGCAAACCAATTTCCCACTTAGTTCGCCCTCCTTTCCTTTTTCTTCCCTTTTTTTTTTTTTTTTTTTTTTTTTTTTTTTTTTTTTTTGGCTCTGGCTATGTGAAGCATGTCTTCAGCATTATCGATTGCTATTATTACAGCCACTACTTGTGGAAGGATTCGCGGACTATATAGTAACCTAAGGTGGTATCATGAAGAGCATGGCAAAATCTTGAAACCTTAGAAGGGCCATCGCAAGAACAACTTCAAGTACGCTTCACCTTCACATCGCAAAGACCCAATTCCCCTCCATCTTACACCAGTGAGTAAACCCCCTGGAACGGCATTGGCAATCCTGGAGGTCCGGTGTGCCGTCGTTCCACCTTGCGGCGCCGGTCGTTAAAATTCGGGTCGGGCTTTCCTTGAATCTCCTGTGTACCAGTAGATGAAGTCTGAGGAGGTTGCTGCGCCTCTGCCTCCTTCAAAACCTCTGCCCGAGCTGCTCTATTCCGGTAAACAACCCCCCACCCACCTGTAATGGAACCGAAAATTTCCCACGCAAACAGAACAGGCAGAGTCCTCGAAAGCTGGTTGTTACAACCTCCAGACCAAACCTGGAATAATATGCTCACTACCTGATGTCCTGGGAGTGCATATCCGAGTTCGTAGAATCCGGGACTTAGCTCGAAAGGGAAGATAGTGCAAGTGATGTTGATGATAGCCCAGGGCAAAACGAAAAAGCTCACATACGCCAAAGGCACAAACGCCGTCACTGCATCGAGAACCAAGAAGTTGACGTGCATGTATAGCCACATCGCCATCCAAGTGAGCACAAATTGACTACTCGATACACCCCAGTTCTCCTTGAATGCCCATATGTATCCGACCAGTGTTAATGAGGCGAGGAATGTGTAACTGACAGCTACGATCATCCGGATGAGGCCGACGTGGAGACTGGAGAGGTACCCGTATATACCGAATGAGCTCGAGATGCCGTTTAGTGCCATGAGGAAGAAGAACTGCTGGATGATCGGTAGGACGAGGGTTACGGTGTTGTATAGAACTTTGGTTCCTTGCGGGGTGGGCATTATGTTTATCGAGGATGCCGAGATTGGATTCAGGAGGGCCAGTGTGGCGTTCGGGTCGTTGGTGTTCAGGGATTTGGCAGCTGCGGTGCCGTTGAGTGAGCCATATATGGAGCCAGCAGCTCCGACGAGTGTTTGCATGTTCGAAAGGATGTAGCCCGATTGTACAGTCGGGTAGCGAGCTTCGTTGTACTATTGAACAGTTCTGTTAGCTATGAATAATCCCAATGTGCTGTATGTTCGGTGCGACTTACCACGTATGTCAAAGTATTGCTCGAATTGTATCCAGCAGCAGCAACTCCACCTCCAAGAGCAGCTGACAATCGATCGGAAGCACCATCTTGCGCAAATATCGCCGCCCAATAATCTCCCCTGCACACCGCATTCCGGATATCTTCGACGGTGCCAAAATCTTCAGCAGAACGGAAGTGTAAGGTCGGGAATTTGTCTCCTTTCAGGGCAGAGTACCCTGCGGATAAGGACTTTCCAATGACCCCCCCATCATAGTCAACGGCCAAAATATTCAAATTACTCGCTCGGTGAGTACTCCTCCAGACTGAGCCGTAGAGATACGACATGACGATGAAGAACATCATGATGACGGAAAGAGATGACATGACTACTCCGATTATGAAGGGTTTCCGTTTGCCATTCCAGAATGGATCGGTCCAGAGTAGGCGTGCCATGGCGAGAGGTACGTTGATAGCAAGCAAAAGGAAGCGAGGGATTGTTGGTCTCGAATGAGGGTCGAAAAAAGGGATGCGATGGGACAGTGATACTGTAGTGACAGTTGAGAAGAAATGAGAAAGAAGGAAGGATAGATAAGAAATAGCGTGCCTATAAATTCTTCAACATCCAATCGAGATTGCACGTCATCCCTTTCCGCCCAGCAAGTAACGCATGAATACTCGGACCCTTCTCCTCGCCTCCTCGCGCACCGGAAAATTCCGTCTTTAACTTGCCGCTAGTGGTACCTACTAGTAGAAATAAAGTTAAAGTTTGTGATCCGTGGGGTGGTAATAGCACTTCAGGGGGTACCCTCGCCGACTGATGTTAAGACCTGATAGCTTAACACATACACATCCTAAACAGTTCATTCCAACGTTCAGAAGATATTCAGGAGGAGTTCTATATAAGATTATTTTTGTGTGTTTTAATGGTGCGTTGTGGTTGCGTTGCAAGGGGGGTGAAATTCGGACCCCTGCTAGTGCTATTACCACACTTAACCGCTGTACGAAAGGTACTGTACGGAAGGGGGTTCCAAGTGGGTCTCGTCCACCGTGGTCAGTGGCAAGGTACTGTTGACCATAGAATAACGTCGAACACTCTGATTCTCCCTACAAATTTCTACAAGTAGCGAAAGAAAATACCGAAATCCCCTTCCGTACCTTCTGCACCTCGTATGGGTGTCGGGCGTCGGATAACCTTACTGGCTCTCCGGGTGGCGATCTGAAGGCCGAGAGGCCGAGACTAATATTTCGGCGACTTCCATGAGAAGCGAGAATTCTTGCCACAGAATCGTCTCCCCCTACGCAGGGATTTTTGGGACGCTGGAGCACAAGTCATGTTTGTTGTGGTTGGAGGGCGAGAGTGATCTACCTGGGACCTTTGGGCAAGGGATTTCGTGATCGTATCATATTCATGTCAGTAGCAATTGCCCAACCTCTCATAGATATAAAATGAGTGTGCAAGGATTTGACTCCATGATTGGTGTCTCCCAGGCTCCACTTGCTTGTAGCGAATAAGTGGACTGCACTTTTATTTCCTTGAGAGGTTCCTCCAAGTACCTCTCTATCATAACGATTGGGTGTCTGCAGCTCGAGTTGCCTACCTCGCCTTCTGGAACTTTCGTACGGAAGGGGGTGGACAGTGGGTCTCGTCCACCCTTGCAAGGCAGTAAGGCAAGTTTTCCATAGAGAATTATACGGTTTGGTTAGGTATATGCCACATATATGCGTTGGAATTTTGCCTTTTTTTCACCCTCGCTATAGCCATATTAACGCGGATCCCTTAAATGGTGGTCATCAGGCGGGTCACCCGGTAGATGGATAATAAAATACTTTTTCTGATAAGTTTAATCTTCTTTTTGGGGGTTGAGAAAGCCAATAGTTATTCGCCACTGATTCGTAGAATTCGTGTGTTGTTGGTGGCAAATTACCTGGAGGGGTCAATTTTTTGATGGTATTACTACCACTAGCTGACAACAATCGAGTAACGAGAAGGTAACGTCTTTAAAATATAATAATGAAGCAGTAATACCATCACGTATTAGAGGGCTGAGAGATAATCTTTTCAAGTTAGTCTATTTATAAAATGTTATAAGGCATCCCATTTCTTTATAGAGTGTATCTTATGTCGCAACACGATAGCGAAGAGAAGGAATCTGTATAAAGGGGCTTCGGGGAGGAAGAATACATTAGTTAAGAAAGCGCACGAACTAGGCTAACTTCCTGGGTTTGAGGTAGCTCTATTTATTCGCCGGCGGGGCCGAGTCACCGCATACCGTTCAATCGATGACGAATCTTGGTGGCCAGTAAAGGCAGACATTATGAGTTGAATTGGTATAGATATGGCATGCAACTAATCCATGCATTCTAGGATTTCGCATACCCTACGCCGGCGAATCTTCTGCCGTATGACTTTGAGATGGAGTAGCACAAGGCGGGCCAATAAGACGGTTTAGTTACCTCGTTCCCAAGTAAACGATACTACTTGTCAACCTTAGTGGAGCAATCTTTCGAGCTATGCGGTTCTGCACAGTAGCCACATGCTGTGCTCGCTTTGCACTGGGTTCCTATGTGGCCGTATTTTTGACACTTGTAGCATTACTTCAGTCGGCACTGTCTGTCGTATCTCTCACATTGAAAAGCCTCGCCTTGCCAGATGAGACCTTCGTCGATGATCTTGTTTGCGTCTTCCGGATTGGTGAACTCGACGATAATGGTCGAAGCTGTCTTTGAACTTGCTGCTCTTGACAGCCATCCAATGTATTTGATGTCCGCATTGGGTATGAACGGTCTGTTGGTGCAGGAGCTCAGCCTTGATCTCGTCGAACTTCTCCATGTTCATTGAGCTGGTCCTCATACCGTGCGCCAGAATTCCATATGTCGGCAGCCGTATACTTGTGCCTCTTCCAATCCGGTTTATCCAGTCGTTTGCGAATTGTTTCAAGGGCTCTGCATCGTTTCTGTTTGACGTCTTGATGCTAAGATCTCCGCTCTTTAGTTGGTTAGCTGATGCAACGCGGATCCGTTCAATGTATTTGTTCCTGCTCTGTTCAATCGCTCGGTCAACGTGGTTCTGTAAGTTTCTGGGGTTCTTGGCTCGGATGCTCTCGATAGTGGATGTGTCTGTAATCTTCACGATGATCTCACGTTGCGCTTGAATGAATGATGATGTCTTGGTAGATATTGTGATTGGCTTGCTAAGAGGCGCGGCATTGCTACTCAATACCGACGCATATGAAGCCTTGGGAGACGGCGTGGACTGAATCGCCTTTGCAATGTCGTTCGTGGCTTTAGCTATGTCATTTGTTTCCTGCAGGAGTTCGGTTATCGTCCTTCTGGTCTCGGCGGCTTCCTTCACTGCCTGATTGGTCTCCTGGCTCAGTACGGCAATCTGCTGGTGCGTGACAGTATTCTGCTGGATTCTCATTGCCGTGGATTGTACTGTTTCTGCCGTTGTTTTGAGGTCGCTTTGGATGGTTGTGATGGCTTGCATGACGGCGCTGACGTCCGGGGTATTCTGGAACTTGGCAATGAGAACGCTCATGGCCGCGATCATGGTCTTGACTAGCGGCTTCGGCACCGGCTGATCTTCTGCGGAGTCGATACAGACAAGCGCTTTCCTGAGGTAATCGCTGAGATATATAGCGTGCTCGCGGACAGTGTTCCCAATAGTGTACGTTCTGTATTACTAGCTCCGTATTCAGACGGTTTAATACGTACGTCGTACCGTATCTCTGGGACTGTACGTATTGACAGGGGCAAAGGTATTATTATATTGTACGCCAATATACCGATATACTAGGAGAATACGGCACTAAGCCTCTTAGAGATTTTCTAGCTCTCGAACTCTCTTACAAATTAGGTTAGAGAGCAATAAGATCTCCAAAACTAGTACATGTAAGCTCCTAGCTACCTAGGGGTCATAGCCCCTTTACTTACAAGGCTAAAAACCCCCCTCCTTACCCCTCCTTACCCCTCCTTACCCCTCCCTTTACCTCTTAATCTCACGTTTAGCTCACGTGACGGTGTGTCAGTATACTACGCAGTGAGATTCAGTATAGAGATCTTCAACTAATATCACTCGGTATTTTCAGGAACGATCCCATATCACTCGGTATTTTTGAGAACAGTCCCATATCACTATAGTGGGGGGTGTGAGCTACACTGCAGATACTATTGGGAACACTGCTCGCGGATGTCGTTTGGCCATGCGAGTAGAATACAATAATGAGCCAACAGGATCAGAGCAGCCGGGTCATTTTTTTTGAGCAGGGTCAAATAGTCCGAAGAGACTTGTGCTGGCCAGATCCGCACCGCGATACAAACTGTGTAGACGGAATGCGATTGAGCTGTTTGAGCTTTGGGAAATGCGTTCGAGAGCGCTTCGAGAGCTGCCGGAATCGATCCCCGCGTTCCCTTCCTTGATCTCCGGGATAGCAACTCGACTCAGGTCGAGTCCAATACCTGGAATCTGTCCAGGAGCGATAGACGGCGGTGGAGATGAAGGAGGCGATGGTGGTTTTAAGGATACCCATTCGATGTTGATGATCATGATGACCACCTTGCTTAAAATATCTATATGAGACTAGTGACAACTACTACAAAACGGCTGGTAATAATTCGTTAGTACGTGATTACTTAACCATTAAATAGTTATTATCTATAAGCCTTGTATTTCTTTATACCCTAGCTATTATAGTTCTAGTATCTTATCCCCTTCTAGTCCGATTTTCTAATTTACTATACCCTAAATGATTACTAGCGCATTTAGTCTTAAGCCTATATCTTAGTATTTAAGTAGATCTATATTCGCTAAATATAGAATTTTTATTTAGCTATATCCTTGTGATTCCCTCTTAATGAGTTTTATTTCCTAATTCTTTCCCTTTACTCTGCTACTGACATGCGTTCCTTTTTAGCCGTTAATATAGGCCTCTTCACTGCCTTACCAATTATTATTTTCATATTAGCAACTGTCGCGGAATTTACTCTATGTATTTTAGCTTTAGGAGTAAAGATATACAAGCTTACAGGTGTGATAGTAATAGTTATATATTACTACATATATCATTCTACTTTGCGCATTAACTTCAATAGTTCTAGAGTATTGGACCCCAAAGACTCTTACAATATGATCTACTAAACCCAAGTCCTAATAATCCCTTTAATACCTGGCTCTAAAACATTATATTTAGAACATTTTAATATTATCTTGGATTCGCTACGTACACTGACTACTAACTATTACCGATATACCTCGCGATACTGAATATTCCTCTAGGGTCTGCGACGAGAATCAAGGATATATATACTCTTAAGGGTATTGCCTCCAGAATAACCCATACATCGCTAGCCTAGGCAATTATATCTACAGTAATACTTATTCTCACTATAGTAGCTATAATCTCTTCTCATTACTGTACTTTCATGCAGCGCTTTTGCCCCTCTAGTATATTACTAAAGGGTTTTATTATTTTCTGAAGCATTACTACCTGCTTTTTCCTTATACTCCCTATAATCTTTATAAAACAGGTATTATAGGACTTGCGCGATATCGTTAGTATTAAAGTTTCAAATAGGCATGTTATAGGGCTGAGTTTTAGTGCTCTTTGTTACACACTTGTTTTATCCCTTTATATATCATTTATTTACAATTGGAACTTCTGTAATTAGAGTAACTTAATCTAGGTTAGTACTTGTCTTTCTCTCTCTAACTTTAGTCAACAGTCTGCGCTTTATTAAATATTGTACTAGTTAAATGTGTAAAGCTCTATAAGTTGGCTTACTGCAGGCAGTGATACTCTGGCTTTGTTTACGTGTAATCGGCCTTAGTAAACCGTTCTTTATAACTATAGGTTAGGAATGCCGTGGTTCCCAGATTGAGTGTGCCTTTACTTAGAAGGCTTGCGAGTAAAGAGGTGGTGATCAAACCCATTCGAATGTTAATAGTTAAAGTGACTACCTCGCTTAAAATATCTACCTAAGACTAGTGATAAGCACTATAAAACAGCTGGTAATAACTACGGATCTCGTGCTTTATGTATTCTTAGTTATAATACTCTTCAAGAAGATTAAGACATCTCCTAAAAGATAGTAAGCAATTTCCCTATTATTAATACAATGAGCTAACTAGTACTCTATTATTTGCGAAGGGTTCAAGCCTTTTAGCGCCGCCTATCTGATAATACTAACGAAACTCCTTTAAGTTCAATAGATTCAGGAATTCCCCAAAGACTCTAAAGTGTACTTAGGGTGTTACTTAAGAATCCGTGGGATGATTATAGCTATATTCGATATCTTGGCCAGACTATATTAACCCTACGCAAAGCATTATCCTTCTAGCTTGCCGATATTCAAGAGGTTTCTCCTTTTAAAGTTTTAGGCAACCTGCTAATTCTTCCTTAGATTAAGTATCTAAACATCGCAGTTATCAAAGAAATCTATTATTATAATAACAGGATTTTTCTTATTATGGAATATCTTAACGTTTCTTTTGCTTAGTTGGAATTCTAGAAATATGAACTAGAAGAGCAAGAGATAGCGATAATACTTACTAAGGTACTAGATACCCTTACTCATAAATATACGTAATAACTAATAATATAGGTTCTAAAGGGCGTGGCTTTTATCTCGTCGCTAAGGCTTTCGTGTAAAGACCTCTCGTAGGAAAATATCCGATTATCTCTTAATAGAAATATCAAACTTAGTTAGTTTTCCTTATATTTGCTACACAGTTTATACTGATCTACTCGTTAAAGTCCTAGATCCTCGAGAGCTTAAGTATGATGGACTATATAAGAGCCCTAAACTCTCATAGGTTCTATTAGATTTTCTAATTTTGGCTAAAATCATAGAAGAAATAATGCTTTCTTACTATTACCTTACCCTAGATAATGAGAAATAGTCTAAGGACGCGATTAATTTCATCTTATGTACTCTAAAAGGGTCGTTTAAGAGTTTGATAAATATAAGGAGTAACTAAATAATACATTGCGAATATTAGCTAATTAGACTAGTATTGCTTCCTTAAGTAAGCTGTATCCCTAAGAAGGCTGATTCCATATATCTGTTTCGCTTACGAAGCTAAGTGTAAGTCTTGAAATTCCAATAGCAAAAAAGAGTAAGTTATTGACTTCGATTTTATTATAGTGGCTTAAGGATGGAATTTTCCTAAATATTATACTTGAAATTCACGATAATAGATAAATATTATAGTATATTACGCGGCTAGTTCCTCGACTTTTATAACCTTAAGTACTCTTAGGCCCTGTGTTGTCCCGCTACATTGGGTAAGATATACCTAATTCTAGAATACCCTTCTAAACTCATTCCTTTATAGGCAGTAGAGGGGAACTAAAAAAAACGTGAAAAGACTAAAAAGGAATTCTTTAACTGTAAACTTTAGAGAGGGGAGAAGAGTATAACGAGTATTCGTAGCGAAGTATTAAGTGCGATATTATTTCGGATTAGTATTAACGCTAAGTAAGAAATATAAATGAATTGTAACAAATGTAAAGGAACTTTTTCTTTAAGTCTTATAGGGAGATTTAATCTAATATAATAATCACTACTATATGATTTGCTTTATATTCTTTCCTTCTTATACCTTAGCATACTCATAACTCAACTTCACCGCATCGAACAAATAGAGTAGAATTAATTTCTTATTAATAGTCTACTAAATAGTATCGTTTACTTAGGAATAAGGCAATTAAACTATCTTATTAGCCCGCCCTATACTGCTCCATCTCGAAATCATGCGGTAAAAGATTCACCGGCGTAGGGTATGCGAAATCCTAGAATACATGGATTAGCTGCATACTACATCTATGCTAATTTAACTTATAATATCTGCCTTTACTAGCCACTAAGATTCGTTATCGATTAAACGGTATACAGTAACTCGGCCCTGCCGGCGAATAAATAAAGCTACCTCAAACCTAGGAAGTTAGCCTAGTTCATGCGCTTTCTTAACTAATGTATTCTTCCTCCCTAAAGCCACTTTATACGGATTCCTTCTTTTTATTATTATATTACGATATAGGATATACTTTATAAAGAAATAGAATACCTTATAACGTTTATATATATAAGAAATTAAGAAGATCATCTCTTAGCCTTTAATACATGATAGTATCATTACTTTATTACTAAATTTTAAAGAGGTTACCATCTCGTTATTTAATTATTATCAACTAGTAGTAGTGATACCATCAGAATATTGACCCCTATAGAAACCGGGGGTAATTTACTACTACTAGCAAAACCCATAAATTCTACGAGTCAGTGGCGAACAACTATTTGCCTCCCTGACCTCCCCAAATAGAAGACTAAGCTTGTCACTAAAAGCATTCTATCAAACCATCCGTGACCTGCTTGATAACCACGTGACAAATCCTGCCTTGGGAAGCGAAATTGTGGCGCGATTTTCCTTTGTGATTTTGCCAAGTTTGTGGCTGCGCCTGGAAACTGTGGCTGACCTACGGCCACAGTACTTGTCCCCCAAGCCCCGCATCGTTTGCTTCAAACCATGTCCCAGGTGACTTGAATACGAAGTCCGTTACGAGGATTGAGAGTGGGTGCGAACTAGGTAGAAGTGTTTTTGGAAATAATGGGAATCGAAAGTCTTGTGAACATTTTGTGGAAGAAGTTCCGGACGAAAAGGTTTTTCTTCCCCAGTGCTATCTTCAATGCGGATACCTACTATGGTCTGGACCTCTGATGTTTCCATCCATATCTTGGGGACTCGGCAATCTGGAGCTGTCTAAATGAAGCTACCAATGACATTCCCGCATTCCTCAGTACGAAACGTACACTCAGCTTCGGCAATGAAAGGTTCCATCTGCTCAAATGTCAACATCGCTGCAAATGGCCAAAAGTACTCGCAAGGAACCACAGCTTTCGCTTCTTACACCTCGCCTTATGACGATGTTTGGCACGGTATTGATGGCATCGTCTGGCGCACCGGTATCCCAGAGAACAGTCGCTGGACATCATACAACAGCCCAAATGCACAGGACTAATTTGGCATTGACCTTCGCCGCCCTCAAGCCATCTCGGACGTACGACTCTACTTCTACGATGACGGTGGCGGCGTCCGTCGGCCCGCCAGTTACGATCTGCAATACCTGTCCGACACTACCTGGCTCACAGTTCCCTCCCAGCAGCGTACCGGCTCAACCACAACTTCTAACAGCCAAATCAAAATCACCTTCCCAACCATTATGACCTCCTAACTACGTGTTGTGGCTCCCAATCCCGGTTCCGGGAAAGGCTGGGGCTTGTCTGAATTCGAGGTGTGGACAGCCGCAATCTTCCAGCTGCGCAACGAGAACAGCGGCAAACTCATGGGTGTCTTCGAAGCATCGACAACCAACAGTGCCAACATCCAGCAATACGACAACAACGGTACGCGCGATCATCTTTGGCAGTTCATACGCGCGCCGGGTGGCTGGTATAAGCTCCGCAACGTCAATAGCGGTCTTCTTCTCGGCGTACAAGGCGCGTCGACGGCGAACAGCGCGGTGCTTCAACAGTTGCGATTCCAACAAGCCATTTGAGCTGTTTCTTTTGAACATTGTTCCGTAAAAGCTTATGCTAGAATATGTAAGCGGAAATGCAAGACAGTCTTGGTTGAGGGGCTGCTCACCCGAAGGAGCTCCTCTGCTGAGGTAGCGGATGTGGTGGCGGCAAGAAAGTCGACCGCATCACTGTCAGATGGGTACCTGCTGAAGTCTTCTAAGCTAATAGCGCTATCATCTTTATGATATTTCTGCATTAGTTCTATTGCGATATAGCCTATCGCCTTCACGTCCGCTAGACGTGGTTGGCTCCATGTGATGTCGCGGCAAGTCTCTTGGTAGGCTACCATGGGGTAAGTACAAATACAATAGAGCTCTGACGGTTCTTAGCTTACTAATCTTGATAACCCCCTGGGGAGTAAGTAGGATGTTGGAGCAACTCAGAGAGCCATGTTCTAGGTTTTGCTTGTCGAGATATGATACGGCTTCCAGGATCTATACACATCAGCAAAGACTAGGCAGCAATCTTTGGAAACGCACTTGAAAAAGAATAGCTACTAGCTCGCATATCCTGAGGTAAGGTAGGGAAGTCACGATATATACTAGTGAGATAGATATATGGTCGAAAACCGCATAGTACGAATCTTCAAAGCTGAACCGTTATAACACGGCGAGAAAATTGACGTGGCGAATTCTTTGTAACATTCGCGGCTTTAAAGCCATGTCCGGGCCGGAGAACCTCTTCACGATGAAAGAATCTCGTTCGTTGCCTCTATCGGACGCGATGATAACAAACCCACCAAGATTCAATTCGTAGTCGCTTCGAAGGCTCGTCCACGGTGACTCGTATCTGATACTAAGGGAATCAAGTACACTGACGCCTTGGTCGACTGCTCGGACGATCGCAAGAGCTTTATGGTCAGATCCGGTGAGAGTTGTATTTTCGGTTGCTGTCGTGATCTTCTGGCGCTTTGTAACAGTAGACCTTTGTTCGGTAGTCGGCTTCAGCCCCCTGTCATTCGGTGTGACATGCCTACTGGAGACTACCGTTGTAGGGCTAGAAAGACTGGATGGGATGGGTGAGGGAAGTAGTGAACCAGACTCTAGAATATCGACTAAGTTGATTTTAGTACCTCGATCGGGACTGTTGGATTCCATTTTCCACTGTACATATGGTATAGCGAGTAACTTTCGATTCAGCTTCAGGTCGTGATAATGCCTTAAAGTTTGCTTGAGGCAGTCTACAATGCATCTACGAGGCCATAAATCCGGTAAGATGCTAAATTTTGCGTATGCTAGATCTTATATGCTGCTGTATAGTTAATTCATGCTTGATCCTCCGTGCTGGGTGATGATACTGCTATATGCCTGATTTTGTTATTTGATTAACATTGCTATGCCAAATATCGTTGTTTGCTTTATTCTCATGGTGTCAATTTGTTCTGCTGTACATTTTATGCTGGACTTCAAAAGCATGCGCAAATTCAAGCAAATGCATTCTTAGCAAACGAAGCCCTTTTGTACGGATTAAATTTAAAACAAGATATACGCACGTTTAAGTATATTCCTCTAGATAAGTATGTAGAAGAGATATTCTTTTATATAAACTTAATCTACACGTTACACTACGTGCGGAATTTTGTTATATACTTTGCTGTATGCTTAAATTCCCGAGGGAATGAATTTAAGCATATGCAGGTTTAGCCATATACCCTCATGACAAACGATGATGCTGGACACCACTGCAGTATCCAAATAGAGTAAAGTTTAGAGATTCAGAAAAATCAAGCATAGAACAGAGTTCAGTATAAGCATGCTGTCTAGGGGGCGGCTTCCTATTTATGTCCTGTGCTCTAGGAGCCAGACTCGCTGAGGAGCGGTATCTTAGGACTAGAACTCTCCGAGGAGCGGTACTCTCCTAGAAACATTCTCCTGCATGCGATACCGTCTTAGGAGACAATTCCTAGGGGGGCCAGTCTCCTTAGAGCCGCCTCCTGCGTGGTATCACCTCCCAAGAACATTCTCCTTGTAGAGTCTCTCTCCTGGGGTCGATGATCTCCCTGGAGATGTCTCCCGGTAATTTTATAAGGGAAGTCGCTCAATAATAACGTATGATATCTATCAAAAGCACACATATCACAAACTCTTTCATTTCTATTCTGAAATGTGATTTGATATGAAGGTTTCAACATTTTCACTCTGAAGCGGGAAGTCTCCGTTTCTACCCCGATTGCCGCTTTGGAAGTTCATTGTAAGATTACAAGCAACTAATAAAACTCATTTCCCAGATACCAGAAACTGCTACCATAACCGCTTACATGTGATTCCGTTCCTGAAATACATGTTATAGAGGTTAGAAGAGACCCAATCTAAGGTCGACGCGAAAGACATGATTGCACGGAGTATCTAAACTTCGATTGTCAAAGGATTTTGGTGAATTCTAGCTTAAAGATAAAGATTCTATCAAGCCGTATAAGCATCGTGGGCAATTGAACGTTGAAAGATACTAATAGATTGCCTGATTCTCTGACCAATCCATAAGTCTGAGAGACCACGCCCGTGAGTCAGAGAATTATGAATTCTATGGTGGTCCACGGACGACCGTGGCCATCTGCCAAAGGTGGTGCACGACCTAGGTCGATCAATCCTCACTCTACCAACGTCGCAGAATATTCAAGGATTAGGATCGCTGCGGTTCGGTTTTGTATACACATTGAGCTTTTATTACAGCGATTAGCAGCCGTATTAACTTAAGACCCAGAGCCAATAAGGTGCAACTCACTGCTTCAAAGAGGGCTACGATTTGGTTTTGTAGACACATTGAGCTTTTATTTCAGCGATTAGCAGCCGTATTAAGACCCAGAGTCAGTAAGGTGCAACTCACTGCTTCAAAGAGGTCATAACCATACACATAGGATTGCATTGCTGGATCGATCCTGGGGCGGGCCATAGATTAGTTGTCTGATTAGATAGGGCTCGATAGTCATAACTAACCAGTAAAATGGATATCCAGGCTGAGGTTCCTCAAATTGCTGCTTGCATAACTGATCTCGTGTAATTTGTTCTGCGCCATCTGGCAAATGGTTGCTATACCTCTGTCAAAAGGATCAGCTGGTCAATCTCTAATCCGTATCTTCTTTAGATTCAGGAAATACCTGTTTCATACTCCCTTGCTGCAATGCTACGCTGCGAGGTTTTCTTATGTCCTGATATGCCTTCAGAGTCTTGGGAAGGTCCTGTAGAGAGGTGGCTCGCGAGAGTAAAATTCCCAGTGCTGCACCGTCTTCTAGGGCCGAGCCTGCGCCTTGCGCCATATATGGAAGCATCGGATGACACGCATCTCCTAAAAACACCACGGTGGCTTCTTCATTAAACCATCGCGCCATCTCATCGACTAATTGAAAACAATATCAGCCCACTTCGATTTTAAGATGGAAATCAGTTATAAACTTACGATGCATCAATTTCCACTTATCAATTTTAGGAACCAATGCCAGCAATTTCCTCAGTCTACGAAAATTAGTAGTGTATACTCAGTCGGTCCATCACCAACATACCGGGGATCCCAATTCTTGAAGATCTCATTCATTTCCTCCAAGTCTCCGGGAGCTTTGGCCACAGCCTCGGGGAGATTGTCGGGGACAAGAAGAACGATATTCAACATGGTGTTGTTCTTTAACGGATAGTATATGGCATGGCAGTCTGGACCAACCCAAAGACATACTCGAGGTATCGATGCGAACTCGCGGAGTTCTTGGTCGTCAATATCTTCTACCCGAAGCACTATTCGATATGCCAGATCGCCTGTAGGGATGGGGTGACTAGGCTTGCCAAGAAATGAGGACCTTGTTTTCGACCAAAGCCCTGAGAATAATCAGATGTCTGTAAGGGCGCAGTTAATAAGTATAGGGTTTCTTACCGTCAGCGGCTACTATGAGATCGCCGCTTATTCTCTCCCCAGTTGATAGAATTACCTCCGGTATTTTGAAGTTATGCCCCTCAACTAGGACACCGAATCGAAAATTGACGCCGAGACTCAGGGCACGATTATACAGTGCAATCTGCAGGTCGGCTCGATGAATGTCCCAAAAGTTCGCTTTATACCTTTCTAGCATCTCCTGTCCAAAGTTTTCACGTTTCCCGAGGAGAGCCCCGTCGCTATAACGGTGGACTGTGAATGTTTGCGGGCTGGAGACCAAGTTCTCGAGTTGGCTTCTCAAACCCCATCGTTCAAGAAGCCTGGTTGCATTGGGTGTGAGCTGGAGTCCCGCACCAATCTAGACGCGGGATTAGTCACGTGTTCCCATTGTTTCACTTGAAGCCTTGAAGCATACCTCCGCCAAAGATGGAGCTGATTCTAGGACCAAAACATCATGCTTTGGCGATTCGGTTTTGAGAGAGACCGCCGCCGCCAACCCACCCAGACCAGCACCCACGATCACAATTTTGAAGGACATCTAGGCGTGATCCAATAGACGACAATTCTGTATGAAGAAGTTCTTGATGTGAAGCTCACTCCAAGAGGCAGATGCTGCTTTCAGGGCAGTCTGATATGAAGTGATAGATGGACAAGATAAGGTATCTTGGTCTGCACGTTCAAATGTGCCCACCCGTGCTGTGATCCCACCCACCTACGCTAGTTACCTACCCACCTACCAACCCACCTACGTGATTATCTCACCCACCTACACTGTGATCCTGCCGCCCTCACAACGCCCAAATACTAACTAACTAAGTTCCCAAGGCACTGCATTCAACTGAACGCACTAACTACTTATGCTATTCAACGCCTCAAAATCCCTCTATTGAAAGAGAGGAAGGGGGCTCAATTTATTGGCAATTCTCCAAAGCTCAGTGGTCCAACAACCCAGACCTTAGATTACAGATCCCCACAATGGAAGCATTTGAATACAACGTGTCCGCAGCCCGAATTATCTTCGGCGGCGGCACCGTCTCCGAAATCTCGGGCGAAGTAGCACGGCAGAAACTCACAACACTGCTCCTCCTTTCAACTCCGGAACAGGACGATCACGCATATCAACTCAAAAAGCTCCTCAATGGAAACATCGCAGGCGTGTTCAGCGAAGCATCAATGCATACTCCCTCGGCGATCATAAAAAAGGCCCTGACGTACACGGAATCTACAAATGCCGATTCCGTCATTTCAATTGGAGGTGGCAGTACAATTGGGCTTGGAAAAGCATATCCATAAGGACGGGACTTCCGCATATCTGTATCCCAAAGACATACACCGGTTCAGAGATGACGCCTATTCTCGGGGAAACACAAGACGGACAGAAGACGACGCGGATTGATCCCAAGATCCTACCGGGGACGGTCATCTACGATGTTGATCTCACCATGACCCTCCCTACAAGCATGAGTGCCACAAGTGGTGTGAACGCAATTGCACATGCAGGTGCGCGTCCTTTTGCATTCGACGTGAGGCATGTGCTAAACTAACAACGACATTTCACAGTGGAAGCTCTCTACGCCCGGAACACCAATCCTATCATTTCCCTACTAGCTCTTGAGGGCGTGAAATCTTTAGCAGATTCATTGCCCAGGATTGTTGAATCACCCACGGATGTCGCATCCCGCCAATCTGCCCTCTACGGTGCCTGGCTCTGCGGCACATGCTTAGGCGCAGTTGGAATGTCTCTGCACCACAAACTATGTCATATCCTCGGTGGCTCCTTCAATATGCCTCACGCAGAAACACACACGATCATCTTACCTCACGCTTTGGCTTACAATTCCCCTGCTATACCTGAAGTCATGAAAAGGCTGGCAGATGTGCTGCCAGCCAGCGGGGGCAATGCCATAACGGGCCTAAATGTGCTATTGCAAAGTTTGAAAGTTAAGAGGGGTTTGAAGGATTTTGGGTTTAAGGAGGAGGATGTGGACAAGGCTGCCCAGATCGGGGTGGCGAATCCATACTGGAATC
Source organism: Cadophora sp. MPI-SDFR-AT-0126 (assembly GCA_020747065.1). Classification (NCBI taxonomy): domain Eukaryota; kingdom Fungi; phylum Ascomycota; class Leotiomycetes; order Helotiales; family Ploettnerulaceae; genus Cadophora; species Cadophora sp. MPI-SDFR-AT-0126. The sequence goes on along the minus strand of JAGMVK010000023.1, from coordinate 481,944 downwards.
CGAGAGCGATCGAGATAGGGCCTATTAGAGAGCTGCTGAGGAGGGCGTGGGCTGGAGAGGACGCGAGGGCGGATTTGTAACTTATCTAATACACAGAAACATATTCATAGACTGTCTTGTAAAGTGGCTAATCAGTCAGTGGCTTTAAGTCAGGACTATAAATTTAGCAAATAGTTTCAGTCTGATTCAGTCAGTTGCTTCGGACATGTTCAAGTCAGTCAGTTTATCTTAACTTGTAATCTACTAATCAGTTGAAGCATTTAAATTTTGTGATTTAAAAGTGCGTTTCAAGGTCTCAATAAGAGATTGTGTGGTACATGATACTGGAGAGCACGTATATGCAATATTCGTCTTTCAACTAGATTAAATTCAATGTGTTTATTTGCACTCAATCCAAATCTGGAACCGGCAGATGATTCAATAACTTGACCTTCCGCCCTTATGACTTGAGAGCTTTCAACGCATTCTCATCTCGTAACCGTTCTGTTTCTGTCTCATCAATTAACACGAAATCATATTTCAATACTTTGCTTCCTCCCCTGACCCCATATTTCTCTGCTATCTCTACGTCCGCAGGCACGAATTCAACGATAAGAGACTCTTTGACACCAAAGACAGCATCGGATGTCTCGTAAGGATCGTTTCGAAGATATAAAGCACTACATGGAAGCAATCAGTAGTTGGAACCCTGAAAGCCCGCTACGTTCAGAGATAGATAACTCACGTAATCAAATGGTCCCACCCCTTCTTCTCAAACATGAAATGTATATGCGCCGGCCTCCAAGGATGTCTGTTCAACAACTTCAAAAGCTGCCCAACAGGGCCGTCATGGGGAATTGGATATGGGACTGGAACGATAGCTTTGAACCAAAAGACCCCCTCTTTATTACTCTTCATGATACATCTCCCATCAGGCCCAGTCCTATCCGCATGTTGCACATCATAATGACCTGTACTATCTGTCTCCCAGATATCAACTTTAACGTCCTCGATCGGGTTACCCTTGACGTCTTTGACCGTACAGACTACCAGACAGGGCTCGCCTGCGGTATCTTGCGACATAAGATCACCGTGCTCAAGGGTTTGGGCTTCGTGGGTGTGAAAGGGACCAAGAACAGAGCCTTCTGTACTTGCGGGTGGCTTTGGATGATCGATTGCATCGACCAAGAGTGACAGACCAAGGATATCGGAGAGAAGAATAAATTCCTAGAATACATCAGCAGAGTCCGGACGTTTAGAGAGGCAAGTATACGTGTCGCACATCTGTGCTAATCTGCCCAACTCGCACTAAGAAGTTCAGCGCTGCCATCCATTCCGTTGTACTTAGTCTTATCTCTCGAGCGAAATCATGGAGATGTGTAACCAATCTCTCCATGACATATGTAAGGCGTTGATCTGAGGATTGAGAGTTTATAGCAACGGTATTCTCGGTGATGTTGTCAATGGTAAGGTCCTTCATTGGAGGGACGTTGACTTTTGAGGGATCCATCTTGAGGGTTGGTGTAATCTTGGGAACTCTAGGAGCTTTGAAAAGGTCCGAAAGGGAGCTATATACTTTGGGTGTGGTGTTGATGCGGGGTGTTTCCGGTGTTTGGGTGTGTTTCTCAAGCTTTGATTCTGCTGCAATTGAAGTAATAGAGAGAGGAGAAATTGCAAGGTGATCTGCTTGTTCTTATTCAACCCCACCAGAGAAGTTGGCCGAGCCAAGCCTCGGTGGAGAAATCATTTCATAATTAATTACAACAAAACAATAAGTTTATTTTCACGTAATAATTCGTCCAAAGTAGCATTCGATCCCTACTTTTTTTTCTCAAAAAAGTTTGCGGATCCGGTAAATGCCCATTTCATTAATCTGCGGTCGCCTCAACTGCGCTCGCAACTGCAAATACAACCTAGCTGTTCGAGTTGTAGCTGGGTGGGAGACCGGTTGTCACTGGGTGGAGAGCAGCCTGGCGGAGATCAGTTGCTGGGTGGGGAGTCCAATCGCTGGGTGGGAAACCCGGTCGCTGGACGGGTTAGACTGGCTCCCCGCTCTTGCAAAAGATGCTCAAAGGTGCTACTTACTTTACTGGATAAGGCACCTGTCCAATGCATTGTGGGGCTTCCATGATCCCATCCCCGGCGCTGAAGTTGTTGGCGTTGCCTACAAAATAATCACACGTCTCCAGAAGTCAAAACAGCCGACGACGCAGAAATCCATCCTCCTCCCGCTTCGCCACTCCGCCAATATCCGAACCAGCTTCCTCAGCATCACTTTACCCTACTTCAACACTTCACCGAATTGACCAAGATGCCTGACTTGCATTCTCTTCCAGAGGGATCACATCCGAAGAATGCAGTCAGGAATAATGGGCCCGATCATCTTGCGCTTGAGCGATACAAATTGAGAGAACTGGCTGAAGGGTGGCCTTGCTACCGGGACGCATGCGAATGGGAGAATCTAGTCTCGATCTTCCATCCCGATGCGTATATCTACACTACCTGGACAGGCCGTACTCACTACGCAAAATTCATTGAAGGATCAAAAGCGGGTATGGATAAAGGGGCCTTCATCATGCATCGGATTCATGGGTCAACGACGGATATCAACCCCGAAGCTACGAGAGCAGTGACCAAAATGAAAGCCACAATCACACAACGCTTTACGCTGCCACAGGCCGGCCACAAAAAGGACAGGACTTGTGAGGTGGATGCAGAATCCGATTGCCGATTTATTTTCTTTTGGCAGAAGGAGCCCGCAGGCTCACCGTTTGCTGGTGAATGGCGGGCCCGGTTTGCACGGCACTGGTATGAGAAGGACAAATTGATTCCCGTCAATCCGCAGAAGATTCCGGCTCTCAGCGAAGAGAAGCTGGCCAAATTTCCAAGTGGATATCGCTATCTTGGATATTGCCAAGAGGAAACAATGGGAATACAGGTCTTGCTAGACCTCCCTGGGCATCGGAGGGAAGCCGATAATATAAATGGGCAGAAACATGACCTTTTGTACTGGCAGGCGAAGGACTGGGTGGAGGGCAAGGAGATCGATATTTAGCTTTCCAATATAACCACGAGCTCACCTGAAGTTTCGGCTTGGCATAGGATAACGTGGATTGTGGCATGGAAGTGATCTCACAGCAGGATAAAGTACAGTTTGGCCATCTTCTATGCACTTTAAACACAGGCAAGTTTATTTTGGTCCAAATTATCTGCAAAATATTCAAGATAATTGACCTGTTCGACCACCCAGTCTAGGGGGAACTCGTCCTTTGCACCGAAAACCTAGAAACCTCGAAAGTAGTTCCAACCTCATCTTTGATTCGACGACGTTGAAAAGGAGCGTTCTCATATTTTACATTCTATCGAATTCTTCCTTTTGCACACCTCGTTGATTAGACCTTTGTTTTTATTCTGCACCAGAATTTACCTTCCATCTCTCCAATGCCAGCGCTTCGTAAGCGTACTTCGGGGTCCTTTGATAGAGGTTCAATTTCAAACATGCTCAATATGGTGGTCGTCGTCTTGAGGATATTAGTCATGGCCAAATTTCGTCCAATACACATCCGATGGCCAACACTGAAATGAAGCAAGTATCTGTCTTGATTTGAGCCATCTGTGTTGATGAAGCGGTCGGGCTTGTACACGTCATGATCTTGGCCCCAAATCTCTGGGTTATGGTGTGTCACGTAGTTCGAGATACAAACATTTGTCTGATGAGAAAAGGAGATCAGCTTGGGCTCATGCATATACCTTGTTGGATAGTGAAGTAAAATGTGACTTACTCCGTGAGGCACCATGTGACCCCCAATTTGAGCACCCTCAAGAGAATGCACTTGGCGCCATAAATTCATTGAGAAGACAGGATTGATGCGAAAGTTCTCGCGGATGCAGGCCGATAGGTATGTGAGGCGAGCGTCTAGGCCCTTGACTGGATATGCAATCTTTCCCTGAGGAAGGGGCCCAAGAGCTTCATCCAGTTCTTGTACTACATTGGCAAGAATATCTGGGTTGTGTAGCAGGCGCCATAACAACAAGGTAAGTGTACCGGACGTTGAGTGGGAACCAGCGATACTAGATGTACAATTAGTCAACAGACCTCATCAGTAGAGAAGAGAATATAGCTTACAGCATAGCAAATGCTTCTGTGTTTATATCCAACTCGGTCAATTTTTCTCCAGTCTCGGGATCCGTCGCAATGATGAGACTAGCAAGCAAATCAGGGCGTTGGGATCGATTTTCCAAGTTGTGCTTGACACAGTCTTCACACGTGGATTTGAGATGTGCTCTGCTCTTGAGCAGGCGACGGATCCAAGGAAATGGTGACCAAGCGACTAGTGTTTTCAGGAGACCTTGACATGGTAATTCTCCGATCACACAGGACAGGTAGACATGGTCATTGATGGCTTCTATTTCTCCCGCCCCTCCTGTTACTTGTGCATTGAAGGTCCTACTGAATGCTACCTCACCAAGGATGTCCAGGACAAAGCAAGCTATGATCGTTTTCAGGTCAAAGGCATCGCCAGACTTGGCTAGTCCTTTGAGATGATGGATGAGGATTTCAATTTGCCCGTCTATAATGTCTTCCATTCTCTCAATGGACGCCTGTGAAAAGGCATGAGAAAGTTGGCGTCGGCGTTTAGCGTGAATCTACAGGAGTAAAACATCAGCCAATTATTCGTCATCAGTCCATGGATGGTTGAAGTACGAGTGACGGGGCCTACTTACTGCTTCATCTCTTCCTCCAAAGAGATTGGGATTGAAAGTTGTAAAGGCATCATAGAACTCCGTTTTACCCACGGACTTTCCTGCTTTGTAGATAGGAGCAATTGCATCGGCACTCCAAAAGTGCAGATGATTCGGCCCAACTCGTACAACTGAACCATATCGCTGATGAGCTTCCACCATCTTCTCATGGAACGCAAGATTGTACACATAGTAAGCTTTCCAGACATTTGTGCAAGAAGCTATCCAGGGCCCCGGGTAGCTGGCGAGGGGATGCCAAAATCGTTGGTATATAATGTAGCAGCATAGCGGCCAGAGAATGATAGCAGCCAGAATGGAACCTGGAAGGGTAGAGATGATTCTCGTAGAAGAGGAAAGAAAGTCAGTACAGAAAAGAGGAAAAGACATTTTGCTTGTGCTTTCACAGATTGGCCTGGAGGAAACTGAGAGTGTACTAATACATGCGGTTATCGGGGCATGGCCTTCTGTACAATTTCTTGCGCACGCAAGTTTCGGCATTCGTTCCAGCCCTGAGGAGGCATCTACCATACCCCATACCCCATACCCCACGCTGTGCTCTTCCCCCCCTTTCCAACCGATTAGAATCTGTCTAATAAACCGGTGGGTACAGGTGGGTACAGGTGGGTGCAAGTGGGCATAGGTGGCTTCGGTGGGGTATCCATAGTGCTGCCACTAGGGTTGGGTTTTATACGTGACCTTATTGGAGACGGGCTGGAAGACACAGTAGGCAAATCTATGTTCGCCCCTTGAAGTTACCTTTTCTCCGCTAATACCGCTCTTAAACCCAATGAAAGTAAAAGGTAAAGGCAGGTCGAAGGTGCTTTGGGAGGGTCGGGATCACGTGTTGAATCGTCAAATACTCGCCGGGACACTTCGTTATGGGAACTTCCTTCTAGCTCTGCCCCAGCAGTCCTTCAGCCGTCTGTAATACGGAATTTTGCGGTACAAAACGGCCTATCATCGACTGCAATATTGATGCAGAGGCTTGAACTCAAACATCCTGACAAATATGAGCCTGGGGCTTGGCGAGAGCACGCTTTGATATATAGTCTGTCATCAATCTGTCAGACTCATAGTAATGTAGGTGATACTACGGTTGCTTCTACTGCCATACACACTGGTAGATTTGAGGTTGGTATTCAGGACGCTGAATTTGAATTGGATGACATTGATGAATTGGCACAATCATGCATTGTACAGTACATAGCCGTCTATACAAGTTCAGATTCTGAGACTTTGGTTAAAGGTTAGGTGTTATATAGGTATAGTTTTTCCATCCCCCATGCTTTGCTGCAAAATCCTCAGCCTCACCAAATTGATCAATATTGAAAATGGATACCTCTGCACCTCCCTTCCTCCCCACCTTCAGGACTCCCGAGGTGATGAGCTTAATCGTTGATTCGATTGCTCCGCGATTGGCCATGAGTTTGCCTTGAATCTTGATATTCTTGTGCATAGCCAAGGTGTACGGGATCTCAATGGTGCCAGACGGAGCACCACTCAGCACAACCCTTCCATCTTGCTTAACAGCACGAAAAGCGGCTGAGAAATACGGTGGTGAGTGCAATGATCCTGAAGACCAATCGTTGAATATCTCCGCTCCTGCTCCACTGGGTGTGGCCTTGAGGATGGCAGCAGAGTCTACGTCGTTATCACCTGTCATGGCGACATATTTCAATCGATCTGGATTCCCGAGCTTCTGTCGTAGTTGTCCTAGCTTCTCCTCGCTCCGACCGAGAGCTATGACATTTGCGCCTAGGATAAGTGCTACCTCGACTGCGATGGAGCTGAACGTGCCAGTGGCTGGGCCAATAATCACAGTGTCTCCCGCCTGGAGGCTGCCCGCTTCAACTAGTGCAGCGTAGACCATTGATTGCAAAGAAATTTCCTTGAGCTCTGCAGGTTGATATCCCAATTCTCCGCATAGGCGTGCTTCGTCAAGAACGAATAGCCCTTCAAGTGGCACTTTCTGGTACTGCTGAAGAGAACCATCTCTCCATTCTCCGGTCATAAGTTTAGCCCCACTAGGTCCTTCTCCTCCATGATGACCCTGAATGATGCTGACCGTGGGGTCATCCCGTGCTTTGATCCACGGGTTGTAGTAAACCAAGTCGCCGGGCTTCAGATAAACGGAATCGGGGCCGGCAGATTGTACGCGGCCAATATTCCCGGGGTTTGGGACCAGCGGAAGGGTCAGGTTGTACACGGCCAGAGATCCATCATGAATGTATTTTGAGAATGGAGTGATAAGACTAGCAAGGACCTCGATGACCGCCGATCCTGGCCCAGCCTGAGGCATAGGGAGGTCAATGACTTTGGCACGTGTTGAATAGGAAGACAACCATACACCGCGGTTTGTGTTTGGAGTTGAGGAACCCATGATGAACGAAGAACAAGCAGCGTGATTTGTCTGTGTGGTCGAATGTCCATCGTGTAAGGTCGACCATTTATATCGAGATATGCCTCTGGATTGATGTGCTTGAGTCCCCACCTAGCGCCACCATCGTCCACTATCCACGATAAACCTTACCTGTAGTTGCAATCAATTTTTAACAAAAGACCTCTATGAAATTTGTTGATCCTTCCCTTCAGCCACTAATTCCACCTGTTCCACCCTGTCCCACCTGCGCCGGCCGCCTTCCCAGGCCCCTGGAACCCACTCGCTACCACTGCCTATTAGGTCGGGCATCTACAATCGCTCTTCGTGCGAAACGACAGATAAGTATTTCAGCACAGCCCCATCATTATTATTCCCTCTCTTACCCTTGTTCTTCAGTAATTATCGATCCATCGCTTACTCGAATAAAGCTTCAAAATGGTCTCCGTTCTGAACAGTAACGCTGGGGGCAACGAGCGGAGATTTGATTCCTCATCATGCATACCCTTCTGGATCGATGGGAAAGAAGTCACCTCTACTTCACAATTTGAGGTTTTCTCTGCTACAGATCAACGTCTCCTCTACCGATGCTCGTCCGCTACGGAACAAGACGTCTCGAACGCCATCTCTTCTGCCGAGAGAGCCTTTAAATCCTGGTCGCAGACAAAGCCTAATGTCAGACGAGATATCTTTCTCCGGGCCGCAGAAGAAATGCTTCGGAGGAGGGATGAGCTTCGACACTGGACTGTTTCTGAGACGGGAGCACCGAATGCGTTTTTCGAATTCCAGTACAATGCAGCTTATAAGGCTTGCAAGAGCGTGGCAGGTTTAATTCAAGTTGCAACTAGCTCCGTGATGCCTGTCGTTGATGAGGAAGGCAGCAGTGCTATAATCAGCAAAGAACCACTTGGAGTTGTTCTAGGAATTTCGCCATGGAATGCCCCATACGTACTGGGTTTACGTGCGTGTCTCCAACCACTAGCCATGTATGTGTCCATACTATCTCTCCGTCGAAGTAACATTCTAACGTTAGCTAGGGGCAATGTGGTGATCTTGAAAGGAGCCGAAGCTTCGCCAGCAACTTACTGGGCTCTTTCCTCAGTCCTCCACGCTGCGGGTCTCCCAGCGGGTTGTCTGAACACCTTATATCACCGACAGTCCGACGCTGCAGAGATTACTCGGGCCTTGATTGCTAATCCTGCCATTCGCAAAATCAATTTCACGGGCTCGACTGCTGTTGGCTCCATTGTTGCATCTCTTGCTGGTCGCTACCTCAAGCCCGCTGTCTTGGAACTCGGTGGTAAGGCCCCGGCCATAGTCTGCGAGGATGCCGATATTCTTAATGCGGCGCAGCAATGTGCCCAGGGTGCTTTCCTGCACGCTGGCCAGATCTGTATGTCCACGGAGCGGATCATAGTCCATTCCCAAGTTGCAGACGCATTTCGCGCAGCATTCAAAGTGGCGATCGACCAGACCTTTGGGGGCAAGGAAGAGACTGCGCAAGCATTGCAGCTTCTATCCGGTATCCCCGTGGAGAAGAACAAGAAGCTGTTAGATGATGCAGTTTCGAAAGGAGCGCAGATTGTATACGGGGATGTCAACAGGCGCGAGGCCTCTACCTCTCAAAAGCGGCCCGTCGTCGTCGAGAAAGTCACGCCAGAAATGGACCTGTACTATACGGAGTCATTTGGGCCAACTGTGTCAGTATACATTGTCACTTCCGACGATGAAGCAATTAAACTCGCCAATGATACGGAATATGGTCTCAGTGCAGCTATTTTCACAGAAGATTTGCGCAGAGCACTCAGGATCGCCCGACAGCTGCAGTCTGGGGCCGTGCATATAAATTCCATGACAGTGCACGACGATGCGTCACTGCCGCATGGAGGAGTCAAGAGCAGTGGCTTTGGGCGCTTCAATTGTGTCCAGGGATTGGATGAGTGGACCCAGACAAAGACCATTACCTGGAAGGATTGAGCAGGTCGAGGACCTCGGATGTGTGTCAAATATACTGATAATTATCTATGCATGTTCTTATGAAATCAAACTGAACCCCGAGCCGCATAACGCATGTCTTTTCAGTGAGGATCCCTTGATAGTGCTGGCTGGATGGTATGGAGTAGCCAATGAGTTGCTGGGGTACATATACGGAGTGCCGGCCAAGCAATCAGCACCATGCGAATCTTACACTGTTACATTATAATTGAGTTCAAACCGATTTTCGATATTTGTTTATACTCGAGTAATCGCCAGCTCGTTTAATGAGGTATGGCTCACATTAAGCGAGCCGGCGTCTGGTCGTGGGTGCCACGTGATGTATATCAGGGGAAGGATCCTTTAGCCAGAAATTCCTTAGCAGACACAAGAGTTTGACTTTTGTTGCCATCTTGCACGAGAGCGCAATAATACCGACCTTGACCAAGGAGCAATCGTTCTCCCCATCCACCCACTGGTCTCCCCACCCGAGCTACTGGTCTTCCCACCTAGCGCGACTGACCTCCCCACTTAACGCTAATCCAATCTGGATATTTCACTAACCTGGAAATAACGCGTCACGGCCAGTTGCGTTTTGTAACCGATTAAAAGCAAAACCAAGGCAAGTAAGCAAATCTAGTTTCGATATTTCAAATAAATTCCAACTCTTGACCGTTGGAGCTGATGCTCGGGATCGCATGAGGTCCGTTGGATGCTAGTAACTCCTCTACCCACCTTCTCGTCTAAGCCCCACCCGTGCTAGCAAACCCGGGTTTATTTAGACTTTAGACATGGGGAGGCATACTTCATCACGGGAGCTACTTGTTCTGGCTTGTTATGTATTGTCACTTCTAGAATGACAATATACCTAATGCTGCTTTTATGCAACGTGAGAGATATACAAGCCACGGTCACGAAACACTTGCCGCAATTTCATAATAGCTCGGAACATTAGGTCGGCTGCTCTTCATCGCAAACGCCATGTCATGCCCAGATTGCTTCAACGGACATATGCACAGTGGCGAGGTCCAAGGAATCGAGATCCAGCATTATGGGATTGATACATACGTCGTGGAACCAGAGAACGCTGCTGAGGTCAAGGGTTTGATTGTGGTGGTTTCCGATGCCTTCGGATGGAAGACGAGTAATTTACGACTGCTTGCCGATACCTACGCCAAACGAACTGGCTGTCGCATATATCTCCCAGACTTCATGAATGGTACGTCAATGTTCTTGTGACCGATATCGAGTTGTCGCCAAAGCTAATGAGTACGCGCGAGTGTTAAAGGGAAGGCAGCACCGCAATGGATGATGTCTGTGATAGACCAGATCTTAACCGACCACAGTTTCTATGCGTGGATGATCAAGCCGTATGTCATGGCCCTTTTCGAATTGCGTGTGTGAAAACAAGTGATGAGAGAACTGACTAAAGTAGCTACCTGGTTCTCCAAGCTGTTTTTGCTATGGTGCCATTCATGATCTCGAACAACCCGAAGGCGGCGTACAAGACGATCGAAAAATACATAGGCGACATCCGTTGTGCTGAGGGAAATAATCTCAAGATCGGCGCGATTGGCTTCTGCTGGGGCGGATACTCCGTCACCCAGCTTGCTCACGGTCCTAGGGCTGCGAATGGGAAACGCCTCATCGACGCAGCGTTCACGGCTCACCCTAGTGAACTGTCAGTCCCAGACGACATCGAGAAGATCAAGCTCCCATACGGCGTCGTGATTGGCGATGTCGATTTCGCATTGTCGTTGCAGAAGGTGAGAGAGATGGAAGACATCTTGTCTAAGAAAACCGACGTGGATTCTGAAGTGACGGTCATCCCGGGTGCAAAGCACGGGTTCGCGGTACGTGGCAATCCTGACGATCAGGTCGTGATGGAAATGGCAGACCAGGCGGAGGATCGGGCAGTTGAATGGTTTGCAAAGTATCTAAAATAATCAACGTATCCGTGTAAAGAAGAAAATTTTCTCTGCCGGAAAATCAGAATTGTTGCTTAATTCATGTGTACGGAGATTCACCTCAAAGATCCCAAGGTTACAAGAGCTAAGTGCCTCTGAAGAGCCTTACAAGGCCCTTGACTACTCCCACAGGGCATCATAATAGCGGACAAATAGCCTGCGCTTCTCGCTCTAGGCTTTGTGCCCTTCCAGTGATTTAGGAAAGCCACTTGGGCGACATAACAGCTACGGCACTGTCAGTGCTTCCAAGGCGTATTTTTAGGATGAGTGGGCGAGGACGACCCTGTAATGGTAAGGGATTTCAGTGCTGTGAGGGTGGCACTGAGCACTTATGCCCGTAATCCCGGGACCTTCAAATCGAATCTCCGTAGAGAACATAACATTATCAGTTGGTTTGAAATACCCTATTCTGTTATCATACCACTTAGATAAATCCAGAATCTTATATTCCACCAACAGATGATCACAATATTCATAGTCATTGCAAATCAAGAAAGGCAGACTCATAAGAAGAACCTGAATAACTCCTATTGCATACGAATAACTCTACAGCTTCAAGTTGATGTCTAGGGATTTTTCAAAGGATCGGTGGCCGATGAATGTTTCTGCCGGATCCCACTTTGCTCGTATTTGAAACCACCTTTTCAGTGCTGTATCAGACATAATCTAAAAACAATGAGTACGAATTCTCAACAATATGCATGGTTAGGATAATTCATCAGGATCGTACCTTCGTTGGTCTATGCTCCGCATCGTAATCGGCAACGTATTGGCCACGGCCCACCTTCTCAGCCTCTTTGTACACATCATACATCCATTTATCCATGGCGGCATCCCTAGCCGGGTCTTTCCAAATAGCCATGGTCGTCACAGATAATTTCTGCGGTAAGCTGAGTGCTTGATCGGCCTCGTCTGGAAAGTAGTCGAGAAAGACAATCGTCCCGGTTGATTTACGCGTTGGGAGATCTAGGAGAGCGGGTGTAACCTTGTCCACGATCTGGTATCCCGGTTAGCGCATTCTACTCAGAGACCAATCTGCTCATACCTTCTCGTAGGAGACTTCGGGGTCAGCCAAGATACTGTCAACCTTGTACCTCTCGCCTTGGCCATGTGGCTGAAAACTCTCTTGCAAATCCCATAGCTCTTCCCAGTTTCTTTCCTGCATGGGTACTCTGGTAACCACAAAGGGTTCAAATTCGCTTGGGAGACAATCCCATGGGCTAGCAAGAACCTTGGCTTGATCGATAGAATTGACATGAATCGTCTGATTCAGCGCCAAAAAGACTCGTTTGGCTTGAGAAACCTCCTCGTCACCTGGAGCATCCTTATCTGCGTAGAATGTTGCCATGAAGATATCATTGCCGTACTCTGGAACTTTATCCGCCGTCTCCAACGCCCACTTGAGCAATGGCTTGAAAACGTTTGTTGAATCGATGATGATAGTCGTATCAAATAGTTTTTGGGCAGGGATTGTCCTGGCCCAAATTCTTGTTAAGACACCAAAAAAACCTTGTCCGCTTCCCGGAGCCGCCCAGAACAGGTCCGCATTCTGCTTCTTGTTGGCAATAACCGCCTGCCCGCTGGCTGTCACAACCTCGATCTGTGTAACCCATGTATCAGAGGTATATCCCCACCCACGGAGAAAACAGCCCTGGCCACCAGCCAGGTAGAAGCCACCCAAACCAACAGAACGAGAATGGCCGGCAGGGAAGAATCGCTTCAGTGGCTTGAGTTGGTCGGAAAGCTCCTGTACTGTGTGGCCGGGACTGAAGGAAATCATCTTCGTCGCCTGGTCGTACTCGAAATGTTTGTTGAGCCTTTTGGTATCGATCAAAACGCCATTCTGCACGAGCGACAGACAAGGGAAAAGATGCCCGCCAGAGCGCACACCGACCTTCAAACCCTTCTTGTTTGCGGACTTGACGGCGGCCACAACATCGGCGGTTGTAGATGGCGACCATATCTCTACTGGTTTGACGTCTGGGACGCGGGCATTGAAGTATCTGCGACGAAGCTCTTCATAGCCTTCCGAAGAACGGGTTAAAGTCTGAGGAATGGGCTGAGTTGACATTATTGGCAAGAGGGAATCCAAGTTTGAATGGGATAGCTCTGTTCTGTGTCCGGGTGGGAGAGGTGATGGTGGGTGCAATAGAAGATGGAATTGTGACGCCGCAAATTGATCATTGGGAAGAAAGCTACGGATAGGGTACGAGTATGGGGATTGTCCCGTGAGCGATGGTAGATATGTACATATACATACCTAAGATGTCTTTGCCCAATTAGGCCATGAATGCCCCCGTCATTCAAATCTCCACCTTAAGTAGGTAGCGGGTGGACACCGTGGTTGTGTTGCTTACTTACCTTACTTTGGTATAGGGACAAATAATCACACCCTCAATGGTCTTACGCCACTTCGCTGAATTACCCATAGAGCACCGGGGGGTGGAACTGTTTATCCTTGCGATCAACTACTTCGTAGCCATCGGGCGTCCCACCCGTTCAGAATTGCTCGCGACTCACAATGGGAGTAGACGCGCTCCAATAATACGAAGTACCCGTATAATATTTGTCGCAACCGTCGAATCCCGCTGCCCCTGCGTCTTAACCTGCGCCAAAAACTTCTCGAACTCTACCGACGGAACGGCCGGGGGTTGGTGCTCTCACCCACCCAGGTGTACCCACCTACGCATACCCACCCACGCCTACGCATTAGGTTGGGTCGAGATTGAGTCTTGACATCGACCAAACCTTAACGACCCTCTCCTGGTGGGTAGCAAAAAAGTACCTTATTGGACCGAGACGATGCCCACGGCGGGCACCAAAACTGCAAGAGGCTCGCTAAATAAGGGTTGCACGGCATACTCCATAGTATCGACTAAATAAAGTATGTTCAAGTGTAAAGTATCCAAAGATACCTGACTTACTTGAACCTCTCCCGCGCGGTGTAGATGTTCCATCCCCAGAGAGATCCACCCTTGGCTCGCACCAACCCCGCATCCGAGAATTACGCATGGCCGGCCCAGTGTGTCGCTCAAGCCACCTCCTCCCTAACCGAGCTAACCCCCACATAGCCACCCACCTCTCCTCAAACCATAAGTACATTCCCTCTCGTGGAGTGGCCTGTTTCTTAATCATCACATCCCTGATACGTACCATCCCATTCACCAATCAGCATGCCTCCCATCAAGAACAAGCAAGATCTCTTGCAGTATCTCGACTACTTCAACAAGGTTGACTACGACAACTTCCCCGGCTACTTCTCACACGATGCCGCCGTGGACATCAACGGAGTAATCAAGACGACGGGAAGGCAGAGCTTTGTGGACTTCATCCGCGCACAACGGGAGCATATGCTTGAGAACCTGACCGTCGACGCATGTTACTTCGCCAAGGGCGCCATTACCACGCAATCGACGGTGATTTTCACGCCACTGCGTGACATCAACGAGGTAAGATCTTTGTGATTGACGGTTATACTTTGATCTAACATATCGTCATTTAGGCGCAAGCGGGGCTGCCTCCTGTGAAGCTTGGGCAGCAAATTCAGCAGAAATTTCTCATTATATATCTCTTGGATGATAGCGACAGAATCAGGGGGCTTCATGCGGCGTTTGCAGCGCCGGCAACGATCATTGAGAAAGGGAGTGAAGACGAGACTAAGCTTACTCGTTCAAGATTGTGAGGCACATGTATGGTCCCTTGTGGAAGTGATAGGAAGGAAGTGCAAGTGGACATACTATGGCTTGGTCAGCTATTCTAGTGTCAATGAAAATCTCACCCATTGTTTTGATGCCTTCTCTCACTAAGTTTCAACAAGTCAGTGTCGGATATTTTTTCAGATTAAGACCTACATGGGAATTTGACTGTAGTTATACTTACTCGATTCCTTTCTCGTCCAATTATCACCTGTCCCCGTAGTCTTTCCCTATCATCTTTACCACGCGCTGCGGGCAAACTAAGCACTCTAGCAGCGACCTCTGTGATGGGTGCTTATCTGATTTCCACCAACATTTGATGAGGACCAAAGAAAATCCGTTTTCCGTTGCTTATCAACGTAGCTAATTCGCTACACATATTGCCTATCGACTTCAATCTTCCTAGTCTTCATCAGGCCAACCAAGTTAGTTGTCAATATTTTCACGAGAGGGGTTTGAAATTCAAGATAAAGGATCTTCATTTTCTATAAGAACGCCCTACCCGCGACACCTAACGACGAACTATTTAGCTCGAAACATTCTAGGTGCTAGGACATCGTAACTCCTCCCCCAACTGGAATATATGTACCATTGATCCAACTCGCGCCTTCCTCGCACAGCATCGCCACAGCCCAAGCCACCTCTTCCGTCGTGCCCACCCGAGGAGCAACAGGCGTCTCATCAATGAAGGGCTTCAGAATTTCGCGGACCACAGGAGGCGCAGCGTAGTACCCCTCCGTGCCAACAATCCCCGGCGCCACGGTATTGACCGTACAGCCATACTTCCGCGGCAACTCCTTCGCCCAGTTCCTCGTCAGCGATTCCAGCATTCCCTTGGTGCCCGCGTACATGCTCTGGTTGGAGGCCGCGGTGCGCGAGGAGCCGCTGGAGATGTTGATGATGCGCGAATTCTTTGTGTGGAGGAATTTCAAAACGGCCCGTGTGAGTAGGTAGGTGCCTCTCCCATTCAGATTAATCGTCTTCTCCCAAGCTGCGATGATCTTTCCGTCATCGGGGTCATCGAGAGGAGTGCCAATCATCACACCTGCGTTGTTGATTAGGATATCAACCTTGCCATATCGCGCTGCAGCGGCTTCGGCTAGGCGTTTTGGTCCTTCCAGGGTTGACAGATCTGCTTCAATCGCAATGGATCTAGAGGGGTGAGCCAGACTTTTCAAGACTGCGTCTGCGGTCTCCTTTTCGCTCGACCCTGGGTAGTTGAGAACAACAGACGCTCCCCGGGAAGCCAGTTCCCGCGCGATTGCTGCTCCTATGCCGGCCGAGGAGCCACTGACGATAGCGACCTTCCCTTCTAAAGAAGCATGGGTAGGTTTGGTAGACGATGCCATCGCGCTGTCTGGTAAGATATGGCTAGGCACGCATACAGGTCAGCTTTTTTTTTTTTTTTTTTTTTTTGGGAATCGGAATTGTTGATGAATTCGTCCAGGGACTCACCGGCCAATAGAGAGAAGCCGAGCAGCTGTAGAGTGACGAGAGCGACTGTCTCCTCCAGAGACAACTTGGAAATCCTCGTGATTCATTTCCGACATCACCGCATAGCCCATTGCTTGATAAGTATTCCAGAGGACCAGGGTGGGGATGAGAGATTTGATCTAATTATCGACATGTAAGTAGTAAACCGCATTTCGAGCTACGCGACGCTATGTTCTGAATGTCACTTCTCTTAGCAACGGGTGGGTATAGTTACCTATCACTATGTCAACATGTGCCCCACGACTTTTTCTAGGGTGGAGATGAACCCCAGCGTAATTACGCGCCACCCGGAATGGGGATTATGAACCCATCGAGATGGGAAGTGTCTATCTACCTTGCGCGGTTCGGACACGGACTTTTCGGCAAGCCGTGGATCGGAACTTCTCTACGCGAGTTATGGCCGAGCCAGTTCTAGGAATGGGAATCGTGATCTCAGCATAGCATTACGAAACGGGTGGGCGGAAAGGTACACGTCCAGACTGGATTGATCGGTTGCCTTTTGCAATAATGAGTTTCCTGAACTGCCTAGGCTTTGTATTGATCTTACAATGCTATGTTGTGATGCTAGGCTCCTAGTATATGTTCAAGGGAGGTGATGGCTGGTTTCCCAGAAAGAGGAAAAAGAAGACTCTCGTCTTAGCCACATTCTTATGTTTTGTCCGAGATGTTCGGATGTGTGAATTGAATTGACTTCTCTCATTACTCTAAAAGATGTTGCTACTTATATTCCTTTTCTTAGAACCACTTTCTCACCATCTGTCCAAGATGATGGCGCTTCACGACGAGTTCATGCAGCGATTTGGTAAAGAACAAAGCATTTATGACTCCCTCCTAAGCCCAAGAAATGAAATTACACTACCAAACTAAACTCTGCTCTTGATTTCTGGCTTCGTCGGCTTCGCGCCGTCCCATGCATACTCTCTAAACTTGCCCTGTGAAGCCCTTTCAACATCCTTCCCGTCAACCCAGCTGCCATGCAACCCATCAAGCAACTTCAGGGGCAGCTTAATTTCCGCAATAGGACCAGCCTGAATATCCTGCGCCTCAAAGAGAAGCAAGTCATTGCGGTTCTCCGCAAACAGGTCGATAAGAACCACAATATATCCATCATCGGCAGGAGCCCCATCATACCGCGGAACGAAACAAGGTTCCTGGAAACAAACGCCATCGCCGTGGAAATACCGCTGCGTCTCTCCCGTGGCGAAGTTATGGTAAATCAAGGTATTAAAGCCAGCTTCAGAAGCCATGCCAGCGTCGGCCTTCACCCTCGATGGATCAACCCCCAGTGTCCAAAACCGCGAGTACGGCTTCCCCAAGAGCCGATCATCCACCCGCCCAAACTCATTCACCCCCTCTAGGATAACCTGCGCGGGATAAATCATCACCTCCGTGCTGCCCTTCGGGTCGAAGCGGTAACGCACGACCGGCGCCCGGATCTTAGTCGGGTCGCCCGCAAACTTCACCCCCTTGCTATTCGGGAAGAAAGGAAAAAGATTGTCCGTCCAGACAGACGCATCCAGAACTATCTCCCCATTCTCCTCATACCCATTAATCGTATGCGAGTAGCACCCCGACGGCGTCTTGAACCACTTCGCATCGCCCGGCCGCGCGCCGCGTCGCGGCACCACGCCCAGAATCTGGAACTCCTGCGCCTCGTCGTAGAAGAAGTGGTCTCCGCCGGCCTTCATGAGCTCCAGACTGGCTTTGAGCGGGCAGATGGGGAACACGACGTAGTTCTCCGTGACCCAGAAGTCGTGGATCATGTTCGGCCAGGGCGCCTCGAACATGCATTCCTCGGTGATCTTGCCGCTCGCGTCGACGGTGAAGGAGTAGATGTCGGGTGTAGCGTCGCCTTTCGCTTCGTAGCCGAAGGCGACGAGCTCTCCCGTGGCGGAATCGGCCTTTGGGTGCGCGGTGTGGGTTGGGCAGTGGAAGGTGTTGTTGTAGTTGTGGATTCCGATCGTGGCTAGAGAGGTGGCGTCGATTTGGTAGGGGGGGCCGTCTTCCTTGAGGGTCATGAGGGTGCCGGCATGGTGGATGACGTGGGTGTTGGAGGTCGTTCTTGAGATGACATTTCGAACCAGAGGGTCGTCGGTGTATTTGTTTCGATAGCGGCCGAAGAGTGCTTGTCGAGCTGAACGCTCGGCCTTGAACTTCTCCGTTTGGACATAGCGGTTCTTGAAATCTACTGTCCCGTCCTTGATGTAGAAACAGGAGATGTTACCATCCCCGTTCAGTGGGACGTCGTCGTCGTATCGTGGTGGGAAGGCCGTGTCCGGCTGGACGCGGTAGAAGGCGCCGTGGAGGTTTTTGGGCAGTGTGCCGATGATTTCCAGCGACACCACATCTGCTTCAAAACGGGTATGTGCGAGGTTCCATGGTGTTATGACCGGTGTTTTCGGGAAAACGGTGCTTGGAACGATGTGAACCATGTTGGTCGTGTGGTGATGCAAATAATATTTCGTGGACAGAAGAAGACTTTATGGTGTCAAAAGTCAGTTGGTCACTGACAGAAGCTGTGGCTTCTAGTTGGAACTATCTGCTTAAATAGATGACATCTCGACACTAACTTCCGTGGTGTATGTACTCTATCCAAGGTTCTTAGAATAGCATTACCCAGGTGGTAACCAACATGTGATATCAACGCCACTCTCGGCCTTCTCGACATTCAAATACGCAGGTGGGGTTAAAGTTTGAAGGAGAACCTTCGTTCCTGTCTGCCACCATTGACCCACCCCCTTCTTTGCAAGGATCATGGTCGCCACCCACAAAATACCATCTGTCTATCAGTCAGTCAGTCAAATCACATCTTAGTGCCTATCAGAACTGGTCGGCGTAGTCCAAAAGCTGTTGGTGGAATCTTAAGTGAAATTTAACAAGCAAGCAAGCGCAAAAACACAACAACAACAACATCATCATCATCATCATCATTCTTCGCCATGGTGGGATTTTACTCGGACCCGGCTCTCGAACAGCAGCACGCCGCCATTTTCCAGACCTTGAAAGGATCACAATCTGTCCTTCCACCTGGAATCAACGAAGCGGAATTCGAGCGCATTCTCGCATCTTTTGAGCGTATCGTCGGCCAAAAGAATATTGTAGTCGGGTCAGATCTGATCAATTTTCGGGATCCATACCCGTTAGATGAGGACGCGCATCAGCCATCGGCTGCTATATGGTAAGAGATCTCTTCTCTACGTATGTCGCTCCCTTCACGGGCTAATTGTCTCCTCGCATGCAGTCCGTCCTCGGTGGAAGAGATCCAAGCAATCCTGAAGATCGCAAATCAGGACCACGTACCATTGTGGATCACCTCTCGAGGAAAGAACTTCGGGTACGCATTTAGTGCTCACATTACATAGCCTTACCATGCTCATTGCCTTCTAGTTATGGAGGTCCTGCTCCTCGCGTGCCGGGGTCCGTGGTGCTCTCGCTTCATCGCATGGACCGCATTCTTGAAGTCAACGAGCAGCTCGGATATGTAGTAGTCGAGCCCGGCACCACCTTTTTCGACGTGAATCGCTATTTCAAGGAGAACGACGTAGGGCTTTGGTGTGGTGTTCCTGCCCTTGGATGGGGCAGCGTTGTCGGAAACGTAGGTCCCATTCTACCAATATCTTTTTTGTACACTTTTGGTGCTGTAGAAAAGCTACTCAACCTATCCCTTTTGTTAGACTCTAGATCGCGGCCATGGGTATACGATAACCGGCGACCGCCAGCACAAGATAGCCAGCATGGAGGTGGTGCTCCCGTCTGGAGAGATCCTGCGCACCGGCCAGTGGGGAGTGCCAAACTCGCCCAGCACCCACGCCTGCAGTAACAATTTCGGCCCGCAAGTCGATGGACTCTTTCTTCAAAGTAACCTGGGCATTGTTACTAAACTGGGTGTGTACGTTGATATCGCGCCTCCGGCGTACATGAGCGTCGCGGTTCACTGCTCTGAAGTCGCAGACATTGCGCCCCTCATTGACTCCCTCCAACAACTCTACCGCGAAGACACCCTCCAGAACCACGCCCACATCGTCAACATCAACCACTTTGCCTCACGGGATTCGCAAAAGCATATGCAGCAGACGCAGCCCGGGCCACTTACAGAGCAGGTCCTCTCGAAGCTCAGACAGAAGTACAAAACAGGCTACTGGCGCTGCGTCTTCGATCTCTACGGACCTCGCTCGCTGGTCCTAGCCCGTTTCGCACGTGTCGAAGCCGTCATCTCCAAGACCGTCCCTCAAGCCCGGCTAGAACACACTTTAATCGAAGGCGAGAACGGTAAGCCGGTAGACAACACCAAGATCGGGACTCTCGGCGTCGGAGCCCCATCGATGTTCGCCGCTAAGCTTGCGGACTACAACCTCCCAGCCGACGGGTCCGGCGCCGGCGCGCATATCGACGTGACGCTCATCCTGCCGGGCGAGGGTAAAGTTGTCCTAGACTGGTTTGTGAAGATGCGCGGGCTGATGGAGGCGCATGGCGCGGACCCCTTTATTGGGTGCCATGTGTTTGATAAGCATATTCTTTTTGTTCAAGAGTATGTCTTTGATAAGACGCAAGCGGTGCATCGGGAGCGCGGACGGAAAGTGCTGGCGTCGATTCTGGCGGCGGCTGAGACGGCTGGGTTTGCGAGTTACCGATCGCATCTGCAGCATATGGGTATGTTAATCTCTTACAAACGAGATACCTAGCCTTTCCTAGGTACTTTTCAGCTGGCTGACATTGCTCCCTCCTAACAGATGCGGTTCAAAACCTCTTCAGCTTCAATAGACATATTTATAGGAGGTTCGTCGAGCAGATTAAGGTTCGTCGTCTTCTCTCACTTACTAGAATATCATTCCTGCCTATCTTTTCGAAAAGGACTTGATTGAAAATGTGGGAATAGATGTGTATTAATCTTTATGTGTAGGCTGCTATCGATCCAAACGGTATCATCGCTCCCGGAAAGCAAGGCATCTGGCCACAGAAGAGAATCGGCAAGCTTCCTGCTCAGAATCTCTAAATGATAGTCAGTTTTTGGAAGTCCGGGATGCGCGCACGAGATAGAAGTAAAGAAAGTTGCAAAAGAGTAATTAGTAGTCACTGTATTGTTTTTCTCACCGTGATCACGGCTCCCTAAGCCATATATATATTTTAGTTTGCAGAACGGAAAGCAGTCCAGCAGCTTAGCGCCATGGAACCCCCCCCTTGTGCTGAGTTCCTCTGTATCATGACTCGTTCCAAGCCTAGGTAAACGCCAATCCAGGGATAGGCGAGAGAGACCCACTCGAAGCCACCTATGTCTAGGCTCGGTAAGCATCGAGGCTAGGTAAGCGGACTCTCTCAAAGTCCGAATCGACCGCGTCGAGCGCCTTTGTGACTCTAGCTAGCTCACCGCCTTTGGCTATGTCCACCTATCCCACAACCAGCCAGAAGGTTCCTGTCCTGCCCCCTCGACTTCCGCCTATCTCTCCGCAGGCAAAGCAGATTTCCAATCCCCGCATTATTCTCGCACCCCCCCACCCCGCATTCTCCGCATCGCTGCATTCGGTCAATCGTTTTGCCTCCCGACCTCCCCGCATTATTCTTCTTCTTGCTTTGCACCTTCAAACGTGAGGGATTCCATTTCGTTTCACTCTCTACTCTCTATTCTTCTACATCTATCCTCCGAACTAGTATTTTGTTAATAGAGACCGGAGACAAGAGACAAGGGACTCGGTCATGGCAAGAATCAGCTCGGAGCAAGTGCAGGACTCCAACACGACCGGCAACGCGATCAGCAACGCTCAATCGCTCACTTGCGGCCAGTGCAACAGTTCCTTCAGCCGATTAGCACATCTGAAACGCCACCAGAAGACTCGTGAGTCTGGCCCTCGTCTGTTGGTTGATTCCATGGAGCCAGCCCATCGTCGTATACGTAACTAACGTCCAACCCCAGATCGGATAGAGAAGCCCTATCAATGTTCCTACTGCTCGGTGGCATCGTCGCGGAAGGATGTCATTGTGCGGCACACCAGGCACTTCCACCCCAATTCGGTGCAAAAGTATGGAGAGTCGGGTGCTGGGGCTGGTGCTGGGGCTCGCACTCGCACTCGCACTCAGCTACGCAGTCCCCCACGTGATGCGTCGTCTTCACAGTCACCCCCCGCGACGGCCAGCGCCAGTCTGGGACTGGGACGGGATGGACAGAGCACTCAGATACTAAATACCAATGTCAATACCCATACCCACGCCCACGCCCAACCGCCACTAGCGCCAGAGGTGTCTACATCTCCTCCCAGAACCCATGCCCAACAAGACCCAGATTTCGAACCACTGCTCGATTTTTGCGGTCAGGTCTCGAACACCAGCGCCCACCACGCCCCCGCATCCGCTCATGGCTCGAATCCTCTGGCCGACCACTTCTTCAATTTCCTCGAGCCCCTCCGCTATGCTGATGCCGGGACCTGGCCGGGTTTCATCCCCAATACCCTACTATCACCTGGTCTATTCAGCGAGGGACTCTTTGACCCTCAGCTTGGTCTACAGAGTTCACGTGTGCGGCCACCGGTGAGAGGAAGTGACTCCACGGGCTGGCATCCGGGCGAGCAAAACAACGGAGGCTATCTCGTCGTCGACGATAACCAATACACCAACGCCAAGGAGAATCTTGCTCATTTCGACATAAACCAAAAACTTGCCGATTTTTGCTTTCCGTCCAAGCCTACCCTCATCCGCTGGCTGAGCGCGTTCTTCGAGCACATGGCCCCAATCTTACCCGTGGTGCATGGCCCAACCTTTGAGATCGCCTCGGTCCCTTGTAGGTATCATTGTCCAACGTGCTTGATCCGAAACTGACTCGCAATGCTCTCTCAGCACCACTGCTGATTGAGATCATAGCATGCGGTGCGCTCTATACGAATGAACAAGGCGCCGCAGCAGAATTGCATACTGCCGCTCTTGTCCTGCTGAAAGAGGTAGAGGTATGGGGGCTCTCATCATCTCTGTAGCTGGTCCAGACATTTCGTTCAAGATCGATTATGAATGACAGAAATTTACTTGGCTGACATACTCACCAGAACAATGCCATGGTTGTCACTGAAGAGGGAGAACCTTTATTCCAGCTCTGGCAGTTACAGACAAGCTTGTTAATAAGCTACGTCGCTGCCTTTAGCGGAGATGGGCAGAAGGGGCATCAAGTTGTTGAAACTTTATCTTCCACCCTAAAGGTCTGTGTCCGACTCTGATCCCGCATTCTCAAGTCACCGTAATTAATCCATCGAAACTAGCTCGCACAAGATGCTATCAAAGCTTTGAATGCCTCCGAGGGCAAAACATATCTTGAGTGGGTATACCAGGAGACGATCACCAGGTACGCAGAGACATCTTCAAATCCCCCAAGTGATCCCTTTTTCCCTAAT
The DNA here is from genome assembly GCA_020747065.1 of Cadophora sp. MPI-SDFR-AT-0126. Lineage (NCBI taxonomy): Eukaryota > Fungi > Ascomycota > Leotiomycetes > Helotiales > Ploettnerulaceae > Cadophora > Cadophora sp. MPI-SDFR-AT-0126. Next base: position 458,345 of record JAGMVK010000023.1, on the reverse strand, counting down.
CGCAAACTAGGTGTATTGCAAGCAGAATTCTTCTTGGGGTAGCACAATTCTGCGCCACAAATGACCAATACTTCGCTCTCCCGATCTTGGATGACAGATTTCCCCTTCCCTCCAACACAACGGCATGGTTAGCAGACGAGGCCAACTGGAAGCAACCAAATCACGTCATGTACAGCTCCGATGTACTGACGCAGGTTTTCGAAGGTCAGAAGCCGTCATTGCCGGACAGCGAATTCGGATTCCTGACTATTGTGTCTACCGTCCTCTGCCACATCTGCCTCTTCGAATCCGTCATTGGATCCAAGCATCCAGAACTCTGCACTGCTTTTGTAAGCAAATTGGACCCGGCGGTGGATGCCCTGTACGCGCTGTGGCAAGAGCAGCAGACATGTGCAGAGTTTTTGATTCAGTCCACAACATCCCCCTTGATCCACCTAACTAGAGCATTATTACATTCAGTAACCTATCATCTCCATGCAAGTAGTCAACTATCAATCATGAAGAGGAGGCTCGTCCAATCCTCCTTCGTTACCAGAGCCCACGACGACAGCCAGACCTCATGCCAGGGAGCGAGTAGATTATCTCTGGACAAAGCACTCCTCTGCGCGGCCTTCGCCATGCGAGCCGATTGTAGGTCTGGATTAGGATATGTCAAGAAAATCTCCCCTCATCGTTTCGGGCCACTGTCAGCCATGGCAGCCTTTGAAGGCGGTATGTTATTTTCCTGCATCTTCTCACGGATTGTGATTATTACACAGCTCTCGACGAACGATCTAACACCTCAATCAAGGTCTCCTACTCTCCTGGTATCTGCACGCGAAGAACTCGCATCCCGCAGCCTTAGAACCGAATTCGATACTAGATACATTAATCGAAGAAGCTTTCCTCGAGGTCAGGTGCGCGCAGATGCGAGCCATGGAGCCGCCTGCGATAGTCCCTCTCGTGACCTACGCAGATCTGCTGAATAACGAAGTGTGGCGGTGTAAGCGCCCCAGCTCCCTATTCGTTTCGAGATAATGGACTAATGATGTATCTATCCGCAGTACTTCCTGCTATGTCCCATCAGCTTGAACAGCTGGCTGGACAGCTGGAGCGGATGTGCTAGAGTGGGTTGGAAGTTGGGCTGGCATCAGGGGTATTATAATATAGGTAGTTAATGTAGTCCGTAGGATTTCAGTAACCTGTAATAACTCGCTTCTATCAACCCCTATCCCCTATCCACCACCCAAAACACACGCTCTCCACCCCAGCCATCAACCCCTCTTCCCCCCCTATAGAAACCAAACCCCCTTCCCCCACCCTCCCCGACCCAAATTCCAAAACGCCACTCAACAAGATTTACTATCTTAAACCCTTGGCAGCGCATATCCATTCTCTCTCCTCTTCTAGTTTTTAATTATTTGGACGATTTTGGGAAGGGGAATTGGAACTGGGATTCGGGATTTGGGGCAAGGGGTAAGGAGTGATTTTTTGTGTTTATGATATTTTTATCTACTATATGATCCTCTTTACCTTTCTTTTTTGCGGATGGTTAATCTGGTAGAGATGGATAGATAGAAGCATCTTAAGCTTTGAGAGTGGGTAGGTACTACGGCTTTAGCCCTAGCCATATCTACACCTACTTTTAGTAACCTGCTATACCCAGCCCCTTCTTTGCAGACACATTCGTCCGAATCAGGCCCAACGGCCCGAACTTAAAAGAACTGGCTTTAGGTCTGATATTAAGATAATGGAAGTCTAGTCAATAGAGACTTTTGCGGCTACTTTCGTTGTTTCTCCTCAGGCTCGAAGAGTGCCAAGCCACTGCAGATTCCTCGCTTCTGTAAGCGCAGGGGCAGCACAAAGCGGCAGCATTTTTTTCCGCAAACACTTTCTTCGAACATCCTCCGACCCAGCAATCTGGTTCAGCCGGCCCTCAATCTCTCGGCCAACTTTTCCAGCAAAAGCGGTAAGCTTGATATGCATAGTAGCACCAACGTTTGAATCCATATCGCCTTCCATTTCTGTGCGTTTCAGCCTGTCGTCATGGGGACTATGGTGGACCAGCTTCCATTGAGAGGGTGGTGAGAGGTGTCGCCCACAGATTTGCTTTCCAATGCTTCATTCTCATTGTTCGTTGTTATTGTTCTTATAGCTCCATTCCACTGTCGTTCTAATGAAAGCGTTATCATGACTTCTACTCGACCCGATGCGGTCGTCTTCCCAGACAAAACTCTCGAGGTCGTCAGCGGGCATACCACAGCATGGCTGCCGATCAGCACCCCTTGGCTTTCTATCGCAGCTTGCTCATCCCAAATATACACACAACGAGCCGGGCTCGGTGAGAACCTAATAGCTTTCGATCCTCTGTACGGAGAAAGCATCGTCCCGGGAAACATTCCGTGTCTGCCAACAGAAGTGACATCTTCCTTGAGGCAGAGCGATCGCGATCCAGCAACCGACATTGCTAGGGCCGACATTTGTGTGTCTGGGGGGATATAGCGCTGTTCAGACGATTCTGGTAGACTCAGTGACGCAGCAAGTATTGTGCTGTTCATCGTACGTCTTGGCTGCTTGATCAATTGTGATTTGGCTTGAGTAGCTGCGAGTTTGGCGTCCGGGGACTGATATTTGGCATGAAACAGGCAGTACCAGCTGAATAGACCCATTAATAGCTCCTGGGGAGATGTCCTCGACTGATAATTGGATAAGTTGAGCTATAAATTTTAATGGCAGTAATACAATCGGTTGTGAAAGCTAGAATCTTGAATGCCTAGAGGATGTTTTGGTTAACTAGGGCTAGCTTTTCGACTATTAATCGTTCCAGGGAGGCTAAGTCATTTAGTCTTGACATGATCTTAATTAGGTCTGAGCCAATGAGTCCTTTACATCTGGGAGACTAGCGACACTTTCTAGGACTAACTAAAGCATTCTGGCTAAGTCCACGCTTACAGAGAGAGAGAATATATAATGACAGATTAGTCGTCATGATGTAGTGGAAAACAATTAAAGGGTGTGGTGAAAAGGTAAATTTTCATTCCTTGATTGGACTATCCTGCTGCTTTTTGCTATGATGAAACTGGACCTTTTTCCATGCTCTCCTTCCACTGTTTTCGTATAAGATCTCTCTTCTCTGGACTTCTCACTTCGGAATCGAAGACGAAGGGCTTCGGTTGAACGTTGAAGCCAGAAGTGTAATCATACAGAGGCACCTCAACCCCCGGACGTTTCTTCAAGGTAAAAGCCCATGCCATTCGTGTGGTAAGGAGGTGGAGGGACTTTTCTGCGATGTTCATGCCAGGGCAGATACGACGACCAAATCCAAATGCTGAGAAGTTTTGCAGATTGGGAAATTTGGTCAACGGTTCGCGGAATGTCGGGTAATCTGCAGATAGCCACCGTTCAGGATTGAAGGTCTCGGGATCTGGGTAGAGCTTCTCCTCCCGATGAATTGCCCTGCTAACGTTAACCAAGAGTCATTCTTTTGATTTAGCAAACCGCCCTTACCATTGATTAGGTATAATGTTACTGCCTGCTGGAAAGAAGAAACCCTCATAAACATCATCCTTAGTAAGCTCATGAGGTATACCTCCAGCCGTGACAGGCCGCCATCTTAGAGCCTCTTTGACAACCGCACGAACAGTTGGTAACGAAGGAATATCGTCAAACGTTGGCATTCGCGAAGATCCCACTACCTCATCAACTTCTCTCTGCATCTTGCTTTGCCAGTCGGGGTGATGGCACATGGCCAGGCAGAAGGACATCATTGCTGCCGCCGTCGTACCCGATCCCGCTTCAAACAAGACACCGAGAGCATATGCTCCCTCATCATCTGATAGATCAAATTGATCCTGGTTCTCCAAGAACTTCCTGGCAAAGCAGTCGCCACACTTCTCGGACCTGATCCTGTCTCGGACTCCGTACAGTAACTCTCGATAAAAAGATTTCTCTCTTTGATGGAGCATTTCTCCTTCTCGTTTGAATGGTGCAAGCCATTTCGGAAGATAATTCAAAAGAGGAAAACTGTCGACAAGGTACGCGCCAGGAGAAGCCACGCGTTCGACGGTATGGACAACTTGTAATGCCCGCCTCACATCAGGATCCTTGGTCGACTCAACGCTCTTATCGTATGCAATTTTCATGATGAGTCCACCAGCGTACAGTTCAAACAGCTCTTCATACTTGCTGGGATCGTTGAGAAAGCCGTACAGAAGTCTTGCAGACTCGTGCATTTGCACTGGTTCATAAGAAGCAGCTGCGCTCTGCATGGTCAAAATATGCATAAATTTCCGTACTCGACGGAACAAATCTAGTGTAACGTTCAGCTTCAATGCCTCGACGGGTGAATACTGGTTGACGATTACCCACCGCCATAGGGGATGAACAAAAGTCTCAGATTTTGCGACATCAATTGCACTGCCATAGGTAGTTGTTCCCTCGAAGAGTATATAGTCCCCCTTTCCCGTAGCAACTCATTGGCGATCTTCTCCGTGGAAACAACGATCATGTTTCGACCCATCAGATTGAGTCTGAAGATGGGGCCATATATGTCGGCCCATTCTTTGAATTTGAGCCAGGAGTGAGCAGGCGGAATATCTGGGAGATTGCCGACGAATGGCCTGCCTGCAGATCTATTAGCACGATATGTCTTGCATCATGGACTGAAAAATACCTGGAGGGCCGGGAGGCAATCTTGAGCCCGGAGGAAGCTTAGGTTTGGGAGGTGCGCACAGTGCATAGGCTATGATAACCAGAAATAGAAAAAGAAACAAGACCAGAAGCTGCATGGTGAAAGGTTCCTGTTGAGTAACGAAAAATATTTGGAGGACACTAGGAGTTATGTGTGGAAAAGAGAGCTGATTGCGGATGGAAACTTCAGAGCGGCACGATTAAGTGAAGGTATAGATAGGTCCTTCTGTACACGCGGACAATGCATCGCCGCGGATTGTGGGCACGGAAAAGCCGCTGCAGGGTCTGCTAAACCTGGGGTACTATGATACACCCCAAATCTCGAACCCGAGCTCGGGACATCCGGAAAAGCTTCTTTGAGCACCATCTTCTTCATCCGCGACGTCCGACTTCTGTTCCACTTCGAAAGTGTCTCGCACGACTGATCCTGCGCGACACGTAATCAACTCCTCGACTTCTTGTTCCGGCCTCAGGCTCAAAAGATCTCTCTACCTCCGGTCACCGCATCATCTCGTTCTGGCTGGACGTGTTGCGTTCAAGTGCAAGACTGCCAAGAAAGGAAGAATTATGCATATCGGAGACTATTTAACTCTTTGCTGCGCTCTTTGGACATGAGGTCACATTGACGTGATTGAAGCTTGTCAAATAACTGAGGACCAGCAGCTGTCAGATGGAGGTTTCCAGTGGTGCTGTTACAAGTGTATATTCAGTTTGAGGTAAGAAGAGTTAATTACACTTATTAAAGCCTAAGCACAGCTATGTTTGAGTAATCAAGTGATACGTTTGTTTCCCATCAGACAGCAGATTATTCTTGATTTGATCTAATATACAAACTTACCAAACTACTTCGGCCACGAACGAAGTCCTCTCGGGAGATAATCAATACCAGAAGGTGGCGTGAACCGAGCTGTTCTGTCACCGAATTTTTTACTCTTGCAAATATCGACCCCAGCTGCAGGCGCCAATACTGGAAGTCCGCAATTGATACATGGGCGCTGAGACACCATCAGATTATGCTTTGAGAGCTATTGACAATGATCGCGCTGGGTGTTATCTACCCCGCCGAAGTGTTCATTCATCCCATGTCTCTCACTCTAGAACGCGGTACCACCTGTGACAGGAATAGTTGCTCCATTTACCCAGTTTGCTCCCTCCTCACATAATGCGGCGACGACATATGCGACTTCCTCAGGCTTGGCCACACGAGCAGCAACCGGCGTTGCCTCGACAAACTCATTCAAATGACCCGCAACGACCACAGGCGAAGCCAAATATGTTTCCGTGCCCACAGGTCCAGGAGCGACTGCGTTAACCGTACAATTGTACTTCCGCGGTAACTCAACAGCCATTACTCTGGTCAAAGCTTCAACGAAACCCTTGGAGCCGACGTACAGGCTTTGGCCTGGGACAGGAGTACGAGAGGCACTGCTTGCGATGTTGACGATACGGGAATTTTGGGGCGAAAGGTATTTCAAAACTGCTCGCGAGAGCAGGAATACACCTCGCGAGTTCAGGTTGATGGTCGAGCTCCAAAGTTCTTCAATCTTTCCGTTGTCAAGTTCGTCAAAGGCGATATGAGGGGCAATGCCAGCATTGTTGACCAGAATATCAATCTTCCCAAAGGCGGCTGCTGCCGCATCTGCAAGCGTTTGTGGTCCTTTGGTCGTTGATAAGTCTGCTTCAACAGTGATTGCCTTGGCTTGCGGCCCAAGGCTTTCCTTCACTTTGTCCGCATCTGCCTCTTCGCTGGGAAACGGGTAGTTGATCACGACGGTAGCTCCACGCTTGGACAACTCTCGAGCAATTGCAGCCCCTATCCCCGCAGACGACCCAGAAATGATGGCAACCTTCCCGGCTAGCGATGGATTGCTGTTCGTTTGTTGGGACGACATGATGCTGATAGGATGGCCTGAACCAAGTACTGACAGTAGGATAGTAATTTGGACACTGGGGAGTTGTGGGAATTATAAATCAATAATCAACGAGTTCTTGAGTCTGCATTTATCTACATATGGATTTCCGGCGTCGGGGGTGCTGTGGCTCTTCCGAATACAAAATGACGCTCCACTTGAAGCCGATGGCCCTCCAGTGGAAAATCCGGGGTACAGCAGGGCTACTGCATGAAGAAGACCCACACACTCACACGCGACACTACTTATGGTGCCTTTTAATTGTTTGGTATTGTTTTTGGCCTACTGGTGTGACAATTTGGTGGCCACCCACAGTTTCAACATACCACTAGCGTTACGCCCAATGCCCAGACAGCCCTCTATCCAACCATTAAGTAACCCACTCGAATCTGTCACCACCTAAAGAGCCCACGGAACGGCGATAAAAGGTAATCAAACTCCCGTTATCTCCGCTGTAGGACTTGTCTATTGTCTTGGTCTCAGTCGAGGGTGATTGTTGTTGTTGTTGTTGTTGGTGGTGGTGGTGGTGGTGGTCTGAATCATACCATTTTCATTACCCACACAAGCCGGGTGGGGAGACCCCGAATCATTCCAATCATCGTGTATCATCCGATGGCTTACGCGCTCGGCGAGGCCGAGTAAATGTATTCGTGGATAATTGGAGACATCTATGCACAGTGTTGTAGTAGTACAGTATTATCAGTTCCACTTAGGAGAGTAGATTGTTATGTGGTACTGTACGTGGACTTTGACTAGGCTCCTGCCATTTATCTAGCAGCATTTAAAGGCGCCCTGATATCCAAACTCCCCTGGCCAAGAACTAATTACTTACGCTCTCGTCCACCTCCAGCCCGTTACCATCGACTCATCAGAAATCAAGTCCAAGAAAGCACTTCAATGGCTTCATATCCTCCGGCAGCCTGCTGCACCGTTGGCTTCAAGCACGAGTAAGACTCCCTTGTCTTTAATTCTTTGTCCCCTGCCTTAAGTTTCTTTGTTATGCTTTCCTGTTTTCTGGTACTTGAGCAAGCTGCCCTGTCGATGGAGAAAGTTACACTAAGCAGGTCTCAATCCTCCGACATTGACTAATCAACTTGTTGTACTCACAGGGGCACCCCTCAAGGCAAATCCATTAGAATCGCTGGGAAGTATGATGCCTATCTTGCGACACCCCCTCCGGAGAAGACGCACAAGGACGCAGCAATCCTTTACCTGCCGGATATCATCGGTGTCTGGCAGAACAGCAAGCTGCTCGCGGACGAGTTCGCCGCCAACGGCTACCTGACTCTGCTAATTGACACCTTCAATGGCGATCCCGTCCCTTTACAGAAAGCCCACGACCCGGCCTACAACATCTTCGAGTGGCTGGCCCATGGCAGTAATGGTAGGAATCCCCATACCGAGGAGGCTGTTGATCCCATTGTCGAGGATGCCATCAAGGCCTTGAAGGAGGATTACGGCATTACAAAGATTGGCTCAGTTGGCTACTGCTTCGGCGCCAAGGTAAATCTACCATCTGTGTCTCAATCTACCCCAGCGAAATGGAAGCAAGTCTAACCACTCATGTATCATGGCAGTACCTCGTCCGCCACTACACGGATGGCATTCAGGTCGGCTATGTCGCCCACCCCAGCTTCATGGATGAAGATGAGCTTGCGAAGCTCGGCGGGCCCTTAGCCATCGCTGCCGCTGAGGTGGACCCCATCTTTCCTGATGAGAGGCGCTACAAAACCGAGAAGATCCTTAAGAAGACCAGCCAACCCTGGCAGATCTTCTTCTACTCCGGCGTCGAGCATGGTTTCGCCGTCCGTTGCGACTTGAACAGCAGGGTCCAGAAGTTCGCGAAAGAGCAGGCTTTCTATCAGGCTATTGCATGGTTTGACCACTACCTTCTCGCAGAGGTGTAACGAGCCATGATGGAAAGCGCCAGTTACAATCTGACTAAAGTAACTTTACGGAGTTGGGGTAGATATCGTTGCATGGCTTGTTTCGCTCAAGGGAGATAATTTTGTATTACTGATGCCGAGCCTCCCCGGTTGATGTCGAATAGTAACACGAGATGGTCATGTGCACACTAAGACTAGCCACTACAGCTTCATGTAAATATAGAGGGCTTCCCCCCGAGTTCATTCTGCAAGGCAATCAATCATTATTTACCATACCCAACTCTCACTCTCGTGTACCGTTCAACAGTTGAAAGCAAATAAACTTCGCATGAGTTGGTGACGCAAAACACTTGGATTGAAACAGATTCAGTTGAATTCAACAGAACATTCGAGATGTCTGCTATTGAATTTTGATTTAATGTTTCATCTAGCTGGTAAAGTTCTGTAAGGCCACTATCTAGAGTTTGGGTAAGCGGTATTGAGAGGCTTTGTGGCACGAATGTTGTTTCATGAACCTGGGTTGAGTTGTCGTATTAAGGCTACAGTCAGTAATGCTGACATAGAGCATCTAAACAATAGGCAGTAGTAAACCTCCTTGGAAATCACGAGCCAGATAGTGATCTTACTCACTTTAAATGAGTCGACCGTACCGCTCAACAACCACAGGACAACTGTTGCATGCTGACAGTAACAAAATGGTGTCTCTTTGTCTCTTTCAACAGGTGAAAGTGGAATAGTGAGGACAGCCGTTACTACGATTGAAATCCCTTTTGATGTTCACCACAGATAATTAGCCATTCTCCCATGAGAGATGAAATACAAGAGGTAGATTGTGCCATATGACACCGATCACTACCGTGCTAGGCTCACTTGATCTGATTATTCATGTTCTCTTCCCGCTAGGCAGATCTAATACACTCTCTCAACTTGTAGGCCGACCATGATGTCGGCGCTATAGCTTAACACATAGAAATAGTTGGACACGGGACAGAAGGGAAAGGAAAATTTGAAAGTCCCCGTGAGTAATTAGTAGCATGACATTTTGCAATCTTTAAACAGTTTATGCATAACATTTAGGTCCTAGCAAACAATTTCTCTTTAATTGAAGGGGGATAGCTAAGCACGATTCAAGAAAGAGCTGAGGGCTTCCAATGAAAAAAACTCGGTTAGAGTTGCGGAGTCACTGCAAATTGCTTGTTGAACAGATTCCCCGGATCATACTTGGCCTTCACGCTCTGAAGCCGTGGATAATTCAATCCAAAGAGATCTTGGGATTTCTTCCCGTCGTAATCTACCGTGTGCGAATTAGTATGTGGAAGACAATCTCACAGGAATATGAAAAGAGGCGAAATAACTTACGGTCATAGTTGCCATATGCCAGCACCGTTCCATAGTCGCCCGCTCGTTGCTCTCGGCCCGACTTCGCAAACCACTTGTCAAAAATGACTGAGGTGTCTCTCGCCCACTGCCTCCCCAACGCATCATTTTCCGGTTTGGTCCAGTAGGGCGTCACCATGGCGTTCATGTGCCACCCTCTGTTGGCAAAGCTCGTATCCTGATTACTCGCCCGAGTATTTACGACATAGGGATCGTACAACTCATATATGATCATCGTCCCAGCCATGTCCGCGGCTTCCTCAGTGAACTTGACGTACTCGCCAAGGACCTCTTGCACGAATTCGGGTTGTAGGGGCAGAGAAAAGACGGCTCCTTTCATGCTGACACGGTAACCATGGGGGCCATGGAGCGTTTGGTTCGCGACATGATAGGGGACCGGCTTCATGGTGGAGTTGATGGGGCCAATGTCGAACAGAGCCTTAAATGCCTTCTTTCCTTCCTCCTCAGTGCCATTGAAAATGATGGCCACTGCGAGGACCACTTTGCCACCAGCATCGGGCGGACGTGTGAGAACAAGTGCACCCATGCCTTGGCCTGCGAGCTTGGTTGTTCCCTTACCGTCCTTGGGACCGACAAAGATGTCGTTGACGGCGGCCACGACTTGTGCTACGACGGGAGGGGCCGGTTTGAAGGCCAGCACGCCAGCCCACATGTCACCCTGCTCGAACGCCTGAAACTCAAACTCCGTCACGAGGCCAAAGTTATGGCCCGCGCCTCGCATAGCCCAGAACAAGTCGGGGTTTTGATCTTTGGAGGCTTTGAGGATGTCACCACTTGCAACGACAACAGTGACGCTGATGAGGTTGTCGATTGTGAGTCCATACTTGCCAGATAGCCAGCCATATCCGCCTCCCAGGGTCAAGCCGCCAACTCCGGTATCTGAGATCGTTCCTCCGACAGTTGCGAGGCCGTACTTTGCGAGTCCGGCGTCGACCTCGCCCCAATTTGCGCCGCCGCCGACTTTGACCGTTTTAGTAGCGGGGTCCACAATGATATCTCGTATGCTGCTCAGGTCGAAGAGAAGACCGCCGTCCGTGCTGCTTGAGCCGGCTGTAGAATGACCACCACCGCGGACGGCAAGGTCAAGTTTCTTGGCCGCTGCAAATTTAACGACTGTGGAAATCTGGAAGGCGTCTGTTGGAACGACGACTACGCCGGCCGGCTTTTCAGCTGCTTTGGACCATCGTTCAATGGCTTTCTCGTAACCCTCCTCAGTTGGAGTGAGAAGCTTCGCATTGGTCCCGCTGAGGAGAGCGCGGAGCTCCTCGATGTCTTTGGAGGTTACTGTTCGGCCCATTGTTTCTGCGGATGATGGATATGGATGAATCTCATGCGCGATAGAGCAAGGAGAGAATGTTGACCTCAAGAGTATTTTCAACGAGGCAGAGCTGGGAATTTATAGAAAGTCGAACAGTTTCAGGTTCCCCGTCAGGAAGTAAACAAAGTCGTCCGATAAATCGTCAGATGCGCCTTACGGAGCAGCGGTACCTGAAAATTATTATGATCAAAGGAACTTGATATTAATCACTAGTACGAGTGAGGTAGCGAAGCAGCGACGCGTAATAGCCCTCGGTTACGGAAGGATACTGTCATGTGGGATACGGAATTTCCGAGCATTTCGGGGTCCACCCCTAGACCCGTTGCCGTTTGGTGGTGGCCACCCACCCTGTGTTTTGCGTCCCACCCGCCCTGCCCTCAATTGTTTAAACCTAAACCATATTGGGCTGACCACCTGCTCGAGGTATTAAAGTACCTCGAGCATTTGACTGGTTGCTCTCTGTTTACATCGTGCTATCCGTTGAATATCGTCTGCTCTCTCATTCTCATTCTCATACCGCCCCCAAATCTTCGCTAAATATCTTTCAAAGCATCATCATGGCAACCATCAATATCGCTGGAGTTGAGGTTCCGCTGGTAGACACAGTCCGCCCCGAGGACTCTACCGCAATGCCTGCGTACGTGAAACAGACTCGCTCGACCGATATCTTGCCAAAGGGATGGCAGAAAAACGAGAAAAAACGTCCTCTTCCTTGCGACATTATCTATGACCAGAATATAGCGATCACATTAAAGGACGGCACAAAGGTAGTAACACCCAAGTGCCACTTTACGAGGTGACTAATGCGTGACAATAGGTCTACATTGATGTTCTGCGACCACATGGTGCTCGTGAGAAGATTCCGGCCTTGGTGGGAATGAGTCCGTATGGCAAAGGCGGACACGGTAAAATGCTTTACTCCCACATAATTGCTGAGGCACTAATGTCCCCTAGGCTTTGACATCTATGGAAATTGCCCCTACAGAATTGGCATTCCCGAGAGCAAGTTGTCTGGGCTGGAGAAATTTGAATTGTACGCACAGCGGGGCATCCTAGTATATGAGTCGCATTGACCGTTACAGTCTCGATCCGGCTGAATGGGCTCCGCGAGGGTATGCCATTGTCAACGTTGACTTGAGAGGGACCTGGGAGTCCGAGGGCAATCTGTACATTGAAGGATCACAGCAAGGTATGTTAAATTGCTGCCACTACGAAGGATTTTGGCTGAAGCATCATTAGGCCGTGATGGATATGAGATTGTCGAGTTTGTTGCTGCCCTGGACTGGTGCAACGGTTCAATTGGGATGGCAGGGAATTCATGGCTCGCAACAAGCCAGTGGTCGACAGCGGTCGAGCAACCTCCCTCCCTCAAGGCTATTGCCCCGTGGGAAGGGTTTACTGATATGTACCGAGAACTTGCTTGTCGAGGTGGTATCCCAAATCTCCCATTTCTGAACTTCATCATGAATAAAACCATCCGAGGACGCAGGGGTCGAGAAGACATTGTGAAAGCACTGCAGACATCTCCATTGTACAGTCCGTACTGGGAAGACAAGAACCTGTCAACCGCAAACATCAAAATTCCCATGTATGTCGCAGCAAGTTACTCTTCAGCACTCCATGGATTCGGTACTGTGAAGGGATATCGGAACGCTGCAAGTCAGAAGAAGTGGCTTCGGATTCACTCAACCCAAGAGTGGTATGATTTATATCGTCCAGAGAACACGGATGAACTCCAAAAGTTCTTCGACCGCTACCTGAAGGGCGTGGATAATGACTGGGAGAAAACGGTACCTGTACGAGTTTCGGTCCTTACATTTCACAAGGTAGGTTTTCCCTCAAATCCAGGCTACTGGCTACACAATCTAACACACTGTAGAAAGCTCTTGACAACCGACCCTTTTCAGAATATCCTCCAGAGAATACTCAATATAAGAAGCTGTTTCTCTCTGAGTCTAGCTTGGCAACGGCACCCGTGCACAAGATATCATCCGTTTCGTATCAGGCGGATGACCTCAGGGCAGCGCCGGCCGATTTCAGGTTCGTCTTTGACGAGACTACAACGCTCATTGGCTTCTCTAAAGCGAGGCTCTGGGTATCATGTGCCGACACTGATGATATGGATATCTACTTGTCTATCCGCAAGGCAGACAAGAATGGCAAAGTCCTGGAACATATCAATCTTCCCTGGGAGGAACTCCCGGATGATGTTAAATCTACTGAGGATGTTCCGAACGCCAACGTGATCAAGGTATGATATTTCTCCCCTCTGAAATTCAAATTCTCGTCTTCTAGCTCACAAACAACTCTAGTATCTTGGCGCAACTGGCGTACTCCGCTTGTCGCACCGCGCCCAAGATCCCCAGCGCTCAACAGCTATCATCCCTTTCCATCCCCATGACAAAGAGGAAAAAGTGCCCCCCGGGACAGTGGTTTCTGTCGAGATAGGTTTTTGGCCACTAGGGATCCAGTTTGAAGCAGGTGAATCCTTGATCCTGCGCGCTCAAGGGTCTCTGGATCAGTGCATTGAGTTTCCAGACCACACCAAATCGAAGCCCGACAATCTGAATAAGGGGAAACATACCATCCATTTTGGTGGCAAGTATGATTCTAGCCTCATCATTCCGGTCGTGCCACTCAAGTAGGGCGGCGATAGATTTAGGTCTGTGGGGATTCATTTCATTGAAAAGGCTCCTGGGGTTCCTGGTCCAAAAAAAAAATTGCCATAGATAGCATAACTAGGAATATAACGTGGTGAAGCATCCACTGCATCTTCTATTTCATGGCTCGGTGAGCCCGTCATAGCAGTGCCTGTTATTAACAATGACCTAGCGGTGCCTGCCATCGTATTTAGACGCGCCAATTGATGCTACTTTTATACACACCATCCTCTGCGAAGTCTACCTTGAGTTACTTGTGCCGTCAGATGTCAGTGCGAGGACTCCTTCTCATGCTCCCTATAGAATGCCATCTCCCAGGATACCACTGACCAACAGGATCATACTGTGACTAGAGCAAACCCGATGGACATGGTAGTCTTATCCCCTTAACTGCCACCAGAAACACACTTTTCGGTGGCCTGTAAGCCCCTGTAGCGAGACCCTAAATTTAAGTTTGCACGCTGGTTGTTGCTATGCCCCGCACTCTGGCCCTGTAGTTCAAGGCAACCCCCTGAAAAAGTGTGTTTATAGCAGTTAAGGGGATAATACTCTTGTGATAAGGCAGACTCGCCTTATGCAAATTCCGACGGCTCCCGCGAGTGTCCGCTTTGGTTTCTTTAGGTTTAATTATGTGATTTATATAGTTTAGATTACAGGCCAGGAGATATTTTCATACATATGGATGTAATTCTCTTATAGTGATGGTGAGCGACCACAATGCTGAGTGAGCCAGACAGTTGAAGGAAGACTTGAAGGTGATTTGGCGGCAGGGTTGTAGAAGCAAACATAGTTATAATGCCATTTTAATATCATATTGCGAACATCCTAATATAATACCGCATTTGACCTTCCATCCTGCTATTCCTCCTCCATCTTCCCTACCTTGCGGAGTATGTCCATCAAATGCTCTAAATTCTCACCCACGGCTCGGCTCGACAAGACTATCTCACTGCCCCTTGGTAGCATGACTTCCTCGTACTTGCGCAGCACCGACTTCAACGGCTGTTTGTCCTCAACAGCTTGGATGATCAACTTGGAGAGTTCACAAGCATCTCTGATAGCCGTGTTGGCGCCACCACCGCGAAACGGAGTCATTGCGTGGGCAGCATCACCCAGTAGAGTCACACGCTTCCCGGGCAGGGTTGGTGGCGAGACGAATTCGTAAAACTTGATTGGCGGCGCAAACATGCCGTCCGAGCCTGTGTGACGGATAACCTCAGTTAACATTGGAGTCCACCCAGCCGTAAGCTCGATTGCCTTGTCGTATAGCGACTCCTTGCTCGCTTTATCTAGCCAAGCTGACTCTGCTGCTGGGTCTTGGCTCCAGAAGCCCAAGACCCAGTAGTATTGAGCACTTGATTTATCTGGCGTCATTGATCGAAAACCGAACAGACATCGCATATTCGGGGCATTGGCTAGGACAGCTGCGGTCCCAAGTTCACGGAGCGGCTCGTATACATGACGAGGGAGCTCACCCTGCCCAGTGACCGCGAGGTAGTTGCTAAGCACCGGTTTGCGGCTGTCACCGAGCAAGTTGTCGCGGACTTTGGAACGCGACCCGTCGGCGCCAATGAGAATGGATCCGCGAGCGCTGGTGCCGTCCTTGAAGAATGCCGTTACACCGTCCTGGTCTTCCGTGTAGTGAGAGAACTCCTTGCTGGTTGAAATGTTCAAATGCTTCCATAAGAACTCTCTGAAGTGGCTGCGACTGGCACGGAGAACATAGCCTGGTTGGCCACGAGGGACACCACCAAGCCTAGCCACTAGCTTAGCTGTTTGGGCATCTAGCACGCCCATCGAATCGCAGTCTTCTATGCCATAGTTCACGCTTACGGATTGGAGGTCGCCAATGTCGTCTGGGAGAAGCTTGACGAGGTCAGGTAAGCACCTGGAGGACTTGGGTTAGTTCTTCGTTGAAGTTTTGGGTTCTATATGCTCACTCGAAGAGTGCTACCGCCCAACCTTGGCTTCGTGTAGAACGTTCAGCGTCGCGCTCGAAGACCTCATATGGGATGTTTCGATGTCGAAGGCTCTGTGCCAGGACCAACCCCCCAGGTCCGGCACCAATAATCAAGACCTTATTGGTCTCTGTGGTCTGGGCCATTATGTAGTAGTGGAAATAGGCTTGTTTTGGGGTTTGATGAGGAGACGGTTTAGCAATTACCGATCGAGGCTACAGCGTAAGTAATAGCAGCATCAAGAAGGGGAATTACAAGGACAATAAATAGCTGGAAATAGGACTCGGTTAGACTCTCTCCGCAATGATGCAGTTTCGCGTTTTTCTCGCATTTGACATAGCTACCATCTAAAGTAAACAGGACACGAACTGCCGTCGCTCAGCGGAGTTATCGGCGAAAATGTGATGGTTTCAGGTCAGGAGCTACTTACTGTACACGGTGGGGAGCTCATCCAGCTGCCCACAGCTGATGCAATGCAGCTAGACCAAAAGCTTCTGGCTCAGCCGGGTGGGCAGCAACTTGGTTGGTGTCTAGTGTATACGGAGGTAAAGTCAAGCTCTACGAGGGGACAAGTTCGTTCGGATCTTCCGAGACGCGACTTTTCGCTTGGGGACGGGCGGATAACCCAGACCCCCAGAGGTCCCGGATATCCCTAGCCTGACGGTCCTTCTCATCTTCTCTGTTTCGAGCATTCGGCTCAACTATGAGATGATGAAATGAGACGGGCTGGCTATTTCTGCAGATACTGGCAGAAGTTGGGACGTTGTGTTGTACTGGAAATAAAAGTCTTCAGATCCGAACCAATGAATGCCAAACCTACCTTGCTTGCAGCATCAAAAGCCAGGTGCCCACGTGCCTTTATTTACGTTAAGTACTGAAGTACCTTTTGTACCTAGGCAGCCCTGTCGGCACTGTACCTTCGTATCTTTCTTACCTCCCCCGCCTAGCGGCCCCACTTTCTCGCCTCGCTGAAGAAAGCACTCCCCCGCCGCCCTACCCCGCCGCGCTACTGTACCCCGCAACCCGCACCGCCTAAGTCCGTCCGTGTTTCCCCAGACCAACGTTCATCCCCAATCGTAACCTCATCTTCGATCCTATCCTATCGTATCCTATCTTGTCCTGTCCTGTCCTGTCCTGTCGTATCCTTTCCCGTCCTTACTCTCTATATCTGCCTACCATTCTGATTCATTCTGCACCGCAAGAAGAGGGAGGGACCAAGGCTGCATGACTGTCAGGCGCCCGTCCTTGCTTGTTGAGATTGAGGCCCCGCTCCCGTCTTCTCTGGAGGTTGTCGCTGCACCTCGCTCGCAGCTCATGGGGCAGTCACTACCATTTCCGCTCCTGACGCTGACGGAACCCTAATGAAGACACATGTCGACGACCCTGCCAACCGCTGGAACTCGGGGCCGGGAAAGTATCAGGGTTCGCCGGAAAAGAAAAAAAGGCGAACCACGGATTCTTCCTTGCACTGAGTGCAACGCAACCTTCAGTCGTCCAGCGCACTTGAGGCGTCATCAGAGAATGCGTACGTTCCGTTCCGCCTTGCTGCCAACTACGTATCTGAAGATGTCCAACTAACCTTTACTCTCGTAGATCAAGGCGATAAACCGTACATCTGTGCGCACTGTTCGCTGTCATCGTCGCGGAAAGATGTAATTGTCCGCCACACAAGAAATTTCCACCCCGATGCGACGTCGACAATCGCCAGTGATGGATCCGAGCTGCCCTCCAATGCACATGCTTATGTACCTACTGAACGGGATAGAGCCCGTGCCAGTTGCTCGTCTCCGTCATCAGCCTCATCTGAAGATTCCTCGCCTGGATCAAACGTAACAAAGCCGGCATGTATTGGCGAAGATCATCCTCATCCTACGTGGAGTAACGCAGAGACACTGTCCTCCGCGAGAAACGACACGCTTGATAGCATACTCTTGGATGCAAACCTTCATTTTCCCGACCTAGCCGTATATGCAAGCAATGATCCACCTCTCGAGGATCTATTCCTACCAGATAACCTTTTCCCTGACCTTTCTCCGCCGGAAGGGCTCGTCAATTCGAGCCTTTGGCAGATGCTATTGTCGCCTGCTCAGGACATGCGGCCTAACGTGTCAAGCTCAGAGCAAAGTGGCCTTCAAGCTCCACACGTTATACGAGCCTCCCTGGAAAACGATCAACAGCAAACGGGAAGCTCCTTTGTTCTTGACGATGACGGGTACACAAAGGCAAAAGCAAATTTAGCTCACTACGATCCCAGCCAAAAACTGTTGCATTTTCGATTTCCTTCGAAATACGCAGTCATTCGTTTCGTTGATGCATATTTTGAATTTATGGATCCGCAACTACCGATCGTGCATAGACCAACATTTGATGCTGCGAACGTACCTTGTACGTACAGACCTCGCCGTGACTTGAGTGGGGACTGACACGAAATCCAATCATAGCACCTCTACTCATCGCAGTAATGGCGTGCGGTGCGATGTATTCAAGCGAACAAGGCGCTGCTGCAACGATGCACGCAGCCTCCCTGCAGCTTACCTCTGAGGTAAGATAAAAGTCAAGAATGAGGGAGTGTCAGAAAATTACCATTGGACCGGGGATCGTTCCATCCATGCGTGTATTTTATTCCTCTATCATGACGATGTTGTTGGCAAGCTTTGCACAATTGAGCTGACAAGCAATGCAGCACTGGAAAAACGATAATCCCTTCCAACTTTGGCTCTTGCAAGCAAATCTATTGTTGGGCTTCTTCGAAGTTTACGGCGGGGATTGGACAATACCACAGAGAGCATCCAGTATATTTTCTTGCAATGCCAAAGTAAGCTGACCAGTGAAAGTTCGTGTAGACCAGCTAGGACTGACGTGATACGTCGTTTAGCTTGCACAGGAAGCTGTCGGAACTTTAAAGCAGTTTTCAATAACGACTTATGGAGACTGGGTTTACCAGGAAACCGTCAACAGGTAATCAAGATTCATACCCTCGAAATATTTCATGCCAAATGAGTCTTAACATGAGTTTAGGTGTATGGCAAGTACGATAATCCTTGGAGCAGCAGTGAACTCTACTACACAAAAGCAATACATCGCTCTCCCTGATCTTGACGCCAAGTTCTCACTCCCTTCGAGCATGAGTTCTTGGCTAAAAGACGAGTCCAGTTGGGAGGGGCCCACGGAGATGCCGATTTTCTCAGATACCCTGAAGCGTATATTTGCTGGTGAATCCCCAATCCTGGAGATCAGCGATTTTGGATTCCTGAGTATTGTGTCTGCTGTCCTTGGCCACATATGTCTATTCGAGAACCTGGCTGGCTCACAGCATCCGCACCTATACACGAGTTTCGTCAACGAGATGGAGAGATCGGTACGAATTCTGGGTGAAATGTGGACCATGAGGACAGTCAGCGAGAACAGCCACAGATCCACGCACACGCCACAGGCGAGATCGACCAAGCTGCTGCTAGACTCGGTATACTATCATCTCTATGGAAACTCTCAACTAGCTACAATGAAGAACCTGCTGGGGTCTGTAGGAGTATTGAAACGTTCGGAAATGATTCAGGAAATTTTCAAGGCCCCACATTCAACAAACCTCGAAAAGGCCCTCGTTCGCGCGGCCGAGGCCCTGAGAGATGACTGCCGGCTAGGCCTGAGATATCTACAGAAAATGGCACCTCATCGATTCACGCCTCTGTCGGCCACTGCTGTTTTTGAAGGCGGTATGTTACATTCACTTAACCTTTTGTACACTCTTCTCTTCCCTGTCACCGATCCTGTGGTCTCATGACTTTTGCTAGGTCTCCTCCTGTGCTGGTATCTCCAAACGAAACGCTCAGAGACCACCCCGACAGAAGTCTATCCGGCCCTCGACTTGCTGATTGGGGAAGGATTTGCAGAACTGGATGGCCTGCAAATGACGAATAAGGATGAGCTCGCTACATTACCGCTTCTCGCTAACGCGGAGGTACTTCAAGATGGCTCAGTATGGCAATGTGAGTGTCTTCGTACTTCGAGAGGAGGCCCGCTACTCTCCTAATAGTATGCTGACCTTATACAAGGGCCTCATGCCGTTTCGTCTAAGCTCAATTGCTTCATTCAACGATTCAGGCTCCTATCCTGAATCAAGGTACTCTTGTTTTGTTAGATAGGCGTACAGTGTTTCAGTCACTCTGATGGCAGTCGGCAAGGCCGATCATAGGAAGCCTATATCTCCAGCGGCTGGAGGGCACGTTGTCTCTTGTCGTAAATAGTTCCAGTTGTTCTTTCAATGAATTGATTGTGCATTCTCCAAACCAACTTCTATCTTTAGCTTGTTACCTTGGGATCAATGGGAAGGCTCAATGCTGCAGAGATGGGAAAAGAAACCATTGGTAACCTGGCAGTTCAAGAAGCCAGGGTGAACGTATTCTTGCCAAAGGTTGTTAAGGAAGCATCATCCTACGCGGTCGCCAACAAGGAACTTTGGCAACCAAACATCAACAACAGCCGCTCGTCCCTCTTCACGCACAGTCTTCAAAGCCGCCTGCAGCGCCCCATCTAGCTCAGCCACGGTTTTTACAGTAGCGCCGTATCCAGCGCCCGCCGCGACTGCAATCTGAGCATGGTTACACGAGGGATCAAAGGTAACATGCAAGTCGTCACTCTGCATCTTGCTGGAGTATCCGTTCTTGTGCACTGCGATGGTGCTCAGCATAGGGCTCTTCCAGCCTCTGTTGTTCAATATCAGTGTGAGGAAAGGCGCTTCATACTTCCGCGCCATCCAGTGAACAGACGACGGGATGGAGAACAAGAAGGTCCCATCCCCAGTGATGGCGACGACCGTTTTCGCGGGCTGGGCGAGCTTGACGCCAATCGCCGCGCCGCCGTGCCAGCCCAGAGCCGTCGCCCCCGATGTAAAATAAGAGCCTGGCTTGAACCTCTTGAGTACATCGGCCACGGGCTTATAGTTCGAGATTCCTTCGTTCAAGATTATTGTGTCACCATCGAGAAAGCTCCTCAGTCGTGACAGGACGTAATGGGGTGTAAGAACGTCGGCTTTCTCGGGCACCTTTTCCAGAGCCACAACCCCGCTAATGTACTCGCGATGAATTGTTTCCAAATCCTGAATGCGAGACCGAACCTTGATTTCGTGATCCTTTGTCAACTGACTCGACACGTAGTAGTGGATCTGCTGAAGGGCTGTACGAGCATTGGCCTGGCATGATAGGTCGGTGTCGAGGTGGAAGAGAGACATCTGGACTTTCAAAGGGTCGACATCGATATGATAAACGCGGGCATTCTCGGGGGGTTTGAAAGCAGATTTGATCCATGGAACGTCGCAGTCGATGACGAGCACCACATCTGCCGTCTCCAAGAGGGCGTTGCGCGGCCCTTCGCTCCAATGATTGCCCATGTACAAGGGATGGTCATAAGGGAAGTTCAAGTGACTGGGCAAAGCTTCCTAGACTGGTGTTAGCTTGCCTCCAGGGATATTCCGGAGATCAAGAATCCCACCAGTACAGCTATTCCAAGTGCTTCAGCAAGCTCCAAAAGGTGACCTGCAGCCTCTACATCTTTACCGAGGTAGGTGGTGATTACAACTGGGCAACTAGCATTCAGTAAAGCATTGCCAATTGTCTCAACGCTAGTTGGCGATAGAGCTGACAGCGCGGTAGGCTTCCACCTGGTCGCATCGACATGATATGGGCGGATCCTCTCCTCCAGACACTCGCGGGATGCCATCAAGTACGCGGCGCCCTGCGGCTCACTCTTAGCAAACTGACTCGCTCGCAGTACAAGCTGCTTCACATTCCTGCCACTCCGGATCTCATTGTTGTAGACTGTATATCCTCGCATTATCCCTCTCTGGTCGACGGTGTCCTGCAGAGAATGGATAAACTCCTATTATCCCACAACGAGGGTATTTGTTAGCTACTGTCAGTCGCCCATCTCCTCGCTTCGGTTCTAATAGAATAGAGGGGCCGTTTTTTTAGGCGGATAGTAACAGACTCACATTTCGACTCCCGGGCAGCTCGTTTTCATCTGTGATAGGAGAGGTCCCTGCGAGTATGAGGACGGGTATCCGGGCCCGGGCTACATTGTGAATCGCTCCTGCCATGGAAAGGGTTCCGGCATCGACATGCACCAGGACAGCCTGCATCTCTCCGCTGGCCTGGAAGTAGCCCTGCGCCGCACTGAGTCCCACGAACTCGTGCGGCGCGGTGATGAAGCGGATTTTCTTCGGCTGGCCTTCGATGTGCTGCTTTGATATGGCCTCGAGGATTGCTGGGTGGTCGCTTCCCACGTTCAGGAATAGGTGCGACACCCCGGCTGATTCGAGCGCTTCCAGCAAAGCCGTCGATGTCGTGTAATCCTCGTCTGCCATGTCTTCGACGTGTGAAATACCTTGTGTAGAGTAAGAAAAGATGGGTGATTGGAATGGAATATTGTTATTTCAATCTGAAGCTCATGTCTCAATGCTGGCTTTTCCTCTCCTGAAGAAGGATATTGACCGAATGGCGGGTTTCGGTAAAGCCGATCAAAGGTGGCATATGGAAGAGCTCCAACAACCTTGAAAACTCCACATGCTGCATTTCATCTGCGCTTGGTTGGCTTTTCCCGGAGCACGTCGTTAACTCGGCTATTCCGAGTGTCGAGTACCTACCATGGCTAATTGATACCTTGCTTCACGACACACCACTTATGTTAGAAATTAAAAACCGAAAGATCAAAAGTCAATTCGGAGCTAATAACTATTTTTGAGAGCTAGATGGTCGTACGAATACGCATAATTCTGAATGTGTTACACACCCTTTTTCCCTAATCTGAAATCCGAGTGGAAATCTATTTCTGAGTAGGATAATGCTTAGAAATTTGCCTCGTATATGTCATATGCTTTTATGATATAATAACATCTTTGAATCCTCAAGGTTTTTTATTAGATAAAATCGCTACGTGCACTTGAAAATAAATATATTAGTATTTATTTGTTAAAGAGGTATTATTGTACTCGTTCATTATTATATTAAATACTGAAATGTCTTACATTAATTTTTGATATTTAATTCTTATTTCCACAGAAGCGAAGTTTTGAAATTTAACCCATATTGCCTTGATTCCTTACCAACAACCCTTGACTTGTTATTAATTCAATTTCCCTGACTGGTGTAGAATTCGTTAGACCACCCTTCCAGATCATCAAAGATATTAGTCATTCCATCAAAAGCTGCAAGGTCGTACGAAAATCCCTGTGGACACATCAGCCGCTGCCAAATCCTAGGAGCGATCGATCAAGTATCGAGCCAAGCCGATGACATACTTGAGCTGGAAGTGCTGATATAGCCAAGTTGATGGCTGGAGCCAAAACAGGCGTGTCGACCACCGCCTCCCGAACGAGGCTCACATGGCTCGCGATAATGTCAGCCGATCGCTTTGCAACCACCGACTCATCCATGGCCTCGAGAATCTCCACCGCCATGTCCACTGAACTGAGCAGGGCATCTCTTTGCAGCGAAGCGGCTGGGGTGTTGGCATGCAGAAGGAGCAGCGTCGCAGCGAACATGATGTAGGTTGTATTCCACCACCTGTAACTGGATTAGTCTCTGCAACTTAGAATGGCGAGGATAGTGCTTGATGCGTAAGGTTACCAGGAGCGGAAAAAGGTTTGCACTATGAATACGTTGTGGATAGTTCGGATCGTCGCCTGTGCTGAGTCGATGCACTTCAGAATCCCGTCCCTGGCTTCAATCGTAGTCTTGGCGCCTGTTGTGCCAGAGTAGACTAGGAACGGACGAAACAAAAGCATCCTCACATTGTGGTAGCCTTGGGTACGTTGTCAGCAATATAGGCGTAGTTGAGGCTTTCTTTTGACTTACGAATGGTAAGGACAAGTCGTTGTCGTCTCGACCAATTCGGTTCTTTTAAGCCTCCTAGAAAAACCTCTGGCCGTGACAGATCCGGTCGAATGTTATTGGGCAATGCACAGACCCATTGATTCATCTCCTGCTCAATTCTGATCGCAGCTTCAAACTTGCATTGCAGAGGTTGAGGAGAGTAGTAAACGTCCACAGCCACCTTACGCATGATTCTGCCAAACTCTACCATACACGGAATGATTGCAACCTCCGTTGAATCCTTTGGTGGGAAGCGCCTATTGTGATATGCATCCAGGCCTAGTGTGTCTGGTCGTCCAAGCGAAAGGCCCATCTCACTTTGGCGATTCCTCAGCTCAACACGCTTCACGCCCGGGGAGGTGACTCACATATCCATAGCAAACAGACCCCTGAGCCGAGTAGGAATGTTAGATGTCTGCAACACAGCTTCTGGAAGGTATGTACTTTACCACCAAGTCCTAGAAATGAATCTCGCCTGCTTCTCAGATTGGCCTGGTGTTTCGCGATTGTAGCCGGCAGATAGACAAGTTCGGATAGCTTGCCCCATGTACATGTATGCCACTATTTGAACTAGGTTAACGTAATCCATTCAAAAGGTGGTATTCTGGGTCCTACTGTGTGGAGACAGCTCGTTTTGGCATATCTTGGCCTGTCTAATTAGTAAATTTAAATTTCCTGCTGTTTCGAGGGACAACAGACCATTAACAGCAAGCAACGCACAGTGTCGAGGTCGTTCGAAAATGGATGCATATTTAGGTACTGTTGCGCCTCGCCGAATAGCTTCCGACTCCACTCAAAGCGACCCATGCCATCTAATAAGTCCTCATCCCAAACACGGACTAATGCCCCCAGGGACTGAACGCTGAAATACAGGGCCATAAAACTAGAGTCCGCGTCCAGACTGTTATTTCTCCAAAGACTTTGGGCTCGCGTGTAGAATTCCTCCTTGTCGATCACGGGTGTGATGACATGGAGGCTATCAAAATACCCCTGAATGAAAATATGTGCTTGACTCGAGAGTACTCGTTTATCTCGCGGCGCGCTATCTTCCGGAGTGACCGGTCCTTGACTTGTAAAGTCAGGGTTGTGAAGTGCAGAAATGAATGAGGCACCGCCTTTTGGGTCACTGGCAGTAGTGCCTTGAAGAGGCCCAAGGGGTTGGCGTTGAGAGTGCTTGTGAAGGCAGCGTAGACATGCCATCGAGGATGTGCTTCCGTGAAACTCAATACCTTTGGTGTAGTTGTTAATTTCGCTTCCTTCGCCTTCCAGGGTTACATCTGGACCAGACGTAGCACTAGGCGGTATACTGGGTGCTTCAGGATGGGCGCTTGGTGACCTTGATCTATGCACCATCTCTGGGGATGTAGCGGGAGTCGGATTATCCAAGCCAACGTGGCCGTTACTAACCATGATGGTTGCTACATCGCTACTAGAAGGATGTATTCGAGAATTCAACTGGCCAACGAGTCTTTGAAGGCTACGAAGATAGCTAGAGAGCCAAGTTAGTTATAACAGCGAATGGTATCTATGACTGCTGTGAATAATGGTAGACTGACTTCGCATCCCCCGGCTGTCCATCTATTCTCACGATCTGGCCACCGGAGTAGGTACAGTCCAAGGCGTGCTCTGGACACATTAATACGATACAATTATCAATTGGTCCCGAGGCAATTATACTTCTACAGTGGTAGCAAGGTGTACACTCATCACAGCGATATTTCTTCGCCCTGCACCGATCACAGGCCCTCGCAGCTCTGAGTCGCTTGTGCTTGTTGCTCCTTAGTTGAGAACTTTCAGCGTTCGCTATGCCAGGTGGACTGAGAAGGGATGCTGGTGTTTGCATGTTTGGTGTTATGTGAAGAAGAGGGACAAGAGAGCTGGGCCAGCGCGTTGATGAACGGGCTCAAGTTCACGTTGCTGGTAGGTGGGAGCACAGGCTGTCGTCGTGGTTCAGTGCAGTTGCACGGGCCGCCCCTGGTCCTTGGCTTGGCTTGGTTACATACATACAAGTACCCCGCTTACCCCGCTTACCAAGAACCAGGAACCATCACAACAAATACTAAGTCCGAAGGATCAATAAGATGGTTTGGCTTTGACTTTGAATTTGACTTTGACTTTGCGATTGTGTTTGTGCCGGTGGCCACCTTGAGAGGTGGGACGTCGTAACATTAGACGTATTACTTCGTACGCGCATTACGCCTTGGTTTACTGCAAGGGTTGCTTTGGCCAATTATACTTCGTAGTTCGTAGTACATGACACCAACGAAACAAAGTACTTCGAAGTATGATACATTGATACATTGATACATTGATACATTGATACATTGATACATTGATACATTGATACATTGATACATTGATACATTGATACATTGATACATTGATACATTGATACATTGATACATTGATACATTGATACCTTGCTATAGGCAATAAATCACCACATCTTAATTGCCTCAGGCCTTCTTTCTCATCGCACAGAAAAGCTCTAGATGAACACTGGGCAGGGCGGAATACTTGTCTACTTGTCCAGCCCTGTCGTCTGCCTCCCCTCCCCTCCCCTCCCCTCCCCACCCCTAGCCGCGGACGAGTCCCACTTGGAACCACCTTCGGTACGGGACACGGGAGTTAACACCTGAGAGACTCGGGATAGCCGAGGGGTTCTTGCACGGCACTTGGTAGAGGCTGTTGCTACTTTAGATTTCACAGTATTTGGAGTCTCTTTTTTGTAAACAAGACATTCATTCGTGAAACGCCGACCCACTTTTCACTGTGGTTTTGCTCTTTGCTACCCCACCTGTAGGCGCAGCTTCGCCGGAAGGTGGAGGTAGGTAGTCTCTGATCCCACCATTAAGCCAATCGGGCAGGTGGGTCAAGCCTTGTCTTCCCCAGATTCTCACCGCTTGCCCCAGGTTTTCTCCTTTTAGACTTCCCCTCGCCCCCCTCTAGATGTGAAATTATACTTCTTGCATAGTACTTATCAAGTGCTTGCTTCGTTTTGAAACTCAGATCACTACTAGCTGCAGCGAATCTAGCTCGGTATGAAGGAGAAGCAAGTTGTGACAACCGCGGGAATACCCGGTGTCGATGAACCTGAACCGATCAAGGTCCATGCGAAGACCTGGGTCGTTGTATTTGCACGTATATTGGTTCGTTGGTGACAAGAGTGCCGCTAATACTTCGCCAGTGCATCAACATGCTCTACTACTGTCAGCTCCTCTCAGTTGTTGGCTCTGGTTTCCTTACGCAGTCGATCACCAAACTTTTCGGGAGCGAGTCACAAGGCGTATGGTTTAGCCAGGTGTTGGTCATTCTCACCGTTGCGGTAACCCCACCTGTTTCCCAAGCCGTGGACTACTGGGGCAGGAAATGGTTCGTCGTCATCCTAGGCTCGATGGGCTGCGTAGGATGTATCATCGTTTCCAGGGCACATAATATTGCAACGGTGACGGCCGGGTTTACTGTAATCGGTGTCAGCTTTGGCTGCCAGTCCGTCCTGATGGCTATCGTCTCAGAGATCCTCCCACGGAAGCACCGCCCTTTTGCTCAGGCAACTATCAACGCCACGGCCAGCCTAGGCGGTATCAGTGGCGTTGTGATGGGCGGGTTACTGCTCCGACACGGCGCACTCCAGAATTACCGCATCTACTTTTACGTGAATGCCGCAATCTTTGGTGTCGCTTCCATCGGATGCGCCCTTTGCTACAACCCGCCGCCTCGGGAGTTTGAGCTTAGCATGACGAACGCTCAGAAACTTCGACAATTGGACTGGATTGGATACCTCCTGTGTGCACCGGGGCTGGCGCTGTTCTCCATTGCATTGTCGTGGTCTCGAAACCCATATACATGGACAGATGCCCACATCCTCGCGCCATTCATTATAGGCGTTGTCATGATGATCATATTCGGGGTCTATGAATGGCGCTTCAAGAAGGACGGCATGCTCCATCACGGCCTCTTCCGAAACAGAAACTTTGCCATAGCGATGCTGGCCATATTCGCCGAAGGCATGACCTTCTTTACCATAAACTCATACTTTGCCTTCCAGGTCGTGACTTTTACAGGAGCGGATCTGTTGATTGCTGGCCTCCACTACGCTGTGCTATTCGCCGTGGCAACGCCAGTTCCCATTCTGGCCGGCGCGTATTCATCCTGGCGAAAGGAAGTCAGGTCCCCCATCGTGCTGGGATTTGTCCTTTTCGTGATATTCAACATCCTCATGACAACCACGACGCCCTCATCGCCGAAAGGTGTTTATTGGGGCTATCCGGTAATCATTGGAGCCGGCATTGGGACCTGTCTGCCTGGCATAATGGTGGCTGCCCAGCTGAGCACACCCCCCGACTTGATCGCACTGGCGTCTGGTCTCATGATCGCGTTCCGATCAGTGGGTGCGACCATCGCGCTCGCAGTCAACAACGCCATCTTCAACAGTGCTCTGTCTACAGAGATCCCCGCTAAGTTGGCTGCTGCTACTCTGCCCCTGGGACTTCCTCGATCATCCTTAGGGCCACTGATCCAGGCTCTCACATCCAACGACCAGGCTGGGCTTGCGCAGATTCCAGGAGTAAGCGAGGAAATCGTCGCTGCGGCAGGCGCCGCACTGAAGGCGGCATACGGGATCGGATTCAGGAATTGTTGGATCGCAGCAACCTGCTTCTCCGCCATAGCTATTATGGGTAAGTTCTTTACACATGCTTTCTTTCTTATCATGTCGTACAATCGGCTAAGACAATTTGATCTAGCGGGCCTTTGCATTGCCCCCTCTCCTTCGGAATTCAATCATCATATTGACGCCCCCGCCGAGTCCGAGTTGCTTGAAATCCAGAGAGCAATCGAATCAAAGCATGTCCTCGTTCATGAAGTCGAGATGACTCCTTAGGTCGAAGGTTGGTTGGGTATTGTTAGGAAGTACAAAATACAAGGCGATCAGAAGGTAAACCGGCAGCACCTGTACTTACTAAGTAACTTAAGCAAATTACATACAACCAATAATGATCCCAGCCTTGTATAAATGTCACGTCGTCTGTTTGATAATACAAAGCTTTAAACATTGAAAGACTTCTATAACATGCTCGATCGTGTAAATAACTATGACTTGCTTATTGATGGACCTTGAGTGAAATTAAGCGCCGGCTGAAAACCGCAACCATCTTCAAATGCATGGGGAGAATGCAGCGTAGCGTTGCGCGGGAGGCAAATATTTCTGGACGTGGGAGTCACTTATCCACGATGTTTGCGACCCAGCTGCCTTGAATGGGTTGATGGAGCCTGGAGGGGTATGTCTCGACAAGAAAAATCGCTGCGCGCCTCGATCTGCAGCTGCATACAAAGGAATGTTTAGAATAAGATTTTCAAGTTCAGGAGGAGGAGAGTTTGATATGAAGACCAAAGAAACTTTTGATGGAATAATGACACCCAGTTCAGAAGGTGAAATTTGAAATAAACAGTTTCAGCAAAAGGTGAAAGGGATTGACTGGGGCGCGCGTGAGTTTTGGGATAAGTACATCACAGCCAAACTTTAATTAAGTACATGATTTTTGAATTTGAGATATATCTAGCAACAATTGATTGTGTTAATGATGTTTTCTACGTGAAGGATAGCCGTTCTTAAACAGAGATACTTCCGTACTTTTTGACAATAAGTGGACTCAGATATTACCATCAGATCAATACTACACTTCTCTGAATTGATTTTACTCAACCGCAAGCAACATTAACTGTGGGCTTACTGTAAGATATTGTCAAACGACCTTCAGTAATATGGTTTGGACCGGCCAAGATCAAGGGGGGTTGAATACAGAATGGCGCCTATCCTTGGGTCTAGATGCACATTACTGGCAAGGCTTATGGACAACAGCAGCATTCCCAGAAGAGGAATGGCTGTAATAGGGGGGAAATGGAAATTGGATTCATGTTTTTATGGGCTATTTCGGAACAAGTGTAATATACAACCTTTTAAATCAGGTCCTACCGGACACGGTTCCCGAATTTTACCATGACGCTGATGCACAATCAGGACGCTGTAGAAGATATCAGAGGCACAGATGATATCCTAGCCTCTGATAGACGACCAAAACAGCTCAGATTCCTCCTCGAACGTACGGGCGAAGATGTACAGTCCATCCAGCCTGCCACAATATATCTCCAGGTCTCGAGGAGAGTATACCTGGCGGAACTAGCAGCCAACTACGAAGCGGAGAGAGCCTTGCCTAGGAAGAGAGGGAAGCCGTCTGCTAGAAATAGCTATACTGACCTCCTCTTCCCAGAAACGATCGAGCCAAAGGCTGGCAAGAATATCCTACACTTCGGGTGTATCCTTACACCCGAACACGTGTGCAAATGATAATTCGTCAAGTCCCAGGAGACAAAAGACCAGCACCCCAGAGAAAACCATCCGTCATGACGCTCCCTCCCATTGCCGAATCCCTCCTCGAATTCATCACATACGCCCAATACCCAGCATCGAACTCCCCAACATCGATATTCCCCACAAATGCATCTCCTGAACCAAGTTCCGCCATGGCATCAGACCGAGGCTGTGGTTCCACGACGCCACTCCTCTGAATACCAGACACGACATCTAGCCCATTGACACCGAACATATGACGCCACGGCTCATCGTAATTGTCATGGAGGGCTCCGATACTACAAAACATGTGTAGGGCTCTCTCCTGGTCCAGCGGGTTGCTGACTAGTTCTTGGCTGTAGACCGCCGGCGGGTACGCATGCGACGGTTGGTATTCAACGGTGTGAGCCGGCCAGGGGCGTCGCTCATATCAGCATAATCTTCGTCGTCTGAATCATCAGCGCTTCCACCGTCTGACATTTTCTGGTCGGTATCGGAGAGTTCCCATTCCTCATCCCGGGCTGTGATTTGAACGCGTGAATTTGGTTCTTCGAGATCCGCGGATTCGGATGCGGCAGAAGCGGTACTAGCAGTGGTAATCGCTCTGGTGGGAGCTACCGTGCGTGGACGTTTGCAGCGGTCACGGACCAAATTCCTAACCAGTGTTGTTTTGGTATCAATTTCCAAGAGGTCCTGATAAGATTGAAATGTGGAGATGGGGAGCTACAGTAGCTGCACTAGATTAATGCCATCCTTATTTATCCCCGTGTGATCATATTAATGCGGGATCATTTACACTCGAGTTATAGTCATCAGGCAGGTCACGGATAGTTTAATAGAATGCTTTTAGTGACAAGCTTAGTCTTCTATTTAGGGAGTTAGGGAAACAAATAGTTGTTCGCTACTAACTCGTAGAATTTATGGGTTTTGCTAGTAGTAGTAAATTACCCCCGGTTTCTATAGGGGATTAATATTCTGATGGTATTACTACCACTAGCTAACAACAATCAAATAACGAGATAGTAACCTCTTTAAAATTTAGTAATAAAGCAATAATACTATTACGTATCAGAGGCTAAGAGATAATCTCCTTAACTTCTTATATATATAAACGTTGTAAGACATCCTATTTCTTTATAAAGTATATCCTGTATCGTAACACGATAATAAAAAGAAGGAATCCGTATAAAGTAGCTTTGGGAAGGAAGAATATATTAGTTAAGAAAGCGCACGAACTAGGCCAACTTCCTAGGTTTAAGGTAGCTCTATTTATTCGCCAGCGGGGCCAAGTCACCGCATACTATTTAATTAATGACAAATCTTAGTGACTAGTAAAGGCAGATATTATAAGTTAAATTGGCATAGATATAGCATGCAGCTAATCCATGTATTCCAGGATTTCGCATACCCTACGCTAGCGAATCTTCTGCCGCATAACTTCAAGATGGAGCAGTATAGGGCGGGCTAATAAGACAGTTTAATTGCCTTGTTCCTAAGTAAACGATACTACTTAGTAAACTATTAATAAGAAATCAATTCTACTCTATTTATTCGATACGGTAAAGTCAAGTTATGAGTATACTAAGGTATAAGAAGGAAAGAATGTAAAGCAAATTATATAGTAGTAACCGTTATATTAGATTAAATCTCCCTATAAGACTTAAAGAAAAAGTTCCTTTATATTTGTTGCAATTCATTCATATTTCTTACTCAGCGTTGATACTAATCCGAAATAGTATCGCACTTAATACTTCGCTACGAATACTTATTATACTCTTCTCCCCTCTCTAAAGTTTATAGTTAAAGAGTTCCTTTTTAGTCTTTTTACGTTTTCTTCAGTTCTCCTCTACTACCTGTGAAGGAATAAGTTTGAAAGGGTGTTC
This sequence comes from Cadophora sp. MPI-SDFR-AT-0126, assembly GCA_020747065.1. NCBI lineage: Eukaryota > Fungi > Ascomycota > Leotiomycetes > Helotiales > Ploettnerulaceae > Cadophora > Cadophora sp. MPI-SDFR-AT-0126. Next base: position 426,450 of record JAGMVK010000023.1, on the reverse strand, counting down.
TAGAATTAGGTATATCTTACCCAACGTAGCGGGACGATACAGGGCCTAAGAGTACCTAAGGTCATGAAAGTTAAGGAACTAGCCGCGTAATATACTATAATGTTTATCTATTATCGTGAATTTTAAGTATAATATTTAGGAAAATCCTATCCTTAAGCCGCTGTAATAAAATCGAAGTCAACGACTTACTCCTTTTCGCTATTGGAATTCCAAGACCTACGCTCGGCTTCGTAGGCGAAACGGATACGTGGAATCAACCTTCTTAGGGATATAGCTTGCTTAAGGAAGCAATGCTAGTCTAATTAGCTAATATTCGTAATATACTATCTAGTTGCTCCTTACATTCATTAAACTCTTAAACGACCCTTCTAGAGTACATGAGATAAAATCAATCGCGTCCCTAGACTATTTCTCATCATCTAGGGTAAGGTGATAGCAAGAAAGCATCATTTCTTCTATGATTTCAGCTAAAATTAGAAAATCCAATAGAACCTGTGAGAGTTTAGGGCTCTTATATAGTCTATCATACTTAAGCTCTCGAGGATCTAGGACTTTAACTGTAACAACGCAATATTACTAAGTGCAGTATCAAGTATGGGAGCAAGAGGGTAGGCAAATAGTAATATTATAGGTCTGGTACGAAGGAAACAAGAAGGTAAGGAGCCCTCACAGGAGGAGCGGTCCTATATATACACGAATCTGGTCCGGCTTCCGTCCGGTAATATTCCGGCTAAACCTGAGTACCCCTATTTCCAGCACTTCCGTCACTTCAACGTTACATTAACGAGTAGATCAGCATAAACTATGTGGTAAATATAGGGAAAACCAACTAAGTTTGATATTTCTATTAAGAGATAATCGGATATTTTCCTGCGAGAGGTCTTTGCACGAAAGCCTTAGTAACAAGATAAAAGCCACGCCCTTTAGAACCTATATTATTAGCTATTACGTGTGTTCGTGAGTAAGGGTATCTAGTACCTCAGTAAGTATTATCGCTATCTCTCGCTCTTCTAGTTCATATTTCTGGAATTCTAACTAAGCGAAAGAGATATTAAGATATTCTATAACAAGAAAAATCCTGTTATTATAACAATAGATCTCTTCAATAGCTGCGATATTTAGATGCTTAATCTAGGGAAGGATTAGTAGGTTACCTAAAACTTCAAAAGAAGAAACCTCTTGAATATCGGCAAACTGGAAGAACAATACTTTACGTAGGATTAATATAGTCTAGCTAAGATATCGAATATAGCTATAATCATCTCACGGATTCTTAAGTAATACCTTAAGTACACTTCGGAGTCTCTGGGGAATTCCTGAATCTATCGAACTTGAAGGAGCCTCGTCAGTATCATCAGATAAGCGGCGCTAAAAGGCTTGAACCCTTCGTAAATAACGAAGTACTAGTTAGCTCATTATATTAATAATAGGGAAATTACTTACTATCTTTTAGGAGACGTCTTAATCTTCTCGGAGAGTATTATAACTGAGAATACATGAAGCACGAGATCCGTAGTTATTACTAGCTGTTTTATAGTGCTTATCACTAGTCTTAGGTGGATATTTTAAGCGAAGTAGTTACTTTAACTATTAATATTCGAATGGGTTTGATTACTACCTCTTTACTCGTAAGCCTTCTAAGTAAAGGCACACTCGATCTGGGAACTACGGTATTCCTGACCTGTGGTTATAGAGAACGGTTTACTAAGGCCGATTATACGCAGACGAAGCTAGAGTATTACTACCTGCGGTAAGCCAACCTGTGGAGCTTTATACATTTAACTAGTATAATATTTGATAAAGCGCAGACTATTAACTAAAGTTAGAGAGAGAAAGATAAGTGCTAACCTGGATTAAGTTACTCTAATTATAGAAGTTTTAATTATAAATAAACGATATATAAAGGGACAAAATAAGTATATAATAAAGAGCACTAAAACTCAGCCCTACGATATACCTATTTGAAACTTTAATACTAACGATATCGCGTAAGTCCTATAATACCTGTTTTATGAAGATTATAAAGAGTATAAGAAAAGAGCAAGTAGTAATACTCTAGAAAATAACAAAACCCTTCAGTAATATACTAGAGGAGCGAAAGCGCTACATGAAAGTACAGTAATGAGAAGAGATCATAGCTGCTACAGTAAGAATAAGCATTACTATAAATATAATTACCTAGGCTAGCGATGTATAGGTTATTCCGGAGGTAATACCCTTAAGAGTATATATATCCTTAATTCTTATCGCAGACCCTAAAGGAATATTTAGCGTCGCGAGGTATATCGGTAATAGTTAGCAGTCAATATACGTAGCAAATCTAAGATAATATTAAAATATTCTAAATATAATATTTTAGAGCCGGGTATCAAAGGGATCGTTAGGGCTTGGGTTTAGTAAACCATATCGCAAGAGTCTTTAGGGTCCAATACTTTAGAATTATTAAGATTAGTGCGCGAAGTAGAATAATATATATAGTAATATATAACTATCACTATCACACCTGCAAGCTTATATGTCTTTACTCCTAAAGCTAAAATACACAGAGCAAATTCCGCGACAGCTACTAATATAAAAATAATGATTGGCAAGGCAGTGAAGAGGCCTATATTGACGGCCAAAAAGAAACGCATGTCAGTAGCAGAGTAAGTAAGGAACTAGGAAATAAAACTCATTAAGAGGGAATCATAAGGATATAGCCAGATAAATATTCTACATTTAGCAAATACGAATCTACTTAAATACTAAGATACAGGCTTAAGACTAAATGCGCTAGTAATTATTTAGGGTATAATAAACTAGAAAATCAGACTAAAAGGAAATAAGATGCTAAAACTATAATAGCTAGGATAGGAAGAAATATAAGGCTTATAGATAATAACTATTTAATGGTTAGGTAGTTACGTACTAACGAACTATTGCCAGCCGTTTTATGGTAGTTATTACTAGTCTTATGTGGATATTTTAAGCGAGGTGGTCATTATAACTATTAATATCGAATGGGTATCCTCAAAATCCCCATCGACATTGAAGGGTCGGGGGAATGAGGTGGTGAGGAGGAGCCCCTGGTTGATTCGGAACTTTTATTTTCATAGACTTATTGAAGTCCGGAAGGGGGTTGACAGTGGGTCTCGTCCAGCCCTGGCCTCACCAATCCAGGAAATTTCTGGGGAAAATCAGAATAATCAACACTGTTCTATGGAATGCATTGCCTTACCGCCCTACACCCGTGGACGAGACCCACTGTCAACCCCCTTCGGGCAATCCAGGTCCCTGAGTTATAGTCACGTGCCCACAGGTATCATATACCTGTGGAGGTAGCTCAGAACTAGCTGTTTAAAATTACGAGGACTTCTAAAAAGATACTAGGTCACATCACTCGCCTTGCCTTTCGCCTTTGCATCGCAGTCTTGATTTAGAAAAACGTATATGGAAAGATTCTTTTTTAGGATAGTAAATCGCCACGCTGCCACCGGTTTCGGAGCTCTAGCCAGCTAAACACTGCTCCATATACTGCAATCTGCAACAAAACCTGCTTTCGTTCCTGCCTTATCAGAGAGTTTCCTTGCCAAATCTTCAGCACCAGGTCGAGAGTGAGTAAAATACTCCTTCTCCTTTCTCTGGATCTCGCTTGCAGGCAGATCTTCAGTGACTCGCGATTTAGCTTGGCTAGTGAAAGTATCGTTGATACGGAGGGCATCAAACAGCCCCCGCACATCAGTCCCTCTAAGATCTGTATGAACTGATGTATACAACTCAATGAAGTGATGGTAGTCTTCGTAACCATCGAGATCAGCCAGTTGCATGAGCAACCGGGACTTTTGAGCAAGATCCCAAGACGCAGGATCTTCCAGCACGTCCTTCATTTGAGAAGAGTGACTAATGACGCTCTCTTTAAAGATTGATGCCATGTCTGGATCCACATCGTCTCTCGGATGAGGAAAGCTTGGGGTGATCAAGAGTGTCGGAAGAGGAACAGTAAAACAGGACGTCCAGTCGATGATGCAAGTAATGTTGAAAGCATCGTCAATGAAGATATTTGATATGCTGAGGTCTGGAGGTTTCAGGTAGTACTTTTGCTGAGAAATTGAAATTGACGGTATGATATCGCGCATAAGGTGTGCCATAGCGATATAGTCCAGTCGATTCTTGCTGCTATCGATCTTCTGGTCGACAGTGGCGAAATCATTCCATAGCTGAACGGCAGACCTATAATTAGATACAGTCTTAAAGTCTTTTGCTTTCGGAACAGGAGCGAGAAAGAGGTGGTGACTCAGAGGTAGCTGTTCGGCGTGGTAGCGTAGTGCAGAGAGTACGGAGTCGTAGTAATCTTTGTCGTTGCTGAATGGACCTCTGGCGATTTCCCCACAGAGATCTCGCCCAGACCACGTCAAGGTACGAGAAAGACATCGCCCTACACGGACTTTTCCCTCCCTTTCATAGAGCGATCCAATCTCCTCAAAAGGCGACTGTAAGATTCTTGCGATCAGAAATCCAAGCTGCCTTATAATCTTTTCCTTAGCTGCTATTGGAAGGCAAGGAAGTGGATTGCGGGGTAGCTTGACGCCCTCTGCATAGGGGTTCCAAAGAAATTTGCTGCTGATAGAGAACCCAGGAGCCCTCGTGGTCAGCATGTAGGCTATCTCAATAGTATTCATCGCAGAAGCGCTTGGTGAGTATGTTAGTGTCATGGCAACATATTTTGGTCATCGATAGCTTGCTTACCAGTAGCTTTTTACCTCCACAACAGGGATGCAATTTAGCTTGGAAACCTGTATCGATGTGACCTCGCTTTCAACCATCATGGCGATAGTCTCCTCAGAAAACCCACTGTCCAACCGAGGAGAGCGAAAGATCCAGTCCTCCCCCTTGTCATCAAATGTCAGAACAAGGGCCCAATTGTGACTGCCAGCCATAGGTTCCTGCGAAGCATCACAGGAACATCGCGCGCTCCGAAGTTCCTCTGCATGTTTAATGAGAGCATTGAGATTGAACTTAGCGTATCTGAATATGCTGGGGGTTGGCGTTGGTGACATTCTGACTTCGTTGTGGAAGAAAAAGTAAACGGGAGATGAACAGAGGTGTGACACGAAACAACGCCGGGCTACTTTTGTCCCCTTAGGCCACGGCCCACCCCACCAAGAAATCTGCACGCACCGATCGATCATATTCGCCAAACGATGGGAGAAGCTTAGGAGCCAATTGAGATGTGACACGCCAGCAATGCGAATGCTGGGTGCTCCATATGACCGATGACAGCCGGATGAGCGCTATCACTTGTTACAATTGGGAGGAAAGTCACGGCTTTCACAGCCTCTATTGTAAGTATATATTTTCGCCACCGTCGTCCTTCACTACCATCTCCCTTCACCAACGTTCTCCATTCCCAACCACCTCCCTGCACCGCCGTCTCACTTCTAGGCAAAATGTCTCCTCCGGCCAATTCTTACACAAAAGCTTACCATGTCGCTGGTGATGATATTTGGTTCCAGAAACGTTAGTGATGCTGTCCTGATGTAACGTTCTGTACTGAAAAGTACAACTTTAGCTGGTGAAGATGAATGGACCAGAGGGACAGTCAGTAGTAAAACGACTAGTACTTTGATGCCTGTAGTACGTTTTTTCATTGCAATATCTAAAACAGTACACAGTTTACTGAGAAATTAGTGCACAGAAGATGCCACCGGAAACGACTATAACGTCCGTTCGGAACATATCCGTGCTGCATCATAAAGAAGCCAAGGTTGTGCCGGGGGGTTGAGGGACTGAACAAGGTTGAATGTCTAATATACGCTATACGTGCTCTTGCGAATCGATTAATTTACGCATCCAAATATGCCTGAAATCAATATCTCTTCAGTTCTTCCGCACTCATGGTCTTGCACCACAAATGTAGAATCCACGTTACGCATCATTGACTTGCAGCTCCTGTGCATGAACTGCTACCAGCTGGCAAAGGGTGGAGCAATACAGACAAATGGCGTGGCTTTGTTAAGTGCAGCATCCTGTCAAACACTATGACCAGTCGGCTTGGCCCTTCTTACATACCTCCGAAAGGAAGCGTCGATGACTCACATCGTATTGACTATTTATGGAAAAGACCGCAGCAGGATCTTCGATGGGGCGAGTTGTGCAAGGAATCAATTGGACCTCCTCCTCAGACCTGCTCGCGCGGGAAATGCAAGTGGTTCCTGCGCGACGGTCGTAATGAAGGCTTTTCCGCGCCTCAGCATGTAAATGGATGCGGGCGAGTCAACGACAACGGAGCAAGGAGGGAGGATATCGCGGCGGTAGAAAGTGAGCCAAGGTGTGATCATTACTGATTTGAATTGCGGTAGACTACCTAAACACATGATCGGTCCAATCGAAGCGCTTGCCAGGGTTGATGAATAGTGGGCCAGAAAGACTTCGACAAGAGGCCTTGAGGTCTAAGTGGAGTTGCTTCCGCTTCCGGTTCGGCGAAGTCTCCTGAAGAACTGACGCCTGCTTCAAAATCTCTGATCGCTCAAAATCCACCAGCACCACATTTCTGGTCTCGGGATTCCATAGCACGTTCGGTGGCCGTACATCATGATGCTCCACTCCACAATTCAACAGCTTTGTAACTGCCTCGCTCGTTTCCGCAGCCAAATCCCGTCCCATGGCCAACATCAAAGCCTTGCATGCTTGCTCGCCTCCCCATGACATGAGCAACATGTGAACTATTCTGACTCCGACATCTAGAAAGTAAGGGCGGACGAGAGAGATATTCCCAAGGTAAACTGGTACTGGTGCAAGCTCTCCTTGAACTTCGCAGTGCCGGTAGACTACGCCTTCGTGCTTTAACATTGCTTTGAATGCTACCACAGTCCCTTTTGCAACGAAAGTATATCCATACGATTTCAGAGTCAATCTGAATAAAGCACCACGACTCCCTTGTTTTTCAAGTGGTTCGCATCCACTATCGGGGTCTTGGGCGAGTTGGCGTGACATTTGTTTCGCAAGGGACTTCCGACCCAAAGCATGGCGAATGCCATCTCCATGAGCACGATGTGTGTTGACATTTGGACAAGCATCGTCCAAAGGACGTTTTCGAACAAGTCCTAGCAAGCAGGCACGTGTGCAGTATCTTCGGTGGCGAACATCGCTCTCTTCAACCACTTGTGATGATTTGATAGATCGCATTTGTCCCGTACCAGACTGGCGCGTACGAGCCCTTGACTTGCTTGGTGTATCAACGTCTGAGGTCTCATCCGATGAGCCACTCGGACTCTGTGGATCTTCGTGCAAAATTATCTCGGCAGAGCCACAGCTATTCCTTGACTTTCTAGGTCTCAATATAATCGGTGACCGCTTGAAAGGATGGATTCGCGCATGAAATACCGAGGATGGTGGAGTCAAGTTCTTCTCTTCAGGGGGTATTTGTCGTAAGATTGCTTCGTGATCGATCACTGCCTTGTAGGCATTCTCCAGCGCGTGATTTCGCCATTTTTGGCTGCGAGGCTTCGAGTCTAGTGCCATCAAGCAGAAGGTTAAGGTCTGGCTGACTGCGGTACGACACAACAATATGTCGGCTTCGTCTTGAGCTTCGGCTTCGATGTTGGGTTCAGCGAGGTGATAATAAAGCGTATCTGGCTCATTTTCCCTGACCTGAAGGAAGACATCGGCTTCTCCTGTAACCAATTTGCTGTACTCGAGGCCGTTCTCAATCATATAAGTATATGTTTGCGTTAGAGCTGCTGCCGTCAACCACTCAGAGTGGTACACAAACTTGTCCTCCGGATCGGTGGGTATTGTGATCCGATTGATGACATCCTTCGGAATGTCTATAGATCCTTTGTCAGCTCGCAAAAGTCCAGCCCGCAGATTAAAGACCGATAGCTTGTGAGACGGTTTGTATTCCACGACCATACACAGGCTCCGTGTGCCATCTGCCTCCTTGTATACGCAAATCTGATCGGCGTTTCGCGGCTTTGGATTCGAGCTTGAGGCTTGTCCTTTGTTTGAGATGCGGAGATCTTGCAGACTTTGCTGGACCTCTTCGTTGCTATCACTGAGGGTGTTGGCGTGGTTCTCGAAAATGATGCCACCGCTTAAGTTGAGCTCACGGCGAGCCTCTTCTATCAGTTGAAGGCGGGAGATGATGTGCGTTGTCGGTCGCTCAACGGCTAAGCGCTGATATGCCTCCAAATCCTTTTCGCTTGCCAGTGGCCGGTCGCAAAGGTCTTGCCCAAGCTCTGTGAGGTATTGGATTGAGCTGAAAAGTCCTGCGTCTCGTGGTATGTATTCACAAGTTCTTTCGAAAAGCTGCTGCTGCAGTACTGGAAAGGTCGTCCAAGGCTTCAACAGGGTCGGGCAGGGTTTGTTCTTGGGGTTGGTAATCGAGCCCTGTGTGCTGAGGCTCTTGTCTGTCTGGATACGAAGTGGTTTCGAGAGAAGTGTATGGCAGGCACGTATGTATTCTTCGAATGTTGTGCGTCTTGTCCTCTCTTCCTGTTCTTCTGCGCGCCTTCGCTCCTGTTCTGCCCTCTCGTCGGCCTCCTTTCGATTTCGCTGCTCGTCCTCCGCACGTCTTCGTTCTCGTTCTGCACGCTCGTCGGCTTCCCCTGCACGCCTTCGCTCTTGCTCTGCTCGCTCATCTGCTTCTCGAAGCAGTTGCTCAAGGCGCGCAAACTCTGATTCCCGCCTTGAGGACATTCTGTAGAAGTAGGGTTGTTATTGAGCTCGAATGTGATGACGATATTTGGAAGACGCATCAATTGGGCGAGACCGTTTCATCCATTGTCTAGGCAACGGGAACGGGAGAACCTGTGGCCGAGCTACATGCGCATCGCTAGAAAGCCAATCAATTAATCAAGGTCGATGCCTGGATTGATACTTGGATGCAATCCTGACACAGTGTTCTCCACTCATGCGAAAGGATTTTGCGGCCGTTGGCGCATAGCTGTGGAAGTACAGTACCTTTCGTACATTGTGCAAATTCTGGAGGGTGGCTTGGATGATGAAGTGGTGCCAGATATCCTGCGTGGATCCCAAAGAGCTAAATTTCTGGAACCTTTGCGACGAGCCTGAAAGACATTTCAGCCCAACGTCTTCTCGGCCACTATCGGGTTGCTGAGCAAATCACATGGTATCGAGCCCCACCACTTGCAGTCCTGCAAACAATTCTTCCTGACGAATATCCTGATCAACCTCTCGAATTGCAAGCAAGAGATCAAACATCATCCAAGGTCATTTCTGAGCGACAGCGATGACTCAGTTGTTCTGCCTGACCAGCTCTGCCCAGCTCCGCCAATAGACGTCGTTTCGCCTTCGCTGAGGGACAGCCGTTTGTGCCCTATTTCCATCGCAAGTCGACATCAACGGCCCCGCTAAATATTTCATCAGATTCGTTTCTGAGCCCTTTGCGCCCACGGTCTACTCTCCGGCATTTCGCATATCGAGCGCGACAAAATCTATCAGAGTGCAAACTACTTGTCATATCAACTTCATCTTTGTTGGCCTAGGACAAGAAAAGGTAGCATATCTTGGCTACTCTCAAACCAGAGGTAAACTTCCTAGACCTCGGCTTTGCAATATATCATGAGCTTACTTGCAATAGACTTCCACCCTTTCTTATAACGTCTCCTCCGTCGTCTCTGTACACCTACCCAAGATTTCGAAATCTGCGAGTTAGTATACCCTATACACCAGGACATACCACCTATCGTCAAAACTTTGAGCAACCGCATTAGCGGACGGCAGAGGCAATATCAGAGTCAAGCAAGGCGGTTCCCTTGTATCTTCGACTTCTCCTCTACAGTCGCTGGCTTGCATTTTTCAAAACGAGACGGGACTTGTGATCTCCCAGTCATTGGTGGGCATACAGGAGGGAGCTTAGGCAACACAATAACACACAACCGTTAATCATGTCCGCGAAAGCCGCGAAGGTCTGTCACATCTCTTCTCACTGCATATCAAAAGCTAAACTTGTAATATCTAGCGTGGGGAGAAAGCACTTCGAGGAGAACAAGAGTATCTGCCAAATTATTATTTTGAGGAAGCAGAAGAGACAAGGTGGTTGACAGGTAGAGGCGAGGAGATCATGATCTATGATCCAGCAAACGTGGCGGATACTACAAAGAGATACACAACGGTTGACGCCCTAGAAATTCCCAAAGGGTATGTGGTCGAAGTTATCCGGGCCTGGGTGAAGATGGGGAGGACCAAGTAGGCTCCACCATCAATGCCACGTTTACTCGATGTCCGTCTTTACGGCCAAGCCATATGGTGATGGAAATATCTTGGTTCGGGTCCCGCGGTATCATTGTAGTCCAGCAATTTGTTGTTGATTCTCCTAGCTCCCTTTCCTTTTTCCATTGATTGCTGCTCTGAATTGCATTCGAAAGGAGCTCGCCAAAGGATGATACTTGGCTGATCGGCCCGTTTGAGTACATGCGCTCGATTTCTATTATGATAATGATTAGCAGTAGACTTTTGCATAGCAAATGTAGATATTTTAGTTGTCTTGTTCTTGCTTACGCCTGCCTGTCTGCACCCTGTAACCCCGACCCTGCGTTGGATCTGTCGTTTAATCAGCCTTGTCGGTGCAGAAGAGTAGTATTATATACCGCGATTGAAGGATGGTGCAATAAGTGCCATTTCTTGTAGACTTGGCAATTGAGCTATTTTGAGGTCAGTGTTGCGAACAGTTATAAGATGATTGTCACATACTCATCCCGGAGGGATATTGGCCATATAGAGTCTGAGTACCCAACTCGCCAATCTGCACTGGTGGCAGTGGCACAATCTCCCGTGCAGATCCGTCAATCTCGCCCAATCTTCGACGACGTCGGCCATGACGCTGGGAGATTTTTGCTGCTCACTGGTCAGTCAAAACCTTCAGAAAGAACGTGAAGTTGGCTGTACCGCGAAGATTTCTAAACTCGACACTCATCGACCTTTCTGCTTCCAGTTCGTCCATAATGTCGACTATCTCCTCCGGCCAATCCTGCTCCTTCTCTTCTTTCAGTAGCTTAATGAGGCCGTCAAAAACGTCCGTGCTTGATTCTGTCCAGACCTTGGTAGAGTAAGTCGTTGAGAGGGCGATTACAGCGTCAGGGTTGCTTTCACCGAGACCGCGGATGGTGTTAATCCTGATGAGGTTCGTTACCATCACTGCCTTAGCGCTGTTGCTTTTGCGTTCTGTCTCTCTTGGTGGTCCGAATATCATCCTAAAGTTCGCCTTTACGGTCCGTGGCGAATCCAAATCGGAGGTATCTAGTATCTTTCGCTTGGCTGAGTCTGATTGGGTTTTGAGCGTGCGAACCTTATCTTGGACGTGTCCCTGACTTGCTGCTGCAGCGTCCGTGGCCTCTTGTCGGATCCTGGTCACAGCCTCGATCAATTTTGAAGTCCATACGTCAATCTCATTAGCTTGGCTTGTCGCAAGATCCGCCGACTTTGCAAAATGCACCGACATCGTGCCAAACTTTTTAGCTTGTTTCGTCAGTGTTGAGATGACCTGAGTACAAAGTGTTAACTTGGTTGCCATCTTTGCAGAAGATAGTTGCTAAGGTCGTTTTTTTGTGGACTTGCAGGTTTCCAGAAGTTGGCGACCAGTCTGTAATTTAGTTTCCAGAAGACTAGGAGGGAATTTTCGTTGAGGGAGGGCAGCAGCGGTGTTTGAACAATTACTTTCCAGAAACCTTATGAGGGGGCTTTGCCTTATTATCGAGGAGCGGGAGGTTAGTGGTTTTTAAATAATTACTTCCCAGAAACTTGCAAGGATTTTGGATCTCGTGGAGTGGGTGAGAGGTTATTTAAAATAATTAGTGTCCAGAAACTCCGCTCCACATTCGCTTGAGCCAAGCTGTGATCCGTCCCGTCTCCTTGACGCCACCAACTCTGGAGGCGAATCAAATCTGCACTCGTTCGTCCGTTCTGGAAACTAGAAATAGGCTTCAGCTACCAACATCAACGACATCCTCGAACCCTGAACTGACCAACCACGTTTATCATTATTTTGTATGTCAGCCCCAAATACCTTTTAGTTTTCAATTCTGCACCCGCATGTAAGGCGCTTACTATTCATAGTGAGCTTCCCCTAGCAGCCTCAGATGAATTTAAAATATCGTCTCCCCGCGTTGTCCGCATGATAAACCGATCCACGTTCGCTTACGCCAGGCTGTGATCCGTTCCGTCTCTGGAAGCCACCAACTCTAGAAGCGTATCAAATCTGTTCGTTCGTTAGTTCTGGAACCGAATAAAAGCCTAGCTGCTGGTATCAAGGAACATCCCTGGACCCGACATTCTTTTCAAATTCTTGCACTCGAGTCATACCCATACCCCGTGTTGCTTGCATGATAAATCGATCCAGCCATCCATGATCATTCATAGGCAAGTTGCCACGTCCCTGAACCTTGTGCCTCAACTACCCTGGGAAGATACCAACCCCCGATGTCATTTTCCAGTATTGCCCTAATCCAATGGGGATCTTAGGAATCGAAGAGTATCACACGAAGACGTTCCTTTTTTTTCGAGAACCATAAACTCTTCCAATATGCACGGTGCGAACGCTATCAATGCTCCAGACCAATGTCTTGCTTCCCCCACGCCGCCTCATCATGTGTCGGCGAAGCCAGCTTGGCCATTCAAGAAGCCAACACTTTCCACACCGGCATGCTTAGGTGACTTCTTTAAGCCTAATCCGTTTTGTGAGACCAACACCGTCAACATAATGCCGGTTTCTTCTTCCTAGTTGCAGCAAGATGCAGGGCATCTTGATCAGGAATTGCACGGTCAAGGAACATATTGGAGCGGATGAAGCTGTCCACATGGCCCCAGTCTTGACCACTTGATTCTGATTGATAGGTCCCAAGTGAAAATTTTCGATCCGATGAGACGGCTAAATGAGAAACCGATGTGTAGTTTGTTGCAGAAATATATATGCGAATTTTTAGTGTAAAAATGTATATAAGGGGGTGAATTCCTCATAAGTTTAACCACTCACTTTCTCATCTCTCTTAATTCTTCAAGCATCTTCTCAAACATCACACTTCTACATATATATTAGAGCTATCTACCAACCCTCCACGTAGACAATGGCTCCAACAGACACAACCGCAGAGCCGAAGCAGCCAGAGCCACCCAAAGTCGACCACAAACCTGAGACTGCCCATAATCCGTCCCCAGACTCATCTACTGCCGATCATCTTCAGCCGACCACTGGTGGATCAAGTAATCTCACAGACACGGATATGGAGGAAACTCTTCAAGCAGCCCCCAGTTTGGAGTACGTGTCCAACGGAGCGCTGATAAAACACTGCTAACGAATTCCTCAGCGAAATCGTTGTTGATGAGCGGAAGTGACTATGACGAAAGGAGTAGGAAATAACGTCGGATAGCTGGGCTGAGTTGTTGAATTTAGGATCTTACTATTTGGGTCTTTCTAGGTTTGCTTTGAATGTATCAAATCGTCCACATATAGTAAAGTTCGAGCACGGAAATCCATGGTGTAATGCAACCTTCGAGATAATCAAAATAACGGTGTGCCCCAGTGAACGCTTATGCAAAATACTACTTTTCCAATCTACCTTTAATCGAGTACTATATGCATCATCAGTGATCCGCAAGTGACTTCACAGGAGTGAATCGGCGAAGCCAGCGTTGCCCTTTAAGTAACTAACACATCATGCGGCAACCATGGGCCGTCGGTTCATCCAAGGGACAACACCGCTGAATTTCCTTAGTCAACTATCCCGCGTTGGCCGCGCGAGAATGGACCTCCGAATTGTAAGCTACCGGTTCACCCAAGGATGGAATCAGCTACCTGAATCATCCATCTGGCGTTGGTTTCCCAAGATAGATTAGACTCACTCCTACCGTGAAGTATGGAGAGAATCGATGAATATAAAGGCGCGGATTTCCCCTCGATATTAACCACTCTTCTTTAAGCAACTTCTGTACTTTCGTACCAAGTCATCCCAGAGCCTAGGCCATCTGCTAATAGCAATGCCGAGTTACTGCCACCACTCTTTCAATCTCTTGAAGTCCGAGTCGACGCTCATTCAGTGGGTTTGCAGCTTATGTCATAGTGGGCCACATTGGTACATCTTTGAGTGCAAGTATTGCAAATTAAAGACCTGTCGGCCCTGTGCGAACAAGACTTAGCTTGAGAAAGAGTACGTTGCTATCCTTTGTCACCCTCTAGCCTCTGGACAGTGCCTAACGATCTCAATTAGCATTTCTTGAGTGGCTTTGATATTTACTCTCGAGCACCTTAGCTCACAGCTTGTGAAAGCACATCTGCCTGTCATGACCGGAGAATCGGTAGCATCTGAGCTGTAAGTCTTCAGAAATATGTAACTTCCTGTTATCTAATAATTAACCCTCGCAGTGTAGACAAGGAGATTCATTCCTCTAGAGACCGTCCCGCCTTTGTTTGATGAGGATGGATGGGAGCCCATTGGAATTTTCCGAGACTCTGATTCTGACTTGTCATCCTTACCTTAAAGAACCTACCTCGTTTCTGTCACCCTCCTTAGGAAATACGACTAGAATAAGGAGCCCATATTGCTGAGACAACTTCCACAGTGACTTCGCCAACCTTATCCAGTACTCAAATGCATCCTCTGCTCTTGCACGCACCTCCTCCGGGCTCAACTGCTCACCTCTCTCACCACTCCGAGCCCTACCTTTCACCTTTGTTCCCTTCTCAACTTTTTTTACCCTTCGCTACCTTTCTTCCCCTTGCCACAACTCCATCTACAAAGAAGTCATACATTCGCAAATGTGGCTCTACCAAAGCCCCTCCCAATCGTATCGGAGGATCTTGAAGCATTTCACCCTTGATATCTGGAAACATGTAATTTACACTTTCTTTGCGGGCTTTGTCAGTATCATTCTCACCACTTCCACGTGCCTGTATACCATCGATCTTCTGTTTGATTACTTATCGGTGAAACTCGTTGTACCCTAGCGACGTAAAAATTGGATTGGACTTTTGCTTGCGTCATACCACTAGGAAGGTTCGCGTGATTGATCTGCGAAGAGCCCATGGACCTTTCACTTGAAGGGTATTTTTTGGCAGCTTTCGCTCTGGCACTTTGTGAATGTCGAATTCCTCGGAGTTGTACGAAATATGCTCTGTTACGTCTCCCGTACTAGAAGGAAGGATAAATCATGTGATGGGCCACATGACAAAATCCTAAGGAGGTACAGGCAATAAAGTTTAGGCTCACCGCCCTATTCTGCCCACACAAATTGCCCCACCAAGATCAACTTTCTCGTATACAACCCTCTTCTCGCGGCCAGCGTCTCGCTGCCAACACATCAACGCACCAAGACCTGCCTTGTGAACAAGAGGGTGGAACACCATCTTAAAGTTTCAAAGACCCTCAAACCCCCGATCAATAAGCCAACAACATACTGCAGACGAACATCGGCAACACTACCTCAGCTACGAACTACACGAACATCGGCAACACTACCTCAGCTACGAACTACACGAACAACGGAGATGATAGTGACCAGCTCGGGGGTACCTGAAAATGTTGCAGAGAATGCTCGAGCAAGCCTTGACAAGGAGATAGATCAGCTACGAGCTGAAGGGAAGCTGGATGCAGGGAAGAAAACACATGAGACCTTGAAATGGACGGATAAGGCATACGCAGCTGCTCAGGAATTTGAAAATGTATAGATTGCATAAAGCCCTATTGTGCCCGATAATGCTAACGACTACAGACCATTGACCTTACGCCTCTTAAACTCCTCGGAGTTACCATGGATCAAAGCAGTGCAAAGGGAAGGATTAAATGGGCAGGACCTATCGTGTACTCAGATGTTTTATCTGAACCCCCGACATACCAAAGCGTGGCTCCGGGGTACAGTGCGATTGGAATACTGGCACTAGGCACACTGCAGCTGCCTGAAATTGGCGAGAGTGGCAGGCAAGTGATTGAAAGTGGCTCAGTTGCGTATTTCCGCGGTTCTGATCCTGTTATATATCGTTCATGTGGAGGTGGTCGCGGGATCCTGTTTCACATCAGCATCTGATCTGCACGTAGTCCTGAATGAAGGAGTATTAACACCATCTGTGCAGATCTCTAACCGTCAGACCACAATCCCCAGATTTGTATTTGTATCGTTTTGGTCCCAAACCATGTTTTCAGCCTCTGCGTGGTGAAATTGAGGTTGACTTCTCTCCGCGTTTGGATCCGATTCCAGAGCGTCAGACAGGAAGCATGCTTTATCCAAAGTGCTTAGCATGCCTGCATCCAGAGCGTCAGACAGGAAGCGTGCGTTATCCAAACTACTGAGCATATTTGTATCCATACTCAATAAATTTGGATTTATCGTACGTTCCAGACTTGGATCCGACTCCAGAGCGTATGGCAGGTAACATGCTCTTCCCAAACTGTCCAACATATTTTTATCCATGGAGTCTGCCACTCCTTGGCCGGAACCTGATGCCGAAAGGACCTGCAGCCTTTCCGCAGAGTTGAAGTTGATGATGACTGGCTGTGCTTCACCTGACCCTTCAGGCCTTGGAGGCATGCTTGGCAGATGGAAAGAATGTCGCAAATGATCCGTCGACCATACGTCGATACCAGTGTTTTCGACAGGCCTCATAGCATTTAATATTAGAGCATCATCGGGAGTGACAGCCTCGGGAGTCTCACCAACTTGAGCCAAATTAGTACCAATATTGGTAGTCGTTGAACTTTGATTGATCTTGTCTGTGTTGCAATGTTCCATATTTTCGCCAGTCCCGGTGGAATATGCCTGCTGGAATGTCGGTGGTGTTGGCGGAGGCCACAAGCTAGGAGTACTTGAGATGTTCACTTGGGCTGGCAAAGCACTCAAGTCCTTCACTCGACGGGAAAGAGTAGCCATGTTAGGAATCAGCGACATCGGCCTTTCAGCCTCGACTGTCCCGCTGTTTATAGCTGACGGGAGCCATATCGCTTTGCATATTTCTTCATGGCTTGATAGGTGTTATTTCATGTTTGGTTTTGGAGAGTTGAAAAAATCGTACCTTTTGGCAGGGAGCATGCTACTCAGCACTCTTGTTGGATTAAAAAGTGGTACCTCCTCAAAGCCACCAGGAGCGATGGGTTCCTTCAAGGCATTCGCAACTCCCGAAGCAAATGACTCCCGCTTTTCTTCTGACATACGAGCGATACTACTCAAAAGTGTCCCTTTCACTACATCGGTGTTAGCAATTGTTTGGCCCATGAAAATAATTTGTCAATTATACCAGCAAAGGCATTATAGATGAGGTAAGCCTTGTTCTTCCATTTCGGCAGTGTTATATTCACGATTGAGTTAACAATTTGGACCAAGCCCTGCCAGTTAGAGATAGTGTGTCTCGAGGTTCCGGCAGGGAAAGCGGAGCTTACCACCAAGTCCATTCCTACTTTCGAAGACGACGTATACACGGTTCCCACGACTGAGGCACAAGTTGCGAGGTATCGCATAGACCAGATGAGGGCTCGCGACTCTTTCTCTACCTCGTCCGACAGCTTCCACAAGTGTGCTGCCAAAGTACACGCCTCGTCCTTTGGTTCAGAGGGCGATATGTCGGAGAGATTAACCAGCGTCGGAAAAATCCCCACGGACAGTTTCTTCAACCCGTTCTCTAGCCAAAGTACGGTGCTCTGAACAAGCTGTGCATCCTTTTCCGGGTCTGGGAAGCGCTTCGTCGTTGGGGGCGGTGCTGTGATCGGCTCGTCACTTGGTCCCGTCCCAAATTTTCTCTTGAGGCTGACAGATGATGCCCGCGGGTGGTTTGCTGAAAAACTTCCAACGTCGAGCGCATTGTGATTCTCGATGCTGTTGGGTTGGCTTGCTGAAAGGTGAGCCTTGACGTGGGACTTCGTATAAGCTTGAAATGTGGACTTCGCAACCGTAATACATTGCTCGGTATCGGTATTGGTAGGATGGTCCAAAGTGCACCTGCTTTCGTGTTAGATGATTCCCCTAGCCAGAGTCTGACTTACTGATGACTTGAAGAGTAGTCCCAACAAACTGATCGGTAGGAGGAATCGATGACTCTCTGGACTGTATTCTTGACAATGTCCGATGTGGTTGTATGGTCAATTTCGCAACAACAAGGCCCGTAATGAAGTTGGGACGAGAAAAATATCTGTCCAGGAAACTGTTCGAGCGAGAAGGGAGTAATTGTGATCCGGACAGCGACCCAATGCCTGCAGTGTACTGGAACGACCATGCAAATGTACGTGTTGCCATCACGAGAAATTTGTCGCTGGAAGCTTCTATGTTGTGTGGTATCCTCTCTCTGCTCGGCGAGTGTGAAGTAGGATACCGGGTCTTTGCACATAGACGAAAGGACTTGATCCTCCATGGTGGGAGAGGAGTTGAGCGAGAAAGGTCGGGAAACTGGGAGTCTTGCAGCGCAGCAGTGGTCCGCAGGGGTTGTAGACAATTGTAGACAATTGTCTACAACCCCTGTCCGCCCAGATTGCGAACCACCCGCTAGCCGGTTTGCTTTTCCGAATGAGGGCTAACTCGACAACGCCACGACACTGATTCGATTATGTTGGTACTGATCAAAATATTTTGTGGAGGCTGCTCAATCCTATTTCTAAATCAGGAACGAGAATGTGAACGATGTATAAGAAGCTGGAGAACCTGCAGGTGCCCTCCTCACTCCGCTACTATCCTGACCACTCGTCGTTGTATCTGCCTCACTTCATCCTCTCACAAGACGAGGCATCTGAATTCTGCCCTCTCACCTGCAAGTTGCCCTCATCCATCACTTCGCCCTACTTTCTCGTGCATCCTCACCCTTGACGGTGCATCTCCGGCCTTGTGGTCATGGATCCCCCGATGGACCTCACCTATGAGCCATCGACCCATGGAAGCGCTCTCCACTGGGAGGACGAGGCTTGCGAAATCCTTCAAACCTCCACGAGCACCGAAGATATCCAGCTTGTCTGTTCCTATTTCCCATTCCCACATCCCGACATTCCCTTGGCCATATTATCCAGCCGAAGGATAGAGAACTCCTTGACAGACGTCGATGTACTTGGATTGTGCAAAGCGGAGGAGACTCTCAGAAGAATAGCAACAGAATGCAATTCCCGCAGCTGGAATTGGCAATGGAGTCTCCCTTTCGCGTCTGTGGAAATGGGACCTACCAGAGCCGCCAACGACACGGACAAGAATTTGTTTGCCTTCGCCTCTAAGGTGACTTTCATGGCGCTGGAAAGAAAAGCTTGCGGCCTTTCATCAAGGGCGGTCGAAGATATCTTTGATGGTCTCACTCAGGGCCGGCTTCTACTCAACCATCGGTTCAACGACCTAGGTATACCAAAGGAGGAGTATGAAAAAGTCGAGAAAGTATGAGCTGTCAAGAACATGAAAGAACAAATTTCTAATTGCTTTACCAGAAGTTGAAGAACCCCTTGGCTCGCTGGATTTTCTCAACCAGCTTACGGAGCACCGGCAGCTCACCTTGTGCCGCTGACGCCTTCGCACCCATTCTACACCCAATCAAAGAACTGTTTGAGAATCGAGAGCTACTGCTCATCCCAATGCTTCAGCGCCTGAAGATTTTGGGCGTTCTGTATCAAGATATTCTGGACGGACTTGACCCAAGATGGGACGGCCTCGGCAATGAAGATTTCAGCTTCCTCGAAGACGTTACCAACCACACATCTCGGAAACTGGCGAGCCTATTGATTGAAAAAGACCTTTCTTGCTCGCAGGAATTGTACCCCAATGATTTTCTCGACCCCGCAGAGCTACGGAGCAAATCCCCACACTGGTCAAGCCTGGTTCATACTGTGAGGGTGTGCGCAAAGGCTCATCCTGACTTGGTTTGGCGTATAGATGAAGTAGCAAAGGTAGGTTCAATCTCTCTCCTGATATTTCTTCGCTAAACTGGCCTCGAATAGATTCTACTTTATCACAGAAACTTCTTTTCCGGAATGGCTCTAGTCTACGGCCTTTGCGAAGCAAATCATCCTCCTGCAGAACCGTGGTGGAATCGATTCACCGTTCAATACATTTGTATGGCTTACCAGGTAAGAGGTTGGTTTCTGAGATTACCTCAACGCATTGAAGACGGCGATGGTAACAAGCCAACCGGAGCTGAGAACAAGAGTGCGCGATCTTGTATAGGGGACTTGCTAGGAACTCTGTTTGGGTTGCAACAGAACATGGCCGGCCGCCTACACACCTCGGATACACTGCCTGAGCACAAAGAAGAGCTCAGCAGAGAGGAAGTCGACCCAATGGCGGGGGGGTCATGGAGGGATGGCTCAACAATGGCAGGCAGTGAAGTAGGGCCGAAAAGGGAACACGGTCAAAGAGGGGTTGAGAATGTGAGTGGTGTGGCTTCAAGCCTTGCGTTATCAGAATTTGGAAGTCCAGTTCAACAAGTCAACAACTCGAGCCACGCAGGCGACCACGACCACACAGAAGTTGCCATCGGCGCAGATGCTTATGACGTAAGGCGTTACCTTATTTCAAATGTTTGTACCGAGGTTGACTTGTTTAGGATTCCGATTTGGATTCCGCCCTGGGGCTTGAGCGCAGGTACGTGGTAATTCCAATATCAAATACCATCCAGCTGACGATCCAGGGACTCAACGGCGACTGTGTCATCAGAAGCCTTCAAACCAGTCGAAAAGCATGGCCGCAGGTATCACGGCTATCAAGAAGGGAGTGAGTGCAATTTATTTCAATGTATCTGAAAACGCTGTTAACCATGCATTTAGAATACCTACTACCCAATGATGAGCAGGAGCAGGATAGACTTGGTGAGTATTCACCCCGTCGCGTTACTTGTGTTACTTATTAGTACTACAGATCTTCAACATCATCTCTTTGGCATCACTTTAAGTAGAAGGTTACACTTGGTCCGACTTCCGGCGATACATCGAGTCCTTGACATAGGCACTGGGACAGGGATTTGGTCAATTCGTTTTGGTAAGTAAATCCTCTTCCTCGACAACTATATGCTAAACCTTCATCTTAGCAGATGAACATCCTGATGTTAAGGTTTGTGGGGTAGATCTAAGCCCAATTCAGCCACGGTGGTGCGCTTGCTTTATATTATTATTTTCGAATGAGCTGATAGTCTTCAGGGTACCGTCGAATTGCGAATTCCAGATCGATGATCTCTCACTTTCGTGGACATTTGAGTTTCCGTTTGACTTTATTTACGGCCGGATGTTGTTCTGCTCTTTCTCCGATCCATTACACGTTTTTAGGGAAGCCTTTAAAGCACTGACAGCTGGCGGAATTATCGAGATGCAGGACCTCATCTTTGATTTTCGAAGTGATGACGACTCATTGAAAGGAAGTGCGTTGGAAACGTGGGCGAAGAAAGTAAAGGAGGCATTTGGATCCAAAGGAATTGATTTGACTTCTGCATCAAGGTATAGGAACTACCTCGAGAATGTGGGATTTGAGGACATTCAACAACAGAAATTCATTTGGCCAGTAGGCACATGGCCAGATGATCAAGACTCCAAGACTTTGGGCTCGTGGTGTCGGGAGAACATCTTGAAGATGCTCTTTGCAATCTCGATCGTCCCGTTAACCGAACAACAGCACAGTATGTCTGAGGAAGCGGTCCAGTTGCTCCTAGCACGGGTACGGGAGGACCTCCGTGATCCAAAAATCCATGCTTATCTCCAAATGTAAGTACGTTTACCTTATGTGGATTCCTGCTAACACAAAACTGTAGTGTTGTTGTCCACGGCCGAAAGCCAAGACCGGACATGTTTCTTGTTTAGGGGTTGAGATATGACGGATGATCGAGTACAAACAGCACCACAGTATCTTGTACAATAATGTAAAATATACCTTTCATATGAGATTGATGTTTACTGCGCTGCTGTTCGTGCGATTTGAAACCCTTGATGAGGAAGGAAGGAGAAGACCAGGCATCGGAAGCTTCATTGGGTGCTGCGGGGTTGTGATTGTGATTTGCAGGGCGTTTTGTGGCGCTGGTGGCTTCCAAGGGTCGGATAGGTATCATCAGCCTTCCTTACTGGCCGTTTGCTTTATCTGAGGGCTTAAATAAAGCCCTTACTCTCCAAAAAGCCTGCTTGAATCGTCTATCTTTCTTCTCCTTTCCATGGATATCCGCCGGCCTCCAATTCTGTTATCGACTAGAGAACTTCAAAGGGCATTATTCAAAGCCTCCTCCTCTAAGTCCAAGCTTCATCCTTCATTCACAAGCAAAATGTGCGATTACACACAAGTCGAGTATAGGTGCGGCCATCGTCGTTATACCGTCAGAGCATGGTGCACTAATTACGAAACGACACATCGGCGGTGTCCACCATCCGTAGTAGCCGTCGAATACAGGTAGGTTGTTCAAGAACGCTAGTGACCTATATATACTAACGATCTTCTTAGACTCGATGAAAGATGTGGTAGGTTCACTTTATCAAACCAGGTCTTATCACTTGCTGATTCTTCCTGTCGAAGGGGATTGTCGTCCCCCAGCAATAGAACCGAGATGGATGAAAAACCAGACCCGGGACTAGGCCAGGAAGGCTTGACCCATAATACCGAATGTGGGAATAATTTTGCGAGGGGGGGAACAGCCATGGGCTGGTTTTCATTTACATATTTCTCCTCTCGGTTACGCTGAAGAGGAGATGGAGAAAAGAAGGGTCTCGAATTATCGTCAACTGGCATCTGAGAGGGTAGAAGATGGGTGATTGATATTTGAGTTATATATAGCATCTACGTATGCGGTACCATTTGATGTAGCCAATACAAGGAAACCAGGCGCACGGAATTGCATGTGGAGCTTTGGGGATTACCAAAATCTCCTATCCCCTTGACTGCCATAAGCACCCTCACTCCAGGGCACGTGCCGCTACGCCCGAAAAGGTATAGCGGGATCATCAGTGATTGTGTGGGGCATCGCAGCCCGAAGCGAACACTATTTGTCGGTTCTTAGGGGCTCGCTACAGGGAGCCTTACAGGGCCTTCAGGAGGGTGTTTCTGGTGGCAGTCAAGGGGATACGTTGATGCAATTGAATACCTTTCCTCGCTCCTTAATCGCATTCGACATAATAATTGGGAATTTTTGCTCGTGTCCTTTAAGCTTCTGTCAAACCCGTGTCTCACTAGAAAAACTTTCCTGCTTCTTCAAAGTCACTAGAATGTTTTCCTTCTAGAAGCAAGAGACGGGCGCGGGAATCTGCACATAAACCTCACCAAGAACCACCACTCGCTCACATTGTCGTCCATCTAGCTTTTTCAACCTGCATCCGAGCGACTGGAGCCCGCGCCAGTGTTTGCGTTGCCCACCTTCTATATAACCTTCGGCTCTTTTATCTTTCTTACGTTGAATCACCAAACATTTGTTGCTAGCCCCCCTCAGCCTCCTTGATGTCGATGCATTTTACAGATGCAATACAAGGAGGTCGGCGAGCCGAAGCTCGTTTGCCTTTCATAGCTCCAAGGCAGCAGGTTCCGCCATCCTCTCTTCAGCCTGGGCTTGCATCATCAAGCAATCCTCCTCTAGAAAACCGAAGAAGTAGGATCCCTCCACGATCTAAAAGTGGTTGCTGGTATGTGCTAGTGCCGCCCGGTTTGACACTTCTGCTGACTGGAAATTTCTAGGACCTGTCGAACTCGCAGTACTTCCCTCCCGTCCTCCTCTAAACTTCCACAATGACTGATACTACCGGTAGAGGTGAAATGCGACGAAACAAGACCAGCATGTAGAGTACGTCGATATACGATTAACATATGGGTGTTTGAGCTGACTGGGTCATAGCAATGCGTGCGTCTTGGTCACAACTGGTAACCCTCTCGTATTTTCACACGTCTTTAAAGACGCTAACAGTTTAATAAGTGACTACAACCCAAGAGTTTCTTTCAAAGACGATACACCCAGAATTCTGGAACGAACACAGCAAGTTTCTACTACCGGCAGTCATGTTTGGGATCGTACGTGATTTCTTCTTTGCCTTGTAGATATGCTAAAGCTGATAAACGCAGTAAATGCACAAGACCAGGAACCAAAAGCCCGAGTATCAGAAGATACGCTGCCTCCATTTTCAACACTGACAACCGATGATGAGCGAGAGAGAAAAGCAGAGTCGCAAGATCCTGGAACCTTCGTAGTCGTTGCAAACTTAACAAGCTTCGCGGATTTGCCTGAGTATCGAGATGAAAGCATGGAGAGTATACGACGAGGATCTGGGTATTCGGAACGTGATGGCGATAATGATGAACAAAATTCGCTATCTGGCAGCCTAGTCGAAGAGGCAGATGATCCCAATGTGAGTCTTGCCTCCACTCGAATTTGTGTGAGGTGCACTCTAGGCATGCAATGTCTGGTGGATTCTCAAAGGCATCGAATAGGTAACTCTTACTAACATTCCAACTGATAGGTGGTAATACTCAAGACTTTTGAAGATTCCTTTCGGACTACACCCGCGCAAGTTCCTTTTCGACCGGTTGTAATGCCAATAGCACCTGCAAACTCGATTTTGTCTAGCCACAGACAACTGCTACTAAGACAAGACAGGTCACATTCTGATTCTAATGCGGTGTCTCTTCTCGACGCTGCTCGTCGGGGAGGAAAGGATGCAGATCTGCTGCAACATTACCGAACGACTATTTCGCCACAGATCATAAGGATTGGGAAGTCAGAGGGAGATGAGGATATATTTGAGGCCCAGGCTCGAGAATATCCACCAGTCAGTTAAAGTCTGTGTTTTAGGAGACAAATAACTAATACCAAGTAGCTTTTCCATGCAATGATGGCACTCTCCGCTCTGAGTATAGCGCACAAGAAAAGGTCTTACAATGCTAAAGCGTTAGGGCATTATCAGCAGGTCATTTCAGCTTTGCAGACGACAATTCAAAGCTCTCAAGATTTCTACGTAAGTGCAAATCCCCTCCACGCGGTCCTGATGCTCTATACTTAGAATGAACCTCCAAGGTACAACTTTATAGGGAGTTTATTCATGTTCACTCGGCTCGAGGAAACTGATACTAATTTTCCCTTAGTCCGATGGTGCCTTGTTGACACATCTGATCTTGCTTTTCTACGAGATCACTGCACGGGAGTTCAACATGTGGCAACACCATTGTGACCAACTTCTAAGGATAATTTCCAGGCGACGAGAAGCACATAACGTTGATCGCTTCGACTTCATTATCTGGATGATCTGCTGTATCGATGTCTATGCACTTTTGAGTGCGGGTGGGACGGGGATGTTTGTCGAGGTCGTTCTCAATCAAAATATGCTGCTATCAGAGCGATGCTTGTTACCTGAGACGGCTGGGCAGCCTCAGGTGATATACCCTGAAGAACAGGCATACTTTCCAGGAATCATCGCTACCAATCAAGAGATTGTCCTAATCGCACTTCAAGTTGGTCGCCTAGGTAGAGCTCTAAGAGCGGAAGCCAGCCAAAGACGTTTTGTGGATTCCGCCCATGTCCTCGACGACACACATATTCAAAATCTCCGCCAACTGATGCTCAATTCGAGAACGAAATGGAAATCTCAATTTCCTGATTACTGGACCTGGCTAAGGACCCCGGACAACCTTCCACCTAGAGTCTTCGAGTGGGTGGAACATGTACGTTTTAGTCTTCTTAGATTCGAAGAATTTACTAACAAGTACAGTCATACCTGCTACTCCGCGTCTGTATGCTCTACACACATACCAGCATGTATTCAGGGCAGTTACACGACCTAGAGCCCGGCACCGAAGCCCAGATCGAGGCATGCTGCGCTGAAATCCTCGACGCTGTCAGCACAATACTGTCCAAAGAACGATTTGACCCGCGGTACATCGTGTTCCCGCTATTTCTAGCTGGCTTTTGTACACGGAATTTAACAGAGAAAAGTATGGCTCTGAGGCTTATAATTGAAGTCGAGAAAAATGAGTATGGAAGGGTTACTAATAATGTGCGGAGGCTCTTGCAGACTATCTACGAGAAGCAGAGTGCTGCTGTCACAAAGACGGGAAATGCGGATTCAGTGGATTGGGTAGATGAGATGGAACGGAGTGGGCAACGGCTTATTATCTACGGCTTATGAGGGCAGTTTGGTGGGTGTGCGTGGGGAATCATGGAGTACCTTAGCAACCACGTTTCGGGAAAGACCAAGAAAGAGGCAAATTAGCCGTTCAAATTTGGGGGCAGACGAAGATTGATCTCCAGCTCTTGGACAAGGTGTAAATGTCAGTGAGTGATATGATCGAGAGACGTGTGTATAGGAAGGAAAATGGAGAGAATCTATGTCATGGGTACGGGCGTGGAGGATACTGGAGGGTTCCATATATGTGGGCTCTAGCCTAGTTTTCATTAGAGATTTAATACTCGTTCTTATCAGAGATTTAATGCAATGCTTATTCGCACACGAAGTCGCGATGTCCGATTTCGCTCTTAATATTACCGAAGTTCGAAAAGGAATCCACCCACAAGATGAGTGCCCCATTCTTTTTGCCCAATAGCATGAATCGCGTTGTGGCTCCTGAACATTGTAGCTCTGGGTCGTGCTCTCATTCTCTCGCGAAAGGCTCGGTCGAGTCTTATGTGCTTGATAAGTCGGCATAAAGAGTCGAAGTGTCGCTCAAAACCTCCCTGAGTCTCACAATGGAGTCTCCGTATCTGTTGTCCACTTCTACCAACTTCGATGATGATAAGCTTGCTGAAATTTCTCTCAAATCTTTCGAAAACAATCCTCTTGTTTACCTTACATATCCTCAAGGCATTTCCAAAGAAGTGATAACCTTTCATCACCAAAGCCATATCCAGTTCACCATAGAAGAAGAGGTGGAGTTGATTATAGTTGTGGCAAACAACTTACCTGGCAAGCCAATTGTAGCTTTGGGAATCCTTTTCTATGGGCCAAAACCGCCAAAGAAAGAGCTAAGGCTTCCCGATAATGCGAATTTCGGGTTTCTAGATAAGCTCAAAGAGCAGACAAAGCGACATACGGAAAATTTTTATCGCAAAAATAAGGATATCGGATATCAGTTAGTTTTGTAACCTACATCTAGAATTGCAGCTAATAGATTCATAAAGCGTTCCACCTTATAGGTGTATTACCGGAGCATCAGAGAAAGGGGATCGGCCGGATGATAGGGAAATATGTATTAAACCAAGCAAAGAAAAGACAGAAGAGAGTGTTTTTACAGGCTACTCCTGAGGGTAGACCTTTATACTTGAAGCTTGGATTTGAGTTAAAAGCAGAAGCAAGTGTTGATCTGAAGGAATTTGGGAAGGAAGGGACATATGTTCAAAGTACTATGGTTTGGGATCCATATGAGCCACAAACAGGGGATATCGATGTTGACGGGGTTTGAGGCGGTCGACCGAGTGGAAGATAGGGACTTAGTTGTGTCAGATGTGGAGGTTCTTACAAGTGGCCCTCTTTCTGGGAATATCCTAGGTTTTAAATAATTCATCAGCTTTTCATATCAATATGTCCTAGGCCAAAATATTCACAAACCGAGAGAATGCTAATAAAACATGAGACTTACTTTGTATCAATGTACCCTAGCGTGACGCAATTTGATCGTTTCCGTGATTCGAGGCTCTAATCAATTCCCTTTGCCTAGATCCTCCTATATTCAGACCTCTGTTCACTCCGGTATTAATGGGAGATCGCATATGCCCCTCCTGCAACGTACTTAAACTCCCCCAGGTCCGAGTTTCATCCTTCATTCACAAACAGAGAATATACAACTATATATAAGTCGAGTTCGAGTGCGTTATACAGTTAGAGCATGGTGCACCAATTACGAGACGACACATCGACGGTGTACACCAGCCGTAGTAGCTCTTAAATGGAGGTGAGTTGCTATAATAGCCTGTAAGATGCACTGCTGACGAGTTTTGTAAATTAGATAAACGCTGTGGTTCGTTAACCGTCCTGCTCCATTTCACTTCTTTCAAATACACATCACTAACGCTTCCTGCTCTAGGAGACTGTCGAGAACCAGCGATGCAACCATGGATGAAATATCAGAACAAGAAGTGGGCCAAGAAGGCTTGACCTACTACACCGGATGTGGGGGGGGGATTATGTGAGAGGCGTGGGGGGGCGGGCGGGGAGGGGACGATCGCGGGCTGCTTCCTACAGAGTGAGGGCATGCACCGTAATGTCAAACCTCCTTGGTCAACATGGGCTGACAGCCAGCGGCAGTGAATTAGCAGGAAACGCCATGATAGACTCAGGGATATTGGAGCTGGCTTCATTTTGAATGCCCTATAAATTCACTTGAGACGGAGTTCACGAATTATACCACTATTCAAGACTAAGTGAGAATCTGGAGAAATTTAATACAGTCTATCCAAACTCTACATTTCCTCTATTACCCCAAAATGAATATTCCAGTCATTTGGCGGTTACTGACCGACAAGAAGAGTGGCGACCAGACCTAGGATACTCCAAACGCAGTAGGACAATGATTGACGTTCTCTCATCGCTATCTAGTAGAACCAGAGAAGGTATAGATAGATTAAGTTGTACGAGGTGGCCAGAAGGAATTTTCGAATTGCTCGATTGTCGCTACGGAGGGAAGCCTCTCTACGTGCACGTTTTAGGCTTTGGTGGACGTTCAAGAGCTATCTGACAAGTCATTAGTAGCTGACGTAGCATAGCCTAGAATACTACGTGAGTCTTACATCCGGCAGTCCCAACTGAATTGCTTGAGGCCCGAGCGATGGAGATATTGCCGTAGAGCCTTGAACCTTCCGCAGTGCACTTTGGCGATATACTGATTTCCTTGCTTTACTCGATGGAACACATTCCTCTTCACCTTTTCGATTGCATCGAGTTTTCTTCTTGCGGCACTGATTACAGGCCTTTTTAGCACGAAGGGGTAAGTCCGATTGATTTTCTTTCAGATATGCAGAGTTGGTGAAGTGGTTCATCATCGAGATGCCATCAGTCTTCGAGTTGATAGTCTGTACCGGTGGTAAGCTATGGTTGAGATAAACAGGAAATATAACATTGCCAGGCCATGTGTCGACAGGTATAAGCGGCATACTGTCGATGGAGGAGAAGGTATTAATAGGTGAGTATTGATCATCAGGTAGATTATCGTTGAGGTAAGTAGAGAAATCGAAAGTGTCTAGCCATTCGTCGCTGGGAAGATATAGCCTTTTGACGGCATTCGAAGACATTGAGTAGGAATAGTGAAAGTGATGATATTAGGATGAAGAAATTATCTGAGAAAACGAAGGAAACGGATTCTAGGTGACGCTTTTATATGTAGCTTGCTATGAACCGTGTCCTTGTGGATACCATGCTGACAATACACGACGTCATCTCGACGGGAGGCGTTTGTGGGGACAGATAACGAGACCATGGGAGGCCAAGAATAACAGGCCTGTGGAGAATCAAGCATACAAAGAATACGAGGCCGGGAATGAGAGGCGTTTGCAGGAGCAGATAACTTGTGTGGTTGAAAGAGACCACCTCGCTAAAGAGACTACCTCGCCAAAGAGACCACCTCGCCAAAGAGACCACCTAAAAAACAGAAGATATCTAATCAAACAGAGCCAAATTCGACACCTTACTAACCACTGTCTACAACAATCAAGGCTGAGGCAACAGGGAACCCGTGTGTGGTATTATAAAGAGGTACGAATCGGAAGACCATACCTTGAACGACACAGTAGCCGTCGCAAGGGCGATGCAAGGACTTGAAGATTATAAATAGTACCTGCCAGCTCGATTTACACTTTCCTCCCCGTGCTTAACCCAGACGTTTATCTCCGATACAATTACGATAGCTCCTACGCTCAACACCACTCACCCACACGAACAATATGAGCGCACCACCCCTCGGCGAAGCAAGCCCAAATTCAGTGGGTGCCTCTTTCTACGTAAGTCAAAATCCAAGCTAAAAGCAGATGTCTACTAACGGGGAAGAATTCCACTGATCCGGCATACTTTCCCCATAAGACTACGCCCGAAACAGCGGAAGATATAGCGCCACCTTTGAACAGGTGAGTTCACGGTACCGAAGACGTTGAGAGGGTAATAACCATGCCTAGTGACACTACACCGGGTCTACTAGATATCCATTTTGAAATGGGTGCAGACGTGGTGAGTGATCCATTCGACTCTCTACTTTTACTTCCATGCCTAACAATCACCTCAGGACACCCCAGACCCCTCGTACATTAGTGAAGATAGCCGGTTTAGTCTCCTCTGTGGTAAGTCCCTGTGGATCTGCTATATTACACCCAGCTAATCTAAGAGCAATCGAAACTCTCTTTCGAGATATAGCAGCCAAATCTTTTGGCTCTAGTACTTCTATTCCGCAAGAAACACTCAGGCTTCTACCTAGCATACTACGAACTCTGATCCGTCAGTATTGTCCTTACAATAGCTATTTCTCCGCTTACCTCCCACATTAGAATTTATTCGTGAGCTCCAAGCTAACAATAGCCAACTCCATATAAGCAATGCACGGTTTCAGGCGAGTCAGGAAAACGGTCAAACCAGAGAGCAGGAAATGGAAGGCAAGATGACTATTTATCGCCCTTTTGTCTCCGGACTAACAAAGCCCAAAGCTCATATAGGTGTTCTCCAGGGAGAAATTGAATTAGTCAAAGGTATGAACAATAAGCCCGCGAGTTCGATAAGGCTACTGATACAATAAAGACGCGAAAATGGGGTTGGAATGTGAGTCTTGCGTGCTTCTTCGGTCTGCTAGTTATATTAATACGATTTAGTCAAAATTAATGAGCTAAGGCGGGAGATGCGCGAGGTGGAGCAATCATACAAGAACATCCAGGCGCAAAGGGACAGTCTGAAGGCAGAACTGGAGCAGCTTGGGTTTAGAGCTATTTTGGACTTTAGCACAGAGGGCTCGAGCAAGAAACGCAACCGTCAAGGTAATAGAAGGGATCATCGCAGCTGTTTACAGTAGCATTATTTCTAAACAACTGTTATGTGCGATATAGAGCTCTCTAGCAATCATCTCATCTTAAATAGCATCTTTTACATTATACTTAACTATCTACTATTCGCATCCACCGCACCGAATCTCGCTCCCGCTCCTACGCCATACTAGCCTCCATCTGTGCAAATCTCAAATTCAGATCATCTAAGGCCGCTTGATTCCAGTCAATCTCTTAAGTGTTAGTGACAACTAGGTCCACTACATTCGTGTCAGCTATGAGAAAAGAGATTAGGTCATGTCGCTCGCCTTACCATTTGCCTTTTCCATCACGGTCTTGCTATAGATAGAAAGACGTATATAGAAAGATTCTTAGTTAAATAGTTCATCATGTCGAAAGGAGGCGAGGAGCCGAGGTGTCGGTGATTGCAGAGAGATGAAAACCGACGGTCACGAGAAAGAACTAAGGACCATAAGCATATCCAATTCTAATCAGGCCAAGTCGCACCCTACTCCTCCTTTATGAACTGAGCATACAGGCGCGGGACTGCAGAGTCGGGGTTAATATCGATATATTAAGCGTAGACTACAAATCAGATGTTCACTGGCAGCACCACCAGATCTCCATACAATAACGTGGAGTTATAGATATAGCAAGTGCGACCCGACCCCACTCCGAGGGCACAAGCAAGACTTATATTCTCATCTGGAAGTACCAATCAAACTTGTCAGGCGAATTTAGCCTGCGCGATCTAGGATTAAGTGATTGAGCTGTCCGCGGTGGTAATTAGGAATCTCATGCACTGCTTTATTCCACGATGATACATGCTGTGAAGCGATCCGTCATCCACATTCAAACCGGCTCGAAAGAAAAGCCTCTATACCTTTCAGGTACTCGCATGTGATAATTGAACGTCAAGGTAGTGCACACGACATATGATATTCCTTTTCCACCCACAATGCTCGAAACTCGATGAATCTATAATCGGTGCAAACCAGCTTTTGTAAAACTAAAGGGCTCATCAGCCATGCTTCATAGCTGTGAACCAACACAGTAATTATATACTGTGATGTTAAAATATTTAAGTTTAGATAGCTATCATCGAAAGACGTTCCATTACTCGCTTCGATACTCACATAACGCTGCGTCAACAAATAGGAGAATCTCCCCTAGCCATTCGAATATTGCCCTGCTCTTTGCCAAAACTACAAGCGTGAGAATGACGATTCCTTTCTCTTAAGAAGCTAGTCATGACGGATGATGTCTAGTGATCCTTGGGTCCAGAACAAGTTTGAGACGAAAAACTTTCTTGACATGCCATTAGCGAGCCCGTAAAGAGGGCTTCGAGCACCGTTTGCGTCTCTACCACATTGATTCCTATGTCTCCCAAATCATTGGTTTTCGGATTTGGAGCTCGTCTCCCAACTATCTTGTGAATGCTCTGGTCCTTAAACAGCTTCAAAACATTCAGAGCATCTCGGACATCCGGACCAGCGACTTCTAACGCTGCAAGAGGGTCGTAGGGCACTACCAAGACGTATTCGAGTACCTCGGAACCTTTGGGGTAGGGCTCGTCTTCAGTGTGGCTTAGAAACCAGTTGGTCCGAGTTTCTAAAAACCATTTCTCATCCATGTGGCTTCTGAAGCGTCTTTTCTCATCCCCCGAAGCTTCGTAGTACTTAAGATCCAGATCAACTTGGACCTTGTAAAGGTGTTTGCCCAGCACATGCCCCGTGGTAGCCATATCCTTGAGGACTTTTGTAGGCATAGCAGAAGCAACCGCAGCAACTTTTGTAAATACGACGGAGGGAATCTTGTTGCGGCACATAAACTCATGGAATGCATTTGCCGAATCCATGTCGAAGCCTCCATTGTTGTTTGCCATCGGGTCCGCAATTATGGTGTAGCAAGAGTTGGGAAGGTTGGGTTCCACGGTATAACCACCCTGAAGAATGACTCTCGAAGTGACTTTTACAAAATTCTCGGGTTGAAGTTGAGCAAATGTCCAGATATCAGCGAGTGAAGATATGAGTAGGAAAGTCAGCTTTTCCTCCGGTTTAGGGTCCCTAGGTTGTCCCTCTGGCGTCTCAACTCTGCTCTTTACAAGTCTGCTAAGAAGACTAATGCCTGACTCGATCTCCAAAGGGTTTCCCGGATCGCTTTTGGGCTGTCCATATGGGGTGAAAACAACGTTTTCGGCCATGAAGTCGCAATCAAACTCGTGAGAGTGTACTGGACGAGACTTGGTCGTGGCCACCTCGCCCCAAGCTATTGGTATATCCCCGCGGCCAAGAGAGTCTAACGCTCCTCGTCCAAAGCGGGCTCGCTCTTTCGCTGGCTTTAGGTTTGCAATGTAACCCACAATACTATGTTATGTTCAAGTTAGTTCATGAATTCTAATACTGAAGCGGAGTGAGAACATGGGTGGTGTAAAGTGCATCAAGTAGGAAACAAGTTCGGGGCGATTTAAGAAGATGAATCTTGACGTACTTGATCAAACCGATATCATGAAACGGGTCAAGCTCAACCATAGCTAACAAATCATCCAAATCCGCTGCGAGATCTGTCACAACTACCACATTGGGCGATGCTTTCGTGTGCGTGATCCGTTGAGCCATGACTTGCAACAGAGTTTCGTAAACCTTTCGCCCCTTAGCGTCAAGGCCGGTTGGTATCTCAGGCTTGGTTCGTGGTGTATCCATAGCGGGAGGCTTTTGAGTTTGGAAGTAAGGAAGAGGAGAAGGTGAAATGCTTTCTTTCCGATGGTAGAAACACGATACTTATAGTCATCTCCCCCTCGCTGGGCAGTGCTTCTATCATTAACCCGGTAAGTTAAAAACGGGTCGCCCCATTGCACGCACTCGGTGAGGATTTGTGGGCCGCAATTTTTCAACGACACTACTTGGTGGGTAGCTAGGGCACTTGTACTCCATAGGCCCCTGGGCACTGGCAAGTTGCTAAAATTGCCACCCAGTCGTCCTGGTCTTGGTCTGCGCTACTTGGCCCTATTTACCACAGCCGAACGCAAGCACGGCTAAGGCTGTTGGTCTAAAGGGGGAGTTCGATTTGGATAGTTCAACATATCAAAAGGAGGCGAGGAGCCGAGGTGTCGGTGATTGCAGAGAGATGACGGTCACGAGAATCTGCTGAGGATCATAGGAATCGTTTATCACTTCTATTGCTTATTGCTAAGAAGTTGTTCGCCCTCTCTTTTTCCAAAGTTGTTGCCTTTGTTAGACATTGTTTCCCCTGACATCTTTGAGATTCACCTCGTCATCGCCTCAAAAAGTCCCTCCACTAGTATAGATACAAACACAAAATCTTACACTAGGATTCTTATCGCCGGTTCCAGAAGAAAGGGGGTGATGAAATTCATCATCGAATTTATCTCCAGGTGAGTGATAGTGCCAACCTCTCAGATCATCCTAATCAATCAATTGACCCGGGGTGTCTACAAGCTTCACAATGATATCTCCATCAATAATTGCCTTATCGACGTCCTGGAAGAGCTTTCGCGGTGTTTTATTCTTCGGGAGTCTTCCTTTGACCTTATAGTCAACGAAATCTTTCCAAGGACCTTCATTGTATACCGCCTCGTCCCGGATGAAGTATGTTTGGACGCCAGCGGAAGGATCTGTAACAATATCGGCAGGGTAGATGCAGCGATGTTCGCTATTAGTGCCGAACTTGTACTTAATAGCTTCATTAACAAGTCGTGTCAATCGATTTTCTATCTCTTCGATTGTGTTGGAAAAGGTTACCATAGTTGACGATTTGAGGGACAGCAGAATTTTAGATATTCAACCGCTGCAGAAGGAAATAAACGTGAACAAATGCTGGTACAGTAGTACGCACTTAGTTTTGGACCAAAGTTCTCGTGTTTGTATCAAACTTTTTATTGCCATTTCAGAAATGTTGTCCGCTGGTAGATACTTTGATGAATGGCCGTTAACCCGTACTTTCAGGCTGAGCTCACTACCCCGCTTTTAGTGCCACGCCTCAAAACCCCACTTCGGTGACCACCCGCTTCGGTGACCACCCGCTTCAGTGACCACCCCGCTTTAGTGACCACCTCGCTTCACACTAGGTGGCAAAACAAATTTGTAAACACTCCAATGCTAGTAATTCTATACAATCCATTAATCTGCCCATTTTCTGAGGCACATCTAAACCTGGCTTTCGTCCCCAGATATTTACAAACATCTTCAAAGAAAACTAGATTTGGCAGTTCCAGGTCTTTAATACTTATATTATGGCAATCACGCCCCCTGTCGCAAAAATGAACCTCGCTAACAGAGTCCTACTAGCATGTGCTGTAAGTTAGGCTTCTTGATCTTATTTCTATATACTAAGAGAATAGGTCCAATGTATAACTGAGTTGACTACTAAATTGCCCAGGATACTGGCAACTGAACCGTACATGTGTACGGATCAACAGATGAGTGATAGTCTTGAACTCTGCGTGAGTGGGACCTG
The DNA here is from genome assembly GCA_020747065.1 of Cadophora sp. MPI-SDFR-AT-0126. Taxonomy (NCBI): domain Eukaryota; kingdom Fungi; phylum Ascomycota; class Leotiomycetes; order Helotiales; family Ploettnerulaceae; genus Cadophora; species Cadophora sp. MPI-SDFR-AT-0126. The sequence continues at coordinate 391,136 of JAGMVK010000023.1, read as the reverse complement.
CACGATCAAAGAGGCTCTTTATAGGTCTGTTTTCATGAAGCTTTGGGAGGATAACTGATATCATTAGCGACTAAATGCATTACGGAAAGCATCTGTAACCGGCTACTACGAAACAGAACTAATATTATTTCTATCACTGCAATCGCTGGAGTGTCCCTTGCTTTGCTAGCCGTAATGCTACGCTTCTTGTCGAGGATGAAAAGTCGAAAACCCGGAATGGACAACTAGACTATGATTATTTCAATAGTATGAATGCCTAGGCTCGAAATATATACTAGTAATGACTTTTTCCTAGTAGGGATTTATGATTCCGCTCTCTGCAATAGCTATCATACGTATATTAATAAGGATATTACACGTTCCCGAATTAAAATTTGCTAATATATTAACGTAGTTGCGAATCATGGACTTAGAAAGGATATCTGGTCTGTGCTGTTTGAGAATATAACTCATATTCTATATGTAAGTCTAGATCAACTTCGTGATTATTCTAAACTTGTTTAGATATTTTACATCAGCGAGGTGCTGTATCTTAGGAGTTCGACGATGATACGGGTGTCGATACTATGTCTTTACCTTCGAATTTTCTCCCAGGGACTGCCGAGAAGAATAACGCATGTCGCTACGGTAGTAAATCTTCTCTACGGCACGGCTTTTATTACTGCTTCAATATTCCAATGCATTCCAGTCCACGCCGCTTAGACGAGATGGGATAGCACGGTTCCGGCTAAATGCATCAATGCAAATGCAGTCGAATGGACAAGCGCCGCAATCAACATTATTCTTGATGCAGTTACTGTTATCCTCCCATTACCAGAGTTGACAAGACTCGTGATGTCATAGGAACAAAAGATTCATATATTAGTCATGTTTAGCCTCGGATTTCTGCAAGTACCTAAGAATCAAAGTTTCAAGACTAGCCTCTAATATAGGAACAACTAGAGTCACTATCGTTAGCACATTGCAACTAACATCGCTGGTCAAGTTCGCAAACACTCATAACATAACTTGTAAGTTCCTTTTGAAACGTCGATATACAGGGATTAACCATAGAGGCAGGGGATTATGTTCCTGTGGGATATTGGAGCTCCATTGAGGTGCATGTTAGTGTTATCTGCGCATGCTTACCAACCTTACCTTCTCTCTTTAGGAGAAAAGCACCAGCTACTAGACAGGACGATCTGGCTCTACCGCCGGATCCGATTCCTCGCAAGCCAAAGAACAGTCATTCGGATGTCCTCCCACTTCTGAGGCTGGTAACCATCGATGAGCACAAAGGCGTCGATCAAGATCAAATCTCTCAAAGTTTCAAGTAGATGATAAAACCTCAACGACGAATGATACCTTTCTTCAAGTCAGCTGCTTCGCGTGCGAGTAATATCGTGATATTTTGCTTGAATATGGGTCATGCTTGAATTTTACTGTGCCAGAAACCCCTCGAAGGAATTCTCGAATACCAAGAGGCGAAAAAGATAATCGAACTTATTTGTTCATCAAATTATTGGACTGGGTCGCCCGTTCCTGTCGTAACACATCCTCTGGGAAGCGTGTGGCGGGGGAGATGTCGTCGAGTTGCTCAACAAGATGGAAGCCAACGGATTCAAATCTCTACATACAACGCCAAGGCAAATGGGATAATTGAGAGAGGACATAGTTCGATGAAGAACGCACTGTCCAAGATGGGGTGGGAAATGGCTTAATGTTTGCGGACAGAACCACAGTCCATGGCCCAACAGGGTACACCTTTCTACATGGTCTACGGCAGGGAACCAATCTTACCCATCGAGACAACAAACCCAACCTGGAGATCACTGTTTACCGAAGAGATTAGGGACCGCTCTAAGCTCCTGCAACTCTTAGCATTGCAGTTCCAGATGCGTCAAGAATGCATAGACGAGGCCATGCTCATGAAGACTCGCCGTCGTCAAGAAGGAAAGGAAGCGTTTAATCTTAAGCACGACATCCGGAAACGGCCTTTCGTTAAGGGAGACTTGGTTCTAAGATGGGACTCTATAAGAGAGATCGATATGTCCACCAGTCGTGCGCTTGACTTCGGGTGGCTCGGACCCTACGAGATCTACAGTGCATATTCAGACAAGGGGTATCACAAGCTCAAGGAGCTAGGCGCTGACGGCCCTCAACTACGTCGAACGTTCGCCGGGAACAAGCTCAAGCTCCTTCACAAGAGAGAAACCCTCATTTACAATAACAGCGACACCGACGAAGAGCCCACAGAGGATGCTGACGCTAATATCGTGGCAAATCGAGAGCCTGATGTTGTTATACACGATATCAGTGACCCCGAATTCTTGGAGAACCCTGCGATTCCGACAATACAACAAGCTAGGGGCGATGGCACGGTGATCAGAGTACCCGCTATTCCAACTCACAACTAATTACACGCTATGTACATCACCAACAACCGACCTTCAGCACTCCTCTTCACTGTAACATAGCCTGTGCGAGGACGCACTTTTCTTTTGAAGAGGGTGACGGTAGCATTGCAACTACTTCCACTACTCTCTTGATCAATAACCCACTGAAGGAAGAGCCTATATAGCCCTGAGCAAGTCAGAGAGAACATTGGCCCCGCGTTACAAGATAGCCAATTCCCCCGAGCAAGCTCCAAGGAACCAACGCTCCCACAACTACCTGCCGCTGTTCCCATGAACGGACGACAGGTTTAGAACGAGACTGCCATCATCAAGCCAGTGATATTCCAAGGCGGCAAAAAGTAGACTTCGTTATGGGCCAGCTGCCGGGCTCGATCCGCAGGACTAGATTCCAAAACGGCAGGTTGAACCTGTGGCCTAGGCCAGAAATTCGAGTCCAACGTTGCTAGACACCCCGAAGACACAGATGCAACACACCAAGGGCACCAACTCTCGGCATTCAACCCACAGAATAAAAAGAGAACTTCGCCATAGGCACCGGGAGTGTTCAGGGCCAAATGAATGAAACCAAGCTGATCTTGCCGTTGAGCACCACCTGGCGAAGCCAACAACCCTGAGAAATGAATCAATCAAGGTAGCGCGCTCGGAATCAGAGCCATGCTCTCTGAAACCTTAAGCCAACAAGTTATCGTCAAAAATAGCCTCAGATCCAAGAATTCGCCGGTCTGCACTACCCGTCAACAAGCCTAAGCAAGCGTCAAAGCAGGTTTCCAATCTATCCAAGAAGATTTATCATCATAGGCGACGAAATAAAGCCAACAACCCCACCCCACGTGCTAGAGATCTGAACATGCCATCGGCCGTCGACCCCTAGCTGGTGAACCTTTCGGGGATCGAGTATTAGTCGACTACCCCCAATTAATTCTGCCCAAAATCTCTCGCCTGCCAGGTCTGGGCCCCTTCTGCATATACGCCAACATCTCTCAGGTCCCTCCCGTCGGAAAGCTAGAAAGAATGAAAGCTTCTCTTGCTTTTCACCGGTGCTAATGGACAAGAGGTAGCATACTTCGCTGCCTGAGTGCTGACAGGAGACTGCAAGTTGTGGACAATATTCAAGTATGGTACAATGGCTCTTCAACCATGACAAACCTGCAAGCAGGAGTGCCGCCATTCCAGGCTCGCATCAATGTCGCTGAAGCAACAAAGACTCCAATAACCCTCAACTTCCAGCCAGGTTCAGTAAAGAGTACTAGAATCAATTGAGTCTTTGGGAGCTACCCTCAGAGGTTCGCATGAAGTCTTCCTCAACACCTACTACATCATTCCGAGAAGTGTCGTTAGGTAAAACGGACGGGGACAAGAGCCAACAGCCACAAAGCCAACGGAACCATGACCTCTGGGCAGATCAACATAGCGGACGACCCTCATAGCGGACAACCCACAAAGCAACCGGCCAGGAGTCAAGTCAAGCTTTAGTCTCAAGAGATACAACAAGTTCCTTAACCCCCATTAAAGAACTGATGTAGTCAAGAGACCGTCGCTGTCGTCGAACCATCATTCCGAGAAGGCTCAGTTGTTTCCAAAGAAGCCACTGTCAAAGGGACCCAAATATAGCCCCCCCACCCTGCTCGACGCATTTCAACCCTGGTATGCCCATTCCACCCGGCGTTCTGCCATAAACCTTCGAAGATAGGAGGGAGGGAGGGAGACGTATGGACGACGCCTGTCGATATCGAAGCCAGCCTCCACCCCAACCAACCAACCAATGGTGAGAGACTGAAGGCGTTCGCACCTGACTTCAACAGTGTTACTTGCGCAGGAGCAACAAGACTCGCATGTGGAGGGACCCGAAAGCTACTCAGTGACCCATTACCAAGGGAAGATCAGTACAGCGCGACATGCACGTTCTAACCCCGAGGTGTGGAGTTTGATTGCAGGTAGTCGCACAAGGTTGTCTTGCGTTACCATTGGTTCACGAGCCTGAAGAAGATGGTGACAACATGGAGGGAAGATCTATGTGCAGTTACTCTGTGAATAAGTGAAGGGATAGGAGCAACTTACAGGTCAAAGATGAGAGAAGATCTCTAAGAGTTGACCTTTGGTGATTGGGGATTGGCACCTCTAAGGTGACTGACAACGCGACGACACCTTTCTTTGGTTAGCAGGAAGAAGATTTGACTTGTTGAAAATGATTGAAGGTGATTTGGAAGGGAAGGTTAGTTGGGAAAGTGAAAGAAAGTTGCCAAGACTAGGCAGTAGTCAACCCAATGGTGAACTCAAGACGATACTTTTCTGGAATAAGATATAGCAAAGTGAGCTCTTTAGATGAGGAATGGCGACGACGACGACGTTGCGGCTCTTGTTGGCAACTAGAAGGAAGTTAGCTGAGGTCTTCTTTGACTCAAGAGGAAGCCTTACCTTGGGAGTAATGTGGAAGTTGATGGTGAAGTCGATCTGCGGGGTACGGTGAGGCTGAAGGGAAAAATGTTTGCTTTCTTGGAGGTTTTGAAGTGCAGGAGGAGAAGAAGAAGTGGTGCTTTGATTGATGGAAGAGGAATGAGAGAAGTTAAGACGTGTTGAAGTGCAGTGGAGCTGAATTGGTATAGAGGGAGAGTTGGTGTTGTTGGAGAGTTGAAGTTGGAAAAGTGGTGGGGGGAGGCCTACCTTTATGAGGGGGCCGACGGCGCTAAGCGAGACGATTGTTTGCTTCCAAAGGTGACAGGTCAACTATCACGGGACTTTCCTTCTGCACCTGATTTCGCACCAACTACTTGAGTTATTAGAACTCTAATTGGTTGTATGTTTCTTTTGTATGATTTGCTCGAGGGCGAGCGGAGCTTTTAAAGATGGGGACGAAGGTGGCGGGGAAGACCCTCGGGATTTTCTTTGTCACCTGACCAGATAGGCTTTTCCCACATAAAAGAGGTCAACACTTGTAAACAGTTCGACAAGAGCGACGCAGACAACAATTCTATCTAATAGATCTTTTCCTCCTCCCCTCCTTCGACTTTTCACTCTATTCAGATATGTGATGTCTCTAGATTTGATCGATCTGTGATTTCCCAACCTAGGAACCCTCCTCGTACCTCACTATATGCTACCTCTCTTGTTGTGTGGTTATTGGGCTTCTCTCCCTCCACAATAAAGGTATTACTATTGAATAATAGTTACGAAGGGGGTGAGTTTTAGTGGTGTTCTCGCTTAATTTTGGGGGTGCGCAATTAAATCTGACCCCCACTGGTGATGTCAAATTTGCTGCTTATATAAGCACTACTGACCCGAGGATCGCAAGTTCTTGTGTTCCGTTTTCTTGCACAAGGCTTCCCACACACCAGATTTCTCACACAAGTCAACCCACCTCGCTTTACGAATGAGATCACTGCGCTATTTTGCTTCGATCAGCAAATACTCCTAGCCGCAGCTTATATTTATCGCTACGTGGTGATGGAAGACGTGGCGGAGAAAGTTGATAGTATTGAGAGACGACTCAATGGACTGGTCGAAAATTTCAAGATATTATTCAGCAGCAAGAATAGAGACCACTGCTCAACGCATGCGAACACGCAGCCGAGTTGGATGGCGCAACTCTGCAAGTCCCTGGATGGTATTTCTGCAGACCTGCGGACTGTCAAGGCAGCGCTCAGCACACGTACACCGAGCGGCAACGGCCTTTCGCAGACTGATACCATGGTGAATGCTATGATGGAAATCGAAACACAACATGGTGCTCCCAGACAAATCCTGTGTGAACCAACCCCTTCAGCTGTCACCAAGAGCCGAGGGAAGGCACACCCGCTCTGGGAGGAAGGTCGCGATCCGCATGCGAGAACGACAACTCACTTAGAGGCCCAGGGTCAAGTACCACCTGCAGAAACACAATCCAGCGAAGCAGTGCGTCCGCTACGGAAGCCTACAGCTACTCACAATCGGCTCTCCCGAACAAATACGAAAGCTGCCTCAGAAGCGCTGAACGAGCCTCCAGCCGTTACTGAGAGAAAGAGGAAGGCCACACAGACCGAGATCCAACCAAGTAAGCCCAAAGTTGCGCCCCAAATCAGTATCCTCTCGGAGGCAGTACGCGGGAAGGAGGGATTCCACCGCTTGCGCACTTTAGTTCGCAGCTGGAGAGACCGGTCGACGCCGTTATTTGAAGTCAACAAGGACAACAAACTTGCCGTGCAACTTGTGCGAGTGATTAGCTTCGGAGAGGAAAGATCACCGCTTATTGAATTCTTGAACCGCTTCGCGAAAGTTAAGCTGGCCGATGTGATAGACAGCGGAAAGGCAGGCCGTAGCTCTGCAGATCCAGAGAGTCTTAACGAGCTCATGGATGGGCTGAAGTGGGCGCGAACGAAACGGAACCGCACGCGTTTGCATGATTACCTTAAAGAAGGCCGGCGGTGGAGAAGGCTGTGTGGCAATTTCGACGGCCTCTTGTGTCTCATTCCACCGAATCGAGAAGATAGGGGAGCCACTCAAAGGATATCCGGCCGTACATATTACGAACTAAACCAGCACGATATACAGCAATTACACTCGCTATTGGGCCCCGGCAGGTCTATGCCTCTGTTTCAAATTGGTAACACCCTTCAAATGTCGATTTGGCAAAATATGGAGGTTCCAGAATTCGAATGGGAGAGCGAGGATCCTCTGGAACTCGATCGGTTATCCGCCAAAGAGCTAGCTCCCTTCATGAAGGAGTTCCATTTGATAGAAGAGAACGAGGTCGCGAGATATGAATGGCCGAAACCCGATTGTTGGCCTTGGGAGTGGCCCAAATCCCCTAGCTGGGTTTCCCCTTCCGATACTCGATGTAATCTGTGCGACGAAGGAGATTGTAGTTGCATCGTTTCGCGCTTGCCTCAGACTCGGCCTCGAATAAGTAACGAGCTAGGAAAGGGCCAAGGCATTCGGGCGGTCGGTATATACAAAAAAGGCCAAATCTTGGGGGAGCTTCTTGGAGAGTTTGTGCCTCTTGACACTTTTAATGATGGCTGGTCTATAGAATTCAGAAGGCCTGATCTTGGCGACGAGCCTGTCGCGCAGATTTATTCGAAAAAGATGGGAAATTGGGTTCGGAAAGTTAACCACTCGTGTGATCCTTCAGCAAAATTTAAGGTAATGAAGATATCTGAGATGTGGAGACAGATGATTGTTGCAGTCAGGGACATATCACACGACGAGGAAGTAACTGCCTTCTGTGGAACGAATTTTCTACGAGGGCAGGGAAAGAGCTGTGCTTGCAGTGTATGTAGTAGATAGACGTTGGCATAGATAAGAGAGAAATTCGACTAGACCCAGACTCGCTGTGTGCACGAGCCATGATAGGAAAATTTCCTACGGTGGCCCGTGCACATCCCACCGTGAGCTGCGTCCAATCAATACCGGAATCGATCGTCTTCCTCCGACAGCGCTGGAAGATCCCCCCAAACCCTCAGCCTGCCTTGCGCGTCAAGAGACGCGCCTTCATTGCTTATCCAGATGCTATCGTAGGTTTTCCTTATATGGCTAATCTCATCATCAGCAACGCCTAACTCGTCCTTGGGGATCCAAATGACGGGACGAGCCGAAGTCAGAGCTTCATCTTTGGGCTCCGATTGAGATATGTCAGGCAAAACTGCTAATCTCTTCAGCATTCCTCGATACCTTTGGCTCCACTGTCCCTTACCTTCAATGCCAACTTGATCCGCTGGCTGCTTGATAACCCTCGCAAACGGCAGCCAGTGTAGCTTATGTCCATGGTTCAAGGTGCAATGAAATAACCCCGTCAACAATGTGGCGAATATCATAATTATTGCTTGCGCAGTGCATGCAGCTTTGCCGTCCGTGTCGCGCACAAGAAAGAACAATCCGATCAAACACAGTTCCATAAAATAGACACCTGTGAATAGCTGGCGTATTGCAGTAGGGTAAAACAGACCACTAGGAGTGAGACCCGGTTCCGTGAGCATCGGTGGATAGGATCGACAGAGCAACCAAAGAACCCCAAAGTAGGTGATACCAAAGACCAGAATAAGAGGGGCAATCACTGAATAGATAATGCCTGGAGGAATGTCAGTCGAACTCTGAACTACAAACTGAGAAACGAACCTATGCATGCAACATTCGTGAGCACCGGTATGAACGTTCCCCAGTTCTGTAGGCCTACATTTTGGCCTCTTGCCCACTTTTCTCTGGCCGTCTTGTCGAATAGAGGGGAGAGAACGAATACGGACAGAAGCCTGTTGACTTCTACGAGGGTCAAGACAACGGTCGTGAATGTATGTATCAAGATGTAAGAGAAGAAGTAATTGCATGCCTTTGGCAGATTCTGAGCAAGGACTACCGGGGTCGACGTGATGTTGTCTTTTAAGTCTCCAACGAGAGTTGTGATGCCTGCTGAGAGGGAAACGGTGAGGAATACCTGCACAAACAAGAACGTATAGTAGTAGATCTGAACGTGGTTTTCGACAACTTGACGCGAATGGTGTCCTTGTACATTCGCAAGCAGGCGTATTACGACTGGGACCGCGGCAGTGATCAGGGCTAGCATTGCGGGAGGCAGAACTCCTTGAATGACCGCTACTAACCAACTTGGGATTGAATCGATCCATCGCAGCCATGGCACTACCTTAACCAGGTATTCGATCTGAGAAATCGACCCTATGATTGTAACAGGGAATGCGAACCCAAGGGTAAGCAAGGCGACGAGGAAATAGACAACGGACGTTCGGATGCAATGCTGCCACCAGCTGATCGACACGTTGCGCCAAATTGTATCGGTTGCCACAGTTCCCTGCTTAAGCGTCCATGTGGGGGGAACTCGAGCCTTGAGTGCCAGAGCCGCAAGCGGTATCGAGAGGGCTCTGTTAAAATACACCAAAGCTGAGTTTATCGGAGGAAACTCATTCGGGTGGAGTTGATACCAATCGATCTCGAGATTGTGTCGCGCAACTTCTGCACGCAGATGATGGATAGCATCCACGCGAGGCCCCATAAGAGGTATGGCTGGCAGCCACGGGGAGAGTGGGAGTCGTATGGACGGGCGATCATTGTGATGCAGGTACTTCATCCAAGGAGGCAAAGATGTGCTATCATCGTCAGGGTTGTTACCCTCCACTCGCTGAAGAAACTTCCTTTGATGATTTGCCTTTATTATGAGCGTGGTCTCTGCAGCCTCCAGCTTCCTTATCAATGCGTCTCGACGGCATAGTCTCGTGCGTAAACTAGAAAAATCCCGATTTATCGTTACTCCACGTACGCCCCCACAGATGTTACGAAAACGTCGCTTGATTTTGTTGGCGGAGAGCTGCTTTGCTGAAGTGGAGGTAAGGAGGAGACATGATCCTTTGCAGCCGTCCCATCCAAAGCTACTCTGAAGTCTAGCATAATCCAAGAGTTCACTCTGAATGGTGTAACAGATTGAAATGATAACAAACATGGCAAGTACCAGGTGAACCCAGTACCTCCCTGTGTGCGAAAGACCAATATTGGAATAGCTTAAGCGATCTAATCCTCGAACACCTCCAAGTTCATTCCTGCCATTAACCATATTCAATGGAAGAAGCACTGGCAGTATTACCAGTCCAAGAACGATAAAAATCTTCAATACAGTCTGTAAATATCGGTCGAAGAGGTAGTTTTGGAACCCCGACGCATGTTTCAACTCGGGGTCCGGAATTGGCGAGAGGAGCATCCGCAGTTGTAGCGGAACTGGCTTCCATTTCGTATCCAGGACCTGACGTGCTCGTTGATGACTTTAGATCAGCATGGTTGCCTCAAACATTTACTAAGAAAACCTACTAGTACTCGGGACATTCCCATTTGAGAAGTATGTACGCCATGAGCCCCAATGCAAGGATTGCTCCGGATGTTGTAAGAGACGCGAGGAAGGTGGCTAATGACTCGCCCTGGGAACTCTGCGCTTTCCCAGCAGCTTGATCTAAAACATCGCTAACCCTGCTACTCATGGTTGGAAGTGAATAGGAGTGTAGATGGGAAGGAAACCCGTGAGTCGATTGTAACTTATAGAGAGACCAGGGATGGTGGTTCTCATAAAGCTAACCTTCCGAGTCCACCCTGAGGATGTATTACATAATTTGCCAACGCTGAAACGCAGCGGTCATTAGGCCATCTTGTTACTGCCCCTGATGATTATAGACCATACATATGTTGCCTCCTTGATGACCCCACATGATTATTGCAAATTTGGGAAATTTCAAGCGGTAGCAGATTCGGCGTGATCGCCGACCTCTCGATGGTATATTGTGTGGACTGGCTGTGTTTTTCGCTGCCTTCTTACTCTGCCTTGAGGCGGATGAATTTTGCGTCGCCCAAAAAAAAAACTTAAAAAACTTTAGTGTTCGTAAGAAAACTAGTCAAATTGTAGGCTTTAGATATGAGTGATATCTAAACGAGGATCCTGAATCGGAATTTCAGAGCAGGAAGTCAGAGATATCATCATCATCAATGTCCACAATCTTCACACCAAGACCTCCAATATCCTCATCGTCGATTTCCGACTCAAGAGAGCTGTCACCAGAATCTTCACTCTCCTCTTCGTCAAATCCATTCTCACTCAAACTTTCATAGCCAATGCCCATGGCCTCGTCTTCGTTCCGCGCTTCATCAGACTCGCCTCCATTGATATCCCGAACGCCCACGTCCATGTGCTTGACCCCTTCATCATCTGTCTCCACTTCGTCATCCACATATTCGCTATCTTCAGATTCCGATGACGAAGTGTCGCCATCGGTCATAAACCATGAAGCCGCACGACACCTGAGACTCTCCGAATCCTTAGGACCTACCCACAGGTCTACTGTCGAAGCATTGGGTTTGTCTACATTGCTAGTGACAAGACGTAGTACTATTCTGTTAGCATGCTCCAAAAGAACCAAGGGGCCTGCTAACCTTCGTTACCAAGTCCTGCTTGAACTGGTAATATCATGAGATTGATCAAACAATCCATATTGAACCCCACATCGTTGACTGATAGACGCCACTTTTTCTCCCACGTTCGCTTCTCATCACAGAGATTGTTCCATTCAAACAAAACATCTCCATCGACGGGTGAGCATTCAAGGCTGCCCTCGTCGAATTGGGCTTGAAGAAGCTCATTAATGCAATGCCACGAGTAGCTATATCCCTCCATGATACCGTGTAGCTCAAGAAGCACTTGTTGCTTTGATAGATTCTCTACTCGGAGGACTTGTCGCACTGCCCACCTTTCGAGGTCGTGGAGGGTATCGTTGTCGTGTACCATGTTGTCGAGTGGTTGGGCAGTTTCCATTCGGATTCGAATCACAACCAGCTTTGAGTGAAGGCAAAGAGAATCTCGGATTGTCTTGCATTTTTATATCGGATATCTAATACTCTGGTCGGTCAACTTAGCGCTCAACACTAAGTGTTGCAAGCGAGTCGTCAAGGACCTGAATTTTCGAGTGGGGCAAGGCTCGTTTAAGATTACCACCAGGTGGGTCGCACGGCCCTCAACTCAAGGCCGGTCAGCGAACAACCACCTCGCCAGTCTCGGTACGACCGTTGAATTAGGTTGACCACCCCGGCAAGTCGCAACTTTAGCGCAACATCGTTGTGGGGCGGTCTTTTGAAAGTCAGTTCATGTTCTCTTGCGAAAATCGGCCAAGTCTAGTGTTTTCTGGAGCTCGGTTGCAGATGTTGAAGTATCTTCTATGAGGTTTCAGAGGACATGCACATGTCATAGTTTATGTCAACGGTACTGGAAGGTTGTTCAGCTGATGAAAGGTCTTCTCAATCTTCTATATTTGAAACCTCTACAATCTATTCTATACTTCACGGACGACTCCCGATGTCTATTTCGACCACCTCACTCCCGAAAACAGAAATTCGTGTACTGAAATTTTTGGCTGAGATAGTCGGGAACTTAACCACTCGAAGTTGTTGGCTAACTAGCCGGTCACGATGACCACTGACGTTACGTAATGCGTTGTTGCTGGCAGAGTGGTCGTTGTGTATGATATGGGAACAGAATCGCCGACGTTTTCACCTGCCGTAGGTAATGCCGGGTCGTTTTTTGAATTCAAAGACGAAAGTGTGCCCGCCGAAGTGGTTGGTGATGCTGTGGCGCTGTCTGTTGGTTTTGTTGAGGAAACTGGGATACAACCCTCTCCTGGCATACCTGCCCGAAGATTGTCATAGACCGAATCAAGATAGACCAATTGGTTCATAACGACCCGCAAGTCACCTTTCTCACCGAGAACCCGAACTGTGTTCTTGATCAAGCTCTTATCCCCCAGCCCATCTGCGCTGCCCTCCCACCACATAATACCACCAAGTTTCATCTGCTGAATCCAGGTGGCCTTTTGCTTCCCCGCCACAATGGTGTCGTAACTAATCAACTCTCTCGTCGTAGCATCATAACTATAGCTCGAGCCGGTCGCGTTATCGTAATTCTCAACCGCTCCTCTTAATGGAAGGTCTTTATAATCGTAGATGCCAGCCTCCCAGGTACCCTTACCAACGCCATTGAATGGTTTTCCGAGACCATCAGTTGCACCGAAAGATCGACCATAGATGGGAACGCCAAGGACAAGTTTATCTGAGCTGACGTTTTGGGACAGATAGTATTTGATGGCTGTCTGGGTGTCGAAGGGAGTCGCAGCCGGATCGCTTGTGGATCTGAAGAGGTTGGCTTGATGGGAAGCTAGAGTACTCCAAGGACCGGCATAGTCCCAGGCCATGAGATTCCAAAAATCAACGAACTTGTCCATGTCGGCAATATGCATTGTCTGGTAGTTGGTAGGCCCGGCTGGGCATGCAACTGTCAGTTGGAAGTGATATGGTGGGCTGAGCGAGCGCCCATAAGCGTCCAGTGCCTCCCTGACGTTTTGAAGGAGGAGAGCCATATTTCCAGCCTCAGCATGATCTGCTGGGAATTCCCAATCGATGTCGAGGCCGTCGAGTCCGAGATTTTTAACCAGTGTGACAGCAGTTGAGGCAAACGCTGTGCGACCTGACACAGTCGATGCTGGCGCGGCAAAGTTTGCTGAGTAGCTCGAGCCACCAATGGAGAGGAGTACTTTGAGATGACGGTTCTTCTTCTTCATAAGATATAACTGCTTGAGGCAGCCATAAAGATTGCTTCCTGCCTCACTTGGAGAATCCTCGGGAAAGGGGATGTCCGTATCGGCCCAAGCATCGGACAAGTACCTAGCTTACAGTATTAGCGGGATCTCTGATAATTGAAGGAATCTTGAAAGAAGCTCATTAGCCAGACTCACACCTCCCCAGTGTCCGGCTTTATGTTGGCAAAGGCGTAGAGGATGTGCGTCAAATTGTCTACTGGGAGGTCTTGCGGGTTGAACTTTCTGTCATAGATCGCCCTATCGTAGACTTTAGTGAGAACACCAACAAGCGACGATGAAATATACCAGTTGGCATAATATGCTACCGAGCGAAAAGTTATATTGTTGCCAGCGGCTGGTGTACTGCCGCAGGTGGCCACCTTGCAGCACAGGGAGAATAAGATGATAAAGTTTGTCCAAAACATTGTGGGCAAGACGAGTGGGGTGCAGTCGACATTGTTCGGGGCAGATCGTAGTATAAATACATTGATGATGTGGACTAAGCGAGGTAGAGACCGAAGTTATCACCTCCACTTCCTGCTGGCCACCCGTATCGCCCCTTGTGGAACGAGCTTTGATTACAATAGGTTTCAGCGACAAAGAAAGAAAATGAGTAAGGTTTTGGTTGCGAGCTATGTGAGTCACATATCTTCAACCTCGCCTGCCTGGGATTCTCTCCTCCACTCCCTCCACGGATGTTGCATGTCCGCCTTTCAGCTCTCAGAACCAGGATCTAGCCACGAGCCCAAGTCCTCTGCCCGATGCCCTTCCTGGCCCACGATATGCGCTCCCATATTGTCCGCAAGCCATTTCAGAAGTGCTTTCACAGTCTCGCCCATATCCAGCGTCCAGCGCAGGAGCTGCGTATGGTTGGATTTGATTGTGTACAGCTCCGAATTTGCCGTCTGAAACTGGCCTTTCACCGTTACCAGCTCCCTGGGTATTGTCAGTCCGTACGCTAGCTCGGGAAAGGCTATACTACCTTTTTACTTCCTGTAGCCTACAGCGTATAAGTAATTGTCAACAAAACGATGCAGTGACTCACGCGTCCCGGAGTTCTTTCACCTCTTTCTTGATAGCTTCATTCGACTCTTCGATGGGCAAATTGTAACTTTGGGGATCAAGCTGATTTGGCGAGAGCATCTCGGTGTCCAAATGATACGGCAAATCGTGGTTAGGGGAGGCATTGTTCTGGACGTCCTGAGGTGCCATGATTATGCTGTCGATGCTGGAGTTCGCAAAGACCTGTGAGTCTTGAGCCAGCGTTTCTGGGTCCGAAAAAAGAATTTGGCTCCAGAAATCAAGATCCGAAGGGACTGCTTGAACGTCAATTGACGGTGTAGCGTTAGAACTATCACACCAACTACCGTCATCTGTGGAGTTCTCCATGGCGTCGTGAGGATATTGCACTGTATTGATGTTGGCTGTGGACCTTAAATGTACCTCGTCGCATTTAGGTCGGTCCGTAGGTACCCTTTTAAACCCATTGGAAGATGAATGACACTACGTATTACCGCGACTGCTGGCACGTAATTTGGCCAAGACAGGGACGAAATCTAGCCAACGCCACTCCGCTACTCTGCTGAAGGTTGTACCCTCCGATGAGTGATGGTCTAAGCGGCTAAGCAAGCCCCACTCGATGCAAGGTTTTTTTTTTTTTTTCTTTCTCTTTACGAGGGATCTTCATCAGTTTGGCCGGAAGCGCTTGCCGCACTACTATATCAAGTCCACGAGACTGCCCGGATTGAGGTGGTGTTGGTCATCTCCTACCAAAGCCATGTCTGATCAACGACTTGTCTGGTCCGATTCAGAGAAAGACTTATTAGTCAGCCTTCGGCATGGACTGCCAATGGCCACGGTTAAGGATCTCACGCAAGCTTTCAACATGAGCAACCGCCGGGAGAGAACCACCACTGCAGTCAGAACAAAGTTACGGATGCTGGGCATGTCACGTAGACCGCAATGTTTGTGCAGGATCCCTGTTTATATCTATAAAGGCTAATGATGGAAAGCCAGCGTTACATTTCCGACGATGCCGGCGACTTTGAGGGATCTAGCCTTGCCAAAAAGGTCAAAAGGCTCGTGCAATGCTCTATCCCCTCAATCTTAAGCTAACTATCGGAACAGCTAGTTTTAAGATTTCGATGAAGCTAGCGAAACCGCTTCAACGCGACCGCCCGCTCGTAGGAGATCCCTTTTTCAAACCGTCTCCAAAAACTAATTCTTCGTTAGGCACGGTATGAATGGGGTGTTCTTGAGTTGGGTGTCTTCCTTCCACTTCATCCCCTCCTTGCAGAGGCTCGACAGTACGCAGCCAGGCCACAGACGCCCAGGTATCCTGAAGACTTGTACGCAGCGCTTCCATGGCTATCAACACTTGGAAAGGATACCATATCGACGTTGAAGTGTGGAGAGAAGGACAAATTGGCATTGCAGCAGTACATGGAGTACCTTGGAAGTTGGAAAGCAAAATCGACAGCACTGAGATTTTCACCCGATGCAGGATAGGGAAGTCAGGGCGTAGATGATCCGGTACATGAACAGAGAATGTGAATTTGCCTGTAGATATATCTTTGAATCCATGAATTTGCAATTTATGGTGCACACTGCCCCTCAACAAGTGGTGGCACGTCATCTCATATGATCATCAACGTTCAAACACTATGCCCGAACGTAAGTGGGTCATCCAGGCCCCACATGGTAGAACAATGGATGATCAGGTACAACCAAACCTGGGCCAAACCAAGCGATGATACCCACTAGGGTAATTTGGGTATAAGATGATCGAAATTCCGTCGAGCATAACTAGCACCACCAAGGTGATCAGTTTCCAAATATATCGCCCAGTTCCATACTTTGAACGCAGACACTTCTCAATGTCTCAACAGATCCCCTCGGTAAGCTCTTCCAGAACCGTGGCCCAAGGTGGCCATTAACAGCCATCAGGTATTCACTACTCAGTGTGATATATGCATGGGAAGGTCAACATGGGATTTCTTGCAAGACTTCTACCTGAGGGTGGAAGCATCGGAAAATCACGCACGAAGGTTAGAGAAGGATCTCTGCGAAGCTCAAACAACTATGCACTATTGCCAAAATACTCTCGTTCAGTGCGAAGCGTCTCTATCCTCTAGCTGGGAGGTTCTCAATGAGGAGCGTCGAAATCACCAAGCATGCCAAGAGGCCCTTATGTTTGAAAGCCAGAGACAAAAAGAGACGATAGCTTTGCTTGAACGGATACTCAAGGAGGCCATATTGAGTAGCGAGGCTGCAGAGATTCTCGGTGGCCGGCTTACCACAGCGCCAAAAGCTGCAGGCTACCAAACGACGCCGACATTTGAGGGTCCCCTGACAGAGACTACCCAAAACGCAAAGACCTTGACAGAGAGCGGCACAGCAACTTCTGTGGAACGACAGAGCGAGTCAGCTCAGCGACTCCTGCCCTCCCTAGTTCCCGGATCGCATCAGCTGGGTGAGCACGAGAGCCAGACTGCCACTCGCATCTGCAGCACTGAAATGTCGAACCAAAATCAGCAAAACGGTTCGAGATCCGCTCGTAGCGGCTCATATGCTACAAGTAAGACACCGAATGTCTACGCTTGTACGGAATCTGGACAGGTCACCGAAAGTAGGAAGATCGCGCAAAACAGCGTGCGGGAGTCACCTTTGAGAAGAACACGCTTCGCCGATGTATGCTAAACGAATCGCCAGATCTGGGCGGGCGTTCTTCGTTGGAGGGATTGCTCTGGTTTCGATATTTTCCAGGTGTGTCTTGGAACGCTGGTAGTTTGAAATAAAGTTTCGATTTGAGATTGATGGGTGCGATGGTTCATGTGCGATAGCTAGTATTCTCGTGTCCGGATTTGCCCTAACAAGGCAACTTTTGACCATAATCTCTGCGTAGAAATCCCTCGGTGAATCCTCCTCCAAGGCTCAACCGCCACCACCCCCTTGTTCTCATTGATGCTGGCTTACCAAGAGCTCTAGAACCGAGTTAGCATCAACACGCAGCAGAATTTCTCCTAAGCGTGTCATCGGGCAGTTTTAGTCCACTGTTAACCCCAGCTCTTGATCACCTCGCTTCGAGCGTGAGTCGTCCACAGCAGCCTTCGACTGGCATCCATTATGTGATGGTCGGAGCAGCCACTAGTCCAGGTAAGAGTATGATAACCCCAACTGAGATTGATTTACCACTCCCTGCTGTGCTGCAAATTCACTTCGGTCAGGTTGATCAGGGATGTCCCAGCCGTCAGGTCTGCGCGGTAACTCCGGGTCGAGAGCACTCCCTCCCTCCATGCCAACCTCCTCCGAGACCCCAAGCATCAACAATCTGGACCATCAGATTGGCCTCCAGAATGGGTCAACTTCAATACTCGAACTCTCTCGGCAAAGGCTCCAACTTGCAAAACAAGCCCCCCCCTTGAACTTGTCGGCCCGCGTCGAAGAGCTCACGAGGGAGCTGGGCCACCAACGCCAGGAGATTCAATTTTACCGGCAAGCATTCGAGAACCTGCAACGGTTCCGCGAAACCGTGTATGACCTCTCTCAGCAGCTCTTTCTCGCCCACTACCTCGATCATGATGTCGGCCGTTTAGATGACGTGATAGCCCAGCTTCGGAATGCGTTAGAGGACTCTAAGCGACGCGAGTTCAAGGCGAAGAGGGATTGGATGGAATTCTGGGGCATAGATCACATTGCGCAAGAACTTAGAGGGAATGTGGTCTGAACGCGGGACATAGTGACCTCACACTTTAGGGAAGGTTAAAAGGTAGAGTACTGCTTTTCCATTCCCTTTTCAATCGCTTACTCGGCTACCCCTCACTCCAAAACATAACCCTCGCTAACCAACATGATGACAGACCCAATTTTAACGAGCCGGGAGCGTTCCACCTGACCTAAAGAACATTAGTAAACTTTCTTTCAATCCCCCTGCTTGCTCCATACCATCCAATATTCTGCGTGCAACCAAGATCGATCTGGTTCGGAGGAGTGGTCGTTGATTGGAAATTGACGAATCGGGTTTCGCAACCCAGGCATCGAAGGTGAAGACATTCGGGAAGCTTGCAAGTGCCAACGTCGAAGCTGACAGTTTGAGAATTGTCACAGCGGCAGCACCGCCAACGCCACGGCATCGCTGTCTATGACTTAGTGGTGGATTTGGATACGTGAGAACGGGTTCATAGATATGAGAGAGCTACTTTCTGAATCATATAAAACATTGAAGGCGATTTGCTTTAATTGAGATGTGAGGTGCCAGCATACTAGAGACTCGCAGAAAATCCAGAAGTGACCATCACTTTGGTTACCACCTCACTGGATTGTACGGCAAATGTTTTCCATCGTATAAGCCCGTGTTGGAAATGTTGGTGGTGTGGGTCGGCCAATATGTTGGTGGCGCACAGCATCGCTTGAGATGGGAAGGTGCCAGCATACTAGAAACTCGCAGAAAATCTAGAGGTGACCATCACTTCTCAGAGAAGTGACCACCCAGTTGGTTACCACCTCGTCGGACCGTACGGCAAATGTTTTCCATCGTATAAGCCCGTGTTGGAAATGTTGGTGGTGTGGGTCGGCTAATATTTTGTTGGTGGCACAGCATCAGCCGCTGTTGGTTCCAACAACAGCTGCGGGGATCATGTTGGTTCCACCAACAACCAACAACTGCGACGGCTGTGGTTGAATCCTACAACAGCAAGGGAAGCGGAGAACATTCCGTCAGTCACGCCTCGAAAAACTTTAAATCACCAGTTTTTTCAACCAGGACTCGCAGCAGGGCAGGTAAATAAGATCATTTTTCAGCCTAGTCTAATAACCTACTCTACCAAAGCCGCTGTCGAAGTGCTTGTCAACTGATTCATGGGCATCAGCACTTGATCTCTCATCCCTTGCACTTGAATTCCATGTCATTAGATGACGGCCACCCCGTCTCTCGCAAGGATGGCTGGAAGTCTAGCTCGACCAGGCGAACCCTCTTATTCATTCTCCGCTGGACCTCCCTACGGACTTTGTCGGCCATGACTCGATCAGCACATTCTATCATGGTGTTAGCTGGTGACCTAAGGATGTGATGAACCGACGCTTACGGGAGACCATCACCTTGCCTCGGTTGGATTCGAACTCAGTCTCGAGCACTTCGACAACATTCGGCGGGGCGAATATTTTCTTGATCTTCGAATGAGTCCCGTACTCCTTATCTTCCTTTCCATAATCCAGGACATGGAGGCGGACCTCGAGGATCTGCCTAGCGTTAGCAAGCTGACAATGTTGGATGACGCTACGCACATATCCGGTATCACTATCGAGGAGATCATCCATCTAGCTCTTGACCCATTGCTCTTGGCCTAAGAGGAAATTAGAAGCGATAGGACGATTTTTCTTCTCCTTGACTCACTCTCTTTGTTTATCTGCCAGACGAGGAGAATCCGACGCGTCCGTACTTGGCAATTGTTGTATCCGCTGATGAGGTCCTTGATATATGGCATATGGCCAGCTATGCCGATCCCAGTGGCAAACATGATCACTGTTCCATATTCTCCAAACCTATGCTGTATTCCGTATGGTCCATCGATAAATGCAAGGAGCTCTGTGTCGGTGTACCTATCCAACTGCTCGGTAAACCCTGTCCTTGACTTGACCAAGAGGGAGATTGTCAACCCTTTCTGGCTCCAATCCCACCACGAAATCATGAAAGGGTGTCCTCGCAGTCCGACCAAGACGCCAAGTTTAGGTATTGAAAGGAAGACATACTGACCAGCCCTGACCTTCCACTTTCTAGGCACGATGATATCGATCTGCAACACGTTCGACGGCCCTGCGACCTATCTGAGGGGTAGGGAATTGAGAGGCGAGTTGCTACCGCCTTCGCAAACGGCCTGCCGATGGCAAAGTTTCTGAATGCGAATATAAGCCAGTGGAGTGTCGTCATCCCGACCCAGAAACATATACCGATCTGTAAAAATATCTCCGCCGGTTTTTTTGAGAATACGTGACGTCCGATGGCGATTATCGCCGTGATGGAGAGAAGCAGATGTAGATTAAGAAACCATTCGTAGAAAAGCCTCCGCCCGACACGAAACGAGAAAAGGAGAATAAACCCAACAGCGGAGCTCGCCTATGACTTGAAGTTAGCCGAAGATCCCCCTAGGGGAAAGCCAACGCAGACGCACCACAACTCCAGAGGCATTAATCCCCGTCCATATGAATGGCTGACTGCCAGTCAATGATATAATCGTGTGCAACAAGACCTCCGCGACCACCGTTCGGCCCAACCATTGGTGGCTTCCAATGCTGGTCCGCAGCGAAATTCCGAGCATCTCTGTCATGAGGCTCAAACGCGGACCACACAGGAGCGGAATGAGGTTGATAATCGACATTGTAGCAGCACGGGCGCCTATATCTGACCTTGACTCCACCCCAACGACTGTGACGAGGACGGTATTCGTGATAACGTACGCGGATGCGAGCAGAACCTTGAGACGCGTTGCCGTCCCTACAAAGGGAATCCTTGGAAAGGCATGTGGATATGCAGCATGTTTCAAGAAGAAGGAGGAAGTCGACAGCCACTCAGAGGTGAACGCACGATAGATGGCACGAAGCAAAAGCCATATGGCAAAGATACAGGCAAAAATGAAGCAGTACCGCGACGGTATGTCCATGTCACTGAGTTTAGAAACCCCTGAACGTACAAATGATGAAAACGACATGATTGACAGTGCTGTGAGTATCCAAACTTCCAATGTTGGAAAATTGAGAATCCCGACTCGGTCCTAGAGATGGCGTTATGCCGCTTGCCAATAATCACAACCATCAGCATTGTGAGGCCCACAGTAATTAACCTGCACAACCGCAGGGGTGATCGGCTAAGAGTTTATGAACCGAGTGGTCACTCAAGTGATAATTCAAGTGATTATGGGAGTGATCATTCAAGTGGTCGTCCAAAAGGTGGTCGCTGGAGATGCGAGGGAGCATTCGACATAGTGGTAACGATGATATTGCAGCTTGGTACAGGTGCCCACCAATATAATGACGGGTAGTCCACCTCTCACCAATCTTCATCGGCGTCAATTCTAATCATGGACAAGCGGGCCAGATCAGAGCAATTTCGCAAGAGGAAGAACAACTTCTTTCATCGGGGTTACGATATTGGAGTGGTCTGCGACACGGAGGTTTTCATCCTCTTCAAGAGGAACGGCAAATTCTACACTTTCGCAAATACGGAGGAACTAGTATGGCCAACCGAGGAAGATATCGTGAGTCAACTATGCCCCAAGAGAAACTCCATGCCTAACCCTCGCAAGCAACGCAATCTAGTCATTTCTAAAACAGCTGCGGACTACGAAACTACGTCTCGGGCGAAGAAGAAAGCTTCTAAAGCAAACGCAACCACCTCTTCTGAGGATATGTCTACCTTGCCCTTACTTGGGATTAAAACCCCAGAATCACCACGACTCGATTTATCATCCCAGCACAGGGTGGGAGGTTGGAAGGACTTCATAGCATCCCTAACTCGCTGAATGAGGTTCGGGTAGAAATGGCTCGACCTTTGTCATTTTGGGTTTCAATAAACAATTCAAAGAGTTTTAGGAGAATGAAAAACTACGCTCGGATTTACATTGACATTCGTGTGAGATTTGACAAGTCGCTTTTGAATGGTGCGTTAATGAATCGTATTCGGTATCTGATGTGTGAGTAGTCCTGCCTTAGCTGCTTCAGCAGGACAATATGAAAATAGCTCGTCGGAAGTCTAGAACTCGCTCGATTGTTTTGGGTAAGTTCTATAATGGCTCATTTGATCACATACAATTGATCTAGGTATGGTTGTTTGATGGTTTCATTTCTTGTCTACATGTTCCTTCAATCTGGCAAATCTCCATCCCCAGCATCCTTCTCATCGATTCAGCTGCGGCAGTACCATGGCAGCTGGTGGGACGATGGCCGCAATCATGGGCAGGCTGGTTGGTAGCGCGAAGCTGGAGCTCGTGCTAGTTGGAATGTTGCTGAGGGCAAAGCCGGACGGCGGCAATCTTGTATCGATGAGGAGGCTGGAGGGCAGCGCAGATGTGTATTCGATGGTTAGCGTGTAGCCCGGGTTCTCGACCTGCCCCTTGGCGACGGTGCTCGCGATCTTCTGCGACGGGAGGCTACCATGTTAGCAACTGAGGATTCGTCGATCTGATATGCTCACAATGATTCCGCTCTGTGTCCGCAAATTTTAGCGAACATAGAATGAAGATCAGTGCAAGTGCCATCGTGAGTGGGCTCTTCATCTTGCTGGAGTACTGTTGCGTTCCAGACAATTCGCATATCGTTTCCCAGGTCGCTCTGGGCTGTGGTCGTTGGCGAAAGATCACTTTTGTGTTGCGCAGGATAGAAGGCGATTTAATCTTGTGAAGTCTTCCCAAGGAATCTTGTTCAATTCTAGACCAAATCGACTGTGGGTGCATTCAGACCATCAACTAGCGACTGTTGGTGGAGCCATCTGTTATTTGACTGTTAGATGACCACCTTACAACTGGTGGTGAATGACCTCCAAATTTAGGGTGGTGAAACCATCTGGTCTCGGAGGGCATCAATCATCACGGTAATATTCCAACGAGAAACGATTCTTAGAAAATAGACCAAGTGATATATATTCTTGGATTTAACCCCGTGTTCTGACAAGTTCCAGGAACAATCAAGATGCCGAAAGAGACGAAACCCAAAGGTGCAAGCAACAGGGTAGCTCCTGTCACGTCAGCAGCCAGAAATGCACGCAAACAAGAAGTTAGCGGGAAAATTCGGGAAACCACTCTCAATGTCGAAAAACATCGTAACGACGTCGCAGAAAAGAAAGCCAAGCTGGAAGAGCTCTCGAAGACTCCCCTCGATAGCTCCAGGCCCGGGGAGAGAGCAGGGTACGACAATCTGAAGGCGGAGATCGCCAAGTTAGACGGAGAGTTGATGGAGTGGGAGGGAGAACTGGAGAAGTTGAACAAGGAAGACAAGGATATCGATATGGAACGTCAAGAGGATGGTGACGGCGGGGGACTCTTCGTTCCGCCTGGGGAACCAAGTGCTTCGTCCAACAACACCACTCGGCTGCCTCCGATCGACCTAACTGAGCCCAACGGCAAATCCACACCATTGACCACTGGCGAGCCCCCCGAGGATGAGGAGGCTGTGTTCACGCCAGCTCAAGCAAGGGAGGCAACAGGACAGAGCCATGGTGGAAAGATCGTTGCATGGAGGCAGCAAGATCGGTCAAAGCCAGTTATTGTGAGATATGGTCCCCAAAACGCCGCAAAATACGAACGTTCCACGGCTGCCAGAGAGGACAACGACTTTGACGAAGAGGAGACTGAGCAATTTGGTCCAGATCATAGACTTGGAGACCTGAAAGTCGCGAAGAAATTCGTGCGCAGGAGACGTGAGCTATTGGGGATCGCGGGCTTGGCCTACAACTGCGATTTGAACGACCTGGAACCGAGGGAGAAGGGCGAAACTCGAAGAGTTGCTCCTCTTGAAATTTGGGTTAAATGGGAGATTGGTGGTGTCATCCAAAAGAAGTGGGAGGTCCGGTCCTCGATTCGACACCTCTTCAGCAGCCCCAAGAAATGCGATGCCTATATCTATGAGGCTGCAAAATGGCACGCGGCTCGTCACGAGGAATGGCAGAACGGCCAGCGCGAGGCAAAGGACAGGTCTCCGACCCCAGTCCCAAACAGCCGACTCTCGCCAACCCCCGAGCCAACTCAGCCAAAGATCAAGGTTGAGGGCGAGAACAGCGACAAACCTCTTGCTGCTACCAGTAGCACAACATCGTCGAAGGCATCCAAGCGAGCAGCAATGCTGCAGTATCGGGAGCAGTGGTGCGAGCTCAAGGGCATAGACCCAGACAATATGGAGCCGGCCGCTGAGGGGAGGTTCTTGAAGGCCTGGAATGAGATCAAGGATTCATTGTAAAAGCTTTGGAAATGAGGAGGCGGTGTTCCGGTATCTGAATAGACACTGCCAGACTAGTACTCTTTGCTCGCTCTTGGTCTCGGATGGATAGACTTTCTTTTGGCCCCTAGCTCGTTTCCTTTTGTCAAGTCTCCTTGTATCGACCAGTCGATTTCATTTTGTCAGTCCTTACCGATATATAGTCGCATCTCCTCTCTTTCACGTTAGATTTCCTTGCTCACAGTCCGTCATTCCCTAAATCTTCACATGTATGTGGCAGCGTTACTCTTGCAAATAGATAGAATTTCAAATGTACAGCAATTTGCATAGCTGAGACCAGAACATCTTAGCTACTACCTATGATCCGTACAAGGCTCATCAACCTTACTTTGGGGATGACCATTCTTCTGTGACCCTCTCATCTTGGGCTCCCCAAGCAAGCAGATACTCCTTCAAGTTAATTGACTCATTCATTCTCCTCCGGGCCGCCTGCATTTCCGCTTCATTTTCTTTGAGCAACCGGACTCTCTTCTCCCTTATCGTGTCAATTTCTTCCTCTGTCTCCTTAATCATCTTCTCAATCTTTGAAACCGATCCGCTCATCCATAGGATTTCGTTGGTAAGGTGTTTCCCAGGTGAAGTCTTCCGTTGTGGTCGTTGGCGGTTTGGTGTATTATCCATATTGTGGTTTCCTGCTGCTCAATTGTGAGTTTTGGGAATCTCATTAAATTCTGCTGCGACTTACAGGAGTTTGAAGCTGACACCAGAGCTCTCTCGTCGTTAGTAGCCTTGGAGCGCTTTCGCTTCTTTGTGTCTGACTTAGCCGAAGCAGACTTCGGGCTAGCCTGGATCTTCCGGGTTGTGGTGGAAATCGGTTCAGAATCTGCAACTATATGTTAGGCCATTCATGAGTAGTGCTAAGGAGCGCTCACTTGTACTTGAGGGTGGTGGTGACCTGGATGCCTGCGTGCTCCTGGCTACGCTGGGTCGAAGACTTTGAGGATCGGTAGGGTGACAGGGTGGCTCTAATCCGGTGGCCACATCTACCTCATCGTCGTCCGTCAAATCAATCACCGCTCGGTTCGGCTCGCGTGAATCGTGAGGGGCGGGAGAAGGGGGCGGGGTAGGCTTGGAATGCTCGTTGGCCGGAGTGCCAATGGACTCATTGTTATGATCGCTGGCTGACCGCTCTGATCTAACGACCATGTTCAGCGCCCGTTTCTCCATCAAACCAGTTGCTGAAGTTGGTGCTTCATTGCCCAGTAGGTTTTGGGAGTCCGCCCTGTTGGCAGGCTTCTGTTCGTCTGCAATAGCGCTGAGTCCAGTGCCATCATGTTTGATTGGCCTCCCAGTCGAGGATGTGGTCTGATCTTCTTTCTCCAAGCTCGTTCCCCACTTCTCGAGTAACGCAGTTGCTCGGTCCTTGAAAGAATATTTGCCGTTTCTTGGGATCTCATCCAGATTTGTGATCTTTTTGAGAAGTTTGGTAATCCTGGTAGCGCGCAGGATACTTTGCGGTGGGTCTCCAATGTGCTCCAATTTCTTCAGGTAGGCAGACATGGTTTTCATCTCATCTGCTTTAGGCTGTCCAGCAATTGGCAAAAACCCTTTCTGTAGCTTGTGCCGCAAAAATCGAAGTTGAGCCTTGCTTGTTGTTAGTATTTGTATGCCAAGTCTGAGTTTCCTGCCCAAACATACCTCTAGCTCTTGCATTGACTTGACCTCCGGTTTTGGTTGATCGTCGCCTCCCTTGGTGTTTGTTTCTGATGCTTTCTGGATCGCCAATTCCGGAGTAGAGTGGATTGGATGAGGGGTGGATTCATCGGCATTAGCCGTAGGAGGTAGAACGCCCGTTGTCGGCTGGGTGGCTCCAATGAGACGTGTCTGCGTTTCCTCTGCAGTGAACTGAGTTTCGGAACACGAGCTCTGTTGCAGAGTCTTTGCAGTCGAATCCGAGTCGCAGGTATCGAGACCAAGAAGGGTTGATAGGTCATCATTGTTCTGTGGTACGGCTTCTTGGAGATAATCCAAATCGTACGTCTGGGGATCATGAAGGATTGATGAGTCCGTGTCTGATGGCCAGTCGATCTCTATGCTTCGCTGGCTGCCATGGGTCTGCAGTTCTGGATTCATGTTGATCAAAGATGCTGGATCAAGGAGGGGGCCGAGTGTTCAAAGAGATGAAAACTGTAGGACAAATGTTTGTCCTCAGCGCTGGGAAGGAGACGACTTCTTATACTTCTCCTCGCAAGAGATCGACCCACTATCGGATCCCACTTTGCCATTACGCTCGGTGCTTTACTGAGTCAGTAGCGGTTGTGATACATCCCGGGAGCAAATATTTGCCAATGGCAAGGCAGACTTGTCGAAAATAGCTCCGGATCACCAGATTCCACGCACAAATCAAGACAAGACTCCTCTCATGTGGGACCGGCCGAGTGCCATCGACATATGGCGTCGTCATGGCAGCTTTGGAAGCAGCTTGATTGGAGCCAGTAGCTATTCTTGCACAGATATGGAAAGGTTCAGCGGGTCCCCTTCCACACTCCTTGAACTGCCATTGACGAAGATATCCCTTTTCACCGACAGATGCTCCACCAATAATCCCTTAAGCGTCTTTTCGTCACCCCCAAGCGCCTTGAATACGAGAGATATTTTTGGATAACGCCTAGAACTGCGATGTGGAATGCCTTCTAACTTCATGATTGGTAGATACTGTTCAAGAGAGGCACAGGCTCGACGACGGAATGAAGACCAGCGCCCATCTGCAGCTTGCATATCCATGATCCGCCACAAAAGCTGACGAGCGATGACGACCGTCTCTGCCTCGTCTATTTCTAGCACACCTTTTACAGACATGCCAATGGAGAAGTCGGCCCACCTCCTCCAAGTAGACCGATCACGGAGAGTTCTCTCCGGGCTCAGCGACTGCTTGAAGTAAAAAGGAGCACTTCGTCCTCCTCTGACCCTCATCTCCTCCTACGTCTCAACTGCAGTCTGCAACATTCTCTCATACTTTCATCACCTCTTTCCACGTCAAGAACCTGATAAGAAATGTCAGCCAGTCGACAATACGCAGCCTCATCCGGTGTATGTGATGCTCACCACCTTACACCTTCTAACATCAATCCTGACTCACCAACTTCTCAACCATCTAATGGTGGCCACTCAGCCGGCCGCGATACAGCTAGCGAGGGCCAAGAGGGCCATGAAGATGCTCCATTTAACATCCTCTGTCACGCAGCAGCAGGGCTTCGCTATATGCAGAATGTGGGCTATGGGTTTGACGGTAGTTGCGTTTGTTCCGTGCCCATATACAACATGCTAATCGCAATGTAGGAACGACCTTTCAGGAGAATGCAATGGGGGATTGCTCCCTGAATGATGAAATTTCAGAAGCAGATTACAAGTCTGCCAATTGTGAGGCCGGAACCTGTCAGCAGGCTGGCTCGAATGGTATCACCAAACTTTCTGAAAGCTTCAAAGAGACAATAAACTCTGCTCAGAGAAGGACCAGTGTCGAGATGCTGGTCAAAGATGCGAAAATGTCACCCCCACTACTCCCATCGGGAGCCCAGCTACTGGCTACCCGCAGCACCGAAGTGCCTCAAGTCGAAACCGGTAATGACGTCGAGAAACTTGGCAGTGTCAATAATAAGCGTCGACGGGAACAGACATCGAATCTCTCAATTGTAGACAACACTGAAAGTAAGCCTCCCTTTCCACCGTGTTAGTTTATGCTCACATTTTTAAGGCTCTGATGGCGGTGCCCGGGGTTCAAAGAGATCTAAAGTGGACTGCGACTGTGAGGATGATCATTCATGGTGGATGACCATCAAGATTGGCGACATGAATGAAGCTCTTCATCGAATCGATGCTGCGATAGGTTTGGTTATGAAGTTGGCATACGGGTCAAATGACCTAGGCAATGTTACAATTAGTAATCTCGTTGGTCTTCTCAAAAATTCACGGGCAATTTTGGACAGTGCGAAAGACGATATGAGAGCAGAAGGTGGAAGAGATAGAGAGGCCACAGAATAGCTGGATCTAAATATCAACATTGCCATCAATCCCTCTTGTCCACTGCAGGTTGTTCTCCGCTGGCCATTGCATCCGAGCTGCCTGACCTTTCAAAGGACGATGTAGAAAGCATCCGAATAACAGCTTCTAAAGTCTCCACCATCACTTTTGCCTTTTGAAGTTCCCGCGAGAGGGCAAGATGCGAACTCGACACAAGATCAAAGTGGTGCCTCATCACGCTACAGTCCTGCACTGCTCGCCCCAACCCTTCCATATACTCATAATTTTGTTGCTGAAGCCGCCGGTTCTTGCGAATCTCTCGTGTGAGCTTGGTACGTGTAATCGACAGTTCTCGCTCGGCGTTGTTGGCACGATTCTGCACGTCGTACGCATCGGCAACATTCACTTTTTGCGTTGCAGGCGTGAGAGGCAATTGTTCAAGGTTGTCGATGGAGACAGACTCTTCCTGCTACTTGTTAAAAATGTGCTTTTGCGGGCTAGGGTGCCTTACCGAAGTCATCTGGATAGTTTGCGATATTATATTTTCGTAGATCCTGGACTGAGATATCATAGACTTTTTAGAAGGTATATGATTTATTGTGCGACGTCGATCAAGCGGTTGAAGTAAAGTTCCGGGTATCCTAAAGCAGTTAGACGATGGATCATCAATGGTGCCCATCAACTTGCTGCTGCATCAATAGTGACCACCTCCAGGGATGAAACACCCAAGTTAGATGGTATAAGCTACCGTCTAATAATTGAGGGGTAGGTTGGCTGGCTGCAGAGAGTACTTGAAGGCAGTAGACGCAGTCGAGTGGAAATCTCACATCTACAAGTCCCAAAATTCAAAGTTCACCTGGAGAGGAAAACTCAACAAGAGGTAAGAACCCAATAACTTTGACAGTCATCGAGTCTAACAAATAAAGCAATGTGTATCATCGTCTATCTCAACGAAGACCAGTTTACGGCGGTGCAAGAAAGGATTAACGGGTCAAGACTTCGACGTGCATGCCGCCGACTAGTTTCGAAGTTTTCCTCCGCCCGAGAGACATCTCCTCCCCCGTATACAGAAGGAGCCTCCGTCCAACAGGCTCCTCGGAAAGCAACCTTCAAGAGACCCGACTCTCTTACACTTCCTATGTACGCAAGCTACCGCAAGCATGTGGGCGCTCAAGTTATGGAGGGAGCAGTTGGTCCAGAGAATCATCGGGGGCAGGTCTTTGATGGAGGATCGCAAACGCTCTTCAGCGGGTGAATTACCCGGGTACACAATATCAAGTTGCGCTCTGATTAAGAGGGTGTATCTGAGGTCATTCTTTGATTAAATGGAGGAAATTGCAATTACAATCATCTCTAAACAACTCTATTGTGAATAAATTTCTTGTGTGCTTGATTGAGATCACGTTATACCTGCACTCGCCACCAAATTCTTAGACCAGCGTTATGATTGGAGGGTTGGCAGTTAACTTATGGGGCATCCCGGTGTTGATGACCCGTTTACCACCTCGCTTAATTTATGTGCCACCTCGCTTAATTCAAGTGCCCGCGTTTGACAACACCACCTCGCCTAATTTGACCACCCCTTGCCCCACCTGACCCACACATCCACCTCACTTGATTGCTGGATAGATCACTATCACGATCGATCACCTACGACCCTCATAATTCGGCTGTCTTGTTCCACCACACGCATTGCCCACACGCGTCCAGCAGGTATACATCTTGATAATCCTCCAAAATGATCAAAGTTGCCGATGGAAATCAGATTTGCATACAAACTGTTATTGGAGCCGATCCCCTTTCAATCAAGTGGTCGGTAACATGGCGTTGTGTGCTCACCAATACTGGCTCCGCGTGTATCAGGGTGAGAACGGTGTCGGAATGCAACATACGAATCGACTTCGCCATATTTCGACCTCGCTTCCAGACCCCGTAAACCAACGTCCATCGATACTGTTCTTTCTTGGAAAGCAGCTCAAAACACGAGTATTGAGAGCTCTATATCCCGGCAACACCATATCAAACTGTCGAAAGTACGGCATCGCAAACATTTGTCTCTATCCGGCCACACAAAACGATCAACATCCAATTCTCATCGCGGATAGCTGCCCTGATCACACACAAGCCAAGTTGAGAGGCAAAGACACCTGCCATGAGACGATCAATCACCCGGTGGGCTGGCTAGACGAGGGTGACCAACAAAAGCAGCAGCACTTGGCTGACCATGCCCTGGCCAGGCTATTCTCGTTATTCATCGATGTGTTGTGCATATTTTCCCAGGATTGTGGCGGCCTTGACGGAGTGGTAGACATGTTAGCAGGGTGGACAGCAATCGGCTCGGCGTCGAGCCTTCCTGGTGCTGTCCGTCCTCGATTGGTCGTCGTCACGAGCATACCTGGCGATATTTTCGCATCCGAAGCCATTCAATTTCGTCTGAGGGTTCTATCCGATCGCAAGTTCTCAGAGTCATTCTCTTCGTTGAATGTAGTCAACGTGTTGGGTCGAGGTCGAACTCCCTCGCGCGAGCATTTCAAAGGGCTAGCAGAGGCCCTACAGCACGAAACACATCTGACTCGTGCTGAAAAAATCAACTCCCACACGCTTTTCTCCATGATTCATATCACCCAGTTCTTCGATGCAGCACTGCGCCAGTTCGCGACATCGCCACAGACCTTTGATTTTATTCTATGCTCAAGAGAATTATGCCCTGTTTCCCACAGCTTCCAGCATCACCTAAGCATCTTCACGGGCTTATGTTCCGAGCACAATATTCCTGCAAATATGATTTGGGACTTCATTGCCTCAGTGGTCATTTTCGACAGCTTCTCTCCGGACATGCACAGTAAGTGTCGATGTTAAACGTCCACAGGTGGAATCTAACTAATTGGAAAAAGTGTTCAACCCATCAGACGTCTTCCGAAACTTATACCGCCAATCTTGCGTCCTGGGTATACATGACTTCGCAAATTCCCAGCATTTAGATGTCGACTTGATCACTGCCGACATCGAGGCCCATATAATCTCTATGTTCTCACACATGAAGTACGGTGGACAGTCAGCAGCTGCGCTTCGCCAGAGAAGCTTGGGGCGAAACTTCCAACATTGGTCATTATTATCGCATACCTCGATCTGCCTCACCTGTCTCCAGAGGAATTTGGAACATCATCTGGAGTGTGGACATGCTATTTGCGACGATTGTCTTGTCGCCTTTGGTGAGCCAACGAAGGGGGCGGAAGTACCGGTACGACCTCGCCACCTGTCCTTTCTGCCAGAGGGGGATTCATTTTCAGGCCAGACTCTTGCCGCCCACCTGTCGAGTAAGATTCCTTGGCATGGATGGGGGCGGTTCCAGAGGTATTATCTCCTTGGCATTCATGGAAGAGCTGGAAAAGACGCTGGACCTGCCATATCCTCTGCAGGAGCACTTTGATTATGGCATCGGGACGAGTTCAGGTAAGGCCGGCTTCGTAACCTAGTTCTAAGCTAACAGCCAATAGGTGGTGTTGCAACCATTGGGTTCTTTGCTAAGTACTGGACGCCAAAGCAATGCCTCGCTTTCTTTCTTAAGTTTGCGAGGATCATCTTCCCACCAAAGCGCGGTTGCAGGTATTCAATCTGTGCTATACTCAGACGTATCTTTGCCTTCTATCTCGCAGATGGCCGGTACGATGCAGTTGTTTTAGAAAAGGCTCTGAAGGAAACACTTGGATTGGGCCGGGTGTTTGATTCGGCGAAATCAAGGCCATCCGGAATGAAATTTGCGGTTACGGCGACGACGATATCGGATGCTACATTATGCCTGATCTCAAATTATAATGGTAACGGCCCTCCTGGCAGAGATTCAAGTAAGTTGACACCTCTCACATTCTACCAAGACTAACACCCCAGGATATAAACATCTTCGTGCCAAGAAGATGACAGATGAGATGCTACTCTGGGAAGCGTAAGTTCCCTTGGTTGTTTGTTTCGTGCTAACTAACGATGGACAGAGCGAGGTGTACAACAGCTGCCCCAACGTAAGAGTTATATTTAGCAATTTGAGACCGAAGCTGACCGGGCTAGTTACTTTACGCCAAAGTATCTCGAGTCATTTGGTACGTTCCAAGACGGCGGGTTGAAATATAATAACCCTGTCCGGCCCGGCCTGCGTGAAGTTCGCCGGATTTGGGGTGATGTAGGTTGCGATCTGGTGCTTTCAATTGGGACGGGATATCAGCAGAAGCTCTTATCGCCAGTGGCTTCCAACGTCCGGAACCTGCTACAGGATGGTGCCCTGGCTCGCGTCTATCGAGCTTCTATGCAGTCGTTATCACTCAACGGCCAACTTAGCTGGGAAGATCATTGGCATGGCCTTGATGAGGAAGAAAAGAAACGGCACTTCCGGCTCAATTTGCCCCTTATAGGTCAGGAACCTCGGATTGACGATGTCGACAAGATGCAATATCTCCGTGATCAGATCTACCATCACTTAGGCGATATGGAGGGTATTGCTAGGGCTTTCAAAGCAGCGTCCTTCTTCTTTGAGCTCAACGGGCCTCTGGTGTTCGAGGGTGGGCAGTACACATGCCACGGTTCGATTCTGTCCCGGAGTCCGGACAGTCGTGCCCTTGTGCAGAGTCTAAGAACGAGCTACCCCTTTGCACAGTTCCTTCATCAGGAATCTTCGCTTGGGTTCCTAGCCCCGAACGATCTCTGCGAGTTATGTGGACGATTTCAGAAGCTGATTAAGTTCCACATACGCCATCCCTCGGATCGAGTCAACCTCCAGTTTTCGTTTAGCAGATTGTTCCGTAGGAGCATCAGTGGGTTTCCGCAGCCAATGGAATGGTTTGTCAAACGACAGAAACTTGATGCGAAGTTTGGACTGCCCGATCATAGAAGCAGAAACGAGCGAGCTCAAAATCTGGCCTGCAGTTGTGAGCTCATGCGTTACCTTGACAGATCTGTCAAGCTCTCAGAAAACAAACGACCCCTTGGCGTCCAGACAAGAACACAGAATAAGAGGCGGCGCTTAAGATGAAGGGAAGGCGATGTAGCAAGTCTCATTTTTGAAAGCTAGACCCAAATCAATCAGTTGTTTATTACTTAACTCTGTTACATGATGAATTTTCCGCTCTATCCCATCCCGTGAGGCATTCGCAAACATGTCTCCGTCTGCCCTGCTGCTCCGGCAAGCCGTAGAACCCGCCACACAAAACGACAACAAACACCGATACCGGGCTTGTCTAACCGTTAAACACTCCAACCTTGCACGACCCAACTGCCTTATTTTCTGGTTTGGAAAGATATCAATCCTGGCATCTCATCCTGAACATGGCGTAATCTCTGTACGAGATGAGAAAAGCCAGGTTCCGAATCCGAATCCGCAAATGGTTCTTTGAGGGCTGGGAAGACTCTGCGCAAGCAGCGTTCGAGCACTGCGAAAGCATCCAGGTCTTGTGCCGGAAACAAACCGACAAACATTAGAACTTCCTTCAAATCATGAATTTGTTCAAAATGGAGCCGTGCAGTACCGAAACAATGCTCCTTTGGCAACCTTTTGTGCGAGGCGAGGAAAACCGTACCAGAAGGCGCAAAGCGTGACCCGTAAGCTTCCAGGAGCCTCGCTATCGCCAAGAATATATGGCCTTCCCCATTTTGGATCTGTCGCTCCACAGCTTCATGAGTTTCAAGACCGAGTCTCGTAACCATTCTGAAAGCTGCTGCTAGACTGAGCCGAAGACTTTCCAGAACCTCATCCAAAATTCCCGCGTCCGCCTTCATTCGTTCAAATTTGCTCCGAAATAGAGCTATTACCATTTGAGCAAGATGGTACGGTGGCGCTACAACATCATGGACGATAGCGGCAGGCAGTGAGGCAAGCCCTACCACTCGTAGTCGCTGATGGTAGCTGAACGCATTCTTGGCCGCCTCTATTACCAATGGTACTTGCGTGAGCTTTCTTCGATGTCGTCTCGCCGTATTCGTGAACTGATAGACCTGCTCGCAGGAGTTGAGGTAGCAGTAGGGAATTCTACCAGCGATCCATGCGTCTATCTCATCTGACATGCCGATCAAAGTTCCGTAGCAATACGCGGGAGGGTTGATGTCCTCAAGCGAAGAGTCATATGCCGGAGGAGATCCATCCGTAGGAAAGAATTCGTAGTCGTGTCGGCAGCGCTCCGTAGATGAGGTCTGGTTCATGATGGAGGATGGAAGAGTGCAGTATGGAGAAGAAATGTGAAGTGATGAGGAGAAGATAGGAGGGAGGAAAGCTCGTCCTTTTATATCTTTGGAGCTCATGGGAGCTACGGCTTTAGACTGCCTACGTGTCCGAAATTATTAATCCAGCCCACCATTCAAACCATGTTCGAGGCAGCATGAAGGGTGTCTCGACCAGCTCCTCAGGGGTTTAACGCTGCGCCTTCAACAAGATGCTTTGAAGTGGAGCTGGTATCTTCAGGAACTTCCTCCCTTCCGACCGGTTTACTGTTTTGGATATGCCAGCCCGTCTCTATTGTGGAGAATAGCTGAAAATCGACGAGCTTCCTTTGCAGATACGAGAAACGAAAGTCACCTTGGGATTTCCTAAGACACAAATAGCAAGTGGGTGCTGATCGATCTCGGCGGTTCCATACCACCCCAACAGAATATGGTCTCTCCTTCGGTATGAGCTACCAGTCATGGCATAGATAGGTATGGCAACTGGATAGCTGCGAGTCAAAGGGGCCGCGGAAGCGGAGCTACCAGAAGGATAAACAGTCACCAAAAATAGCAAGGCAGACTTGCCAGCAGAGACCATGAGGGATCCATATGGATAACTGGAGGTGGTGTAGGGTTTTTCTCCCATCCGTCAGTCACCCTCTTTTACATGTCATATCATTGTCCTGCAATATGAGCTGCGAACTTCCAGCTAAAACATTGCGTGCTGCAAATGAGAACTTCCCCTCCGTGAGTTCAGGTACCAAGGAATCGGGCAATATACTGACTATATGAAAGACTATACGGAAGACTATGGCGCAAAGTACGAAGGTTGACTGAAAGGAGCCCGAAAGTAGATGCGTCGGTTCTTCATCAGATACCCATGTTACATCTGATCACATGCGCAAAACGGAAGGCAACAAACGCGAAGTTCTTCGACCAGCACGGAGAAAGCTCTGAGCCGATATGTTTTAGGTGTATTCGATTGCGATACTGGAACCTTCTGAGCCGACGCATATTTCTAGATTCCCATGACAGCGCCTTGAGTCGAAGAGATATTCGATTCAACGAACTACGACATGTGGCCACATGTACTGTTTCCTTCCGAGCATAAGCTGACTTCTTTAGATTTAGATGTGAGGTTTCGGAAGCGGGGTGGAAGAGGCTGCGATTGCCCAATTGAGATTTCGGGTACGGCTATGCGATATTTTCAGCTAGCAACTCGAAGTTCTATTCGTATAATGCCCCCTCACTTATTTACCAGACGTTTAACGAAAATAGCCAACTGCCAAGAGCGTCAGCAGTGACGGCAGTTCGGCAATGGTTGGGCTTCAGGGGAAGCAGTTGTGTTTGAGCCAAAACGAGATGCGGCCGCGCGGCGGAGGTTGAGCACAAAATTGAGATAAGAGGGGTATATTGTTTACAAAACTCGAGTTCTCGGGAAGTCTAGAGCTCTCTTAAATTTACCACATAACCTTCAACTCTCTTGCCCGCGCCACCTTCATACATCGATGTGTGAAAGTGCTACAAGCCGCGTCACTAAGCCAAGCCGCCCTAGGGCACGTGAGCTAGTTGCAAGATGCACGAGTAGTCTTAGGTGGTATAGGACCATCTAGATACTGAGGGCCAGACCACTTGCACCAACAACTTGTTTGCACCAATCACTTACTAGTACCACTCAGTTTATGGTACCAACAAACTGTTTGTACCAATAATCTGGTAGTACTAGTAAATCGTTAGTACTTACAGCTTGTTTGTACTAGAAATTCAATGGCACCAGTATTTTGATGGCACTAATGATCTATTTGTGCCAGCTATCCGTTTGCACCAGCTATTTCTTAGTACAAAAGGTACTTTGGCACCAGCAAATCATTTGTACTAATAGTTTCATGGCACCAACTGGACTTTGGTACCAACATGATTTTTGTGCCAGCCATTTCGTCGTACCAATGCCTTTCCAGTACCAACCTTTTTTTGTTACCAGTGACTTGACGAGGATGACGTGTAGCTACTATTAACACAGCCCCTTGATCCGTAGGCATATCAACTATACATTTAATGTCCCCAAACCTTGGGGATTAGCTCTCCTTTACATCTCTGTTCCTTATTTGCCTCAACGTTTTCCACACATCAACCATCATCCAGATCGGTAAAAGAGAAGATGTCAAGTCCCCAGCCACATCTAGACCTCTCTAGCCCACCCAACACCCATCAGCTTATGTCCTTCCAAAGCGATCCCCTAGTTTATCACCTTTTTGGAAGGCTCCCCCGGAAATAAGTCTGTTTGTCTGGGCCGAAGCACTGTCACCGCCCGGGGTTCATGAATTTGAATTTTAGAACGACTGGACTATTGGAGTACGGCAGAGCTCACACCGGCCTTCTGATCTCCTTATTGTCGATAGCGAGTCGCGAAGCCTTCTCCTCCAGTCATACCGAGGATAAAGACCGCTTCTCGCGTGGGGTTAGTGCCCAAGGATTATCGATGAGATTTATGCTGATAATCCGAGAGATGAATAGCTTGCATGGGGGAATGGGAATTCAAGTTATAGAAGATTGATAGGAGGCTACGTGGATGATTATTCTACAAATTGTGTGGGTGAAGTTGCTTGAGCTAGGTTTGAAACAATCACAACAGCTGTAGTTCCTTTTCGTGTGTTTGGTGGAAATATTCTTTTAACAATATACTCAATCAGTCACAACTAATGACGAAACTGTAGCTGAATCCGACGTCTTCAAACTTAGACTTTCGATAGTATCCCAACCTGCATAGTGAATGAATGGAATCATAACAGTTGGCGATACATGCGCTAGAAATCGATGCTAAAACAAAATTAATAAGTAGACTCAAGGCGGCAAGGGGATCTCTCACTTTCTGAATTTCCTGTAACGTGCCCCAGGAGGTGACCTCGAGGAAGTTCGATGCCTCTGATGACCAGCGGTCGGGGTGCTTCAAAACAAACTTCCCGTCCTCCTCCGGGGGGATGCCATTCTGCATCATTTCCATAGCGATGACCCCAAGAGACCATGCAGCAGCGGATTCCGTAGTTCTGCATTCATCAAAGTGGGCTTGAGCTTTGATTAGACTGGTGTATATGTTATGATCCCGGACAACGCACCTATTTTTACACACCCATTTGGTGAGAATAATACCCTGGAGCTATCCAGTTTCTTATGAGACAAACCAAACCTAGATAAATGCTGCATGCCTTCGAAGACCTACGCGTTTTAGTCGTTGAATTTTCGGAAACATACGAAGGATGTACCTGACGGCAAGTCGCGGACACGTGCCGCTCTTCGAGAGGCAGTGGGATGGCGATAATTTGCTTGAGAGTGGCGGCCGTATAGTCCGTAATGATGAAAAAGACGCCTTGGAAGCGATAGACCTCCATAATCGCTAGTAGGTTCTCGTGTTGGCATTTTCTTAGCTCCAGAAAATCGTGGGACACAAGCTCTTTAATGACGACCACACGCACAGGAACCTCTCGAGTATATGCTACTGTGACTTGGCCGCCGCGCTCTAGATGACGAAGAGATATATAAAAGTCCCAGGGACTCTCTACTCGAACGGGAGGAGGCTGATCTACTTCGGAGATCACGATGTTCGTTTTCGGCACAGGTTTCTCTAGGACCACATCGGGAGGATTAGCCCTTATCGGCAGTCGAAATGGAAGTTGGGTGGTTTGTTCTTTCTCTGGAGAAGATTCAACTCGGTGCTGTTCTTTCTCCAATAGGCGGATTCTTTCGGTATCCGTGCCTCCTGGGAATCGGGTACGTCGATTAAGGTTGGCATTCTTCTTGCTAACATCAGCTTCTACCAACAGACCCTGATCATTGCTTGGAAACCGTGTTTTCCGATTGAATTTCAAATCCATGGTTGGTAGGGTTGGTGAAGTGTACTACAGGTATTTGCGGTATGTATTCAAGTGGTGAGCACCTCGCTCGATTCTGACACCCCCCGCAATGGTGTCACCTCGCTTAACCATTGACTACTATCCCTCCACAAACGATGGGTTAATCAATGCACCACCTCGCTTAATTTTGACTACCCGCCAAAAGTGAAGAACTAGTATTACTCAGGAAAGAACCATGCATTCATTACAGAAGGGCGATGCTACCATAAACGTCTTGCCTGTTATTACTGCAAAGTTTGCAACTCCATCACTGCCATTTATCCTGCCTCATAGCATCTAAACCGATGCTGCCAACTCGACATGGAAACATCAAGTCAGGAAACTCTCGCCGCCATAGACCAGAGGATTGCAAACGATAAGCTGGCCAAGTTCAAGGGCGCAGCTCGAGTATCGATTCGACACCTAGAATTTCCACACCCAACTCGTCAGATCGATAGGAAGGCCATCCAGCAGTTGATAAGAGATTTCGATGGCGAAGGATGCATTCGAGAGGAACCGAGTCACCGGATTCCTGTCATTGTCGATAATTCGATACTGCAAGCTGGGCTTGAAAAACTCTCTCTCACAACCGAAACTTTCAGAGCGAAAGCAGACCATCCACCCTTCCTGGAACTAGAAAGCGGAGTAAAACTGGAATGCCTTCACGGTCAACATCGAATTCTGGCAGCGAAAGAGCATCTTGCCGCATCGCAATGGTGGTGGGTAGTTGATATCTATGGGACCGGTAGCTGCACCTGTTCTGACGTGTAACCAAGCTGACCACTACGTAGATCTCAACAAAGATACCAAGCAAGCGCTTCGCGAGGGGTATTCATACTCAGCAAAATACACATCCGGCGAAGTGTTTCGGCACATGCGCCTCTGCCATTACGATAATGATCCTGTGGGAGTACAACGCTGGCGGGGAAGGTTTAGCCCTTCTCAAGACAAGTTTTTAACACAGCTCCTCAAGCGGCCTACACTAGTTGCCGCTTTGGATTCCGTTCTCCATATCCAGGGTATCTGGAGAGAGTTTTATATAGGATCTCTTGATGTCTTCTTGTTTCCGAAGTGTGACGAAGTCAGTTTTCTTCAATCTCCGAAATATCTGGTCTAACTTAGTACAGGAAATCGCTCATTACATCAACTCTACTAAAGTTATTTTCACCCATATTTTCAATGGCAATATGGCCGCAATGATGCGAACTGATCCTACCTCCATAGAATCCATACAGTCGAGGTCGCCTGCCCTTTCGAAGTCAGATTATGAGTTTATCCGCGAGAACATGGGATCTGGCGAGCTTTTCCCTGAAATCGTCGATCCCCTAGAGAGAGCTGACATCGCCCAGCGTCTGCTCGCTAGTGAGGAATTGATGCCGAGTCTATATACGTTAATCAAAGACATCAGGTACTTGAAGCAGCCAGCCGAATTCTTGTCCAAACTCCTACCGGCGTCCCGTAAGAAAACTCTTCGCCAGCGGTGGTTTCATTACTTTACTGGCACTGGATTAGATGGCGGTGGGATCCTAATACAGCAGGGGGTGTCGGGTCCGTACACAACTGTCCCAAGAGGACACCAGGATGCTTTTGATGTCTGCTATCAGCAGCTGTGGCTTTGCTCATATAGGGTATGCAAATATCCAAATGCGTATAGCCGGCTGCAGCTAGCGGAGCTTGCGTCCCGCCTAGGATTTTCGACTCCAAAGATCAAGTTCGAAGTAACTCAGGACCCTGCGCAAGCTATGGTTGAGAAGGCACTTCAGGACGTATTCTACACCCTGCGGCCAAACGAAAAATTCAATTTCGATGCTTACAAAGCAAGCCCTCTCATTGCATCATTTAAGGAATATATCAATAGCCAAGACACTATCCGCATACATTCAGCATTCCCTCAAATTACTGTCACTGGCAAAGGCGCTCCGTTGTCTTGTAGATGTGGCCACGGCCCGATGGATACTCGGGACCTCGCACACCTTTTTTTGGATAAGATAAACGTTCCCCTTTCCAAATATAGAAGGGATGGAGATGAGATTAGTTCGTTTTATGTCAAACGTTCACGACATATTGCGTTCTTTGGTACGATAGACCTCACAGGAAGTCAAGAAGGCCCTTCCATGCATCCAGTGCCGGCTTGTTTACCTTTGCATCGCCATCAACTAGACGTATCTCGACCTGCCGTGGAAAGTACGGGTTCCACCCCTGCCACAAATCGCCAAGCTCGTAGTCCAGATGAAGGTATTGAAAGCAACCAAGTTGTTTTGTTCAAGGAAAGGATGGTTAGATTTATTGAGAACGGTGCTACTGTTGGAGAAGTTCCGTTCAGAAAGGAAGATGTTAACAACCAAGCCAAGGAATACGCGGATCAAGGCAGAAAATTATCGTTGATACAAGGCCCGTACTTCACCTGGCAGGATTGTTTTGATATACTCACAAGGACGAAAAAATCTGCTGTCATTGTAACTACGGTTGTTGAGTCGCTGGCGGGGAAGAGACGCCGGGGTGAAGACTTGCCTCAACGGTTACAACCTGCAACAAAGGAAGCTTTCGACTTTGAGATGAACGAGGATGAGGACGAGGAGGAGGAGTTGTAATCTAGTAATGAAATAACACCAAACTCTCTGCTAGCTCGCTATGAAAGAGTGACAGGACTAATTTCCACCCAATCTTCATTCTCCTAGCGATCTCTACCCATCCACAGATTACAGAACTTTTCCGGCAGTTACGCCCCTCAACAACGGCAGTTTCTCGTCGATTCACGATAATCAACGGTTCTAACATGGAGGTCTGCTCATGGATAATGAAGCATAACTTATAATGTACAATCAGGTGAAATTGAAGAGCGCCACTTTTCGCTTAAATAAACGAGAAACTTTAATGCCTCCCCACGCACATATATCTTAATTATTTGACGATCTTCTTATAATATATCTTTAAATTTTTAATTATGCCTCGTGAACCAAAGACCACACGAAAGAAGCTTACTCCGGTTCAAAAATCCAATATTTGGTCCCTCCACGAA
This sequence comes from Cadophora sp. MPI-SDFR-AT-0126, assembly GCA_020747065.1. NCBI lineage: Eukaryota > Fungi > Ascomycota > Leotiomycetes > Helotiales > Ploettnerulaceae > Cadophora > Cadophora sp. MPI-SDFR-AT-0126. The sequence goes on along the minus strand of JAGMVK010000023.1, from coordinate 349,630 downwards.
GAAGGAAACAACGCATCGCAGATCCACAGGAAAACTGGCTACCCCCGCTCTACGATTTGCACCTTCTTGACTCGACATACCTTAGCTCCTACAAATGGGTTCGAAAACAAGCCCGGAAGGGGGGTTATGCGGAAAGTTAAGCCGCAAGGGGAAAGGAACCTTCTGAGAATCGCAAATTAAGATACCCGGATGACCCTATAAGCTCTCGCTACGCCGTTAAAATCAGGGGTCAAACTTCACCCACGTACAGTCGCTAAGATCCTCAAATTTCACGGCAAATCAAAGCATCGGCCTCGCAACAAGCCTTTTCTTACTGAAGATCACAAACGTCGTCGTCGAGTCCATTGTAGAGCCGAAAAAGCTATGAAACGAGACAATCGGAAGGTGTGTTGGAGTGATGAGGTTACGTCTGAAGTAGGGGAGAGTACGTGTACGTTTTGGGTTACTAGGGGCCCTGGGAGGGAAGAGGAGTACGCGGAGAAGAATCTCCGACCTACTTTTAAAAGTGGGCGAACGACAGTAGGCGTGTGGAGTTGTTTTTGTGGAGATGAGATGGGACCGTTATATATGCTCCCGGAAGGCGAGAATATGACGGCAAAACGATACAAGTGGGGCTTCAAACGTTGTTTGTTCCATTCTACGAAAGAATGAGACGAAAGTACGGCAAAGAAGTAGTCATGCAAGAAGATAATGCGCCCTGGCATACGGCGAATAGTATTAAGAACTACTTGGCGAATAAAAAGGTTAATCGCATGGTATGGCCGGCACAGTCCCCTGACCTTAATCCAATTGAGAATCTTTGGAAATATATCAAGGATATAATCTCCAAACGAAAGCACAGAGTGAAGTCGGCAAGGGAAATGCGTGCAGTGTTAAAAGAAGTGTGGCCTAATATAGACGGAAATTTCCTTTTAAAACTGTGTGATTCTGTACCTAGAAGATGGGAGGCATGCTTGAAGAACAAGGGAGGAGCAACGAAGTACTAATTACCTACAAATTGAGTTATTTAGATTGATCTTACGTTTACAATTAATGAAAATATGCTCAAGTGTTTAAGGTGGGGTAAATTGGCACGTGCCGCTCTTCAATATCACCTGATTGTACCATTGTAGCACCAGGGACTTTCTTCCGTGGGGCATGCAGCAATTCCAGGGCCACAATCCCAAATCTGCTGCTTCCATTAAGAAGACCCAATTAGATTCCTTTCCACTCACTGTGACCACGTCACCAAAGACATGCCCGGGCCTAGCTATAGTTAGCGCCGGCGCTTCTACAAGGAGTAAGAAGTGGGAGTGTGCATTCGTCTCGTATCTATGGCATGTGGTGCTAGGGGATAGCGGGTACAATGGCCGGGATAGGGACATACATGATGCTACTCTTCACCGTTAGTGAGGCAGATTTGGTGGTGGAGGAGACTACATTCCACTTTCTACTAGCTATGATGCATAAAAGCAAGGCTGAGGCCACCATGAATCCATGCAGGAGAGGTACGGAACAGATGATCCCTGCTAGAACGATCAGCTAGCCTTCAGATTATCGAAGCAAGCACACGAGGACTATAAAGAATGCCTGACATAACCATCTTCAACAGCTCTAGGAAAACCAAGAAACAAATGGGCCTATTAGCTATTCAATCCTGCCTGCGTCACATCCGTGAAAATATGCGGGCAGGGTATGATATGATACATATAAGTTCTCCTACGTAGTATCTGCCAGTTCATTGAATCCCTGACTACAGGGCCGACGAAACACTTCTAATTCTCTGTCAACACTTGGAGTCCGTGCCCTCTGAGTTCGCCTGTAGATCAGAAAATTGTTTACCCCAATGACTATAGACCGAATGAGCCAGAGCGCAGCTGTCCCAAAATGTATCTACCTCTATTAGCATACATTAGACTACATTCACCCAGGAAAGACTCACCCATAGAGCCAAAACCCAATTGATTTGATGCGGCCCGAGGAAGGAAAGAATGGTGGCACTAAGACATCCCAACAGGCTTGGTACAAGTGCCAAAACCAACTGGTAATAACTCAATAAACTCGTGCTCCAACGCCGAGAATGCCAGATCAACCACGCATAAAAACTCGAGAGACCAAGAAATTCAGCGGCCAATAATATCGAGCTAACTTTGAGTACACGACAACGGTTTTGGTGCCGAAACAATCCTTCGGTAATGAAGATAGTAGATCCAAAGAAGCAAGCCGATACACAAAAGACGATCCAGTGAAGATGGCCGAGAATTGCGTTTACTTTTTTGACCCATGATTCGGGCTGAGATGTAGATCGAATGCGCACTCCCCGGAGAAATCTCCAAAGAAATACCGCCTGGGTCTCGTCAATATATAGTCTGTGACTGAAAATGGATTCTTACTTGTTGCATAAGCAGAACTCTCCCAGATAGAAGGAGCAATACTTCAATCCATTTCTCGTTATAAGAGACTGAAAAGACCAACAGAGAGATGCTAAATCCCATGATAGCAGTGGATGTGACGGCGGTAATGAGAATGCTCAAGATATATTCCCAAGATGGAGGGTGGTGTTGGCGTGTTTGCTTGTAGTGATGCCATTCAAAATGTGAGAAAAACGCGATGGCAATAATGACCACAGCCAGAGTAATTGATGATGCTATGATGGAGATAGTGCGTGGCTCGTACATGATTATAGTAGAAGTGTAATGGAAGGTAACCAAGTGATCTGGGCGGAGGGGAGGGAGGGGCATACTTGACTTATATGAAGATAGAAGTGTGGATTCTCGTAGAATCCTCATGCTTTGACAAGTGAGGACTTATGGGTAGGCTTTGCTAGCTTACCTGGTTGTTATGGCCTGGAGGATCCCGCTTACCACCCAATTATCTTGAAGCTACGACTGCTGCTGGAGCTCGCAGGACACGTCAACCTACTTTGCCGGGATAGTCTATGAAAGGGGCTGATGAATGTCGGCCGGCTCACAGGAGTGGCGAATTTGAGACTGAATCCAAAAATAGCTTGTCTTTGGTCCTGTGCTTCGACCCGCTCGCATTTTTTACCTTTTTACCTTTGGTCCTGTGATTATGATTTCCTCTTATCGCGGATCTTATCTGACTTTACTAATCTAATATCTTCTTCTATTATCGACTGCGTTGGCATTCTGTATTTGTCTATTAGATATAGGGATGGCTTCTTCTGTACTATCCCTAGTCACTCCTTATACTCCTGATATTACCTACTAGCAGACTGTAAATCGGTAGCGATTAGCTGCAATTAAACTCTAGAGGGAAAAGGTTCGAGATTTAGAACGCCGAGCACGATAGTATAAGGTCAAATATACGACTAGGCGGCTAGAATCCCGGAGGGAAAGGGCGGGAGATCTAGAGCTTCGGGCACGACGGCATAAATACTACGGTCCTCCTCTGAGCCAGAGAGAGATGTATACGGTGCGAAGCTTAAACGAACTGTAATAGGGTCGAGAACTCGACCTTGGCGGCTTCCGCTTTTAGGGCAGGTGATAAGGTTGCGGTTCAAGTTTGGTTTAGAGTTTATAGTTTTAAGAATAGATCCGGACTGATATTTAGATTATTAAAGCTATAGAAGTTATAACTAGGTTTTTCTAGATCACTAAGCTAAAAGAGAGATCTAATTACTCTACGTAAGAGAAGAAGATAATCAAAAAGTTATTAGATATTTATAATATAAGTTTGTCCAACGCCTTTATAATATTTTTTTTAAGGATTAGCTAATAAGACTATTAAATAAACTTTTATAATTATATATTTTCGGTCTTCTATATATCTGTCTATTTATCTATAAGTATTAGATCTATTTCGTATATTATATATCTTTTATATCTTTGCTTTCTTCCATACCTAGACTCCTTGCCCTGAAACAAAGTGAAAGGGGTAACTACCGCATCGGCGCCAGCCGTAGCGGCAACAACCAGCAAATCGACCAAGACTTTTCCAGATAAGGAGTACGCACGTGATACTTAACGCCATTCTACTATCAGCCTAGTTACCCCGCTAAAAGTTGGTGCCCGAAGCGCCAGCCTCATCCTACATCAACGACACCTTACGAGTTGAATCCTTTGTTACTTGGATTACGATATTTACGAGCCTTTTGAATTACTTGTAACTAGACTTGCAGATATAGCATCGTCGTGAACGGACTAATTGCCAGTGGGGAGCAAGACAAGTAGGTACCGGCAGCAGGCACCCATTCCCGCGAGGCTCGCCTAACCGATTATTAGGAGTCCTTGGACTCCGCCCCTCAGAATGAGTGGTCTTAGTGAAGCTGCAAGTGTCATTGCTGTGATCGACATCTCTGCAAAGATATTAGGACTATGCCAAACATATATCACGGAGGTGAAGGAAGCTAGAAAGGATATGCAGCGCCTCCGTCTAGGAGTAATATCTCTTCAAGATATCCTGACTAATGTGAAAGATCTAGCTGAAGAACCGAACTTATCTAGAAAATCAGTCTTCAGCCGTCTTACTCAGGATGACGGGCCAGTGCAGCAGTGTGAGAGAGACTTGGAACGACTAGTGGCGCAGCTGGAGCCTGGAGAGGTTAAGATGAGGCGATTCGGTCTACGCGCGTTCAAGTGGCCCTTCTTAAGCAAGGAGGTTAATAAACGCCTTCAAGTTATCAACAACCATAAAGCAACATTCACTCTGGCGTTAATATCTGACTATTTGTAGGTTTTATGCTATGATGGTCGTGTGATTAAAGCTAATAATTATTAGTGCTCTTACTCGCTCTATCAAAGATGATATAGTGATGCTGGGTAATAGTCTAGCGAATATAAAGACCAAACAGAGAATACTGGCGATAGGTGAAAAACAATAGAAAATCCGTTATTGGATATTATTGCTAAATCCGTCTACTAACTATAACGCTGCTTATAAATTACGTCAGGTAACTACAGGGGAATGGTTTCTGAAGAGCGATGAGTTTAAGAAATGGAAGATGACTTCTGGATCTTTTCTCTAGCTCTATGGTATTCGTAAGTGATTAACCACACTAGGCTGTTAATAGCTAATCAAATTATTTCAGCTGGCTGCGGGAAAAGTGTCCTTTGGTAGTGACTTCATACTAAAACTTAATTGAAAGTTTACTTATTATATTAGCAGTTCTATAGCCCTTGAAGCAATCAAGTTCTAATACCAGTCTAATTCTACTATAGTAATCGCCTATTTCTACTTCGACTTCAACGATACCGAGAAGCAGAGGCATGACAAATTTACACATTCGCTAATCGAGCAGCTAGCCTAGCAATTGATAAAAGCTCTTACTTGTCTAGAATCGCTCTTTTCTCGCTGTCAGAATAGGAAGCAGTAGCCTACGCATAATGCTCTTAAGGTTACCTTATAGTAAATGTTAAATGAATTTAGAGAGACGTTCATTATTCTTGATGCTTTAGACGAATGTAAAGAAAGGGAAGAACTCCTACCTCTGCTAGAGAACCTTACTCAGGAATCTGCATATTCTTGCTACAAGCCGGAGGGAGCGAGACATCGAAGAAGCTCTTATATCATTGGTCACAAGCGAAATCTGCCTTCAGAGCGCTCTCGTTAATATTAACATTAATACCCATATTTCCGAACAACTCCAGAATGACCTAAAACTAAGACAGTAGCCTACTAATATGCAAGGAGAAATTCAAAATACTCTAATAAAAGGGGCATAAGGAATATACGTTGAAACTTTCTCATTAGATATTCTTTAAAACATCTGACATGATTTTCAAGGTTTTATTAAGTTATATGCCAACTAGACGTCCTACGGAAATATTTAAACGTAGTCACTCTACGAAAAGCACTAAAGTCTCTACCGAAAACCCTGGATGAAACCTATGCTCGTATATTACGTAGCATTAACGAGGACTACAGTCAAGATACATTCCGAATCCTCCAATAGCTAGTATATTCAGCTCAGCCACTTCGTATGGAAGAGATAGTTGAAGTTATCGCTATTAATACCGAAGAGCTATAATTCAATCCTGAAAACCGACTTCCAGATCCTTAAGACTTATTAACTATTTACTCCAGCTTAGTAATAACAATATCAGTAACGGCCAAGGGCAATAACGGAGTCTCTAATGATATAACAGAGCTCAGGCTAGCTTATTTCTCTGTTAAAGAATACTTAATCTCTAAACGTATTTGAAAAGGGATGGCATTCCAATATAACATACAATCAAAGGCCAAGGAAGAAATTGCACAGTCTTATCTAAAGTACCTTCTTCATTTTCAAAGGGGTGTACTCATTAAAGGAAATCTTAATACCTTTCTATTAGCTCTATATGCAGCGTAATACTGGTGTTGTCATTTCTAAGTAATAAAAGATTCAGATTAGGCAAGTAAGCTCCTTATATAACTTTTTCAAGAAAACGCTTTTCAGAACTGGATTCAGCTCTATAACCTAGACTTCCCACGGAAAATAACTAATATGAAAAAGAATATCATAAGCATTACCTCTCCACTATATTACGTATCACGGGAAGGTTTATTTAAGCCAGTTTCACTTCTACTCGAGAAAGGGGCCGATGTGAATACTCAAGGCGGCTGTTTCGGTAATACACTTCAAGTAGCTTTAGCTAGAGGTTATAAGGCAATCGCAGCACTTCTGCTTAAGAAAGGGGCCGATGTGAATGCTCAAGGTGGAGAGTACGGCAATGCACTGCAAGCAGCTTCTTTTCAAGGTCACGAGACAATCGTAGCACTTCTGGTCGAGAAAGGGGCCGATGTGAATGCTCAAGGCGGAGACTACGGCAACGCACTGCAAGCAGCTCGTTACGAGACAATCGCAGCACTTCTGCTCGAGAAAGGGGCCGATGTGAATACTCAAGGTGGAGAGTACGGCAATGCACTGCAAGCAGCTTCAGCTGTAGGTCACGAGACAATCGCAGCACTTCTACTCGAGAAAGGGGCCGATGTGAATGCTCAAGGTGGAGAGTACGGCAATGCACTGCAAGCAGCTTCAGCTGAAGGTCACGAGGCAATCGCAGCACTTCTGCTTGAGAAAGGGGCCAGGGCACAGAACATCGCTAAAAAAAAAATTGCAAGCTCGATAAGGTGATTCATAGCTGACCAGGTCCACGACTAGCAAATTAATCACAGACTGAAAGATTCGTTGCACATAATGGTTAGAGTCGGTGTTTAACTTTCTTCACTATTCTCTCCCGACTTATACTAACCATTACGCTCTCTTATCATTTTGACTGTTTCAATATTGTTTTGCGCCGGGTCTTACTCATATTCTGTTTTGGTCAAATAATAGCCATATACTTCTTCTGCTTTTTTCGGAAGGACGATAGGTTTCACGGCGTTAGCGTGCGGAGTGCGCGCTACCAGTGAAGGAACGGCAGCTTCATGCCTTTGTACTGTTAGCCCGCTAAGAGGACAAGGACTTTGAAGGCGCGACGGGGAAAGGTTCTCGGGGGCAAAAACTGGCCAGTTTCGTATGTCACGTGGGCTTTACATGTTTGCTCTGTTACATTTCTAGACCTCTTAGGAATGAAGGTACGAAGGCTTCGTGCGTGCCGTCGGCTAGCACTCTTGCCGAGCTTTAAAGGGGTCGTCAGCTGGTCACTCTCACGTGCGGAGATCCATTGTTGATTTTCGCTTCCGTCCCGCTCACATTGACCTCGTGTCACGTGGGCTTCTACATGTTTGTTTTGTTCTATACCAGACCTCTTCTTACGTACCAAAGTACGAAGGCTTCGTGCGTGCCGTAGGCTAGCACTCTTGTCGAAGGCAACCAGCGGCCGCGGGGCGAAAAATTTAGCCGAGCTTTTCAAAGGGGGTAGTCAGCTGGTCGCTCTCACGTGCGGAGATCGGTTGTTGACTTTCGCTTCCGTCCTGCTTGCATTGACCTCTTTCCGTGGCACCATCTGTTTTGTTTGACTTTTGTTTCCCCGCATGAGGTGTCTCTCGCATCTGACGTCACTCAACCCAACGTCTTCTTTTCTTGTTCTGTCGTCGACTACGTTGGCATTCTGCATTTGTCTGCTTGACATGGGAATGGCTTCTTCTCGTCCGTCCGTAGTCACTCCTCGCGTGTCTCGATTCCCCCATGCTCCTGACACTACCCAATGGCAGGCAGCGAATCAGCAGCGGCTGGCTGCGATTGAACTCCAGAGGGAAAAGGTTCGAGGCCTAGAGCGATTGCGGGAGATCGAAAATACGACCAGGCGGCTAGAATCCCGGAGGGAACACTTGCAGTGCAGGCTTTGTATCATTTAACGATTACTTTACCACACAATCGGACATACTTTGTTTGATCGCCTGTTTCCGGTCTTCTATCTGTTCAGTAGCTGTGTATTTCTCCTAAAGTACTAGACCTATTTCGTATGTCATGCGGACGCTCCATCCCCTTAGTATTTATGTACTTCTGCGCCAGGTCTAGACCTGTATCAGATGTCACGTGGATTTCTACATGTTTACTTTGTTCCATACCAGACCTCTTCTTAGGAACGAAAGTGCCTTCGTACTCTTAGCCTGCTAAGAGAAAAAAGGGCTTCGAAGGCAACCCACCCCCTGGCTCGCGGGGCCAAAAAATTAGCCGAGCTTTTTAAGCGAGCCTTTTAAGGGGTAACCACGGGATCTCTGTCAGGTGTTGCGGCGATCTGTTGTTGTTGGATTTCGCTTCGTCCTACGCGCGTCTATTTAAGCTTTGGTCCTGTGACTATGATTTCCCCTCATAACGTGTCTAGTCTGACGTCACCAACCCAACATCTTCTTCTATTGCAAACTGCGTTGGCATTCTGCATTTGTCTATTGAACATAGGAATGGCATCTTCTTCACCATCCCTAGTTACTCACGTGATATTTGACGTTATTCCACTATCAGCCTAGTTACCCCGCTAAAAGTTGGTGCCCGAAGCGCCAGCCTCATCCCATATCATCAACGACACCTTACGAGTTGAATCCTTCTTTTCTCTGATTACGACATTTGTGAGCCTTTTGATTTACTTGCCTCTAGACTTGAAGATATAGTAACATCGTGAACGGACTGATTACCAGAAACAAGCCCCGCGTTCGGAGCATGACAAGTAGGTACCAACAGTAGGCATTCATTCTCATGATGCTCGCTGACCGATTCTTAGGAGTCCTTCTACTAGTCGTCTCAGCCCCTCAAAATGGATGGTCTTAGTGGAGCCGCAAGTGTTATTGCTGTGATCGACATCTCTGCAAAGATCTTCGAACTATGCCAAATATATTTCGCGGAGGTGAAAGAAGCTAGGAAGGATATTCAGCGCCTCCGTGTAGGGGTAATATCTCTTCAAGATGTCATGCACGATATGAAAGATTTAGCTGAAGAACCGAGCTTATTTAGAAGATCAGTCTTCAGCTGTCTTACTCAGTATAACGGGCCAGTGCAATAGTGCGAGAGAGACTTGAGACGACTACTAGTGCAGCTGGAGCCTGGAGAAGGAGAGGTTAAGATAAGGCGATTCGGTCTACGCGCATTCAAGTGGCCCTTCTCAAGTAAGGACGTTGACAAACGCCTTCAAGTCATTAACAAACATAAGGCGACATTTACTCTGGCGTTAACATCTGATAATCTGTAGGTTTTATGCTATAATAGTCGTGTGATTTAAGCTAACCTTTATTGGTGTTCTTACTCGCGCTATTAAAGATAATATATCGAGGCTAGGTAATAGTCTAGTAAATATGCAGACCGAATAGAGGACACTAGTAATAAGTGAAAAACAACGGGAAATTCGTTACTAGCTATTATCGCCAGATCTGTCTACTAACTATAACGCTACTTGCAAATTACGTCAAGCAACTACAGGAGAATGGTTTCTGAAGAGCGACGAGTTTAAGAAATGGAAGATGACTTCTAGATCTTTTCTCTGGCTGTATGGAATTCGTAAGTAATCACCTAAAGCTAGGCTCCTGCTACTAATAGCTAATCAAAATATTACAGCTGGCTGTGGGAAAAGTGTTCTTTGGTAATGACTCCACGCTAATACTTAATTGGAAACTTATTAATTATATTCGCAGTTCTACGGCCCTAGAAGAAGTCAAGTCTTAATACAAGTCTAACCCTATCGTGGCAATCGCCTATTTCTACTTCGACTTCAACAACTCTGAGAAGCAAAGGCATAATAAATTTATGCATTCGCTAATCAAGCAATTAGCTTAGCAATCGGCAAAAGCTCTTACTTATCTAGAATCACTCTTTTCTCACTATCAGAATAAGAAGCAGTAGCTTATATAAGATGCCCTTGAGATTACCTTATAGTAAATATTAGATGAATTTAGGGAGACGTTTATTATTCTTGATACTTTAGACGAATGTAAAGAAAGGGAAGAACTCCTACTTCTACTAGAGAACTTTACTTCCTAGGGCGCAGGGAAACTGCACGTTCTTGCCATAAGCCGGAGGGAGTAAGACATCGAAGAAGCTCTCGAATTTATAGTCACAAGCGAAATCTGCCTCCAGAGCGCCCTCATTAATCATGACATTCGTACCTATATTTCCGAACGACTTCGGAATGACCCAAAACTGAGACGGTAGCTTGCTAATATGCAAAGAGAAATTAAAGATACTCTGATAGAAGGAGCATAAGGAATATACGTTATAACCTTCTTATTATATATTCTTTGAAACAACTAATATAATTCTTAAGATTTCGTTAGGTTATATGTCAACTAGACGTACTACGAAAATATTTGAAAGTAGACGTTTTACGGAAAGCACTAAAGTCTTTACTGAAAACCCTAGATGAAACGTATGCTCGTATATTACTTAGTATTAATAAGGACTATAATTAAGATGCATTCTGAATCCTCTAATAGCTAATGTATTTAGCTCGGCCACTTCGTATAAAAAAGATGGTTAAGGTTATTACTATCAATACCGAAGAGCTATAATTCAATCCCGAAAACTGACTTCCAGATCCTTAAGACTTATTAACTATTTGCTCCAGCTTAGTAATAACAATACTAGTAACAGTTAACGGCAATAACGGAACTACCAATAAGATAACAGAGCTTAAGCTAGCTTATTTCTCTGTTAAAGAATACTTAATCTCTAATCGTATTCGAACTAGGTTAACTTTCGAGTATGATATACAATCCAGAGGAGAAGAAGAAATTATATTATCTTGTCTATCGTACCTTCTTCAATTTCAAAGAGGTGTACTCACCTCAGGAAATCTTAACATATTCCCTCTGGCTTTATATACAGCGGAATACTAGTGCCGTCATTTTCGAGCAATAAAGGATCCGGATCAGGTAAGTAAGCTCACTATGCAACTTTTCTAAAGAAATGCTTTTCAGAACTGGATTCAGCTCTATGACTCGGACCTCCCCTAGAAAAGAACTAATATGAAAAAGAACATCACAAGAATTGCTACTCCACTATATTACGCATCACGGGAAGGTTTATTTACGCCAGTTTCACTTCTGCTCGAGAAAGGGGCCGATGTGAATGCTCAAGGCGGATACTACGGCAATGCACTCCAAGCAGCTTCTACTGAAGGTAACGAGGCAATCGTGGCACTTCTACTCGAGAAAGGGGCCGATATAAATGCTCAAGGCGGAGCCTACGGCAATGCGCTCCAAGCAGCTTCAGTTGGAGGTCACGAGGCAATCGTGGCACTTCTACTCGAGAAAGAAGCCAGGACAAAGAACATCGCTTAAAAGAAAGTGCAAATTGGATAAGGTGATTAGTAGTTAACCAGGGCGACTTCACGACTAATAAATCAATGAGAGACTGAATGATTCGTTGCACATGTCCGGGGATGGGTAGAGTCGGCGTTTAACTCTCTTCACTATATACTCTCTCCAGACTTATATTCAACATTACGCTCTCTTATAGTTTTGACAGTTTCAATATTGTTTTGCGTCGGGTCTCACTCATATCCTGCTGTGATCAAGCAATAACCATAGATTTCCGGAAGGACGATAGGTTTCAGGGTGTCGGCGTGCGGATCGCGCGCTACCAGTGAAGGATAGTCGTTTTTGTGCCTTCGTACTCTTGACCTGTCTGCTAATAGAAGAAGAATTTCGAGGGCGCAACGCGAAGAGGCTCTCGGAGGTGAAAATTGGCCGAGGTTTCTAAAGGGCAATCAAGTGATTATGTCACATGTTACGGAGATTATTTCTTTATATGTTTACTTTGCCACACATCTGGACCTCTTCTTAGGAATGAAGGCACGAAGGCTTCGTGCGAGCCGTAGGCCAGCACTCTTGTACGAAGGCTTCGTGCCTTCGTACTCTTAGCTTGCTAAGAGATGCCTTCGTACTCTTAGCTTGCTAAGAGAAGAAGGGCTTCGATACCACCCAGCGCCCAAGGCTCGCGGGGCCCAAAAATTAGCCGAGCTTTTTTAAGCGAGCCTTGTAAAAGGGGTACCACGGGGTCACTGTCACATGCCGAGATCTGTTGTTGTTGTTCGCTTCGTCCCGCTCGCATTTACCTTTTTAACCTTTGGCCCTGTGACTATGATTTCCCCTCAGGTCCTGTGAACTATATTTTCCCCTCATCACGGATCTTATCTGACGTCACCAACCCGACATCTTCTTCTGTTGTCGACTGCGTTGGCGTTCTGCATTTGTCCGTTAGACATGGGAATGGCTTCTCCAGCACCGTCCCTAGTCACTCCCAGTGATCCTGATGCTACCCAATGGCAGGATGCAAATCAGCAACGACTGGCTGCAATTGAACTCCAGAGGGAAAAGCTTCGAGATTTAGAACGCCGAGCACGACTGCGTGAGATCGAAGCTACGACCTCGCGGCTAGAATCCCGGAGGGAAAGGGCGGAAGAGCTAGAGCTTCAAGCACGACGGCATAAAATCCACGGTCCTCCTCAGAGCCAGAGAGAGATGTATGCGGTGCGAAGCCTGGACCAGCTGAACCGAGACCGAGAACAGCAGCGAAAGCATGATGAGGCTTCCAGGAAGCGGATTGAGCAGCGGCGGGTGAGCGAACGACTAGAATTGGCCCGTAAGGAGAAGACGAGCGTTGATGACCGTAAAGAGGAGATGATATTTGATGGAGATGCCACTGTTGCGCGAAACTGGGAACTCTGGCGTTCGGAGCAGAAAGCGCGTAGGGAGAAGACGAGCGTTGATGACCGTAGAGAGGAGGCGAGCGTTGATGACCGTAGAGAGGAGCCGAGCGTTGATGGCCGTAGAGAGGAGCCGAGCCTTGAGGAAGATGCCACTGTTGCGCGAAACTGGGGACTCTGGCGTTCGGAGCAGCAAGCGCGTCGTCTGAATCTACAGAAGCAGAAGATCGTGCGGGACAGAGCTGGGATGGGAGCCGGGATGCGAGGTGAAGGTGCCCGTCAGCGGCCGGTATCTAGCCAGCAAGCTACCGACACTCATCCTAGTGCGAGGAGGGGCCGAGTAGGTGTGAGAGACTGGCGTTCAAGGTATACTTACCAGGTCGAGACTGCGAATGCTAATAACCAGATTACTGTTAGGACAACACATCCTCCGCGATCGCTACTCTTCTATGACGGCGAGATCCCGTCCTTTCTTAGACAAGAGTTCGAGTATATGGGAAGGGTTTCGTCCACTTTCCCAGAGGTTATTACGCCCAGCATTCAAATGTCATGTATGAAATCTTACCAGCGAGCAACTGCACACGCCTCTGTACGACTGCCTTGCGGGATCTGCGGGGGTCTATTCCAAGAAGATTGTACTACCTCTATGTCTCTTGAAGACGAGCACTTGCTACACTACCTCCAAGCCTCCCAGACGAGCCCGGACTCCTGCGCAGTTACTGACAATCGACTTTCTGTTTGCCAGACGTGCGATTCTTGTATCGCGAAGAGGAAAATCCCACCTTGGTCCGCCGGGAACTTCGTGAATCGATTGTTCCGCCAAGATTACCCCGCTGCTCTTCGAGACCTCAACACTGTCGAGGAATGTTTCATCGCTCGTGCTCATGTCATTGGCGCTTTCCTGAAGCTCACTTCTGGCGCCCATAAGGGTATCGGTTACCGAGGGGCGCGTGGTCATTACGTTGCTGTGAAGCAGGACCCGAGCAACATCCTTACTATCTTGCCAACGAAGAGACTACAAGATCACACTACTATCTCAGCCGGGCTAACCTCCTGCTCCGGTATCTTGTTTGCAAACTCTGTCATCAACTTCCTGAGCGTGATTTTATCTCCTCGCCGGCTCCCATCTGGTATGGTGTGGACGAGCTCATGGAACGAGCTGAGTTGCCGAAGACTGCTATCACCTCAGATTTTCAAGTTCATTTCACATTGGTTTCCCGGCTGGCTGCATGGCATATCATGTTTGTTTAAGGGTGTTAATGCACATAATATAAGGTTATCAAAATCCTCGGCTTTGATATCCCCTCAGGTTTGCTAGTACCAGTGGTACTGTGGTTGAAGCGAGAAGTGAGAAGCACAATGTGGCGCGCATTAGGCTTATGGATCAGTTTCCCCGCCCCACCATGGTGGTGTGGAAGCCCCTACCATTCCCGGCAACACTAGACCGATCGACGCATTAACGCTCCCGTCTGCCGAAATAATGGAACCCGCGACGCTAAGAATCGAGATCGTAAACTCTAGCTCTCCCCCGTTCCTCGTTGTCCTTTGAATTGGATCTTCTTTGTCTTCTTTCCACTGCCAGAGAAATAGACAGGATTAGAAAGATTGGGTTGAGGACTTTGCTTATTGAAGAAGAGAAACAGGGCGCCATGTCCAGCCGGGATTGGCTCGCTGAAACGGTCCAGTTTTTTGTTGGTGTGGCTTGCAGATGGACTGAAACTTCAGCAGTCGCCATGCAAGCCACAATAGAAATCGAAGTATCAGCAGACCCTTCCCACTGTGATGATATATTGCCTTCTAATCTTAACTTGGATTTACGACCATTAATCGCCCTTTCAACTCTTGAACACGTCGGATCTTTGACATGTCTGCTCCGGCAATTCAAGGGTTTCATACAGACATTGTCTCGGGCTCCACTTTGACGCCGAACAGCTCTATCACAGCGCAGTGGACTATTACGGGAATCAACACTGGCTTCGACACCTGCTATCTCGCAGTCCGGCCATTGAACGATCTTCGCTCTGACACCGCGTTCGTAGCCCAAGCTGACCCTCATCCTCAATGCGGGTCAGGCAGTGCCATAATCGTAATTCCAGAGCAATCCCTCAATTCCACGTTTCCCTTCAACAACCTGATGGTAATTGTACGGTTGAATACACCCTATCATATTTATGCCGATAGCACTCTGTTCAAGTAGGCAAAAACTCCCACAGACTAGACTTTCGCAGCACTAATTATTAGCAGAATCAATGAGACGTATACTGCACCCTGGGACCGATCCGAGCAGCTGGCAAAGGAGGCAAATGGAATCGCCGGGAGTAGCCTTCAGGTAGCCAAAGGAGTTGCAGAAGACAGTCATCGGAACTACCAAGTAGGGCTTGCTGGCTTAGTTATCGCAGCTTTGAGCTTTGTTCTCGCCTGTGTAGCATTGTGTTACGAATGGTATAACGCCTGAGGACCTTTGCTTTAGCGTTGCTGGGCATTACAGGAGTCGCGAACGTGTGCGAGTCATGTGATGTATTTTAGGGATCTGGGGATCCATGAGGATCCAAGGAGGCGTGAAGGTCTATATAAGTCTATGTACAAGCGAGTTCCTGGGCTGTTCGTCATGTGGTTTTTTCTTATTAATTAGGGCATTTTACCCCTCCAATAGTGCCGTACAGAAGCTTTCTACTTCTAAATCCTCCAGATTCTCAGAAACAGCCAGTTCTACCATATTCACGATACTTTTCTCCTTGCTTACCTGATGTCAAGCTATTTCCTCTGACGGTGGCAATAGTTACACGCGACAGACGAGGAAAGAGGGCTAGGGAGACATCTGAGGATGCTGATGACCCCGAAGCATCCCTAGAGAAAGAGACTGGCGACGCAGACTTGGTAGGTGCTTGCTAGATATGCTCGGTCCCTTACACTGAGATGTATAGTCACCCACTACTACGAACCAGACGCTGGACCGTAGCTCTTCAAGCTCACTCCCATCTCCCAACCTTTCCTCGTCCTTCAGGGAACAAATGCGAACCCCTCCTCCTCAATCGATCTTTAGCCGAGTGCCGAACATAAAATACTTTCGCGACCAAGAGATATTTGTGGAAAACGTTGCAGAACTACGCCCGCAACTTAGCTGGGACCTTATCCAAGGTTCCACAATGAAATGGCTCTCATATAACGACCCCGAGGAAGAATACAATGATGACAACCCACATACAAAGTTTGGGATCATTCTTGTAGGCGAGATTGGTACTTTTCTCAGTCTCAAGACGGCAGAGAATCACTTTAGCCCAGACAAGCCGGAATTCTCTATTCAATTGCTAGTCGAAGATACTACATTGAATGTCTTGAAGGACCTGCTCGCCCGTTGTGGGGATGGATATATTATCAAGAGCCCATTGAGAATCAAGGTCCCAGAGTCAGAGCTCTTGTCCGACTCTTTCGATAGCGGCGACCCATTCCCTGATGGATTCGACGGAACTTCCACAACTGACGAAAATGATGGACCGACGTTGGCGGCTTCCGCTTTCGGGGCGGGTGACAAGGTTGCGGTTCAAGTTTGGTTTGGAGTTTACAGTTTCAAAGACAGATCCGGGCCGACGTTCAGACTGCTAAAGCTGTGGAAGTTGCAACCGGGTCTTTCTGGATCGCCAAGCCAAAAGAGAGACCCAATCACTCCACGAAAGAGAAGGAGGTAGTCCGATGACACTTGCAGTGCAAGCTTTGTATTGTATCTCTTAACGATTACTTTACCACACCATCTGACGTACTTTGTTTGATCGCCTGCTTCCGGTCTTCTATCTGTTCACTGCCTGCGTATTTCCCTAAGAGTACTAGATCTATTTCGTATGTCATGCATACACTCCATCTCCTTAGTGCTAGACCTGTGTCAGGTGTCACGTGGGTTTCTACATGTTTGTTTTGTTCTATACCAGACCTCTTCTTACGTACCAAAGTACGAAGGCTTCGTGCGTGCCGTAGGCTAGCACTCTTGTTTCGCTTCATCCCGCTCGCTTTTACGTTTAGTGGTGTGACTACTTTTCTGTCGCCCGTTCTGTTTGAGATAAGTCAAATACTTATGTGACACTCATGGTGCAAGCTTGCCTAACTCTTTTGTATTATATCTCTTGAGGGTTAGCTGACCACGCAATCGGATGGACTTGTTATGATCACGTGTTGAGCTGTTTCGTATATCACATGGGCTTCTATATCTTTGCTTTCTTCCATACCTAGACTTCTTCTTAAAAACGAAGGTCCGAAGGCTTCGGGCGTGCCGCAGGCCAGCACTCCTGAAAAGGGGCATCACGTGATCGTGTATTTGAAGCGATACCTTCGGTGAGAGGACGTATCTGTTACAAACTCGTATCAAGACAGCCTCATAGCTTCGGAGAAGTCCCCAGTGCCTTCAACAGAACTGCGATTCACTGAACTGCAGAAGCACTGTGGCGCCAGCAAAGGCAAAGTGACGCGTACCAACGCCAACCGGCAACGTACATGTCAAGCGCTAGCTCCCATTCAAATCTCAGCTGCATTATGGAGATGGTGGGTAGTTGGTCCTGGAATTCCCCCGTCCGGACTCAACATCCTATTTCGGTACGATGTTGTGCTAAATTCAAACTCCACTCGAGGGTAGCAGGTGCAATCTTGCCATGCCACGATTCCGTTTCAGTCAGTTAAGAACCATACTGATGATCATCTGCAACCAGCGGTAAGTGTACGGCTCTAACGGTATGAGAAGCTTGGTAATACCATTCCAAGGCTCGCTGCTGCGCCTCTATCGGGGTGAGCTCGAGCCCTTCGCTTCACAGATTGTAGCTAGAGATCCCTTTTTGTCCGGCTAGGAAATAAATCCCTGTCAGGGAGGTAGGAACCTCCTGACAGAGTGAGCTTCCAATGGTGGGTAATATACGGTCTTAGGAGAGTGTTTTCTCGGCGTCTCAGCTTGTCCCTGGCTTAGGCCTGATCCACGCAGACCGCCGTGCTCTGTTCGATTTGGCATGATAGTGGAGACGGGTTCTTTTTCTGCAGCCAACAGTCGTACCTGCTGAGGGCTTCAGAAGTCGTAATCCACTTGCATGCACGTACAGTAGTCCACTGTGGTGCGTTTGCTACGGAGTTCCCGAACTTGCCAGGGATTTGGAGGATAAGCCCCTGTGACCACCCAAGCTGTCTTCTATCTAACCAACATCAATATTCGCCTGCCTAACAGATTAGCACCTCTCCAGATAAGGGCAGAGCACAAAATTCATTGGACCGGTGGTTGTTCTCAGACACTAGGTGTGGAGAACTTCTCTGAGAACTAAGGGCCATCGGGAATCTAAGGCTTGGATGCAGCCTGTAATATCTGAGTTGGATATTATTTGCTCCTTCGGCGCTGACGTTCTTTATGTATCTAGGCAGGGGTTTTCAGCTTGGAATTGTGGCCAAAACTCTCGGCAGAATGGTTGTTTACAATAGCGAGGCAGGCTAGACCCCGTGTCGCCAAGGGGGCTTCAAGTATAAAAGGACGAAGAGCAGCCAACTATCCTCCATTCTCATTCACTACCATCTGACACCTTTGATTCACGGTATGAGTTCACAATGCCAGAATACGATGGAAGGGGGAGACGATATTCAAGGTACCCAAGTGTAAGTCATTATCATGTATATTGTCCCCCTCTGCAATAAGGGCTAATCTTTCTTCTTATAGACTGCATAGTCGTTCCAGAGAGTCAACCCCATCAGATGTAGCCACCAGTCTTGCCCCTGAGCCGGTATGATATAGATTTCACTTCGGGTTTGAGATTTCAGACTGACCATGACATCAGGCGTCAATACGAGCCCCTTACCAGGGTGAGGACAGTCGAGTCACCCTACTGCGAAGTAAGCTTACACTAATTGCCCCCATCTATATACTCACCAACATCTTTAGATTTCGATGATAAGCTCCAGGAATGGGTAGCACCTTTTTTTGCGGGGAAGTTCGTGGAACAGGAAGGACAACCCGATAACCACATTACTATTTCTATCGAGATGGCTCGTTTTTACCAACTTATAACTCGAGGTTCTATTCGTGAGTTTACTTATCATCTGCTAATAGCTATTCCTAATCTTCTTTCGTCCTTTTCAGAGGTTTTAGAAAAACTGCAATCAGAAAAGGGACAGTTAGAATACGACAGTTGGAAATTACAAAGTGACAACCAGCAACTGCAACAACACAGCTGGCAACTACAAGCAGAGTCGCACGAAATGAAAGGCGAGTAACTTCTTCTCCGATAATCTCAACCGACTGTATACTTAACTAACTGCATTACAGCCCGTATAGCGTTTCTAGAATCTGAGTATGATCAATTGAAAGGTCGGTTTCACCATTCATTGGAAGACTCTCATAATACTAATTCTAGCAGTCAAACACAGTGCCCTAGAAAAGAAGGAACTCGAATTGGAACGTACGGTTGCATGCCAAGATAAAAGTAATAGCAATCTACGGGAACAGTTGGATGCTGTGGAACGTGGATGTATGGCGCAGGGAGAAGTCACGATTGAGATGTATGCTGAACGTAAGACAGAGACAAGGGAGGAGGAAGGGGAAGGCCGGAGCAGAAAACGGCAAAGAGACGAATGAAACTGGAGATTTATCCACGTGTCTTCGGTTTCTTGCTTATTCCCAATCTTTTCAGCTACTTTGAAATGGCAATTTACCATCATCAACCTCACATGATATCAATATTACACATTACAGTGCCTGACAAAATCGGCTTCCCCTCACGCTACAGGGCGCTAGGCCTACACTTCTTTCACAACATCAAGTTAAGGCTTAACCTGGTAAAGCGACACTCCCATTTGGTAGCAAGGCTCTTCTTCATCGCCCATTCCTCTTCGCACCAGAAGATCTTAACCAGGTCTGCCCAATGCATGTAGACGTGTTCATAGGCGAATTGTTATCTAGGTTCAAATTATGCCTAGCGGCCCGCTTTATCATGCTGGGTGTTGTCTGCAGCTCGTATGGAACTGCTCCTAGGCGGTTTTAAATCACAAGAGGGTGCTTTAATCACGACGTCATCTCTATGACTCAATGAATCGCATTGGAAAGTTGCGTTGTTTGCACCATCTATTTATGATGTTTGGCGGTTCTCCTAGCGAGATATCATTTCCGAGTCTCACAAATATGGTCACCGTGCCAGAAATACAAAGGGCATCTAGAGAATTCGATCAGATCATGATAAATCCATGTTCCTATATGTGGTTGACGGAAGCAAGAAGGCTTGCGGATGGAAAATCGCCGAAGGCACATGGTTGGTTTCGGTAGGTTGCCCAGTCAGCCAACGACTTTGAGGTGAAGAGAATTGGGTGGATTAGATGTTGGTATGTTTCATAATAAACTCGATAGCTTCAGTGTATTATTCTCATCAGATGGATGTGTAAAGATAGGTGCGTTGTCCGAGATCATAATATTTTCACTAATCTAATCTAATCACAGATGCTTAAGCCTACTTTAATGAATGTAGGACCACAGAATCTATTGCCGCACGTTCTCTAGGGATTATCGCTATCGAAATGATGCAGAATAGCATTCCCTCTAAGGAGGACGGGAAGTTTACCTTGAAGCATCCTAACTGATAGTCACTAGAGGCATCGAACTTTCTGGAGGTCACCTCTTAGAGCACATTAAATGAAATTCGGAAGGTGCGAGGTCTCTTGCCGTCTGAAGTCCACTTATTAATATTATTTTAGCGTCGCTTTCTAATGTATGTATCGCCAACTGTTATGATACTATTCATTCACTGTGTAGGTTGGGATACTATCGAAAGTTGAAGGCGTCAGACTTAGATACAGTTTCTCCATTAGGTGTTAGTCGTTGAATATATGGCTTGAATTTCTTAAATAAGAACATTTCCACCAAGTAGCCTCCTACCAATCTCCAATACCTAGCATTCCCATTCCTCCACGCAAGATATTCATCTCTCGGATTACTGGAATCGATATTATCGATAATCCTTGGGTATTAACTTCACGTAAAAAGCGGTCTTTATGCCTTTTGATCCCATCAATTATTGACGATTCTCGGTATTTAATCCGTGACTCTCCGTCTTTATTCCATCGGAACGCTTTCTTGATTATTTCGATCTTGCCTTCAACTTTGATCTAGTTCCAATCCTCCCTCTTATCCCATAAGGGATCGGCAATTATTGCGTATATCTCTTTTATTGCTGGAAATCTCGCAAGATTACGCAATGTTAAAATCTAGTAAAGGTAAGAATAATCGACCGCGAGGAATTGTAGTTCCCTAAAAGAAATTTCGGTGGCCATTTGATCAAGGCAATAGTTTGCTAATATTAGGTGTGTCGGAATGCTGCTGATGTATATCGTGTCGATCTTCGGGTTGAAGTGCCAAACTGCTTTAGCCGTTATCTTTTGAGATTCGTCGTTTGCGGCTAAAACGAGTACGTCGACCTTCTGGTATAACTGCAGGAAGAGGGCTCGCGACTCTTTATTAACACTAAGGAGAGCAGAGGGTTAATGTGAGCTCTCCAGAACCCCAACGCAGTCGTTCCGAAATTCGAATTCAAGAATCCTAGGTGGTGGCAGTGCTTCAGCCCAGATTTGCAGCCTGATTTCCGTAGCAAGTCTTTTAAAGGGGTAGAAAACCAGGAGATCGCTTTGGGAGGACGTAAGGTGTCGAGTATTGGGTGCGCTAGAGATGTCTAGGTATAGTCGGGGACTTGACATCGTGTCTTTTCACTGATCTGGATAATATTTGATGTGTGGAAACCGTCGAAACAAATGATGAGCAGAGATGTAAATGAGAGTCAATCTAAAAGGTCAGAAGACGTTGTATTTATTGTGGGTATGCCTATGGATCAAGGGGGCTGTGCTAATAGTACTCTCTGAATGGGTCATCCTCGCTAAATCTCTAGTACTTGACCCCGTCACTGCTTCCCTCCTCCAACATCGAAAAGGTATCCTTAATCAAGTCTAAACCTATCCGGAACCTCTCACAACAAGACTAAAACATCTTAGACGAAAGAACATAACTTCAAACTTTGAAGATTTAGAGTAGATATCAAGGTGTGTGCCGGGTTTATCCGGAAAAAATAGGGGGAGGAATACGATACGCCAAGGGTCCTAGCAAGGATTTATAGACTAGCGTGCGAGGGAGCCAGGCAGCGATCGTTTGACTTCGCCACAATAGTGATTTTATAAAATGAATGCTGTACGCTCATTTTGTATATATGCCTAACTTCGTGAGCTTGACTACCCGAAAGATCACGGAACCAAAGCGCGAATAGGCACATTGAGACCGACGACAGCAGTAGCACTCTACTCTGGCACGATGGCATCAGAACCTACGTTTACCCGCTTTCCGAACCTCCCCGTTGAAGTCCAAAGCAAGATCTGGCACTATTCTCTACCAGGACCTCGTATCATTCAGGTAGCTCGCCGCGATGGTAGCGATGGTAGCGATAGGTCCTTCTGCTTCACTGGTGCTCATCCTCCAGCAGCCCTTCACACCTGCCAAACTTCTCGAGAAGTAGCCTGCTCTGTTCTCACGCCTGCGTTTGCCCTCGACAATTCAAGACCGAACAAATCCCTACCACCTATATACATCGATTTCGCTCACGACACTATTCTTCTTACTACACCTTGCAGTATTTGGGACGCCCCATACGAAGCACTGGCTGAGGTATTCCCTGATACCCAAAAGATCCAGTCTCTAGCCGTTATAGTTTCTCCATCCTACGATATCGAGACGGCAGTTATGTATATCATGAAGCCTTACCTTATTCTCGAGGAAAATCTTGGTGGAGATCTTGGGGGGAAAATTGAGTCAGATCTCAGAGAACTCATCTTCATCGTTAGAAACCAGTCTGATCTATTATACGAGTTTGAGTATTTAGACAACGTCAGGTTTTCTGAGCCAGAAGCTACACCGCAATTACCCTGGCAGGAATGGGGAGATACATGGCAAGATGTGGAGGATTATTGGGTAAAGCAGCTTTCGGATGGTTGGGAAAGTGGTGTAGTGCGATTTAAGGAGATTAAAATGGTTTAGTAGCAAACAATGCAACGGCAGCGCAGTGTTAGCATATAGATAATGGGCCCGTTTAATGAATTTATACTCCCACTTGATGTCGATAGTGCGTATACGGTCAAATGCTTCACGAATGTAACCTCGGGTAAGAAATGCGATCCAGGTAGAGTTTGCAACAAAGGTAGAACGTGTAACACAATCCAGGTCGAGTGGGAAACGCGGGTAGAAAGTGCAACGCGGGTGGGGTATGCAACCAAGGAAGAGTATACTATCCATGACTAAATAAATTATATGGACTGAGACAATTGGTTGCCAAAGATGTGCTAAACAACGCTTCTCCTTTACGTTTGCTTCCGCGGCCGCCCTCGAGGTTTCTTCCCTTGCTGGCCACTCGATACTTGAGCTTCCACACTCGCTTTCTGCCTAGCCTTTGATCCTAGTCCGCCTCGCTTGTGGTTAACCCCGCGTTGTGCTCGAATGCGGGCCTCGAACTTCTGTACCAACTCCTTTGCATGCCCCAGTGAGTGTCCAGGCAGTAGTGTGGGGTGCCAATCCACCAGGTAGTACGTAACACCATCGAGGTCCTCTTTACCAATGATCTCACGAACGTCCCAGTCCTGGTCGACATCGGTTACCATTGGGCAGACGTCAAGTTCTGTTCGAGAAGTAACTTCAGAGGCGGGGGGACTTCTGGAAAAGCTGGTAAGTCTGGCGTCGAGAGAACTGCTAAGCGTCCCATCATCCTCTCCACAATCCTCGTCGCCCACTGACAGAGTCCCAGATGGCTGCGATGGGTCATTACAGGAGACTGTCCTGCGGCCTTGTGGAGTGGAAACCTTCCGCCGCTTGGAGCAGATGTCGTCCCCCGACTCGCCGGCCTCGCTAACAAGTTCCCTGCTGCCTTCCTCATCTTCATTACGAGGAAGCAGCGACATGATAGAACCACGTGAGGAGGAGGTGGAGGTGGAGGAAGGAGAGATGGACCTCTGTCGTTTCATAGTTTGATGAGATATAGTTTTATCGATGCCGATATTACCATCTCCATGTTCGTACGTCGCACGAATGGAAAGCATGGGTGGGTGTTCCATATCGAAGGTATCATAGCCTGGTTGCCCACCTTCCACAATGCAACGAGCAGGTCCAGAAACCAAATTGTTGTCATCTTCTGACTCGCCATCGCTATGTAGTATAAATGGTTCATCTGTAATCCCGTGAGTAAAGATTGTGTGCAATCCACTCAAGGAAGTCAGCTCGCTTACCATGGGTACTACCAGCTCGAGATCCACGAGATCCGAGAAGACTGTCATCCAGAGTTTGACTGTTACCCTGTCCTGCGGTGCTCTTCACGACCGGTCGCTCTTCCGCCGATTCGAGCTTGCTGTTTGAAGACAGTAACTGTGTTAAAGATGGAAATTCATAATCGATATCATTCTCGAACCCATCCCTCTCTGCTATCAAGGCTGCTGTATAGTCAGATGAGTGTGGTAACCATAGTGGGACAATCTGAACATATGCCTTGAGTTCCTACTACATCATCCCTACAAATTTGTGCACCTTGGATCGTGGCCACGCTATCTCCAATATCCTTCTGACACCAGTTATCCTTGCCTGCCGCTCCTTCTAATGCTGGGAGCGCCTCAACCAGTACGCTGCTCGAGTCGATCGCCGAGTTCTTGCTAGGTTTGGAGGAGGGTTTCCGAATGTTACTTTTCGATGGTTTTGGATCATAATGAACAAAAGCAAAGGCGACCATTTTGGGAATCGAGTAAACGCAGAAGAGTACTTTTGAAATCCGATTACTGGATGAAGAATGCAAACTGGACAGGCTATGAAGAGGAGGATTGGAGGCTTTTGTAGACCTTTTAACATGCGCACTCCTAGGACCTGCTCTACAGACTGCATCTGCCGTCCTTCTCTGCTACTCTATTACCTCACTGCCATCCTCTCCGTGAAAACGCCCCACCCTTGCGTTTTCGCGCCTGAAATCCATGTCTCAATCGCTGGGAGGGCTAGAAACACCGATAGGCCAATAGGAAGTCCATTTCGAGAATCTGCTTCGTATTTGGAGGCGTTAGTGTTCAGCGTCTGTGGTATAAAGCATCTGAGGGTCGCCAAAGCGGGTCGTACGTCGTCATGCTGTGTAACGCTCTTCCACAGATCCGAAAGGACCTGCCCCGTTGCGCAACCTGTGATACCGTAAGGGAAAACTAGGCATTAGAGACCCCTTAGAACCTGCCCTGGAGCATCTCAGCTGGCAAGAAAGCGTGTTGCTCCGAAACGACCTACTCGATGCTGGCTCAGCTAGCCTTCCCCGGGACTATTCCAGCTGCCTGCTGCGTCACCCACACTATGCCCAGACCCCAACACGTAAATTCAGCACCCTGAGATCCTTCGAGTCTCCAAGTCTGGAAGTGTTTGCCGAATACGGAAATCAAGGGGTGTTCCAGACCCTCCTAAAACCTGTTGGGTATTCATACGCGTAGCTGACTTGGCCGGCCTCACTCTGGTTGCCCCGCCCCCCGTACTGCCGCGTCATCTACCCGAGCTTGGTTTTTCCGTTCCTAAAGCATTGCTGTACGGAAAAGTGTCGCTTGTCTTGGGGCCCTCTTCTTCCTTCTCAGGGCACTCCTGGAACCTGACAAAGAGTGAGACCTTCATAGAAATCTGGCAGACACCAGATACGCAGGTGATTCTTTGAGGGGAGGAGGCGGCAGAGAAGGATGCTGTGCTCACGAAGAGTGGCTTGCTTTCGTCGACGGTAGATCCCTACTACGTAAGAGGGAGTAACTGCCGCAGTGGTGTACGCGTCGCAGAGCATCGGCAGCTCCGAGACGATCTGGGTTAGAGCAGGGTCAGTACAAGGCAGATTCTTGACAGTGACGCCAGCGACAGAACATTGAGGGGCATTTACGAAGGGCGCCAGCTAATCAGAGCGCAGGCCTGGCCTGAGGGGGAAATTTGAGGCGTGGTACAGGTAATAGCGCCGACTCGTGAAGCCAGGGATGGTCGCAAAGGTTTGATGGCGAGGGTGGCATGTGGCCAGCGGTTTGGAAAGTTGGTGAAGGACGAGAGATGGTGAAGTGGGAAACGGCACTGGATTTATACACGAGGTGGGGTCTCAAGGTGAGCTAGCAGGGGTCGCGACCACTCACTCCGGCCGTCCCAGAGCAGCGAGAGCGCTAGAGCAGCCAGGCCCTTAGGCGAGAAATTCCCTGTTCAGGAAATCCCGGTTTCCTGATGCAGAATCACCGACACGCAGAATATTATTATTATTATTATTATTATTATTATTATTATTATTATTATTATTATTATTATTATTATTATTATTATTATTATTATTATTATTATTATTATTATTATAGTACTTTAATAAATTTTTTATTACTTATATAAGTTCTTTTTATAAATATATCCTTATTATTTTCTTTTTTCTTATAAGATTCTAATTCTTTAACTTAATCTGAAAAGTAATATAATACTCTTTAATTTACTACTTAATTATTAGTATATATTTTATTAAGTAATTATATTAAATATAAATAAAATAAATATAATTTACTATATTTTTCTTAACTAAAGACTTTATATACTTATTAAAAATTTTAAAAGTTAAATTAAAAGTCTTAATAGTTAACTTAAGAAGTTTAAAGAATATAAGATTAATTTTATAAGAGATATTTAAAGTTATAATAGTATTTTTTTTTAATTTTATATTTAAGTATAAAAGATAAATCCTTTTAAACTTAAAAATAATTAAATATATACTTAAAAAGTAATAATAAAGAAAATATATATAAAAGTAAAGTAATAGTAATATTATTATTAAAGTTAAAAATGAAAGTAATAAAGTTATTATTATTATTTTAATTAAAAGACTTTATATTAAAATACTTAAAGTTAATAAAAATAATGTTAATAAGTTTAAAATTAAATTTATTAATATTAAATTATTTATTCAAAATTTTATTATAAAAAGAAATAGTTTTAATAATAGACTTATATTCGCTTTTATTATTATTATTATTATCTTAAGTATATATTAATATATAGGTTTTAAATAATTATAATAAAAATAAAAATTAAAATAAAAGTTTATAAATAAATTTATTTAAAATTCTTTATAAACTCTTATCTTTATAGTTTCTTTATTAATAAGATACTCTTTAATATAATATATTAACTTAAAAATATTATAAGACTAAGTAATAAGAAATTATATAGACTTAAAAGAAGTCTTAAAAAGTGTTTTAAGAAGTGTTTTAAAGTAGTTTAAAGCTATTGTAATTTTTTATATAAAGTTTTTTTTTAAAAAAAAGAAAAAAGATATAAAAAGTAAGAAATTATAGAATATATTTTTATACGCGCAATTGAATATGCGAATTTTGAATTTTCGCAGACTTTCTCCCTATGATCTCGTACTGATAGATTAATTTATTATAATTCATATATTTTACGTTTTTGTTTTCTTTTATTGTTCCTCGTAGCCTGCTGCAAGGCTTTCTAGACTTCGGAGGGACGGGAGGGTTAAAGTATTAAGAGATAGATCTATGTCCTCAGTCTCTTGATGAGTCTGGTGACGAATCCAGGCCTGCCACCCTGGATGCACCGCTTTTGGAGGTCTTAGGGGTGATTCTGGGACTGGCCATTTCTGGGGGAGCCATTTCTGGAGGCCATTTTTGGAGGCGTTACTTCTGGAGGCGCATTGCTAGAACTCAACCTCTTATACAATTAAGATACTAAGCATGCTAAACACTATAGTAATTTTTGGCTTCTAATTTAAACGACTTCCTATAAGCTAGTCTATTGAGGCCTGCGTCGTTTCTTCTTCATGGCATGTCCGGTCTTTATATAATATTAATCTAACTAAGACTCTCTAGAATATGGATATTATTTAATAGTATATTGTGGTGCTTGTAGCTATTACTATCCTTTTAATTATTTTCTACATATTGAAAATTTCGATCGAATTTCTGTATACCTACGCAATGTACTATTTTCTTAAGCATATCTTTAATTCGCGAGTTTATAAGTATATAAGAGGTACTACTCGATATTACGCGCTCTTTGTCTTTGCTCTTTTTATAGACAACATCGTTTGTCTTATAGATAATCGTATAAAGATCGTATAGTGAATAGGACGGCTAACTATTGTAAATCTTGTCTCTCTTGCTCTTAGAAGTCATATAACCTCTATTGTTAGTTGCTGCGAACTTAGATACAAGTCTTATAATATTATTTACTATTAGTTAGAGAGGGTAGTCGTGATCAAAGAAGTGATTTATGTGATTATTGCTATTGTATTACAAAAGCCTAATTATACTTATTAACACAAGTAGTAGTATTAGTAGTAAGTGTTTTCCTCGCTAAAGCGAGAACTACTAACGAAATAAACTAGGCCGCTTCTGCGATAGCCGCTATCTAATCACCTCCTTTCCAATTGTATAGCCGAGGATGTTACGGCGAGTTGAAGTGGGATATGCGTTGGTTGGAACGAATTTCAAATGTTTGGGAATGATGAGTCGGCGGCAGCGAATTCCCAAACAATGTTTGGGAAAATGCTGAGTCAGCTAAAGCGACCAACCAGCAGGGGGTGCAGGAATACGTGGACACCCAACCGAAGAATACTGTGAATATCTCAACAACTATAATGGCTAGAGAATAGTTTTGCGGAGAAGAAATACTCTGCAATGCGAGGTTGATATCTCTTGATATTTTTTCTGCGCCAAAAAGCTGTGGTTGTGCGACAAAATATTGGTTGAAATTCCGGGCGGCCCACGTAATCCACTAGACTTCCCCAGACTCCTCCACGACGACTACCTCCATGCGAACCACACACTCCCACAGCCAGGACACGAACGAGCTCCGGATTGCCGTGCCAGACATGAGCAGCAAACGCTTGAATAGTCGGGTCCGTGACTCAGAAGGCGTCAGGTCCTTATGCTCAACCGGAGCCTGTCAATCTCTATCGAACGTGGTGTCTTCCGCGGCGACGACGTTGGTCGCAGAGGTATTGTTTCCTTTCATTCGACGAGACCGTCTTGCTTATGTGGATCTTGGGAATCTATATTGAGCATGTTATGGGTTGTTGTGCCGATGGAGAGACAAGGAATATGTAAGTGTGAAGACGGGAGTTCGCGCCTTGGGAAAGGAAACGACTATATTTTCCGAAAGGTGAGCGGAGAGGCCTGCGAATGTAGTTTGGATGGAGGGAACATGAGATTGAGGGCCATTTCGCGATGCATGAGAAACCGGAGGAGATTGTGCAGGATATCATTGAGTTTGTGAGGGACGCCGGCTGAAAATTGATCATGCCCAAATATTAAATCAAGCTTAAATACGATGTTGAAAGAAAAATGACAGAAACATCTTGTTGAAGGTCAAAAGCAAAAGCACCTAATGTCAGCTACTTTTGGCGAGTGACCAGCGCTCTAGCATCCCTGGGGAACATTCTGACCACAATCTGACCCCTGGATAGGCGCACATAATGATAATACATATATAGACGACTGGGAAGGAGGTACGGAGGGATCTGGGGGAGGAGGCAGGTGGAGGCGGAGGAGGAGAGCGAGGGGTGAGGGGCATGCCCGGCGGGTTAAGTTGACTGAATCCAATCTCTCAACTCATTTACCTTCACGTACATTTGTTGAACAGGTTTGATGTGGCAACAGGTGGTTGCTAAATTGCTTCCGTACTATCACAATGTGCTGTTCTTGAAAGCTCGAATGAGCGATGATTTCTCGCGCACTGAACATTTACTGCGTCACAGCCTCCTTCAGGCCATCAAGACTCCAGAACTTCCCACTCTCTGCAGTCGTAGCGCGATTGACAAAGCTAAGACAGCGTCTAATCGACTCTTCAGGCTGCAGTGGCGCCTAAAACTTGTTAGATCGGCATATTCTTCCATGAAAACAAGAACTCACATAGGCACCCATCCCCTCACCAGCAATATCCGTATTGACCCACCCAGGATTGAGTGCTAAGAACGTAAATCTTCTCTCCTTGAACCTGTTTCTGTTAGCTCCTTCCCTTTCCATCTCATCCCCATCCCAACCATGCTGAAATTTGGGGGATACAGTATTACTCACTCATTATGGAACTTCAAATTCGCCATCGCAATCCCCGCCTTCGTCACGCTATAACTCGCAAACTGGACATGCGGATTGTCCTCACTATACTTTACATCCCCAAGCATGGAGGCTATATTAACAACCTTCTTCTC
The DNA here is from genome assembly GCA_020747065.1 of Cadophora sp. MPI-SDFR-AT-0126. Lineage (NCBI taxonomy): Eukaryota > Fungi > Ascomycota > Leotiomycetes > Helotiales > Ploettnerulaceae > Cadophora > Cadophora sp. MPI-SDFR-AT-0126. Next base: position 319,410 of record JAGMVK010000023.1, on the reverse strand, counting down.
CTTCCCTTTCTCAAGGAGAGACAGAAGAGCGAGCGTGAAGAAGACTTGTGCTGTGACGTTGATGCGGAATTGCTCATCCCATTCTTGGGGAGTGGAGTGCGAGATTCCGTCTGAGAAGGAGGCGCCTGCTCCGGTCATGATGCCTGCGTTACTATTCCATCATCAACATTAACATCCCTTTCCCTTCCCCTCCCCCTTCCCTTTCACTCTAAAATGAATTAGGGGGAAAGAGTTACATACTTAATCAAAACATCAATCCTCCCTCCTCCTACTTTAGCAATCTCTTCAGCAACAGCAGGGAAAGAGTCGAAATCCCCAAGCTCGCCTTTCACAGCTACGACGCTTGGGCCGAGAAGTGGTGTCAATTGTGTTGATTTTGATGGATCCCGCACTACTGCGATTACGAAGTTTGAAGGGTCTTGGGTGAGTTGGCGGACCCATTCTAGCTATAGGGAGGGGGTTTGGTCAGTTTTTGAGATGTAAATAAGGAGAGAAAAAGAGGGAACGAACGCCAAGGCCTCGAGCTGCGCCGGTTACGACGAGGACGCGTTGAGGGTGGGTGGTCATGGTTGTTGTTCTTTCGGGCGTGAGTTGCCTGTCGCTTTGTGTGTGTGGAACAAAGGTGTTGGTGTTTGGATGGATTTTGAATGAATTGAGTCTTGAGTAACTGCTGTTTTGTACTATTGAATAGTGGTATAATTGAAGCTTTTCATCTCGAGGAGCGCTCTTATATGTTCTCCCATTATCGGCGATGACTCTTTTCCGCACCCAAGCATCGAAAGCTTATAAACCATTTCCTCTTCATTATTGTTGTTGATGACGTGGAGCATGCCATTCTAATGGCCATTCTGTATATCCGCGCCCTGTGGGTAAACAGACTTAGCTAAGCGTCGGACATTCGGCGTTTAGGATAATATGGGATAGCGATAGGGTGGGGGTTACTGCAGGAATTACTGCATCGGGAAAACGCAGATGGAAGGGATCAGTAATCACAGATTGCTATTAGCACTCCGTTGCACATCGCAAGTTGTTCAATGTCGCAAAACATCTTACACTTTGGCAACGGCAAGAAGTGAAAAGACGGCCATTTACGTGATCGTTCCGCCATACCCGGGACGTAGCACTGCTCTGAAAAGTAGAAGCGTTAAGCGTACCGCAATGCGGAGAAGATGGATTTTGAAATATTGGAAAAACGTCCTAGTAGATTCCTCCACTTATCAGCAACGACTACCAAATTGTGTTGGAAGATGGAGGATAAAAACCATGAGAAGAACAGCCCACTTGGCCAACCAGGGTACAAAAATCGATTGTTCCTGCAAGCATGATCCAAAATAAATCCCAGTCTTTCTGAGGAAGTGATTTACATGTATATGTGTGATCGAGTCTATTAGAGGTAACATTGTAGATGAACTCCACAAGTGAAAATTGTGACACGTTGAGAGTAATGGCATGCCATGGCCGACTATGCGCGAAAATCTTAATTGATATGATATATGTGAAGTCTTTCCACAATGAATGTAAAGAATGAACTCAATGCAGTCTCATGCCTCCGGTGCGACTGTCGCCCCTTTGATTGCCCCCGAAACAGCCTAAGAAAGACAGTAGAAGCTGCTGATAACATCATTCTCCTTGCCATTTCCATCTGTAAGATCGGAATCTTGGGTCTTCAACGACAAAATTGACCCATAACTAGTGCCGGTACATCCGTCATCGCTAATTTATGCCAGTCAGCGATTCTGTTTAAACTGGAACGAAGCTTGATAGCAATGAAAACTCACTTGTAGAAGATGCACCCTCCATCCAAAACATGGAAAGAGCTGATCTGGTCGTTGTAAGACGAGAGTCCGTGGCGGCCCAGAGTATCTAGGTAAAGTCCCTGTAAGTATGGCCTGGGAGACTGAAGGAGACTTAGGTGACTTACAACAAGTGCCACTGCCCACTTTGATAGTAGTGCAATCACCCGTATAATTGATGTTCTTGCAGATTGTCACGCTAACATTATCACGCTTGTCCAACTCTGCGGCCTCAGAGGCTTCCTGTTGAGTAGCGATCGGATTGGCGGATACTGTTGCTGCAAGAAGCATGGCGAAAGGGATAAAGAGTTTCATGTTGAAGATAATGTCAGGGGAAGACTGGGCGAGAATGGATTAAAGCAGGAAACGATTGAAGGCTAAGTGAGTTGAGATGAAGTGTGGACAGATGTTAGAGGGACATGGTAGACTTTATATACTCTTCATTCTATACTTAGTAACTGATCTGGATTTTCCAAACACGAGGGATCGGACATAAAGTCCAGCGAGAATGCGAAATTGACAGCTCTCACATGTTCAATCATAAGCTACGGATATAGCCCTTCTCGTATTCACCATGTCTCAATTACATTTCCGCTTGAGCGGAGTGGATTTGTGATCTGTTTCTGTGGGTCTTTTTTATGTTCCATGTCAATGATTACTTAGACTGGGTATTGAACGTGGCACACTAACGATAGAACGGGAAGTCCGTAGCGACATTATTGACATGGAGCAACTCCTTTTTGGATGATCTTTCTCAACTCTTTCTGAGACTCAATAACTCTTCCATGGGGTTGTAAGACTCTTTCTTAGTGTCAATGGTAGCGTTAAGCTATACGAGCTGCTCAGGTGATAAATTCGGGTCGGCATCTGTGGGCGTGAGGCCGTTCGCTGGGCGACTCGCTGTCCGAACTAATAGTGAACTACGCACGTAGATGAATAATCCAACCTCGCCATTTATCCTTCGGGCTACATACAAGACGCACGTAGATGAATAATCCAACCTCGCCATCCACCCTTCGGGCTACATACAAATCGACCAAACTGTGAAGTAGAAGTATAAAGTAAAAACCGTTGAGACTTCCACTACGACTTGATTCATTGCAAAAGCTCTATCAATCAAAGCGGTCTATTCACTACGCTGGCTCGATTCTCTACAACTTAATCCTTTGGCTACTGTCCCGATCTTTGACAATGAACACTGGTGTCATTATTGGTACCGGCCGTCAATCAGACGCTGTCATCAATTTATTGTCCTCCACAAATAGCTACCACCTCCTCGTCTTCACCCGAAACACGCAATCAAAGCAAGCGGTCAAGCTGCAAGCGCTTCCTAATGTTGAGCTGGTAGCTAACAAGGCCGAAACTGGCTTTGATACAGCTGCTTTCTTGGCGGCAGCCTCACAGTCAGACTTTGTCTTTGTGAACACGGATGGCTTTGCTCTAGGCGAGCAGGCTGAAATTTATTGGGGAATTCGTCTGTTCGAACTTGCAAGCAAGGCGAACGTGAAGCATCTCATCTACAGTGGGCTAGACTACATCGGCAAAGAATCAAGTTTCGATCCAAAACTGTATGTCGGGCATTATGAAGGCAAGGCAAGAGTTCAAGGTATGTCTCCTCCTTTTCCTGCTTTCAAGACCAAAGGCTGAGTATTCATAGAATTTATACATGCTCAGGCGAAATCACCAATGGCTTGGACAATTATTCGCTCTGGGCCGTATGTTGAGAATTTGGCCCAACTAATGGCTCCTGTCATCGATGTTGATGGAAAATACCTGTTCCAACTTCCGTTGGGAAATGGCGCAATCCCATTCATTGACCTTGAGAGCTTTGCAGGGTATGTACTTAGGGCGCTCCAAGATATGGATCAGTCTGCCGGACTGGATTTTGGAGTTGCTATTGAGCATATCACTGGACAAGAAATTGCAGACGCATTCACAACTAAAACTGGTAAACGTGCGCAGTATGTCGACTTTCCCATTAACGACTGGCATGCCAAGACCTGGACGAGGCTTCCTAAGGGTCCTGATACCAAGATTGGCTTTCAAACTGTGAAGGATGATAATGCTCTGCTGATGACTTTCCGCGAAAACTTCACCAACTGGTGGAATCTGTATAAAGCCAGTTCTGGAAACACGGGGCTGATCCGGCGAGACTACCAGTACTTGGATAAAATACTGCCGAATCGTGTGAAGACTGTTGGGGAATGGATTGAAAAGGCCAAATATACAGGCGAAAGGGAGTCGAGTGTCCCGAATTTGGAATGAGAGCGTAAAGTAGCATAATATTATAGACGCTACGTTATACTTCAATTGCTGTATTTATAAGTGGACTAATCACGAAAGTTAGAGTTGGAATGGGAAAGCAGGGAACGGATGGACCCTGTACTAGTGGGTGTCAGAATTCGCGAACCGCGCTAAAAATACGCGAATATCACCAAAACCTAAATTATATCTTACTAAAAACTTATTTACAAAAGTATCTTATATTATATTTTAGAAATCGATAGTACTTTTAATATTACTAACTTCTTGATTACTATAGACAACTTTGATTATATAGTCTTATAAGTATTTTCTAGAATTTAAGAAAGCTAATAATCTAAGAAAAGAATAACTATATACTCTTATATAGTTTACTAGACTATTTTATATAAAAGAAGTTAATACTTAATACTATAAGCTTATAGATAATAAAAAAAAAGACACGGATATTTCTCTATTTTTAGTAAAAGATGTAATAATAATAATAAAATTAAGGCTCTAAAGTTAAGTAGTAGAAATAATCGTTTAGTAAAAAAAAGTACTTGTATTCAAATAAAAGTATATATAGTTAGGTTCTAAAAGACTATACAAAGCTCTAGCTTATAGTTTATAAAAAAGCCTTTAATTTAACAAAGAAATTCAAGCCTAATATATTAGATAAGTTTATTAAACAAATCTATAAATGTTTTATTAATAAATAATAGAAAACACTATAAATAGAGTTTATTAAAGGTATAGGTATATTATTGTTTTTAAGCGTAAAGAGTATTTTTAATAAATAAGAATCTAACGAATTATAAAACAAAACAAAGGAATTATTCCCTAGAAATCTAATAAATAAAAGAAAAAGATAATTTAGCAATTTTATTATAATACTTCTAAGCTTAGATAGATTATTTTAATCTAGAATATATTTTATATAAAAATTATATAAACATTATCTACTATTAGTAAATATACTATTAGATAATTATAGAACTACTAACTTTGTTAATAATATTTCTTTGTTAAAATCAGATATATTTAAGAAGGCCGATCTATAAAATACTATTAAATACAGAAGTTTTTAGCTATTAATTATTAGAAAAAGTACGTATATTCTAAAAGATAGTTTGTAAGACTTGGATAGTAAGACCTTCGATCTTATATTTACTAATATAACTATAATTAAAGGTTTTTATATAAATATTATCTTAAAGATTTGTCTTTGGAACGTTAGACTCTAGTATTATAAAATAAATTATATATTATACTAGTATAATAATACTTAAGTTATAAGAGATTATTTAGTAGTTCAAGAACTTATTTATAACTTTAATCTTATATTCTTTGAATATATTAAGTATTTAAACTATTCTCTTAAATTAAGTAAGATCTTATTTAATAAAGCTAGTATTATTGTATTTTTTAGTACTGTTATTAGAAACTATATACTTACTATCTATTCTACGATTATAGTATATTTTTACTTAAGTATAAAAAGATTATAATATTTATAGATTAGATATTATAATAAGGCGTATATTCAGAATCAGGGTATTACCTTAGGTAACCTTAGTTACGAGCCTTAGCGAGCTCCCCTCTACTTATAGAATTAGAAAATTAAAGATTTTTTCTACCTTAAATTTCAGCTATAAGTAGCTCCTTATGTTTTACTCCTAGGTTTAATAACCTACTTAGTTTTACGTTATCCTAGGTCTTTATAATATTTATATTTAAATATTTTTCAGAAGTTAGTAGAAGTTTCTAAGAATATAAGATTTACTAATATTATTAGATACTTGAAATATAAGTAATATATACTAGTATATATCTTATAAGTTATATCTTACTATCTAATTAAATAATAATTAATAAGACTATTTTAGAAGATTATTTAAGATCTGTTTAATTTTTTAGTTTATTTTAAAAACTACTCTTAGTTTTTTATATTTAAATACAAATATAATAAACTATTTATTAATTATATATTCTATATAAAATCCTATAATAAAGTATTTAATTATATTAAAAGCTTTAAGTATTAAGTATATATCTAGTTCAAACTCTTAATCTATAAAATCAAGTATAACTAAGAAAAGAATATAATAGCTATTTAGAACTTTATAAGATATAAAACATAAGCTAATAAACTTAGTATTAAGCTTAAGCTTTTACTTACTATAATCTATAAACTAAATAATATAGTAAAAAAAATTAGCTAAAAGATAATTATATAGATAGTTAAAATACGATTATTTATATATTTTCTTAAAAAAACTTACAATTAAATATATACTAACAAGTATTTATTTATATAATAGATATCTAAATTTTATATAAAATTAGAGATTACTACTTAAGATTAATAACTAATAGTTTTGTAATTATTTTTAGTAATATAATCCTATAATTATTATAAGACTAATAGTAGACTTTAGACCTAACTAGAATAGAATCTATATATACAATTATAAGATATATCTATTAATAATAAAACAAGTACTTAAAAACAATATTTAAAGTTAATATTTATTTTTATAAAGATAGTTTCTATATTTCTAAGACTTAAAAAACAAAGATTCTTATATAAAAAAACTTAGTTTCTTATAGATATACTATAAGAAAAAAAGTCTATAAAAAATACTTCTAGTTATATAAAAAATATTCATAAATATAATAATTAAACTAAAAAAGTAGATACTATATATAAATTATTAGGATAACTAATAATATAATAAAAAAGCTACTTCAGAACTTAATAAATAACAATTAAGATTATTAATGTAATAGATAATTCGCGTAGTCACGTATATATCGCAGATTATATATATATCACAGATCATAGGACTTAAGAGTCACGAGAAGTAACTAAATACGATATTATAATAAGACTAGTAGCCGCACCTTTTATACTTAAGCTTAAGGTTTCTTTTAAAACCTCTTTTTTTCTTATCTTTTTTATTTTATATTATAGTTATTAATAAACTTTTATTAAGCTATTATATTAGAAAAGACTACTTTTACTTATAAAAGTCCTAATATTCCTAGCTAATTCCTTAAGTACTTATTAAGTATAATTAAGTTATACTTTTAACTTCTTTTTCTCTCTCTTCTTTTTTTATAGTATATCTGTTTCTTTAAATACTTTTTAAGCGTAGTTAAGTTATATATTATAAGATATTATACTTTATTTATTACTATACTAGAAACCTTTTTTTAGATAAATAAAACTAACTTTTTCGGAAAATCTAATAAGATTTATTATAGTTTTATAAGAGTTTCTTTCTTTACTTATTTATTAGTATTTCTTTCTTTTCTAATAGTTAATTAATCTTACTCTTCTTATACTAATAAAACCTCTACTATTACTTAGTTCTCCTTTTATATCTTTTCTTATTACTAAATTAAAGAGCGCAGATAGAACGATTCTATACTATTTAGCTTATACCTTAATATAATATCTTTAATAGATAATAATTTTAAGAATAAGGATATTAAATAGATCTTAGTTATATAACTAAAGTAAAACTAAAAGGATTTTTAAAAGATATTAAAGAAATTAAGTAAGTAATAAGATAAGTAAGATAAGATTATATAATAAGTCCTTACTTTTCTAAAGTAATTAAATTCTTAGAATCCTCTTAGTAATAATAGAGATCCAAGTAGTAATAACTCTTCTAATAAGAACTTTAGTCCTTCTTATCTTATTAATTAAGCTTATTATTCGAGTTACGGAAAACGTTCCTAAGAACTATATATTAATAAGTTCTCTAGTAATTCTAAGGGCCTAAAGTAGTATACTTAATTTATATTAATATTAAATAAGCTAAATATTAATTCTAATTATTACTTTAATAAAAAGTCTTATGTTACTATAATATATAATTATACTAAAAGAGATACTTAAGGCTACTTACTACTATACTTTAAATAAGGAATAATAGAACTATTTACTAATACTAAAGAAATAATTAATTACTTAAGTAATATTTATAGTAATACCTTTAAGTAATAAGATATTAAGATAATTTTAAATAAGCTATAGATATTCCTAATAAAATTATTTATAGAATACTACTTTTATTTTCTTAAATTAGTTTAAAATACTTATATTTTTTTTAATAGATATCTTATAACTTGCTTTTATACTTTTCTTTACTTATTCTTATAAGACTAAGCTATATATAAGTTTACTTCTAATAGAAGTTTCTAAGATTTTATTTTTATTATAGATTTCTTAAATAAAAAAGGTTTATTATACTTAAGAATAATACTACTAGAATACTTTTCTAATTTATATAATACTTTTATTTACTTGAAATCCTTTAATCTCTTTTTTATAAAAAAATATACTTACTTTTCTCTTAGTAAATAATATTACTCTAGCTCTTATAGTTTTTATACTTCTTTAATTATTCTTTATAATCCCTAATATCTAAAAACTTACTACTTACTAGAATTATAAGAAAATAAGATATATAACTAAAGATTATCTTAAGCTTTATAATTCTACTAACTTAAGTATCTTAAAAATCGAAGTATTAGAATAGTTCTTAAATAAAGACTTTTTTAAAGTTAATAAAGACTAAGAGGAATTAGAAAATATTATTAACTTAGAAAACTAAGAATCTTAAGAGAAGACTCCTTCTTAAAGTAGATAATTAATCTTTAAGAAATTAATATATATAAGTTAATAAATAGTAAAGGTTTTACTATTTCTTATATATTATTTTATAATAATATTAGAATTACTTTTCTTATATTATCTGATTTTAGAATAAGTAGATTTACTTTTATTAATACTAAATTTACTAAAGATTTTACTAAGAAGTTTAGTATTACCTTTACTTTATTTCCTAATTTTATATAAGTAAAAAGTTATAATAGCTAAGCTAATAATATTATATTATATACTATTCTTTTAAATATATTAATTAATTATTAAATTCGAAAATAAATCCCTTTTATACTATTAGACCTCAGAAATTATAAGATTATCTTAGGATAAATCTAAATAGTTTACTTTAATATATAGCTTAATATTAAGAATTAATATTTAGTATAGCCTTATAATAAAGATATTTCTATAGTACTCCCGAGACTCTTATATATTACTTACGATACTATACGATTCTTAAATCCTTATAATATTCGAATTACTAATTAATAAGATATCTTTTAATAATAAATAGTAATAGATAAGAAAGATACTACTTAATAAGTTTAAGATATTATCATAGCTACTACTTATATTACTAATAAATAGCTGATAGAGCTATAAATTATAGATCTACTCTCTTATAAGTCTTAATATATATTCCTATTAATTACTATATATTATACTACTCGGCGAGTAGTATAAAAAGAATACTATAGTACTAAACGACTTTGCGATTAATATTATTAGGAAAACTAAGTTATTTCTTACGAATACCTTACTTATACTTAAGTAGTAGCGACTATTAGCTTACTTTAGTAAATAGAAAGAAAACTTTATAATCTTATACTTAATAAAGTCTATTTAATTATTCTTATATAAGGAATTCTTATATATTAATACTTAATTCTAAAATAAAGAACTCTACTAAAAATAAATATTACTAAGATTAATATAATAGCTTTTTATTATATCTTTTATTAGAAAGAGTTAGAGTTTTTTATAGTTATATTAAATGAGATAAATAAAGTTTATAATTAAGTAACTTAAAAAGCTAAACCATAAGTATCTTTTACTAAAAAAGAATCATATAAGAATATCTTATAAAAGAGGCTCTTTTCTTAGTATTAAGAATATATTATTATATTCTTAAAGATTATTATATTCTTAAAGATTATCTCTAATACTCTCTTTAACTTAGTACTAGGATTAGACTATAAGATCAAGTTAAAAGCTGAAGTTAACTATAACTACGAACTACTATATTAATAAAATAAAGTAAAACTTTAAGTAATAAAAAAATACTTTAAGAAGAATTTTAATAAAAGTTTTATTATTTCTAGTTATACCTCTTTTACTTACTTTACTTTATTTATTAAAAAATTAAATAATAGCTTACGCTTTTATATTAATTACTAAAGACTAAATAAGATTATATAAAAAGATTAATACTTATTATCTTTAATTAATAAAGTCTTTATATATCTTAGATAAACTAAAGTCTTTACTAAGATTAATATCTAAAGTACTTTCTATTATATATAAATAGACTTAGCTTTTAAAAAGTATATTATATTTTAGACTTATTATAAAAGTTATAAGTATAAGATAATACTCTTCGAACTTACTAATAGTCTTATAATATTCTAATAATATATAAATAATATCCTTTTTAATTACCTTAATATATTCTATATTATATACTTAGATAATATTATTATATATTTTAACGAGTTCTTATAATATAAGAAATATATTAAGAAAGTCTTATATTACTTATAGTAATATTATCTTCTAATAGATATTCGAAAAAGCGAGTTTTATATTAAGAAGATTAAATTCCTTAGGTTTTTTATTATTACTAAAAAAATTAAGATTAACTTAGTAATTATAAAGTATATATAAAATTAGATTTTCTCTATTATAATCTGAGAGATCTAGTCTTTTCTTAGTTTTTATAATTTTTACTATAAGTTTATCTTAAACTATAGTAAGATAACTAAATTCTTAGTAAAACTAATAAAGATATTAATTCTTTTTAAGATAATTCTTACTTAACTTATAGCTTTTTAGGACTTAAAGAAAGCTATACTAGCCTTAGAATATCTGAAATACTATAATATATTACTAAAAACTCAGATTAAGACTAACGCCTCGAATAGAGTAATTATAAGCGTACTCTTATAAAAGTATAAAAATAACTAGTACTTAGTCTTATTCTTATCTAAAATAATAAGTCTTACTAAACTAAACTATGATATTTATAATAAGAAAATACTAGCGATTATATAATTATTAACTTACTAGTATATAAAACTAGTATCTTAGTCTAATTACTAGTACTTTTAGGTCTTCTTTAATTATAAGGCCTTAGAATACTTTATAATTACTAAGAAACTTATAGAAAGATAAGTAAAGTAGTCTGAAATTTTAATAGACTTCTATTTTATAGTAATATATTACTTAAGTAATTAAAATACTACTACTAATATACTATTATACTATAAATAAGATATTAGAAATTAGATTAAGATAAAGAATAAACTTTATACTTATATATTAATATAATTAAACTAAATTAATTCTTATATCCTCTGTGAACTAGATTAATTACTTAATATCTATACGTTAGCTCTTATAAAACTTAATATAAATAAGAAGATAAACTTTATTATAGAGCTAATCTATATTAATTAAACTTATAAGACTCTAATAGTTTAACACTAAGAATTATAAAAACCTGACTTTTAGTATATATTCTAAGATAATAGACTACTTTTATATAAAAGCTATCTTTAAGTACTTAATATTAACTATTTTTATATATAATTAATCTAGTATATATATAATTAGCTTTCTATTACTTACCTTAGGAAATCGAAGACTTTTAAGCTCTTTAGAATTAAATACTACTAGCCTAGAATACTTAAAGATATTACTAGATTTATTTCTAACTACTTAGCTTATAACTACGCTAACTACTAATAAGATAAGATACTTAACTATTTATATTTTCTACTAATCTTAGACTAATTCTAGTAATATTTAATAATAGACTTTAAGAATATACTAAAGGATAAGTTTAGGTACGACTTAATATTAATTATAATAAATTAATTCTTTAAGAAAGCTATATTAATCCTATATTATTTTATATATACTTCTTATAACTTAGCTTAACTATTTATTATAAATTACTAGAGATTTAATAGTCTAGTTAAAATAGTTTTATTAGATAAAAGACCTTAATTTATTTCTTTTTTCTAGTATAAGTTCTACTAGATCTTTAGTATTAAGATTAAACTTTTTATAACTTACTATACTTGGACTAATAATTAGATTAAATTTATAAATTAGTATTTGAATTAGAGACTTTACTTTTTTATAAATTACTACTAAGATAACTAGTCCGAGCTTCTATTAATAATAGATTATACTTAGTTAATACTACTTTATAAGTCTCTAAGTATATCTCCTTATTAGTTTAAATATAAATATAAGCTATGTATAAGCTAAGACTAAAATAAGCTATAACTTAAGTTAGAATTTATAATTATAGAAAAGCTAAATATTACTAAAGCTTATGCCTTTATAAAGTAATATAAGATAATATAAAAAAAAGTTAAGTAGTTCTTAAAAGACTAATAAAAAAGAAATAATAAGATATAAATAAGTCTTATTAAAAAGTTAATTAGGAAGTAAGAGATTAAATCTAAGTAATTACTAAAAACTAGAAAATCTACTAGCTAAAAAAGAAGCTAAATAGCTAATAAACTAGCTTATATTAAGTCTTATAAAAAGAAAGTTACTTTTATTAGTCAGACTTACCTAAATCTATTAAGGTTTATCTAGTATTTTCAATAAATAATTATAGTACTATAATAATAACTCTTTATTAGACTAAATCTAAGTAGATTAAGAAGAGATAATTACTATTAATATAGAATAAGAATAAGAAATCTAAGATATCTTAAATATTTGCCTTAAGTAAGATAATATATTATACTACTAAGTATATTAGAAAGGACTTAACTTAGACCTTAAGTTCTATCTTATTATAGACTTTCGTACTTACTTATATAAACTTAGAGATTTTTATTAAAAAAAATCCTATACTCTTAGACTTACTAAAGCTCTTAGAATACTAAATAATAATATAAGAATTAAAGGATAATAACACTTATAAGAGACTAAAAAATAATATAGTAATATTACTAAAAGCTTAGAAGTAATTCTTTTATAGCTTAAGGATAAGCTTTCTTTAAAGGAAAGAGTAATATAATAGATAGCTCGCGTAATTATATATTATAAAAACTATGATAACGTAAAACTAAGTATATTACTAGACCTAGGAGTAAAATATAAGAAGTCACTTATAGCTGAAATTTAAGATAGAAAAAGTTTTTAATTCTTCTAATTCTAGAAGTAGAAAAGAGCTCGTATAAGCGGAGGGAGCTCACTAAGGCTCGAAACTAAGATTACCTAAGGTAATACCCTGATTCTGAATATACGCCTTATTATAATATATATTATAGATCACGTATATATCGCAAATCATAGGACTTAGGAGTCATAAGAAGTAACTAGACGCGATATTATAATAGGACTAATAGCTGCGCCTTCTATACTTAAGCTCAAGGTTCCTTTTGAAACCTCTTTTCTCCTTATCTTTTCTACTTTATATTATAGCTATTAATAAACTCTTGTTAAACCGTTACAAATATTAAGAAATATTATAAGTTAAAGTAGCTAGTAAAAGATAGTAAATAGTAGCTTTTAAGTATAATAATTAATAAGAATACGCGAGACGTCTTAGTCCGAGTAGATATATCACTAAAGTAGCTTAGCTTAATAGATGTAATCCTTACTTTACCTAGGAAGTCACTAGAATAAAGACCATAACAGAAAATTACAGCTATTAACGTAGTTATATTATACTATAATATAAAAGAAGAAGTACTATCTTATTGTATCTAATATAGTTCTCTTAATATAATTATTAATCCCTTTATATAAGCTGCTAAGCTAGATATTATACTCTGCTAAGTAATATATTCTATTTAGACTAATAAAAGGCCTAAAGTATATTTTTACTATATTAGAAATCCGTACCTAATAATACACGAGAGAATTGCTATATATTTAACCTCGGGCTCCTTAAGTTAATACTTTATAAGAAAGCATGTAAGCAAAATACACGCTAAGTAGTTTATTAATTATATAGACTATAATATATAGCTTAAAACTAGAAAAGACTTATTAATCTATATGAAGAGGTTTTATAAGATAGTTTCACGAGTTCTAGCCGAGCGATTAATTATATAGATTACTATTTATTCTTAATTACTATAACTTTAAGAGTAAGAATAAGAGCTAAATCGTATAAGATTATTTAGCTACTTTCTTTTCTTATTTTAATTTATTAAGTGTAAAGGTAATTATATTATCTCAGCATCTTATGCTCTACTGAGGTATAGCTCTATAATCGTAGTCTAAGTATACCATCAGGACATCACAGATGTCACCTCGCAGGATACTGTCAACCGCCGGATTAAGACCACTAGTGCAGGCGATCTGCGGCTACCTTATGCTACCGCCTTGGCGTTGCGCAGCCTCTACGAGCTCTTTTCAAGGAAGAGTCTCCTGAAGTCGGACCTCTAGCTCCTGTCTTTCCCCTTGTCTGCGGCAAGACACAGTGCTTGTTCTGTATTAGAGATGAATCGGGGAGCTACGAAGAACAGATAGGTTCGTTTTACCCGCCCTTCGAAGATGATAGATCATATTAAACGTAGTTACCTCAAAGCAAGAGATCCGCTAGCTAAGATAGGGTGTTATCACCCCACATGTAAGTCTCACGGGCTTCTTCTAATACACTTGGAGGATGCTAAAAGCTATGTACAGACAGTGCACAGCATCAAGCTTCGGGAACCAAGGTTTACGCGTTCAACATAATAGAATACGTTCCATTCCATGTATGATCGTCAAATTACCATCCCTATCCGTTACTGTTTTCATTCTTTTTGGCCGCGCTGTTTAGAGGCAAGATTTTGCTATCATGATGCAAGTATTGCATCTCACCAGCAAAAGGGACAGGAAGAAGAGTGGTTGTCTTGCTTGCTATTTGAATGTCGCCGAAGCACCTTTAGCTTTCGTTTGTCCTGGTAGCTCTACTAGAACCCATCATATCCGTCTACATCAATGCAGTCATCCCCAATTCCATTCGGCTCTTGCCTGCCTCATCACCAAGGTCTTCAGGGTCGTTTATGGATGGTGTGATTTTGGTTGTGTAACGTTCGGGTTTCCTGGGTTAGCTCCTTGGTGTAGTCTAGCTGCTGTTTTGGTCTGAACGGAGCACGCATCTGCAGAGCAGTCTTACATGTCGGGCTGATACGGAAGGGCGCCTTGACGCTCGGCATGTCGTCCGAGGTCTGCGGTGACCTGTCGCTGTGGTGCTGCGGAAAATCCGCACTCTAGGAGATCAGATCGAGCGGTCGAACAAGTCGTCCATGTCACAGTCATCGCCCCCTTCAGAGTCTGATCCTGTCCTTGCATCTGCATCGATAGGGCAGCTATTGAGGACTTCAGATCTATCCCGCCAGCGGAGAGATCGAAATCGAGATCCCAAGCAGGATTGGCGCTCTGTTGATTATTTCCCGGTGCAAAAGTCGGGGGCAGCAGGTCGACTCGATCCAAGTCGCCTAGTCTCACCTGCGAATATATCTGAGAGGAGTCCTACTACCTACCGTTGCACGGAGTCTGTCCAGGACTGAACACTGCTGATAGGATACCAACTAGGCGATTGCAAAAGTCTAGGACCACTGCATCAAAGGTTGTAAAGAGAAAGAAGCTGGCCAGTGGAAAGCCAGGACTGACAACTGGGGAAAGCGGTGTGAAGAGCAATGGGTCTACCGTCAACTCTTCGCAGCCAATGAAGAATAATTCCCCAGGCGTCTCCAGCAGTTGCAGCGCTAGAATTGTGGAAAGAGAAGAACGATTGAGAGCCGCCGTCGTGGTGCCATCCGACACTATCAGAACCCCTCGCCAAAGGACTGTCAAGCCCACACAGGCGCCGACACCTCCCTCATCAACAGGGTCGCAGGAGTCGAGGTCCAGATCAATAAAGACATCAAAGAGAGGCCGCCCAAGACGAGGCGATAGGCGCAACACGACAAAGCCACAGGGAATATCGAAGATGAAGGGCCGGCCTCGTTCATGATTCATCAAGCGCTAAACAAGTGGCCAATCCGAGACCAGCAGAAAAGGAATTTGGCGGTGTGTAACTTCTAAGGTTAGCTATCCACACATAGTCACTAGCCTTCAATCAATACTCGGCATATCTTCGACGTTGTACTGCCGCGACTATTGCTGCGATAGCCTCGCGCACTCTTCCTCATATATCCGTAACTCTAACTTATTCACTTTCAGCAAAGATGTCTGGATCTAGAGAAACACGGCAGATCAGGTAACGCCAAAGAGCTAAACCGTCAGCGAATATCTAAACATCACGGTGACCGACAACAACGATGAAGTCTTCTTGATATATTCCTGCTCTGCAAATCATGACACGACATCTTCCAGAGATCCCATGGAATTTCCCCTCCCTCCTCGCATAATTTATGCCCCGGGTGTCATAGCAACATGAACCCCATTGCCAGAATTCAGTGTAAGATTTAGCCCTTCCAACCACTCCCTTGGATCTCTGCTCTCAATGCTCTGGAACTCCTGTACTAATCTTACAATTGTGTAGCCAGCTTCAGTAAGGGCAAACTGCTGGCCAACGCAAATCCGCGGTCCTCCGTTGAAAGGAAGATATTCCCATCCAGCACGAGTTGTTTCCCACCGCTCAGGTCTATACTCCTCCGCATCTTCCCCGAAGAGATCTTTTCGGCGGTGCATTGAATATACTGAATAGGCAACCGAGATTCCTTTTTTGATGAAGAGCGGTGACTTGCCGTCAGGTCCACCACCAGTAGGGAGGACAGTATTCTTGTTGGGGAAACGTACATTGATGGATACCGCAGGATACAGACGAAGTGCTGTGGAGACTTATTAGAATACAGCCTCCTGCTGAGAGATCATGTCTGCAACGATAGACTTACTCTCATTCATCACATATTTTAGGTACTTCATGCTTCGCAACGTTCCGTAATCTGGCTTTTGTCCTCCGAGTTCGTTTATCTCTTTTGTGAGTTTGGCCCAGATGTCAGGCCGGCGGGCAAGAACGTGGAACGTGTTACTCAAAAGGCCAGCAGTAGTGTCTCTTCCAGCAAGCAAAATATTCAACAGCTCCGACCGAATTTGAAGGGGATCGTCAGTAACCTGAGCCAACTCGTTGGCGAAAATATATTTTTGTTTCCCCTTCTCATCACCATCGGCGACTTTGGCGTGGTGCCGATGCTGAAGTGCTCTCTGAACAAAGTTGTCAACATAGTCGTGCACAAACTTGCACGCACTATAAAGAGCTTTATTGTCTTGGAACCACGAAAGCCACACCAAATCGCCCATTCTCACTCTATCCCATATCAGATTCTGAGCAATGTCGAAGTTTTGGCCAAACAGCTGTTGTGGCGAACCAGGAGGACTGGTCAGACAGCGGACCGACTCTCCGAGGAGAAATTCAGTTGCGCTATCAAGAGTGAGTTGATAAAACAAAGGCTGCAAATCAACTGAAGAGCCGTCTCTAGGAATCTTCGAAATCAAGTTCTGAATGTGCGACTCATAGGTATCCAGGTCAGCAACCCGGGTTTTGGTGAAGCTCGGGCGAACAAGGGCCTAGGAATTGTCAGAGAGCGAATTCTGTTGCATATAAGGGAGATGTACCCGAGAGTGTTCCCAATTTGCGCCATCAGAGGTGAAAATTCCATTCCCGAGCAGCGGCCCCATGGAAGTCACCCTCTTGCCAAGACCGTAGTCGTTGAATTTTGTCGACAGTATGGTTTTGACATTTTCAGGTTCAATAGTCATGACAAACTCCGTGCCCAAAACAACAGTCCTAAACGTATTTCCCATTTCTCGAAATTGTTTTAGGATTTCTGGTAGGAAGAGCTTGGCTTTTGCGGCGGAGACTTGTTTTTGGAACTCCTTAAGGCCAATGATGCGTTCCTGTTGAGGCATTTTTCTTGCTGGCTTGCAGCCATTCGCTTTACAGAAACGGTAGGCATCGACAGATGATATCAGTCGCGTGATGACGAAATATAATACCAAGAGAGCCCCTGTACCGAGCGCATAGCTCGAGTGCAAGGTCATTTCGCCTGAAGGAGATGGTCGGGCTGTAACTAAAGTGGTGGAAGACCTTCAGGTAAACTGAAAACGGGATGACGATATCAATGATTGTCAACGCCTTGTGCCACTTACTCTGACCTGCGTTCTCGCATCTATATACATGACAGTATCGATGCTTTTCCTGGCCCAGCCGAGTCGGTGCAACTTTCAACCCGGGGCTTGCGGTTGCAGTATGTTCACAAGATAATTCAATAGATGATTAATCTTGCCGGTCTGATATGTCTACTTTGGTTTGTATTGATTTGTCTCATGAGTTGCTAAGGAAGCGGGGTGCTAGTGGGGTTTGCGGGGTAGGAGGTACTAGTGGCAAAGCTGCTAGATCCGGTTTCCGAATCAGGACTAGACAATGGACGATATCCGAGTTGCTCATATTGCCAGCGGAGCGACAAAGTGCATCGAGAACTAATGCGCAATCATGGACCGAGCAAGCAGACCATTTGAACTAGTAGGACCTCAAAGTCTTGGCGTTTGCCGGCACGTGGCATTGGGCTATTTAAGATCGAGTCAGGAATTGCTTATATAATTAAGTGTGAAGGATGGAACCCATAGGGACTACGAGCATGGCACAAGACATCATGACGACACCGTGACCTCAAGTAGCAGCATGGCCAACGACCCCCGTGAGCATGCAGTATATCTCAGCGATTACCTCAGGAAAACACTTGTCTGTATAGACTCCGCCGAAGACCACTCGGTATGGAAGCCCCGTGTCAAGACATGATCGCAGCCATAGGCGTCCTCATTGCCAAGTTCCAGAACACCCCCGACCTCAGCGCCGTCATACAAGCCGTTACAACCATCCAAAGCGACCTCAAAACAACGGCAGAAACAGTACAATCCACGGCAATAAAAGTTCAGCCGCATTCGTTGAGGTGGGCTCTGACTTTGCCTTTCGCTCGGGTGGTATTTGAGGGGAACCACCTCCAGATCAGTGATCTGTTTCACCCCTCGGAATTTCTCGATAGCAGCCTCACTTGACGTTTCCCTAAACACCTTCCCTTTAAAATCTAAATAGCGAGCCTTGACGTGGAAGTATTTTATCCCACCATTTGCTATTTTCTCTTCTCCAAATTCGTACTTCACACATCTTGGATGGCCAGTGCCGAAACATTAGGCGTACGTCAGAGTGTTCGGCTTAAAGAGCGTCTATAAGAGGTCGTACGTGATTTGATGCTTCTCAAAGAGTGGGCCAAGGCGCTCGATGGTCGAAGCATAAGCTGTTCTGATAAAATCAAGCAACAAATCTAGATGCTTTCGAGAAGACTGGTCGAGGGCCGCGTTAGGTTTTGGCGGCACTCTTCCAGATCGAGGAGGTAATGGTAGAGGATGTTCTGCTCTACCTGTGCTCAGTTAGTAGACGTTCTGCTATTTGAGTGCTTAGATCGACTTTAGAATTACCGAAGGCTTCTCTTCATGGAGGCAGATCCCCTGGACATCTTGCAGAACATTCCGGAGGATGTTCCGCAAGCCCGCAGATTTTATATCTACATATTGGGTCTGATTCTTGGTCTCTTTGTCTACACTGCTGTCAGAAACGGAGGTTGTGTTCGAAACTAGGTCCCTACCAAGACGTGTGCGAACGACAAAGACGTAGTGATCCAGCTCATTCGCTTCATCAGCTGGTGCTAATGATTCCACGACTTTATACTTGTATTCCTTCTTGTCCCAACTGTATCGTATTAGCTCTGGCAGAGGTTGGATTGCAAGTCTGGCATATACGTACACTTCGTTAACCTTCTTGAATTCCAGTGTCGACCCTCGCGGTTTTGGTTCCTCGGATTCGACTTTGGCTGCTGCGGCAGGCGGAGGAGGCTTCTCCTGCTTGGTATTGAGAGACTTGAGAATGTCCAAAACTTGTCGGACATGCTCAGTAGTCAGAAGTTGTGCTAATGGCTGGTTTGTCGGAGGACAGAATCTCAAACCTCAATTCAGGGTGTACGGGATGCCAGCAATTCTCAATGTATTTTAGCAATAATCTGTATTTCCTAGCATACAAGCTCACAATCAACCGACAATTTTACGACGCAAGAGATTACAATTTCGGAAGTCCCCCTCTAGTTCTCCTTCCGGTATCTGATGCCGTCCACCAAGGAAAGTAAGGAGGAAGTTCTCGCTCTAATGAATCTTTGAAAGTTGGCTCTCGTTTCTCCATAAAGCTCGTAAATCCTTCTTGACAGTCTCTAAGATTCTTGTTAGCAAAGGCACATAATGCAACACTTCGCTCATTTAGAAGTAAAGACACACCGGGAGTTAAACATGTGATACAGTGTTGGGGAGTCAACTAAGTGAGTAGCTTCCGCACTTCCTGGGTTATGCCAAATCAATTCTCTGTTCAGATACGAGGCAAACAGACTAGTCTTCGTGACGAGTGTTTCGGCAAGAGCTATCGCCCTTGGCAGAACGTCTTCTTGCTTGTCGATGAGTTCTTGAAAAAGCCCTGCAAACAGAGCTGATTTGGCGGGGAAGGTCTCTCCGGTAACTACAAGATATGTCGCATTTGAATAGCCAATCAGTCGAGGAAGGAAGAATGATGAGTTAGACTCCATCGTGATACCACGGCGGACAAACGGGAAACCACACTTTGCATCGGCCCACGCAATTCGAATGGCCGAAGATAATGTCATCGTCAAGCCAAGGCCAACAGCAGGACCGTTTATGGCGCAAATTGTAGGCTTCCTGCATCGATAGATGGCAAGGTTGAGTCGACCGCCACTGGTAGGAGCGTGGTAAGTTTCTTGGATTGGCTTTGCGCGTGCGGTGAGGCTGCAGCTTACCTGTCTCTGTGGTCCATATCTCTCTCATCACGGGGAGGAAGGCCGGCGCTGAAATCGAGACCAGCACAAAATGCCGTGCCCGATCCTGTGAGGATAACAACACGAACACGCTCGTCAACATCAAACATGGGGTAAAGGAACTCAAATGCCTCCATCATTTCAATAGTATAGGCATTCCTCCTTGCCGGACGATCCAGGGAGACTATGATGACTGGAGTAGCCTCTGATGCTCCAGCTGGATAATGCGAAACTTTGACGGCTTTGATATCAAGAGCTTCATATGATATTGGCGGTGTAATGTCTGGCCGGATGGGAATCATGCTGACTATGGATTAAGAGACTTGACACTGGCGGAATGTATATACGTTTGAGAGCGAGTTATGGTGTATATCAGTCTCAATGTTTGTGGACGCAGTTTCAATTAATTAATTTGAAAATTCGGAGGCATAAATACATGAGATGTCAAATAGCGGAGAAATAAAATCAGGTTCTACCGAGCACCGAAGCAATTTTCCTCGCCGAGGAGACGGCGAATCTGTAATCACGAATGCTCTGCAATGGATGGAACTGGGCGATCCCGCATTCTCAACCCCGACGAGGTACTGATGAGTGAACACTAGTACGGCCCTCGGCGTTTATTCGACAGCCTCTTCCGATTCAGGGCCCTGATGGCCGACCCATTGGCACCTGGTCTCCTATATCGTGTACCTTGATCCATGGGTCAGACTCTGCTATCTTGGTCGACACTCCAATAACAACTCTGCACACGAACAGCTTGGCTGATTGGATAGCCAGCACTATCCCACACAAAAAGCTCACTGCGATTTATGTTACACATGGGCATGGAGACCATTTCTTTGGGTTACCTACTCTTCGGAAACGCTTCCCTGGAGTCAAAACTTATGCGACACAAGGCACGCTCGACCATATGCTAGACCAACTTGACCCTTCTTATTTTCACCGAATGTACGGCTCTCGCTTCCCCAGACAGATCGACCAGCAACCACCATTGACAGAGATGGTCGAAGTCTTACCACCAAGCGGCGAGCTGGAGCTTGAAAGCCATACCCTGATAGCTATCGAGGTTGGGCAGGCAGATACACACAACTCGACCGTATTGTGGGTGCCGTGCATACGTTTGGCTGTATGCGGTGATGTGGTCTATGGTGACTGTCACCAAATGCTGGCGGAGTGCACGACATCTGATCTGCGCACCGCTTGGATTCGGAGCATTAGGAAAGTCGAGTCGCTCTCTCCAGACACTGTTGTACCCGGACATAAGAAGGAGGGCGAGGTGGACGGTACATGGCATTTGAAGGAGACACGAGAGTACATCCAGACGTTTGACGGATTAATCAGGAGCGGAAAAGCCAAGAATTCGAAGGAGCTGACCTCGTTGATGCTGCAGAAATACCCGCACCGGTTTAATCCTGGTGCACTGATCATGGGATCCATGGCTGCTTTCCGGAGCACAAGTAAGATATAATACTATTTTGGAAAGCATTTAGAGAATGTCAGCTACCTGGAATGTAGAACATATTAAGGAATCGGCGGGCACGAGCAAGTGCGTCTCCTCAAATGCGCTGAGATGTAACCACTGCAAATTCAGAATAGTTTGAACTGGACCCTTCATCTTTTACCTAGAAATGCGTGAGACATCCAAGCTCGTGCGAGTCTTATTCTAACAAACTATTTGATAGGGTTTCACTTGGAATTCGTCCCCATCTAAGGGAGGGGATTGAACGTAATCCATCCATGATTATCCAGGGGCGTGCATCATACCTCAATCGTAGGCCGCCAGTCGCCTCAGGGTTGAGGGTCCTGCATACGAGCTTCGATGCTCTGGCGACGCTGAACATGGACTGGGCCGTTGGTTGCGTCGGACCACTGGAAAGGCTCGCGCGATTGATCTGCGAAGAGGCCATGGGCTTGTAATACCTCCCAATACTTGTCAAGGATATTAATGAGGTCCGGCCGGGGAAACAGGTTACCGACTGTCTCTATGGAGGCAGTCTTGCCTCTCTTTCGTTTGGCACGCTTCTTACACTGCTCGCAGTCACAGCGCTTACACATGGGGAGGTCCGGCTCAGCTTCAGAGTGGGAACTCTGGTCATCCAAAGGAGGGCTCGAACCGTAACTGACGCTCCCCGTTGAGTGCAGCGAGGGCTCTAGGATCTCATCTAGGTCGTGGTTCGACGATAGCGATACGTTTCCTGGGCTGTAGTCACTATCCTACGTAAAGGTGTGCTTCCAAGAATCGTCGCCACCAGGGCTACCAGGACCCATAATTACTCGGGGATCAATGACAGGAAGGCCATTATCTCCATAATACATAGTATATCGCAGAGCATGCTGAAATGAACTGATTCGCGACATCCTTACCTACCTCAGATCGAGCTCATGAAGTAGATCCTTAGTTCGTTGTTTCAGCTGGCCGGGAGCTTGGAGGCGTGATGTTGAATGAAGAAGGTGGGGGAAGGAGGGTGGCGCCAGATTTTATAGGTTGTGGGGAGCTGCGGGTTAGACTACTCGCAGGTGGGCAGGGGTGGTGGGTGGCAAACCACAATGGACAACCCACCACACCTGCAACAACGAACTAGGAATCTATGTCAAGAGCTGGTACTCGACATCCATGTCTTTCAATCTCTCGACCAAAGCATCCTATAATGACGCTGAGCATCTCCAAGTCAGGAAAGGTATAGAGAGTATATTAGAGATAGTACTTGTATAAAATAATACCTAGAACTGCCTGTTGGTGAGGATCTGGCCTTTGTAATGAAGTAAATGTGCTAACAAAAGTACTGTACTTGCGTCGTGAGCAATATTTATGTCCACAGCAAGGCTTATAAATTCAAGAACAGGCAAGAATGTCAAATGCCTACTCTCAACGTCACAGAAGTCGTGCGCAGCCACACGGCCCTCGTCTGGATTGGATACAATATGGCGCCAGTCCTTGTGATGCATATTGTCAAGACTTGCACTGTAGTTACATGTTGTCGAGCAGCCGTACCATATTACCTATCTCCTAACTTAGTCCATTTTTGTAAACAGCTATCATAATAGATGAAGCAACTACTATAGCAGTAGCCTTGTAGATTAGAGGCGTACGACCCCGCAACCCTGCGCTTGTTGAATTGGCGAAAATTCCACCCTTGGGTGTGGAGCCGCCCTATGCCCGCGACTGATACTTGGAGGCAAAAGAATCTGGTAATTTTAGCATATATGGATAAGAATGCCTAGCTACTTACTGCCACGAACTCCAGGTTTGCCGAATCCTCCAAGTAAATAGAGAAAGGCAAGAGTCGCCGTGAATGGTAACCCCCAGGTAATGATTAGTGCGACAAGTCGGTTTTCTACAAGTACTTAATCATAAATAGGAATCGAGCGTTACGAGGAGACTTACGAGAGACAGGAATCAGCGTGATAACCCCTTTGCCAGTGCTCTCGAGTGAAGGAGGGGATTTGGCAAAAAGTGGGCGAGAACCTGCTTCCTTCACCATTCCTGAAAGCGAGGTCGCGATATTGTGCCCGTATACGAGAAGTGAACCCAGGACATTAGACGGATTTGGCCTCATCTCACTGGTATTATGTGAAACAAACAAAGCCAGTTTGGTACTATAAATGCTCAGTGGGTCTAAAACAGCTGGAACACACGTACAGGCGTCTTCGTCAGCGCCGCGGAGCGTCGATTGAGGACCAAGAGGTCATCCCACCGTTCCTGGTACCACCATGGTGGCAAGGACTGATCGTAAGGATAGCATCATGCGCCGAAACGGCCAGAACCCAACACAAGGAGTTCCTCCAGCATCCCTCGAATAGCCTCTTCGTCTACACTGACGGCAGCGGAATCAACAACCACGTGGGAGCTGCAGCAGCATCACCCCTAACGAGATGTACAACACTGGCGTACATGGGGGACAGTGAAACCTCAACCGTATATAAGGTTACTTAACAAACCCTTACTAGCAATAAATTAGGTGCAAGGCTGACGAAAGGGCGAAGACAGACTGAAGTAATAGTACTACTAAAGGGCATCTATATCTACAAGAGGGACAGCCACAAGTCAAATGATCAGGCAACTCGGCTCACGCGAGATACAATTAGCTCACTAGTCTAGACTATTACGACTGATTTCAACCATTCGGTCTTGCTATGCAGCTCAAACCTTGTTCCAAGCCCGCTGAAGAAAGTCCTTCAACTTGAGGACTTGCACATCCGGGTGGATATCATTCAGAGTTTTGTCACTCCCCGTGTGTTTGGTCAAGTCAAACCAACCCTCCACAAAGCCTAGACTCCAGAGCAACAAGATCCCATCTAACACTGGCTTTGGAACAAGCGAGTACCTCGGGATATTGCCTGGGAGCTCCGTGATCTCTGACTGGCGCAAAGCCTCTTCTGAGTCATGCGACACATCAAATTTTTGACCTTTCATAGTTAGAGAAGAACTCGACCACCAAGCGTCTGACGCTTACCTAGCATTTGTTCCGCCAGCTGAAGCGCTTCCGTCCGCTTCACGGTATCACCGACGATCCAAGACTTCTCCGGCCACTCAGGCGCATCCAAGCTGGCGACGACGAACTTGCCAATCGTCTTAGAGTGAGTAAGAGTAACAGTCTCATCACCAGTGCCTGGGATACCAGCCTTGTAGTTCTCCACATCGAGGACAACTGCAAGCGGAACCACAGGAATTGGCTCGGCCGGGAAGCCATAGTAATCCATCAGAAAGCTGATAATGAATCTGGTGTACTCTATCTTTGTGGTCTTCAGGAGCTCGACAGCGTCAATCTTGTATTGACTAGCTTTGTACTCCTGCAGGCCAGGGAGTGGATAGGGATAGCCACTGTGGCAGCATCAAACATGAGACTTGGTATCATCATTATGGGTTGGGGGTACTCACCCATCTTTGGCCTTGATGTAGTCTATGGCAAACTCACTAGGAGTGAAACGAGTAACGGTGCCGGCTTCTGCGGCACCCTTGATGAGATTGATCTGCGCTCGATGGGTATCCTCCAACAGGACGGCAGTAGCAGAGACGACGACTTCAATATTGTTTGACCTCAGAAGTTCGGCAATGGCAGATACGTCAGAGTAGTCGACTGCAAGTGACGTGATGGCGTGGGCTCGACCCTGACACACAGGAGCTGATCAACTCCGTCATCAAGGACGGGTATGTGGTCCTTGAAAGCGTCTTCAACCCCGCCGAGGTCGATGAGGCTACTCGGGAGCTACGTGGACTGGCCAACCGGCAAGGTGGTCAATAAGTCAGTAAGTCAGTCATCAGTTGAGCCAAAAAGAGTAACTTACTGACTTACCTGCAAAACAACGACTTATTGGCTTAACTGATCAACTGATAAGTTACTGATAAGTTAAAGCTCTATTCAAATATCTAATAATACAGCACCAAAAGCACCCGCAATTTCAATAGCACCACGATTTTGCCAGTTTTTCAAGCACTCTTGATGCCACAGTAACAAACCAGATAAGCCAGAACTCTCTGCAGTAGTCTGTTTAGCGCAGGACGAAAAGACTCTCTTGTAACGTTGAAGTGTTGGAAGTGCTGGAAATAGGGGTACTCGGGTATAGCCGGAGTACTGCGCGACGGGATTCGGACCAGACTCCTATATATATAAGGCCGCCCCTCCTCTGAGGGCTCCTTACCTCCTTGTTCCCTTCGTACCAGACCTATAATATCACTATTTGCCTACCCTCTTGCTCCCATACTTGATACTGCGCTCAGTGATATTGCGTCGTTATAAGCCTGTCGTCACAAAATTATTGAAGTTTGGGAAACTGTAGTCATTCGGACATGGAAAACATTATTATGAATAATGCGAACTTATCGTTCTCTAAACCGTATACAGAGGTACAGCGGTTAAGTGTTGTCAGAGGGGCCGCACGGCCTCGATTTAATCCCCCTTGCAACGAAACCACAACGCACTTTGGTAGTTGGGGAAATAGTTGTAGCCAAGACTTCTAGAGAGTTCTTCAATGACAAGGAGAGTTGTCCAATAGGGTTTCCAGTTTCTGAAAATTGTTCCCTACTTAAGTTAGAGTAGCAATCCTTACAGTGACAACTATTACCCCGGCGACGAAGTAAATGTTGGTCCGCAGGCCCATACCAAGCATGTCTCGGCTAGAATAGGGGTAACGTGCCACTTCCGGGGTCGATTCGGTACGGTTTCGATGTGGTATATAGTCTGGAGCCTCCCACTCCCTCTTAGAAATACATAGATTTTCCACCATATTCAAGAACCATATACATATATCGATATATCACTCTTGATTCTTGGCTTATACTCGGTATTGCACCGACAATAAATTTACAAAAAGGAAACCGTACATAAGAATTTCAATAAGAATGATAGCAGCGTTAGAATGAACTTTTTACGACTTCTGTGTGGATAGTTATCGACTTTGAAAACCATCTGTCAGGGGTCCCCCCTGTCGCCCCTCTTACAACACTTAACCGCTGTACCTCTGTAATTAGGCAAGTTCGATTAAAAACACCATGGGTAATTAAACTCCCTTCTTAGAGATGATCGTGTACGCTAACACTAGTGGATATCCTATATTTATGGCATGCATGCCCCATGATGAAACAGTGGGGTCTGCCCTATTTCTTTAGTAACACTACCAAACAGGGGACGTCTTCCCGAGTCTCCGCCCCATTCATTAGACTCCCATGTTACCGCCCGTAGTCCAACGGAACAAACCCAGATCAACTTTATTTACCTGAAAGGCGGGGTAGAGATATGCCGACTGGGACTAAGGGGATCTCACTCATGACTCGGGGGCATCACAAATCATGTTAGAAGCGATAGAGAAAGACAACTGTGGAAGTCTTATTCCCATCAACCCGGGACAATAATTACCCCGACCTCTTTCTGCCACACAAAGGTCCCCGCCTCAACAAAGACTTATGTATTATTTAATGGACATCGAATTTGCTGTGTACTTGGGTTTACTTATATATCTTCATCATAATCAAAATGCCGTCTTATGTTATTGCTGGCGCATCAAGAGGTTTGGGAGTACGTTCG
This sequence comes from Cadophora sp. MPI-SDFR-AT-0126, assembly GCA_020747065.1. Taxonomy (NCBI): domain Eukaryota; kingdom Fungi; phylum Ascomycota; class Leotiomycetes; order Helotiales; family Ploettnerulaceae; genus Cadophora; species Cadophora sp. MPI-SDFR-AT-0126. The sequence goes on along the minus strand of JAGMVK010000023.1, from coordinate 291,620 downwards.
ACGAGTATAAAATTCTGAGAGTTAGCTGACGTGTTCTATAGTACGAATACCTCAGGAATCTAAGCGCAGACGCCTCCAACATTGTTATTGGCATGGTGCGAGATAAGGCCGCCGTCAAAGACAAGCTTGCTCGCGACAACATTACCAATGTACATATCTTGCAGGCAGATCTCACCGACCAAAAGGCCCTGTTGGTTGCCGCTGAAGAAACATCCTCCCTTACAGGTGGATCCCTTGATTTTTTAATAGTCAATGGTGCCTACGTCTCATATGAAACAGCTGGCTTAGCACCAACACAGTTCATTGGACGAGAGGACTTTCTGGTGTCGGAGTTGAAAACATCATTCTTAACGAACGTGCTGGGCCCATGGTGCACGATCAATTGTTTCCTGCCTCTTATCAGGGCAGGCATAACCAAGAAGATCATTGTCATCTCTACTGGAATGAGTGACCCGGATTTTGCACAGATCGCTGGGATCCCTGGTTCGGTTCCTTACACGTGAGATTTTTATCTGAGTTTCCTCTTTTATCTTCGCTAAGAATTTCACACAGAGTCTCTAAAGCAGGGACAAACATGCTGGTCACTAAGTACAGTATTGAACTCAAGGCGGAGGGAATCATTGTCTTGGCGTTGAGCCCTGGACTTGTTAATACCCAAGAAAAAAAATGTGAGTAGCGTCCGACCTGAGACGCATAGACAAGCGGCTGATAATTAATAGTCACTCCAGAAGAATCCGCTCAGTACGCTATACTTCTTACACAGTTCAAGTCGTATGCTCCAAACTTTGTCGGACCTATATCACCAAAAGAGAGCGTGGGAGCGCAATTGAAGGTGATTACAAAGGTCACGATAGAGGACTCAGGGAAATTCTTGTCACATCATGGCACTAAGATATGGCTATAAGGGCGTTACGAATGCACGCGCCTGAGGACCTGAGGCTTATACTGTGACGGCCCTGGTCGTATGTCAGCTGATGAGAGCCTACGTCAGCTGACTGCATCTGGATGTACATATATCTCATCCCCTTCGCCCCGTCTCTTCCTTGCTTAGTTAGTTTTCTCGTCCTGGTGCGAATTCTATCATGCTCTTCTTGTGGCCTCTTATGTGGTTAATTTTTAGATTAAGAATCTTATAAAATAAAATTTCTATGGTGATGATGCGATTGGGAAGGAAATGGGCACTCTCGACATTGGTGGCGGGTCTGGCACTGTTCGACACACCAACCTTGTCAGCCATCTTGACGCCATAAAGGCTAAGGTGAATGACCTGGGTGGGCGGGTACAGTAGCTTTTTGACAACAATGAGATCGCCGACGGGCGCTTCCACTCAATTTATCCCTTGCCTCAAGTCTGCTTACTGTTTTTCAAAAGCTTTCGCTACAGAAGGGCTGGACAGAGCTGATACTGAGCTTCAGTGGAACGCCACAATAGCTGAGCAGGAATATATCAAGAAGACTTCATTGTTACTGTCGGTCACCGTGATGTTTAGATATTCGCTGACGGTTTAGCTCTTTGGCGTTACCTGATCTGCCGTGTTTCTCTGATCCAGACATCTTTGTCGAAGGTGCATAGAGTTACGGATATATAAGGAAAAGTGCGCGAGGCTATCGCAGTAATAGTCGCGGCAGTACAAGCTAGACTTGAGGTAAACGGTAGCCACCCTTGTCCTTAGGTATAACATCAAAGGTCGTCATCACCCGGATTCCTGCACCATTATTACAGAGAACGAGTGTGAGGCCTGAGCGCAGTTTAAGGTATGGTTCGTAAAAGTCCTAAGGGTCACACCTAAAGAACGGGATTTCCCTCGTCCTCGCTGTTCAGAAATCTTTCCTAGTGACTTTAGGGGAGGGTAAGTTGGAAAGAGTAACGTCGAGGCACAGGGACGTTTTTTAGTCATTGGGACTAAAATAATAGGAGTGTCTCCAGGTCTAGTATCGAGTCCTTCCCTTATAATGTCTCTACTAAAGGGATTCGGGAGTGGAGGATCTAGAGGAAGGAGGAAAGGAGCGAGGAGATCTTAAAAGCATTAAATAACAAGGACGAGGTGTTATAGTAAGTTTCGTCCTAAAAGGAAATCGAGGACTATATCCAAAATAGGGGCTTTGACGCTCAAGATGTATGGTTGTGATTCAGAGAGCCTAGACGTCAACTTCTTATAGCAAAGGGCCTCGGGGGCAGAGGAGAAGGGGGGGTGGGGTGGGGGACGAAAGTAAGCCGAATAAAACCAAGCGATTCGGGTCGTTTTGCAGGCACCTAAGGGGGGTGCGTTAGCGCTCTTAACTAGCGCAGGAACCAGGACCCGAATAGTTTCGTTTTATTCGGGTCCTCTCGCACCTCTGCAACGTCGACTCTCCATCATCTGCCACGTCGACTTTAAACAAATATTAGTTCGAAAAAGAGTTTAAATCAGGTATTAAAGTATTATATCTTAATTCAGAAGTACATTTGAATTTGACTCTGATATAAAGAAGGTTTAGAATTGCTCTATTACTTCTGTTCTCTCCTAATGTCCTATAGGTGTTCAGTTCTCTGGTCCAGCTATTACGGAACACTAACGTTACCTAATGTATTAAGAATGATCCTGCCGCTTACAACGAAGTTATAGCAGCCGTTTAAGAAATCCCACGACTAAAGCACTTGCCAACTCCTATCTCCACACCTCGAGAAGAACCTAATTCTGACGGGCCGTCTGATCATGTCTACGCCGAAGACGCAAACGCCTCCAGCCTCGAGCAGACGAACCTCGCTTGTCAAAGATCGGGGATCCTCAAAGTTCGGCCCCCATCAGATCACAACAACGACACACATGCTCCGCATCCAATCATAACAAGCTTCGCGATTAATGATATTGTCATGACGTATTCAGCCTCCGTATTCAGTCATAACGTAGACGACGTCTATTATTGTGGTAAATATGTTTTACCTCAGCTCAAGATGTGACTTTCAAGCCAGGCCCAAAAGCATACAAAGCCTGAGCAATGCCGAATGGTAGTCTCAGAGCAGAGGCGATGAGAGAGAAATGGTTTCAAAGAATCCTTGGCCAACATACGATTTCAAAGCTGTTCACTAATCAGGTCCCAAATAACACCCTTCCTGTGTACGGAACAACAATTGCACCGCAGACCCGTTTATGCCGCAGTAGTTTCACGTCATCCTAGCTATAATCTGTCATCTATATATAACGCTCAGCTAACAATACTGTTTTACTACTCATACCCATTTGGCCCTTCGAGAACCTAGCATAAAAGCCAGACACCCCCGGTAGTAGCCATACTTACCTTTCAACTCCAATTCAAATGTCCTAAATCTCTCAAATCCGCCAAAATCATGACTTCACCCACTATCGTCTTTATCACAGGCGTCGGAAGAGGAATCGGGAGGCAACTTGTCGAGACCTACCTCGCCCGCCCAAACACAACCGTTATTGGAAGTGTCCGCGACAAGGCTTCCGCTACTGGTCAAACACTCAGCGAGATACCAACTGCAACAGGAAGCAAGCTCTTCGTTCTCAGCCTCGAAGTCTCCGAGCCAAAGGCTGCCCTAACTGCCGTGAAGGAGATTCAAGCTGCTGGTATCGACCACCTCGATATCGTCATTGCTAATGCCGGCATTACTGGTCCACCAGGATTCGCTTCTATTGACGTTGTGACCGCCGAAGCTCTCACCGAATGTTTCAAGGTCAACACCTTGGGACCGATTTTCTTGTTCCAGGCCACGAAGTCACTGCTTGAGAAGTCGAAGGATCCTAAGTGGGTTGTTGTTTCGACGTATATTTCTTCGATTGGATTGCTAGGGACTAATGGCATGCATGTGGCACCTGCATATGGCATTTCGAAGGCTGGTTTAAACTGGGCTACTGTGTGAGTTTAGGCATCCAAAACAATGCACGCTTTTGCTTGTGAACAAGTAACTAATATATGATATGTTAGTTCTGTACATGCTACCCACAAGTGGTTGACCGCTATTTCCTTGCATCCAGGGTCAGTCTTGATATCTCTGTTTTGTATCTAGAAACATATTAACAGCGTTAAGATTAGTGCAAACCGATATGGGCAACGCAGCCGCCAAATCATTTGGCATGGCAGAAGCGCCAACTTCTAAGCAAGCGAGCGCCGATGCAATAATCGCAGTAGTAAGTCCTAGGTCTTTGAACAGTAGAGACAAACGACTAACAGAGGCAAGATCGACGATTCGACGCGTGAAAACTCGTCCGGCAAGTTTTTTCACGTTACTGATAACAACAAGGAGATTCCGTGGTGAGAGAATGGCTCGCCTATATGGGCTCAAAGTCTTACTGGAGGCCTTGAGAATCCCCAGTCGGTTGGAATTTGGAACCGATGTGATTGGTGTACATATACGTGTCATTTAAATCAAACTCATATTCCTTGCAGCAGTCATCCGCTTCAGGATCGCCATCATTGAATTTGTTAGTGACTTCAGGGGGCCTAGCGCCAGAGCTGAAAGCTGAAGGAGCCCCGGAGGGGCCCTGAAGGGCCTCTATATACGGGCTACCTACCACCGCAAAGTAGCAAGGCAATTCAATCTCTCCCACTGAAACTAGAGCCTAGAACAAACAGAATTGACGCAGAGGCGCGTGCAGGCTTGATTATAAGCTGAATTATTCGATAGTAGAATAGTCCTATGATCTACCAAGCGCGAAACTCATGCAAGAAGAGATGACCAGTCCTCGGATGCTATATACTCCCTCAAGCTGGTCGTCTTTCCTTCGAGTGCCAAATCCGCCAAAATGCCAACCTCGGGATCCGAACCAGTGTATCCGAATTCCCGGATATAGCTTAAGGAATCCTGCATCTCCTTTCTTGCCGGCTCCGGCAATGACTTGAAGTACTCGCCCAATGGAAGCTCGGCGATTTCAATTTTCACACCCTTGATATCGGCCCATAACATCCAAAATTCGGAAAATGTCGCCATTGCCGAAGACCCCAAAACGTGCCTACCGGGCTCCTTCTGCAGCAACGCTTTCACAAAGACACCGGTATCGCGTCTAACTACGATCCATGGTAGCCGGCGCTCGTCCCCCTCGGGAATAGGCACGAGGAATGACCCGTCGCCCTGCTTGTGAGGCCGCCCAAGCCCTAGCTTCCAGTTACTAGTATACATCCCGATCTGGACGGTGCTCAGCTTAGCGGCAAGGCCCGGTAGCTCCGCCCGAATGCGCTGCGTCACGGACGCCTTTCCATCGAAGTGGAAGTTCCAAGTGTACTTGCCCTGCGATCGGGCCTTAGTGTCGCTGAGGCTGCTGAAGACGTAGTGGGTGAGCGTGGAGAGGACGCCAGGGGAACTGGCAGCGAGGGCCATGTTCATTCCCTGCGCGATCTCGAGGTCGCGCGCATATTCATTAATTGACAGACCGGCCTCCTTAGCCTTGAGGGTGTTTGCGGGGTTGAAGAAGTGAGACCAGAAGTCCGTGACTGCGAAGATGGCAGAGGCTCCGCTAAAAGCATGCTCAAGGGAAGTAACATTATCAAGGTCAGCTTTCACAAGCTCAACATCCTTAGCTATCCATGTTTGAGCAGCAACAGACGATGTATCGCGGGTGATGCCACGGATGTGCCAACCTGGAACCTGGAGGAAGATGTTCGCAACCGAGGAGCCTTGGTTTCCGGTGATGCCTGTAACGACCAGGAGTTTTGAGGAAGACATATTGTGAGTGATAAAAGAATCTAATGCGTGCAGTTTACCCTAGGTTACGAATCTGGATCAAAATTGGAATAAATCAGTATGCCGCATGCATCTATTGTAAGTAGCCAGATCTCCGACTAGACGGCGGAAGGCTATCAAATGAATGAAATCAGAAATATCAATAACGATACTAAAGTTTAATTTCGCACTGCATAGAGGTGTGCCACAGGGACCTCCCTGCGTTTGTGCTCGGAATGATTACTCAGATTCTCCCAATTATTCAATCGGGTAACGGCGAACAAAATGGGCTTGTTTAACACCGTCCAAGAAACTCCATTTCATGCGGGTACGGGGTCGAAATTGTCCCGGCAATAGCGGCGTGATTACTTACTCTTAGACAGTGCTGTAATCCCCCGAAGCCTTCAGCCCGTTCTTGAATGTATCTCCCCAGCACACATGCCCAACAAAAAAAACAATGCATATCTTGGTATCCCTTGCTCTGTCATCGATCCTGTCTACGCAACTGCAGTTCGATTGCGCTTCAAAAAACCTACTGCGAACGACAAATTCAGACAAAGGGGGACCGAGATAGATGAAAGGATAGTGTCGTCGCTGACAGGAGCGGCTCTGCGCCTATTGCCGATCGATAACAGTTCTCAAGGCATTGCCTTGAGAACTGAACAGCACTACACCAAGGCAGTCGAGTCCAAGCGCGCCGAGGACACATTCAGTGTGGAGCTGGGCCGCCTTCGTTACATTTTTCTCCGCGAAGCCCAGTAAGAAGGCAAAGCTGTGACTCCAGACGTCCGCTTTAAAGGCCGACTTGTATCTGTGGCCATTTGTGCTTGTGGTTAGAGTACAAAAACCATTTCGGATTCGATCAAATCTATTTGTGGCACCGACGAGCAAAAAAACAATACTAGAAGTATGCGGCTCAGATAGGCCCAGGGGCTTTTGTCTACAGACTCGGCTTTGAATCAGGCCACGTGGACGACGATGTTGTTAATGTCCAGGATGAGGAGGAGGGGGCACCAAACAATAGCTCTCGCCTACCTCATATATCTTACAAGATGACACAGCACTTGCCCGCAATGAGTGCCTTTACAGACCCGGACTACTTCACGGCAGCCTTCCCTACTCTATTTCCGTTTGGCATAGTCCCATTTTGCGAAGCCGATCAAGCAACCAATTTTGGTATGTATTTCGATTACTTACCACCTCAAGTCGGCACTTGTCTCGACCGCAGATCATATCGGATGTCATATACTGACTTCATTTCTCTATAGAGGCACACTTCGCATCTGCTCTTGCCCTTCGCCGCTTGTGTGCAAGTGTGAACGCACGGATTTATGACTGTAAGAATCTCGTTTCCAGCTTCATGACGATGGTAGATACTCATAGCATCCAGCCATGTCAAACAGCGATACTTCAACAAGCGAGGAATTCGGTGGGCCGACTGCAAACACGCTGAGATCACTAGCTGCGTTGACTCAATGGAGAGGTTTGCTTCCTCGTGATCTTCAATGGCCGGATGATGATCCCGCACCGTTTCCTGCACCCCAGACGGTCAACCCAAGAAGTTTCAACGAGCCTGTTGATCCGAGTTTGTCTATCCCACGGCCATTACATCCTGGTGCGCAATTATTCTCGACAGATCTGAAAAGTCCGCCGCCCCAGCCGACTCTCCACACGGGACGAAAAGGCAAGGGTCTCCAGGATCCTCCCGTCTTTCTAGCTAGATTTTTGTTGTCGACATAATCATCGATCTCGGTTTGGATAATCTCTTACATTGTGAAGGTGTTTGGTATAATTAGCCACCATCTACGCTGAATGCTTAATTTGGCACACAACAGTGCACAATACGTGCAACAGAATTGAACTTTCAGCAGAATAAGACATGCAAATTTCAGCACACATAAAGATGTGGAAAAATCAAGAACATGGCATTTTTCAGCATATGGCGGTATTAAATAACAGTAGCAATCGGCGTACTACGGCGTTTAGCATACAGCAGAATTAAGCACTCAGCACCCGGCACTCGGCATTATTCAGAACACAGCACCATTCAAATTCCTTTGAACCCAAACTCCCTCGTCCCCAAAATCCCTTGTCCTCAAATTCCTTTGCCCCTAGAATCCCTTGTCCCTAGAATCCACTGTCCCAAAATCCCTTGTCCCAAAATTCCCTTTGTCCCTAAATCATCTTGTCCTTAGATTCCTTGCCCTCAACATCCCTTGTCTAGGCGCAAAGAATTCGTCTCTAGGTCGGCATCTTCGCCAGTTTTCGACAAGCTATATACATGACGTAATATCAGGACTCGGCATTAGCTCATTCATCTTTCGAGCTTGCAGTGTGGGCGGGTCTCTGGTCTGGTGTTTGGCCTTGGCATGACGGAACAGAGCGCCGCACTAAAATAGCCGGTTCCCCATTTGCTTCTTCTCTTCACACACGTCCGCCATGGGAGATAATGCCAACAGAAATTCTACCTAGTTTTCTTTAGCGAGGTCCACTTCTGGACATTTGTGGCTGTGCACCCTTGCCCGGATATACCCCGAGGTACCTCTGCTCAGACGTCGCTATTCTACTCCGTCAGCAACCATGTCGCCACAACCGAATGATACACATTATGTTTTAATCAACGCATTGGTGTAATTTGTACAAGCTGATCGATCACAAGATTTACCTATTTCCTAACAGAAATAGGATCTTCACAGTCCCTCCAACGTCCAATTTCCATGCCTGCCGCCACCAGATGACTGGGTGCCTGAAGCCGGTTCCAAGGCCGAGACTTACAGTGGATCAGAACCAATGGTGCTTTAGCACTGGAAGCTGTGGAAGAACTCGGAGTCAGTTTAACCATTCTAAGTAAGGACTGGGAGTGCCTAGAATGATCCGGGATATGAGAAGGATATCTGAGGAGGGATATAAGCCCACCACTAGCCTCTGGGCTGCCGAAACAATCTAGAAGAAGAAAAAAGAACTCACAGAGTCCAGTCATTGCCAGCACAGATATTCATCTTCTCTGAACTACCAGGTTTGCCATTGCAGCCATGAGTATTGATGTTCTCTCCGCTATTGGAACGGCTATTAGTATCTACACATTCGATAAAGTTTTGGGAAAAGGCGCAAAAGACATGATCACTTCGTGGTTGATTGCCTTGTGAGCGAATATGACCCGAATGAACACTTATCCCAGAAGGAACGTAAGAACTCAAAAGCATGGATGTACTTACATATCTCCTGCTCCTTCGCCGCTTTGCGAACCCACTCCCACTTGTACGTGGGCGTCACCACACTTGGTGGAAATTCTCAATGAGAAAGTGGGGAAATCGCCTCTCCACTCACACCCATCGCAACCTGAAAAGCCGCCTGCCTGAAACTCATTAGCGACTCAGTGGCAACAGGAGACAGATGCTCTTACTAGCGTGGCTGTACAAAGACCCCCAGCCGAATCAATATTGGTGGCGTAAATTGTGCCGCAGCTTACGCTGACGGACAAAGAGCTCCCGCCCTCGGCGTGTCTAGATCCACCACTTCCGTAGACATTTAAATATTGGTCTCCGTCGTCTCGCTTGAAGATCTTGCCAGGTGCAGAGACATCAAGAGTGCTCTCGTCACGGGTCGCGATGGCTGCAGCATCGGCGACGATAGCAAATGCCAAAATGCTGACGATCTTGGAAAAATGCCTGTTGAGGTTTGGAGATGCTTATTGGTGGTACTAGTGAGTAGAAAACAAGAGTATGGAGGTAGATGTGACGGTCGATAGAGAAGGGAAAAGAAGTTGACCAGGAAATGGGACTCCTTCATACTTATTACTAGGTAAGAATTTTGCTATTGAACAATTATGAATAAGTTCAAAGGACCAATACGGCTTCGGCAATGATTACTTGCTTTCCTGGGCTTGAAATATTCCATACCTTTGACTTTCAGATAGATACGAAGTTCCTCCGAGAAGTACCAGTACTGCCTATCCGGCCAGTTTTCAGGCAATAGTTATTCTGGAGGACGATATAGTGGGTCCAAGGCAAACATCTGACGCAGCTAGTCGGTTTCCTGTTAACCTTAAATCACTAATTTCCTCCAAGGATCCACACGAACACAAACCTCCACTTGCTATGAAGCCAAGCACATTTCTAAGCACCCCTTGAAAGTCAACGCCTTGAATGCAAAGATCATATTCACAAAAGAAGATACGGAACAAGAAGTTGCTTTATTATGTTGGCTTTGCAGGAGTGATCAGCTGTGAGGTACGAGGAGTACTTTCTGCTTTGGTGTCAAGAAAGATCAAGATCAAATAAGATGCTAGAAGGGGAGCTAATAAGGATGAGATTTCCTTGTAGCTTCCTTCTGAAGACTCTTTCGTAGTGATTTCGCTGCTGTCTCAATGGATCAGTGTTATACTTCGTACATGCTCAAATGATAACGGATTTGATGTCCGTGCTCCAGTCGGATGTTCTACTAAAAGCTGGGGAGTATAGACTAATAGAATGCCAGTATTTCACGACTTTTATTCCTCTTTTAGTTAAGTAGGTTTGAAAAGCACGGACGCCAAGTCCGTTATCATTCGGGCATGTACGAAGTAGGTTGGAGGGAGTGCGAAGGCGTACCTCGACTGAAAGTGAGTCATACAAGGGTGTATTTATTAATCAAACAGCAACTTTGCTCCGCTATTAAACACCGGACGAATGTTCTACCCAGAACCCTGCCAGCATGATAATCCAATTTAATCGAATCTATCAATGAGCTTTTCCCGTTTAGAAACGATCGCTTGTTTATCATCTAAACTTAAGCCTCTGACTCATAGAGAAAGCATGTACAGGATGAAACTAAGCAGATAGAGTTGACATTTAAAGTAAACCCCCAGCCATACGAGTCTGCAGGAACAGCTGAGCACAAGAAGACGGGGTTTCTTGACGTTCAGATGAATTGTTTAGACGAAATGCTTAGACATTCACCATAGATACTAACTAGCAACCTGAGTATATCGCTTAACGATTGATAAACTCCATAATTCCAGTATAACAAAGGATAATGAAGATAGGTTTTAATCTCCTTGTTGCGCCCCGGCTCCCATCGAAGCCGTGCTCGGCATGGTACATACCAGCAGGAGAGGCGAGTCACAGAAGGAAAGTGGCAGACTGGATCAAGTCTATACAGTACAAAGGCCTAAAAGTCGTTGCCGGAGCATTCAAGGCAACTTCCACAGCAGCACTGGGGATAGAATGTCATATCAAACCAATCCGTCAACAGCTCGAGAAACACCTCTGGTACGCAGCAATGCGCATCAAGGCCTAAACAAGTCCGGATTTTTCGTCTGTCCTTTATAAACCCACTTAACTATAAGAGGAATAATAGTAGTAAAATATTAGTATTCTATTGGCCTATATACCCAGGTTTTTAGAGAACATTTGACAGGAGCTTGGACGTTAAATCCAGATTTATTCGGGCATCTACGAAGTAAATTAACTGTCTGCTGATAAACCACGGCAGACCTTCTTAGAGATCGTTTACTAATCATCTCCGATTAGAATTTATATTGTCCCCGAAGGTTAGTACTAGAGTCCGTGGAGCTAGCCAATGATAGTGCTGTTGTATTCGCTAGAATATAAGTTAATACTTTATACCCTTTAGTACCATAAGAACTAGGTCCAAAATCCCCACAACCCTACTCAATAGTTGACACAACCTTATTTACCTAGTCCAATTACCTTCGCTTAAGGAATACTTCTTGGTATAATTGATACCACAGGCACTAAAGCAGCTAGCCACTATCAATATAACTGTAACAGGTGGCCAGGTCGAATATTAAATTATAATTATTATCAAATCCATTTGAATATTCCTAAGAAATTTAATTTCATACCAGTTTAAGTGCGAAGTTATACTGGCAAAAGCAGTGTAATTAATTAGTCTTAGATCACGTTATAAACCTTCTAAAGCGTTTCAATATAACTTTATATTACCTCCTAGACAACTCTCTATTTTATAACTAGGCCTATAAAGATAAGTCTTGAACTTTTTATTAGTTCTATTAATGATATCAAAAGATTCATTTAATTAAAGAAGTATCTGATAAATTCTCTATTTATTAATTAAAACTATCTTTTAAGAAAATAATTAATCAACAACCATTTGCTTCCCTTAATATAGCTAAGAAAGTCATCACTATTATAGGAGTAACAGGCAAACAAGTATAGTAATACCTGTCCGTAGAATCCTTTATATCCTTTTATATCAAATTATACTATATATCGCTAACTATTGTGGAGGGGAGAACCCCAATCCCCCACACGATAAGAGGGTAGTAAATGCAAGGTACATAAGGTGTAAGGTTCAAGAAATAACAGATAGACGAAATCAAAAGATATCACATATCCAAAGAGTACGAATTATCAATTAAAGAAAGAAGTGTAAATCCTATCAGAAGGAAAAGTGCTATTATTGATGATAAGATCTCTCGAAGGGGGTCTCAACTTAAGTACAATGCGGAGTACATAAGTCAGGTGACAGAAGTTTACCGAGGCCGATCCCCACCACATGCGTCCCCCCCTTCAAAAACTCGTCCCCGAGTATTACAGTAAACGAATATAGTAGAGCTAGGCTATTTCCAAAAGCATCAAATCTCCAGAGGTAAAAGTAGAGGTCTGCGGTGCAGAAGTAACGTCAAAGTCATGTAAGGCCTGAACTATTGTTAGTCTTAGTAAAATCGCAAACAAAGGTTCGCTTAGCTTACCTCTATAGGGTCGTCCCCTACTATAACACCTCCATCTTCTCCCTTAACCTTTGCAACTACAACACCTCCACCACCTCCTTCCTTCTCTTTACTTAATAAGCTCTATAACCCTTTTTAAAGCTACGCAGAAAGCTTCTTCGTTCTTCCTTACCACTATACGCATTCCCCTAGCGACGAAGACTAAGTTGCAGCCGCTTTTCCCCTCTAAGAGCTCACTTCTGAGAGTAAACAACCTTCAAGAAGGTTACAGGAGTAGCGCTACTCTCTTTCTAACTAAGGTAAGTACAGAGCTTCGTCGCTCTTCTATTCCAATCTCTTTCCTTCTAATTTTATAATCTTAAGATCAGGCTTAAGATTAAGACTAACGATCTCCAGTACTTAACTCAAGCTAAGCGGCTCCAAGCTCTTTAATCTCTATTAACTACACCTCCCTCTCTTTATATAGCTCTCGCACGCCTAAACCTCACACCGGAGCCTCAACCTGCAAGCTTCAAAACGCAGATCTTTAAGTTAAAAACGCCATTTTCTCTAATCAAGCTGAGTTAATCTCTTCACCTTCATTTCCCTTCTATTAACCACCTCGCGCACGGACTAGATCTCCATATTAACTTGTGCTGATTTTCTATAGAGGTCTCTGCCTCTTTAATAAGCTTAGTAACGTCAGAACTTCTCTAGGTGAGGTTTCCTTCCTTTACGTTATATCTTTAGCTATACTATCACTTTTCCAGGCTCAAACCTCAACTACCTTACCCTATAACAGTCTCTTACTCCGCCATAACGAATATCTCTCAGGAAAGGGGCTCTCCAAGTCACCTAGCAAGTCTCCGTCCTCCCTTCTTCCTAAAACACGTTAATTCTAGCGATATCTTTACAGGTTCCGCCGCACGACCTTCAATCTAAAGCGCCTAAGTATATAACTGCTAACTCTACCTTATATAGCTAAGTTCCCTCTCCTAACTCCTTCGCTCTTTGCTCCCTTACTAAATTGATATTACCGCTAACCTCCTAGCACTAGTAACTAGGACGCATCTAACTCAACGACTCCCCTCCTACACCTAGCAACAGTCTCTTACCTCGCTATTACAGATATACGCTTTAAGTGTACACATACTTGTGGAATTAAAGGTCTAGGCAGCCGATGGAAAGGCTAACGCGTCAGAAAAGGCAAGGACTATTAGATTCTTGCTAAAGTAATAGGGGTTACTAAGACTATCTCTGCTGTTAAGTATCTTCTCTTAGTTCTAAGGCTTTCTTACTAGGACGTAAGACTCATCAAGTTGCTAAAGGAGTTTACTAATATCTTAAAAAGTGAGGACTATCACAAAGACTCAAGAGTAATAGGGGTCGCTCTTATTTTTGAATACTATTAAGGCTCCTCCTCGATTAACGTCTAGCTACAGCGATTTCCGTCTAACACAGAGGCTATCCGCTATAGAGGGTATCCGCTAGAAGCAGGCCTGACTCTCCTGTCTTCAGAGCATGAGCATAGTATACTAGAGAGTGATAGCTATTATAAATTCGTTCGCTTTTTAGTTCAGTGATAGTCTTAGGCATATCTAATAGCTCCTAGAAGACGTATAGGTCTATCACTAACTCCATTATCTTAAGGGCCAGCTAGTTGAAGCTTTCAACTTAAGTTACTTACTTTAGCAGAGGCACTCTAAGCACGTTACGCAGGCTTGCGGATTCTGATTCCGTTGTATTATATTTACACTCTTTACATCAATACTCTTACTAGTACTCAGGCTACAGTAGACCTCGTAAGCTACGTTCTTTCTATCCGCTCCTCTCTAAGAGAGTGAAGATAATATAGATAAGGGCCCAGACCTAGTAGGCGTGACTAAGGTTAAGCTAATCTAGAGGTGGACTAACACTCCTTCCTCCGGTGAAGTTACTTTATTAAAAGCCGTCAGCTAATAGCATATTCAGGCCTTCAACGCGTAAGGAACTCTAACCCTTAGGTGATTCCAAGGCGCAGAGATATTAGCTTTATAGGGATAGGCTGGAGAGCTTCTGCCTTTAATGAGACCTTAATCAGCGAGTACTATATCTCCTTAGAAGCTACAGTAATAACCTAACTAGTAGGAAACCACTGGAACAGTAGACAGCGCAGGTAGTCCTGGGTCTAAGGTAATTAGAATCTCTCTAGTTCTATATACGCTTTATAAGGGAAAAGGTTCTATAAGGCTAGTAGAACCGGGGTTTTCATTACCTTCCGCTAGTAGATTTTCTCCTTTAGGTTACTCCTAACAATAGATCAGAGATCTTTATTACTGGGTAAAGCTTTTCTATTATTAGTACTATTAGTATTAGTGATATTTACTTTAGGGGATATTTTTTATTTATAGTCTTAGGGAAATCCTTTATTTTTACTAGCTATTCTCCTAGGGGCTTCCGCAGATAGGGGATTTAGTAGGTTATCTTAGGGAAGCGGCGCTTAAACGGGGGGTGCTTTACATTAACCTTTACATATAGGGGACGGACCTTTCACTGCTCACTTCTAAAGTATACGCTTAAAGCCGTTATAATCAGTCATTAGAACACATAAATCAGGCTCGTCCTACCTTCCTATTCAATAAATAGCTTATTATTAACTCCGCGGAAGGTACTAGCAATAATAGAGAGCTTCATAATTCACATTATACACTTAAGGGAGTTATCAGCGCTAACGTAGGTGACGTTTAGCCTTATGTTAAATAGTTACTCCGTAGGGCTAGATCGTACTCTAATATTTCAGGGGCGTTCAGGCTCTACCTCTTACCAGCTTTTCGTATCTTAGTGGTTTACACGCTCTCTAAGTACCTGTAGGCAGTGCTACAGCGAATTGAAGCTGCCCTGAATAGTACTAGCGGAGATAAGTACTAGTAGTACTAGCGGTCGTTTTCCTGTTTTAAAGAGTTAGCGTCCTCGCTATTAGAGGTACTATTTTGAGGTTAACCACGCTAAGACTACCCTATATTAGTCTCGTTAGCTCTATAAGATCTCTAGGATTCTAATAATAATTCCATTATTTCGTCTGATTTAAACAGTAAGTATATCAAAAGCGTTTATATTAGAATCACCATCGTTATTACCAAAGCATTATTAGCGGGGATTTTCCAGGCCTGATTTAGTACTGACCTCTCTCTCTTAGTCACTAAAGTAAGCAATAGATTCAGCGTCTTCAGCGCTATAAATAAACTTCTTTCGTACGTGAAACAGTTTTAGTATACTTCCAGCGAAGATTAATTAGAGCTAGGGACTATCAGGTCCTAGCTCTTTGAGCCTATAATAACCCTTTTCAGTATTAGCTTATGCTATCTCATACGGCCCTAACTACCGGAAATCTAAAGCTCTTTGTGTTAACTTATCGATTTCCCTTACTGAATCGTATTAAAGGACTATATCTTTAACTTGAAATAGTCTCCGTTAAATATTATACTTATTATTAAAAGCGTTTCGACCCTCTTATCTATAGCGGCTTTTACGTAGTATTACTTCATTGATATTTTCTTACTGTATTTGAAATTGAATCGCCCTAAGTTGTAATAACTTTGATCAATTAGTAACTTCTTCTATAAATAGGGTTCTCTAGGTAAGGTATCGTATTTCCATAGGGAGGATAGGTTCTCTGCTATAAACTATATAGAAGGATGTAAAGCCTGTAGGTCCGTGTACTATTATCCGATCCGTAAATAACACTGCTAGAAGGTTTTCGATCTACTAATTTCCTATCTTAGAAAGAGTATTTTTAATTAGTCCGTAGCCTTGTTCAATTATACTATTTACTCTTAGATTATAAGCTAATACCTATATACGCTATATCTCTATTCTATTTAGGAACTAAATCACTTCTCCTACATTCTCTTTACCCTCATTAACTACTAATCTCTAGAATAGGCCGTAGTAGTAAATAATATCTTCCTAAATAAAAGTAACTATAACTGCCGCTATCTTATATATGAGAGCCTGTGCCTTAACCTAACTACTTATATCGTCCCTAGTAATAACTAAATATTACTTTCCTTATCGTTTAGTTATATAAGTAATATCTAGGGCCCACTTCTCTATTAAACCGTTAGAAGCTATAGGGAAAAGAGGTTCTTCTTACTATCTTAGTAATCTCAATTAGTATTCCGGGTAAGTTTAAACGAAATTCATAGTGTCTTTATAGCACCCCTTCTAAAAGTAGCGTGTAGAAATACAGTGATAAGTACTTTCCCTCCCTTTGTAACCAGAGTCGTTATAACAACTTCGAAGAATCCGTGCTTTATCTCGATCAGTGTCAACTATAAGCCTAATAGGGGCTCCTTTTATTAGTAGTTTCCAGATTTTCCGGCTATATACTCCAAAATTTAGAGCTTCTTTCTTAAAGGCACAAAAGGTCTTTCAATCTATTCCTTTCGGGGTTCTAAGTGTTATTAAATACAAGGCGATTTGCATAAAGTGGTCGGAGTACTTAGAAGAAGAAACCAAGAACTCGTATTCAGTATTTAATCTTATATCAGAAGTGTTACTAGAGCTTTCCGTGAGCTCTTCGCCTTCTCTAAGCTATTATACTCGTACTCTTATATCTTGAAGGATAGCGTTCCGTCTTATTAATTCCGGGTCTGTTTCAACTGCCTCCTCTACCCAGTTAAGCTCTATAGGGCAAATCTCATAAGCTCTAAGCTCTGAAAGAATCCAATCTTCGTTATTATCAGAGGTATTGTCGTTATAATCCGTGTCGTTTAAGTGTCTAGGCCTCCTAGAAAGAGTATCCGCAGCGGTATATATAGGGCCTTTGACATGCCGAACTTCGAAATCAAAGAGCCTTATCTAAGTGAACTATCTCGTAAGTATAGCTCCGGGGTGATCATTAACAGTGCTATTAAGTTATGCTACTAGGGTATTAGCGTCTGTTTCCAGAATAAAGTGTACTCCTATAAGCCAAATCTTCAGCTTCTTTAGAATGTAAAGTACTCCTTTGCACTCTCTCTTTATGGCATCGTAATTGCGTTCAGCCTTATTCCAGCATCCACTCTCGTACCGTGCAGGGCGTACTCGTCCACTATCGAGGTCTCTCTGGCCTAGGTAACCTCCCCAGCTAAATCCACTAGAATCGACTGCTACCACTATTTCCCCAGTATCCTCACTATAATCGACCCTGCAAAGTACTAGAGCTATATAAAGAGCGTCTTGAAGTCTCTTTATTACTTTTCCGATAAGCCCTTCGGGTTCAAATAGAAAGGAGACTCTCTTTCTCGAGAGGTTATAGAAGAGTTCAGCAATATATTAAAAGTCTTTAATCTAAATCTAAAAGTAAATAATAAGGCCGAGAAATCCTTTAACCTCAGAGATATTTTTCGGTTCCTTCTAATTCTATATCTTAATAAGGTGTACTACTAAGGGCTCTCTACCCTTTGAATTATAAGCGTAGCTTATAATATCTAATCCATTAAGGTAAAACTGAGATTTAGCTCTAATAGTCGCTCTAGCTCTCTCGAGTCTTTCTAGAGTCTTATCAAGGTTAACGATATGCTCTAACATAAATTAGCGAATCCCCGAAGAAGTATCGATAGTAGCTTAATTATAGTCCGTATATAGGCCTTTAACGCTTATATTATTAAGGAATAGTATAGCAATAGTCAGTATAATATCCTTCAAGATTCTTAACATCGTCCGTACAAATTAAGCGACTGAATTAGTACACCCTTGAGGTAAAGTAGTGTTTCTAACCAGCCCTATATATAGTATATAGAACGCTGTCATATCTCGACTTAATTAGTAGAGTATTTATTAATCGTAGCCGGAATAGAGGTTAATAAGACTAGCTATTTAATAACCGGCGAACTCTTCAGAGAACTCGTCCACTGAAGGAGGTAGGTTTACGTCCCGTTAAGTTACTGCGTTTAGTATAGTCGCTGAGTTAATAAGCTTATATCTCCCGAGCTCTTTCTTTTTAACTAGGAACTAAGTATTTTAATAAGGTCCTTCTGAGAGTTCGAGTACTCCCTTATCTAATCGCTCTTACACTATCTTTATAACTTCAGGCACTAGTGCTCTCAGTAGAGGGAAATTTAGTACCTGCCATACCTTATAAGGTATCGTTTTAATAATCACCGAAGGGGAAACGTCTTCGTAGAACCTTCTATATTCAGGCTATTTAAACACTATAGCTCCTTCTCTATTTAGTATCATCTCGTTAAAAAGAGTTCTCTCCTTTGGCTATAGCGAGTTACTAATATTAAGTCTTAATAACCTTTCCGGAGTAAGTCTAGAACCCCGGGATAGGCTCAAAAACCGAGGTAGTAGAAGGTGCTGAAATTTCCTATGTTAGACTTATTACGTATCTCTCTCTCTTAATCTTTAGCACTAATCTTCTCTTCTACTGGGGATATTCCCCATTAGATCTGCTTCGTTAACTAACTAAACTTTCTTTGCTTTTATCTTATATATTGTACTAACTTAGGCTAAACGTGATTATAGAAGCCTTCCGTAGTAAAGGTGCTTAATATCAAGTTTTCCATAATTTATAGTGAATAAAAATATCAAATCAGGGTTAATAACTAGAGAGGGGTCCAATAGAGCTTCCTTAATAATACTTTCTAGTGTGAAATTTTGAAGAGTAGATTCCGGAACATAAAACTCCTTCTTAAGGAACTCGATAGTTGCTATAGGCTCCGTTTCAGCTATAGGAGGTAAATTAGTACTTAGCTCAGGGGAGTTAAGGTCGGAGGTAGAAGTCCAAGTGTCGTTCCCCCCTTCAAAAAGCTTGCCCTTAAGCGTAGGAAAATTAAATTAAGAGTATTCTATTATTCCAACCGCTAAACTCTCTTCATAATTAGCTATTCGTTTTCCAAGAACTTATCTTAAGTATTATACTCAATATCCTTGTCTTAGTAGACTATTCCAATAGTGTGTTGCTTTTTCAAGGTTTTAGCATCTTTAGCTTCTTCCGTGGCATCATTTATCTTAACAGTAGTAATAAAATAAGAGTAAGAGTCCCATAAGTCGGCGAGTACTTTACTACTATCGTAATCGGAAGGGTATCGAAATATTAACCTAGATTTACAAAAGAATGGAAATCCTAGAATAATTTTAACGCCAGGAGTATCTATAATATAGAACCTTATGTAGATAACACAATTTCCAACTACTACAGGAATATTATCGGCGAACCCAAGGAATTAAGACCGGATTCCAGTGATAGTTTTTAGGACTATATTATAGCTATTAGTGATAGCTAGCTCAAGCTTCACCGCCGCTTCCAGTATTATACAACTAACTTTAGCTCCAATATCTAGGATAATACGAACGTCGCTAATTGTTATACGTCCAGGTATAGTGACCACTAGTTTAGGCGTTAGAGAGTAGTAAGACTAAGTACCTTCTAAGCTGGTTTCAATAGGATTAACACTAAATACCTTCCCGTAATAAACGCTTACTAAAGCGCCGTTAGCGCTAGCCTTATAGGTACTTCGTTAGTATCGTGAGAAGGGTTACTAGAAGTTAGTAAGAAAAGTAAGTAAAGGTAGTCTAAGAAAAGGAATAGAACTAATTAATAAGAGTAAAACAGAGCGTGAAATAAGAAACTTAATAGATTAGGCGATTTAGGCCCGCTGGCTTTATTAGTAGGTTTCAAGCTTTCGAACATAAAGGTACTACTTTAGGCCGCTCTCTACGGTCCTCTATTCCTTTTCTGAAAGTAGTACCTATTAATAGCTCTCTATCTCTAGAGTAAGCTTATTGTGAGGAGATGTTTTCTAAAACGGAGCTTCTTCCTCTGAGTCGTAATCCCATAACTTAGCGTTCCCTTCCTTGTACTCGTCAATATTTGTAAGAGGCGACTATAATATAGGTCTTTATTGGAGAATATCATCCGAGTCGGTTAATACCTCTAGTAACTGTACTTTGGCTTCCTCCACCTATTGTGCCTTTCTATACCTCTGCATTAATTGATTAATAGTTCCGGTGGAAGGATTTACTACCTTAGGAGGGTCAATTAGCACTATCAACTCTCTTAGAGTGAGATTTCCGGGGATCTCTTTTAAGTTCAATAGCTTGTCTAGTATATTCTCGTGCCTATAACTGTTCTAAAATAATACTTCGTGTACGCGGGGGTTCCTTGAACTTACCCCACGTAAGCTATACTTCGGAATTACTAAAGAAGGGGTTTAAGTAAGCCTTAATTCTTTTGCTGTTTTATAAACAGAGGCTAATAGTATAAAAGGTTTTATAGTAAAGGAAGATTTACTAAGGCCAATCTTTTTAGTATTCCGTTTAAGGATCTTAGTAGATATTTTACAAAATTCCTTAGGATTATTAATATCTATAGTGCCTAAGAAGTAAGTATCTCCCTAAGCTTTAGTAAACTGTACTCCTTCAGTGATTTTTTTAGGGAATTTTAGTTGTCTATAAGTAGCGTGTACTTTGATCCGATCCTAGAGTTTAGCTTCTATATTATAGGATTATTTCCGCGAAGCTGTAGAGCGAGCTTTAGTCTCTACCGACTATACTTGGAATTCCTTAGTATTTAAGTCTCCCTTAGTATGCGTATAGAGGCTTTGAATTCTTGCTAGGGTATCCCCACTATAAACTTGGGCGAGGATATCTGAGGTATTAACCGGTCCTAAGTCGAGTTCAACTTCTAAGCTATCTATAAAGTTGTCGTAAGTCGGCTCTCGCGCTAGTGCGGCCTGCACCTATGAGTCAAGAAAATCCTTTTCCGCTTAAGCTCTCCTTACTAGATTAGGACTATGTACAGTGTTAAGTACTTTCTTTAGCACCTCTTATTTCCGGGGAATATCGCTATTAGGGAATATTACAGGGTACTTCGATTTCCCCTTTTCCTAAGGGCCAATACAAATATAGTTATTATTATCAGCTTCGTGAATTATCCCTAAACCAATAAATTTCTTATAATCGTAGCACTGATTCATATATTAGTAAAAAACTTGAGGTCTCATTCCCAAAAGGCACTTATTATAGCACTATTTGCACCCCTTTTCGTTGTTACCGTAGTAACCGGCGCTACGATTATAGCGGCTAGACCTGCTAGTAGGCTAACTCTCGCCCCACTGAATTAGGGCCTCCTCAATGGCATACTCAGTGTACTAAATTGAGTTAATCTTAAACATCAATTGAGAATCAGAGATTCGCTTAACTATTCCCTGAAGGATCTGGAGGTCCCCTAGCCCTTTAGTAATAACGTCGAGGTCGTAGTCCGATACTTAAGTAGTATTATTCTTAATCTTTTAAATAATCGGAATTAAGTCTTCACTAACCGGAGCGGTAATCCGATTTAAGGAGCTAGGCCTTATAGTCTTAGAATCGTCTTGGAAGGCTTATTGTATCTGAGTAGTGGAAGCGTTATCTTAGTAGGTAGTAAAGTCGACCTGAAATCTAGTAGTATCACCTACCTAAATTATTAGTAATACTAGCTTAGTAAAGTGATTGATATTTATATACCCCACGGAATCGTTGCTAATGCTCTGCTCCTTGACTAGCGTATTAATATCCTTAGTAAGAGAAATCCTGGTCTCCATTGCTTT
Organism: Cadophora sp. MPI-SDFR-AT-0126; assembly: GCA_020747065.1. Classification (NCBI taxonomy): domain Eukaryota; kingdom Fungi; phylum Ascomycota; class Leotiomycetes; order Helotiales; family Ploettnerulaceae; genus Cadophora; species Cadophora sp. MPI-SDFR-AT-0126. The sequence continues at coordinate 269,732 of JAGMVK010000023.1, read as the reverse complement.
AAATACTTTAAAGAACGGGGCTAGGTTATTAGTATTAAACTAGCCCCCGCCCTATTGAACTAATACCTCTATGGCTTTCTTTTTAAGGTGCACCGGAAGTGCAAATAGGAATTAAAGTACGATTTGCCTATCTGTAAGATCACCCTTGTTTTTGCAATTAATAGCAACTTCCTTAAAGGCCCTGCAGAATCAATGGACTTCCGTCGGGTCAGAGTCTATTACCTAAAGAAGTCGAAAGTCGTGAATAAGGGTATTAAGGTAGCTGATAGTGTATAGGCGGTAATGCGAATCGAGACTCTGATACTCCTTTTGAATTGCAGTACTGAACTCCTTGAAGGTACCGGAGGCGTACCCCGGGAGCCTCTCGAGATTCCATGCTACAGAAGGTTCAGCGTACTTAATAACCCACTGCTTTATTTCGTCCTCTAAAATAACTCTTCGACTCCTGAATAGGCGAACGAGGCTCTTAAGATATTGAGTAGCTTCTCACCTATCGAAGTATAAAGCCCCGATACTGCAAGCTAGTGGTATAAGTTACTAAACATTAATCTATTGCTTAGTGTCTTAGAGGTAGCCTTTATCTCCTACTTTAGAAGGGGTCTTAGCTCCTTCGGGTAGCCCTAGGCTGCTCAAAGTAACACTAGCTCTGCCCTTATCTTCCAAGACGTTAGGCTTTAATAAGCCTATATCAGCGATCAGTCCTGCCTGTAGGGTATCTACTGAAGCACCTGAGGGAGTTCCGGCTTTAGGGCTACTAGAGCCTGTTACCTTCTTCTCTTTAGGGCTAGTATTTCCAGTATTATTTACCGGCATAGTATTAGGTTTACTAGCTAGCGTTGTTATATAAGGTTCGTACGTGTGAAATAGAGTATAATAGTAATTCCAGAAGGTAAAGAAATATAAGTGTTCCGTAAAATAGAAGAAAACAGTAGTAAAGGTAATTATAAAAGACTTAATCCTCCTAGACAGCGCTTAGGTAGACTTTCCCTAGGTATACCAGCCCCTAAATAAAGCTCCCTAAGAACCCCCTAGGTAGAATTCCTTTAACTATCTCTTTTAAAACAAGTAAAAACTTAGTATAAAAAAGATAAAGGAAATATAGTTTATAAATAAGTATCTAAAACAGAAGATCAAATTAACTAAAACAAAACTTATAACAACAGGACACTAAAACAGAAATTTCCGTCCTAGCACACAAAAACCCGAAAGTTCCAAGCCGAAAACAGTAAAGCAAAGATAAACACTCTAACACTTAAGCATTTCAGGCTTAAGATACCCGTACGATTCCGTCTCTCCTGATACTCGTAGGCTTTCAAGCTCTAGCAAGGAGCTAATTAATTTCCGTCGGAGCCAGTAGTTTCCTCGTCTTAAGTAAGTCTCAGGTCCTCAAAGAGGCGTTGAATAAAACAGATAGCAGCGGTAAAGTTCCCGTAAGAAGAGGTAGTATTTTTCCGGTACTTCGAGATTCCCCCTCTCACAGAGTAAGTCTATTATTCTAGTACAACCTCTCGATATCGCAGCTACCGCCGCCGCGTCTATTATTATATCGAGGCCTATAAGAGGGCTAACTAAATAGTTCCTGTAGTTGCACATTTAGCGTCTCCGAACCTTAAGAATTCTGAATTAGCATAAGGGACACTCTATTATACTTACCTAAACACCCTATATACTCTGAACACTCCCTGCGTCGATCACCAAAATACATATGGAGGGGAGAACCCCAATCCCCCATACGACAAGAGGGTAGCAAATACAAGGTACATAAGGTGTAAGGTTCAAGAAATAACAGATAGACGAAATCAAAAGATATCACATATCCAAAGAGTACGAATTGTTAATTAGAGAAAGAAGTATAAATCCTATCAGAAGGAAAAGTGCTATTATTGATAATGAGGTCTCTCGGAGGGGGTCTCAACTTAAGTACAATGCGGAGTGCATAAGTCAGGTGACAGAAGTTTACCGAGGCCGATCCCCACCACACTATATCAACTAAAGTACCTCTGTCGCCGAAGTATTCCTTAAGAAGAGAGGATAGCATATTCGCGGAATCACTTGTAACCCTAGTAAGCCGTCTAGCACTATTTAAGTAAAGTAGGGTATCGAATTTATTACTGCTAACCTAGACGACATAGTCTTATTAACAGAGGCATTTGCCGGATCAATAGTAATTTTTAGTATTACAGACTTCTAGGGCTAAGTAAGAGATCTAAAAGTCTAGGAGCATAGTCAGAAATCAGAATACCTAGTTAATATTAAGGCCTACGATATTAAAGTACAGCAGAGTTATAATATTATTAATATAGTAAATGCGACTATTCATACACTCGACTACTTTATACTATTAATACTATTAGCTAAAATAAAATAGAATAAGGGAAAGTACTCGTATAACTACTATTTTAACGCTAAGTGAACAGCTGTTGAATACGTTAAGGCTACTTATCCTGAGCTTATAAAGAAATTATCGTATCTATAAGTTAGCCTTTACATAATAAATTGGAGTATAAGCCGGCTAATACAGCCTACTGAGGTAAGCGAAAGTATAGATTATACTACTATAGCTCTAAGAGGCGATTACTTACTATAATTATCTATTCAAATAATTACCTTATATTTTTACTTAATCTGTAACGTTGAAGTAACGGAAGTGCTGGAAATAGGGGTACTTAAGTTTAGTCGGAATATTATCAGACGGAAGCCGGACTAGATTCGTATATATATAGGACTACTCCCCCTCTGAGGGCTCCTTACCTTCTTATTTCCTTTGTATTAGACCTATAATATTACTATTTACCTACTCTCTTACTCCTATACTTAATACTGCACTTAGTAATATTGCGTCGTTACAAAAAGTTGAATTTTCAAGACACTGTTTCAGGAGTTCGTTTGAGGTGTATTTAAAGTACATTCTAAAACTTTGTAATATTTTAACAACTCTAGTTTAGAAACGTCCAATGTAAGCCTTCCTAAATGTATATAGTACTCTTCTCGTATATAGTACTCTTCTCGTATATAGTACTCTCCGCCGTAACAATAATACCAACAGTATAATAACGACCCATCCCCAAGGAAGGGCAAGTCTGAAACGAACTCTATTCTTAATTCGACTCGAACTTACTAAAGTCGGGCCGAATTAGAACTTGAACTCGCCCATCCATAACTACTACGCGGCTAAAGTGATAGCCACGTCGAAGCCAACTCTTTAGACTACAAAAAAGACAGTCCTGCTTATAAACATTTTGGGTCGTACAACATAGCACAACGATAGCCACATCAAAACTAACTCCTCAAACAGCTTTAGGATGGTTCTGCCTAAATATCACACAGCAAAAGCAGCAGCCACTTTCAAGCCAACTGTTCGGACTACAATAGGACGGCCCTGCCCGCGCATTCTCTAAAACGACAGCCACATAATCCCACATTAAACCAACCCCTTGGAGGTAACTGGACAGTCCTGCCTGTGTATTCTCGTCCACTGATACCCCGCGAGGCCCCTCTTTGTCAAGTGGTGCACCACCTTACTCAAGAACTTTACTGCTATCATAAGAAGCCAGCCCGGCCAGACTGGCAAATTAGTCGTCTGGCATGAAAAGTACCCCCTCTTCCCTTCCATTCTCCAGTTTTCGCATCTTTCTTCCGCTTCCCCCTCGTTTCCCCTACTTTTTCTTCCCTCTCCCTTCTCTCAGTCTATCGACCCACACTTCTCCTAGTCTGCTTCGATCCCCACTTCTCCACCTCTTGTACTTCTCTCATTCTTAATGCTCCACACCAGGACCCTTCCCATCATCTATCCTCGTTTCTCCTTGCTTCATCTTCCCTGTTCGCCTCTCATCTCCCTAGTCATCCCTTCATCTCCTCTCCTCACCTCTCCCTTTCACATCTTGTCCTCTACTTCATTCCACCTTACTCCCACCTCGCCACTCTTACAATGGCGACTTGTAACATAATGTCACAGAATAGAAGACACACCGATCGGCCAGGAAACTGTTTGAGTGACTGCGCTGGGCATGAGTACCCGCATCTCTACTCGACCGTCAGAAAACTGCGGTAATATATTGTGTATGAAAAACCCGGTGTAGGGGATTAGGGCCCCAGCTGGCTTGTAGGATTTCTGTGAGCTTCGAAATGTAGGTTCCTCTTTGCATGTGTCTTGGATGTATGAAGTCCTTGATTGCAAAGTGATAGCTCTGGGGCGCGGTGCAAGAGCGGCAACGACAAAAGCGATGTGGGGACGATGTGGTGCGAATTGGATTTAGATTTGGATAGGAGTGATCTTGACATTCGGGTCGTTATTTGTCACCATCTTAGGTCGTCGATATCGGAGGCAAGATATTAGGCAGGTTTGATCTTTAGTAAGGGAGAATGTGCATAGCCAATCAGGATCCGTTCTAGTTATGCCGTTGTCGAAATGATAGTTAAGTGCGAAAAGGTCAGGAAAGTTCCCAAGCCCTGACTCGAGCTAAATCATTGACAACTTAATAACAACTACAGAGAATTTTCTAGCTCTATCTAAATCCCTGGAAGCTTTCAATCTATAGGTACTATAGAGTTATTATAAGTTCATAGGCCTTAAGAAGGAAGTATGGTTATTATACTAAATAACTATTAAGGTAATATGAAATTTTTTAAGACGAAATTAAAGAGTAAAAACCGTAGGTTATTAGTATATATAGTAAACGACAGTTATAATAGTGAGGATTGAGTTATACAGCTTATATAATATACTAGTAGATAGTTAAGTAAAGCGATAGAAGTATCTAAGAAGTCGTTAACTCTCTAGTAGCATCTCACTTTACAAATAGTCTCAACTGAGCTAGATACCGTTAGAGAACGCGCTTAGTACTACTTCATACTAACCCACTCTAGAAGAGAAGATAGTCGAGCTATTTCAGTCTGCAACAACCATTATAATGTCTTCCTTTACCAGGTAGAGTAGAACAGAGTTCAGAAAGTTGAAGAACCTTCCGATTCTTTACACCTCAGATACTGTGAAACCTGGCAAGACAAATAGACAGTACGTAACTTCTAGTAACATGCACGCTGATTGGCGACAGCCTAGTTGCCAATATGTCCTGAAGTCTTCCAACTGAACTATTAATGGGAGCTCATGTTCTAGCGGTGACTAAGATATGTAGATCATAACAAGTAGATGAAAGCGAAGAGTACCTAAAATGTGCCAAGCTACTCAGCACGTTCATACTCACGGCTTCTACAATCAAAGAGTTCACGGACTTCGGAAGTCGCACACCTAGAAAGAGACGAGACATTGCCTGTGAGTCCCGGGACTCGGATCACCTAGAGCAAGAGCTACATCATTGAGAATCTCGCAGGCCGCAATGTGTTTACACTAAGAACAGGATATCAAACTTAAAACGACACATCACTCGTAAGCATAAGAATGCTTATACAAGAAATGAAAGCGATCGAATTGTCCACTACGCTGCAGACAATTCCGGCGTCTTACTAAAACTAGCCGGAATGGGGAACGATACAGGTCCTGAGGGCAAAACAGGTCGCGCGGCCGCCGCACACCACTATCAGCAACACAAATCAATACCTATATCTGAAATCACTGAAGCCAACCTACAACAGCCAGACATCGCCTCAATTCTCAGTCCTCCCCCCGACAAACCCGTTGAAGAATACCACGGAAGTCCGACACCGCCATTGGATTCAGGAGATACAAGTGTGAAGAATGTACCGTTGGAATTGCAGAGCACCAGGAACAGTGTCCGCAAGCGCCGAGGGAAATTTCGGGAGAAGGAAAACCATCCCGCACTTCAGGTCAAGAGATCCAAGAGATGGCCTCAGCAACAGAGAGCAATCCCTTGGATTACGCAAGTGGGCAAGGTGCACTTTGATCGATATTATAGCAATCTGTTGGCCCAATGGGGCGTGAAAGAATCACCCAACGGGACATGTTTGCTGCTTCCTGCGGACTGGGCTGCTCTTGATCCATTGAAGGTTGCCAGTTTGTTCAGCGCTGATAATTGCCCTGTGCTAGGTCAGATGGAATGGTCAGAGAATTTCCCAGGCTCCAGACCAGATCGTTGAAGGTATTTAACGTCCTCTAGACATGTCAACACCAGGACCATTGTACACCGCTCACTCGAGCGATCGCCTGGTTCGATTAAAAATCCTGGCCCCGGAACGACTCCGAACTTTTTTGCAATTTCCTAGGAGATCGCCCTTATCAACAGAAGCATGGCTCACATACCTGCCACAAACCTTTGTGCCTATACCATCCCGTACTCGAAGGTGCCGACTTGAACGAAGATCGTAAGGACTGCCACTTGCGAGCCAGATTCTTACGACAAGAGGGCCTTCCTGTCCCCTGTCATTGTGATAGACACGACCCTCCTTGTCTTCTCCAACATGCGGCATTGCCAACCCTCGAGGCTTTCTTGATCCAGGTCTACTCTTACTGAAGGCCAAAGGCATGGCTCCTCTCCCCGCACTAGTACCACCACGATGGCATACATTTCCAACCTTTGAGTACCAGCTTCCCCTCACGTTTCGTCCACATGCATCAGCAGTGAACATTGATGCAGAGGAAATGGCCACTGAAACAGAGCCCTCGAGCCTCGAAGAAAAGCCGGAGCTGAAATGCCGATTTTGCTCTCAGATCAAAGCATTCAAAATCATCATAGCCTTATGGTCACGCTTCGTTCACCATCATCATTCCACATGCCAAGACAATCAATGGTCGGGAGTAATTGTCGATGAAAGCTATTTGCTTGAGGAAGTCATTCGCACGGCAAGGTTGTGGCGTATGGATTGGCAGGCAAGCGATGGTGGAAAACGCCGTGACCCAGCAATGATCAAGTTGAATCAGGTGGAGGGAGATGGATTTTCTTGGACTACGGTGCTGAGCTGGCAGCTGCGTTGATTTCATCCTACTGTTTGCTAGGCCACTCGCAGAAGTTCTCACTTCATCGATTGCCCGTTCAAGGGTACTTTTATGGCACTTGCATTCATTCATCAAATGTCATCGACAAATACCTAATCATGTGGCACCCTTCTGTTTGCCAATTTCCATGAAAACACCAAAAATGGCCCAAAGATGAAAATCCAACCGGCTGTATCCCAAGCACCAAACCAGGAATTGATCTTGAGATCCGTCAATGATTAAGTGCCTGGCCATTCAAGTTGCGTCAGCTTTGCTTTGGCTGCAGCAGCCCTTTGGCTAGCAGATAATGCCCCTTGCAAACAGAATACCAACTTTAATTACGTCCCGTGCAAGATCTCCACCAAACTCTGACCCATCTCATTCGAGCAGTCAAGCAGTCAAATGCCGGTCAACTCCGCCGGGAACCGATGGGAGTGACCTGATTGTTGTATGTCTCTCCTCTCTGCCCTTTCTGGCCCACAGAGCATGCTTCAACTACCCGTTCGCATCTACTCGTCTGTTTCAAAATCGTCATACGCAACAGAAATGGCTCAATCTCAATACGTCTATGTCGGATCCAGATCTATATAACGTGAGACCCCATCGAGCAAGTTTTGAGCATCGACAAGGTCGACAACATCATTGCTGGGCAGCAACCAGCAGCTGTGGATACCACCATGTCGTCACCTGACACGGAATCAGCCATACAATGGGTTCTGATCGGAATCATCAGTTCGTTCTCGTCGTTTCTTTAACATGTGATTTGCTGCTAACCCATTTTAGTCACCAGAGTTAAAGGTATCCGCTTCCAAGGGCATTCCACGTCTACCAGGGAGCGACTGCAACTCGAGAGAGACGCCAACAATCAGGTAAATCATATGCGCTTGCTCGTACATGCTGCTTGCTGACGGTCATCTCAGCACGATGCTAATGCAATCACGGTCCGCGACGAGTCTGGCCAGGGCGACGGCTTCCTTGATAGCAATCTTGCCTCTATCCTCGCTCCACACCTCGTATGTACCACCAAGTCAGTGCCAATACTATCCGTTACTGACTGAATATTCAGGATGCGGGGGCCATTCGTCTTTGCGGATCGAGATGGAACTAGAGACACCCTGATATTTCTGTCCAGGTTCTTGCTCGTGACGGAATGCTTGACCGAGCCACGTTGGAGAGCGCGGGTGTAGTCTTTGATGGCGATTTCCAAGACACTTCCTCCACCGATGGCGATTCCAGCGGAGACGGCAGTGCATAGGTGAACCGCTGGAGTGTTGATGATGGGAGATTATTACTGCTGCTTTGGGCTGGTTGCTTGGTAGACTTCTTCGTCTGGACTTTGGGCTTTCGGCGCCGAGGGTCTTGAAACAATTCTCCGTGCTGTTTTGAGGTCAAAGTCTCGTATGTGGTTGGAATGAACTTGCTGGGGGCTAAACATCTGCCTTGCCATGAGATGCATCCGGGGCACTCGTTAATGACACCTGCTACTGTCTAAACGTGTATCCAGAGCTTCCAGAAAAGATCTTGCCCAGTGGAGAATTGAATGCACTGATATTTCCACCAAATGCGGACCTGAAGTTTCGCTCGGCGTTCGACTTGTGACCTGTGGTCAGGTATCTCAACTCTCACTCGCACACTCTGGCCTTGACAGCATTATGGCCCAGGACTTAAGTGATGCTTAGGAGATCTGCATAGCGCTTTGCCGTATCCTCAAATACATGTTTAGTTTCAAAGTGTACTACTGTTCAAGTCGACATGCTTCTGGCCTGGTCGTGGTGCTCTACGTACTCTGCTGTGGTGCGTTTGTAAGGCTTCACGGGTACCCGCATCCCACATCCATGGGTTCAGAAAGTGATCCATCAGTCAAAATTTGTTGAGTAGAAAATTCGCAGGTGTGTTTACTGCGCGAGGGCATCATCAGCAGAACCCTTTGATACTGGAAAACTATGGCTCCGTAGGTCCCGACCCATACGTCCCTTTGAATGTCTAGGTTAGCTGATAGAAATATAGGAAATTGACAACGCCTTCGACGCGAATTGCAACAAGTCGACGGATTTTTCATGACTCGACCCAGCGTCCTCGCCGCCTCTTGAAGCATGCCCCGAGCCATACCGATATTCAGACCCATATCGTACATACCACAACACTGAGCCGTACCAGCATCCCAAGGAGCCAATATTACCAGCAGAGCTCCGTGGTCCTCATCAGGATGATCAAGACAGTTCTCCCAACACGAGATTGGAAGCTTCTCTAGACAAACACACAGCTGCCTGCGATTTCATGGCTAGCTCCATCTCAAATCCCATCGATGATGGAGGACTTAATATCTTTGAGTGGATAATTGAGCACCCGGTTTCGGGTAAAGCCAGACCTGTTGATCTACGCAACACGGAGCATGTGGAATAGCTGAAGGAGGAAGTCAAGATACAATACCTACATGGAGCAGGAAGCATACGTCTGAGAGTTGGCAATCGGGATCAGCAGTAGTGCCAGATATTAGCAACGTCCGCGTCTCACGACTCTCAAATTGAAAGATTGGTCATTGACGACCGCAAAGCTCCTAGTGCTCGGGACCAGGGACTCTTCTTCCACCCTTTGTGGATACTCGGATTTCAGCTTCCTAGGACCTACGGCGATCCGACTTCGGACACTCGTGACAATATCATATCAATCATCAATCCTCTGACGACACAGATCCTACATGGGGCCAAGGATCTGATCACGAAAATTATCGACAGAGCGAAGAAGCCTGTTCAAACAAAGCAAGATACTAACATTTTCAGGATCACAAGTCCCACCAACGATACCATTGAGCTGCTCAAAATGATCCGCCGGGAAGACAAAGCTCGGCAATCTAATGTCAACACAGGTCGGGCTCTTGAAGCTTTATCTGGTATGAATCTGCCCCACTGCACAGCATTGTCCCTATCTCTTGATGGCGATAATCTTTGGCCGCGCACTTGCATCGCTGGAAGAAGGATTGGATGGACAAGGGCTCATTGGGAAAGGTTACTTTCAAGGAGAACGTACTCAAATACTTACAGAAGATGGTCCTGTCGAGAATCGAAGAAGAGGAAGTTAGATTCGAGGCAACTTGTCGGTCTCTGCATAGTATCAACAGCCGGCTTCTTATTGCAACACAACTGCCTCCTGATTCTTTCCAGCTTATGATCTGTAACGTCGATCTTTGGCAGGATAACTGGTGGCATTGCCGTAGACTGTTACAAGCTATCAATCAACGGAATACGGTTTCTGATCAGCAGTATCGGCAATATGAACTGAACTTGATGATGGTTCTGGCAATGCTTCGAGGCGGTACGAGTGATGCAGTTCCGTGGTTACCGGTTCTGGATGGCCTAGTCAGACGCATATTCCTCTTATATCTACTACCCGCTAATCTTATACACGAGAGCAAGCAGGTAAATATTCAGAAGATGCTCCTAGAAGAATTCGCGCTTTTCGCACATACTACAGCTATCACGGGGTTGGCTCTGAGGTTTCGCTTTATGCAAGCAAAAGGAACATCAACGTCGTCAGAAGACCGCACTCGATGGTATTCGATTCTTTACGTCCCCGATCCCAAGTGTGCGAGCGTCAATTGCTTAAGAGTGCTTCCGAAACCTGGGTCAATGTTCTCAAACCTCAAAGAATCAGGCTCCGGTAATCCACGACCAAAAACGCTAGTCAAAGGGGGCATTTCAATTTCGATGAGAGACTCTAGGCTAGGCCGCCCTGCCATCCGTTCTTTCATCTCTACCAATCGTAAATATGGATACCCCTGTCTGAGTAGCTGGATGACTTTCTGAGAGCCTCACCTATCTCTGGCCGCTGCGTTTTTCTGGTTTTCTGAAACCTATCATGACGATGGTTGTAAAGCAGCCAGAGGCAAAGAAGAGATGAATTTCTAGTGGGATCAAAGGCAGAGAGCCTTGTGGGAGTTGATGAGTACTACTGTGTTGTGTTATGGAAAGAGCAGTGGTCGGCAGGGCTCCGACAACCGGAAGGGAGTATCTGTTCCATGTCATTGGTGGACCTTCCAAAAGCTGGCCCATGTCAAAAAGACCTATCCCAGCAATGAAATAACCTCGAGAGATTGTCTGTCAAAAGCTTTGATGACAAAGTCCACAGACTCCTGAATTCTTCGCTTCGTCGAAATGGACATTCCCAGCCCAAGGGAATCCCTCCGTTATCTAAAAGTTGAACCAGCGTAGAGCTACAGTAGATCTTCCACAGAGCCCTTTCCAAGCGCAGGTTTGCAATTTGGGGTGATACACTCTTGCAAAGTACAGCAGGAATGGCCCGCTTGCGTGAGTCCAGAATCTGATACTCCAAGAAAGACAATCATAAGTATCGAGCCGGTCGCTTGACACTTCGTCCCTCAGGTAGAAACTTCCGACCCTGCTGTCTAATGTGCCAATTGCCAAGGGGCGAGCTCGGCCGTCTTTTGGTGTTGAGAGCGGCTCCTCGCAGCATTCCAATCCACACTTAGAGGTCCAATGTAACCAGCTAACATCTAACCCCTGCTTTCCGCCCACTCTTACATTCCGCCCACTCTTACATTCCGCCCACTCTTACATTCCGCCCACTCTTACATTCCGCCCACTCTTACATTCCGCCCACCCTGCCAATTCCGTCACCTGATTTTTAACACTTAATAACTCTATTCTACATTAACCTCTATATATGATATTATAGAATCTGAATTTCTATCTGATTCTAATTCTACAAGTCTAATTTAATATTCTCTAGTTATAATTTAAGCTTTCTTAATTATACGTATTATTATAAACTAGGAATTTAAACTAATTAAGACTTTTCTCTTTTTTCTTAGCTATAATTACTCTAATCTCTCTTCTAATTCTTTAACCCTTATATTTACCTTCCCTAATTCGTAGTCTCCTTTATCTATTTCTTTTATAACTTTCCTTAAATGTCGGTTCAATACCGAATATAAGCTAAGAATTAAACGTAAATATCATGTATATATATATCAAGCTTAATAGTGTGGAAAATCTGTGTATTTCTAAGAGGGGGCGGGAGATACCAGATTATATACTACCTCCGAAACGCTACTGAATCGCCTCCGCAAGTGGTCTTACCCCTTATTCTAGCTGAGACATGTCCTGTATAGGCCTATGGACCAACATTAAAAATAAACGCTTAACTAGAAGTTAATTATATAACTTACTAGCTAAGGTCCGAATTTATACGTATATCTTTTTCCGATTCTTTAGAATATATAACTTAATTAAAGTATCGGAAACCTCCAAAAGTAGTATTAGTATCTCTTAAGCTTTTATAAAAGACAGAATTATCGATTTATTACTATTTTCTAATAGTAAAGGGCTTATTAAAGGCTTTACTATAGAGACTATGTAACGTTGAAGTGACGGAAGTGCTGGAAATAGGGGTACTCAGGTTTAGCCGGAATATTACCGGACGGAAGCCGGACCAGATTCGTGTATATATAGGACCGCTCCCCCTGTAAGGGCTCCTTACCTTCTTGTTTCCTTCGTACTAGACTTATAATATTACTATTTGCCTACCCTCTTGCTCCTATACTTAATACTGCACTTAGTAATATTGCGTCGTTACATTAAACAAGAAGGTCACTCCCGCCGGGGACGGCCTATATAATATCCTACCACCTAGAAGATACAGTCGACCGATTCTTATCCGAATCGCCCCTGATTGCTATCCTCGAAGAGTCAGGATTCCAGAGATCTCCTGAACGAACTGATGAACCAGGGTTTAGTTCTGCTCATCGCAAATCAGTATAATCAGAGTAGAGTAGTCTTCATTGACAGAGACTCTAAATAACCCCCTTCGCATAGAGGCCGCTGTAGACAAATTTAAGGTATCGCAACTACTGCTACCGGAACCCTTAAGTTTACAAAACTCTCTTAAACTACCTTCGTTCCCCTTCGGAACGCAACCGCGCAACTCCCACTGCTTATAGGAGTTGCGGCGTATAAAAACTACCCTAATACCAACATCCCTTACTAGGAAATTGCGAAGTGTCCCCTCAACACTCCTGGAACCCCTATTTCGGGACTGACCCAAATCACGCCCAAATCTTCTCCTATTCCTGTCATGGATACTACTAACACGGCAGGTCCGTCTAGCGGAGCCACTGACAACACTCTTAACTCTCTAACTCCAGCCGGAAGCTTTTCTGGCCGCAGGACTCGAGGCAATAAAGGCAAAGGTCGCGCAAACCGAGATAAGAGAGACTTCAGCGACCCAGACGTGTTGAGAGGAATTATCCAATCCATGGAGAATCGAAATCGTGCTTAAGAGGCCTCCTTGGCTCGTATCGAGCAATTACTAATTTCCGCTCGAGCCACGCTAGTAGCACCCCCCGCTAATCCTACCTCGATTCCCCTTGGAACCCTACCGCCGATTATTCGATCAACGGAAAGAGACGAATCAATAGGTTAGAGTAGACGTACCCCGTTTGAGCTAGAAAATACCCCCCTTACCATATACGGGGCGGAATCGGATGCCCCTCGGGGACCTAAGGTACAGCTCACAGAAAAGATCTCCCCCTTAGACGATAGAACCGACCCAACGTTTAAGCAATGGAAAGCTTCAGTTAAAGATCGATTAGAGGTTAACGCGAGTCTCTACCCAGACGCTCGAGCACAGCGAGCTTTAGTGTAGGGATCGACCACTAGCCTAGCCCGCTCTTACCTAGAGCCTCAATACCTGTCCGAAACTGACACGTTCCGGACAGCCCAGGAAATGATTTCTTTACTGAAGACCTACTTCCTTACTGGAAATAAAGCCTACAAGGCTCGTACTAAGTTCTTCGATATAAATATGTAAGAACCAGACTACGCACACGAAACCTTTGCCTAATTTCGTGCGAGATTCCAGAATACCGCAATCCAAGGAAATATGGCCTATATAGAATAGTTCTTCTTCATGTGGCTTAAAATCACCCCCTAGCTTCATGCCGCTACCACGTTAGTTAAGAGCTTATAGCAAGACGACTACACAGCGATAGTAACCTATCTTATCTCAATTAACGCTAATAGGCGACGAAATACGCAACTTAACCCGTCTCTTACTAGCCTCCGCAAATCAGACTCTCCCCGAAGGGCAGCTAGGTCGGGCCCCTTTCAGAAGACTTCCGAACTACCTACTTCTCAACTAGTACTTAAACTTACTTCTTCTTCTAATGCTCCCTTCCACCGCCACTTAATACCGCAGACCTTCGTAACTCCCACCTTACCGCGTCGGGAGGGCACGCAGAAACCTCAGGGAGGTTCTGGCGACCCGCAGGTGAAGTGTTATAGGTGCGGAAAGTTTGGACACTATAAGTCAGACTATCCTAAATCAGCTAAGGTTCAGGTCCTTAACAAGGAGGAAGTCAATGATAATACTGAAGAGATAGTGGAGAGTAAGGAAGATTAAGTGTAGGAAAACGAAGAAGCCTAGGGAAAGACTCTTTCTTAGGCCTGCGTAAATATGATCTGTTAAAACTCGATTTGAACTCTCTAATGGAAGGGAAGCAGTTCGTAGTCAATTATACACTTAGTATAAATGGATTAGAAGTTGCACTCTCCGCATTAGTAAACACTAGAGCAAACGATTATCTCTTCGTGAATCGGACTATATCCACACGTCTTTCAAGGGCGTTAGGAGTGAAGATTCAGCCCCTCCCGCACACTATACTAATACGTGGTTTTCAGAACTCCGTCTAAAGCCACGCTACCTACTACATGCGTTTGCACTTGACGATTAACAGTCGACGCGTATATAACTATCCCTTTGTGATCCTTGACCTAAGAAAGCAAGATATGATAATAGGCGTTAAATAGATGCGTCGATTCCGTCTCAAGTTGCAGACAGACTAGAATCGATTTTTGTGGCCATCTGATTACCTGCCTACTAAACAATGATCTCGAGAGCTAGTCTTACCTTTTCCACGCACGCAGCTCCCTCCACGATGAGACTACTAGAGCAACGCAAACCGCAGAGATCTGGCAATCTAAAAGGACGAGATGCGACGAAAACATCTCCCCTTCACAGTTTAAATACTAGAAGAATATCTCCTCCGAGTCGCTCCCGAACCGACCCCAATATTATCCCCTGCAAGTAAAGAACCTTTACGGGTCCGGAAATTAAAATGCAAACCATCGAAGACACCACTTATATCTGTATTTATCTGCGAGATCAGCGTAAACGCCTTCTATTTCAACATGAAACGCAAAGATGCCGAGTTCTTCCAAACTAATATCTATAAGATAGACCGTATCTTATAGGAACGGTATGAAACGGAAGATCCTAATACCGCCCGACTCCTATTCGAAAGGCTTCTGAAACAGTACTAACATCTGAAGTCGGCATTTTCTAAGAAAGATGCAGATACGCTTTCACCTTATCGATATTACGACTATAAGATTCATCTTAAGGGGCTACTACCTAACGCCTACTCTCCTCTCTATCGTTAATCCACGGAGGAGCTGAAAGTGATGAAGGAGTACTTCCTAGAGAATCTAGACAAAGGCTTTATCGAGTCGAGCCAGAGCTCATTTGCATCACCTATACTCTTTGTCAAAAAGCCCGATGGAGGCCTGCGATTCTGCATTGATTATCGCAAGCTAAATACCCTCACACGGAAAGACGCTTATCTAATCCCCCGAATCGACGAGCTCCTTACTAGAGTATCAAATACAAAGATATTTATAAAATTAGATATTCGGGCCGCCTTTAACCGCATCCGCATAGATCCAGCCTCTAAGGAGTATACCACATTTCGGACCAGATACGGATCATATAAGTGCAAGGTACTACTATTTAGCCTTTGCAATAGACCTAGCACATACTAATGTTATATAAACGATATACTCCTTAACTACCTGGATAACTTCTATATAGCTTACCTGGACGATATCCTAATCTACTCCAAATCTATAGGGGAACACCAGGCCTACGTAGAATCCGTACTAAAGCGTTTAATAGAAGCCGGATTGCAAGCTAATATCAAGAAATACGAATTTCATATCACCCGCACTAAGTACCTGGGCTATATAGTAACTACTGAGGGTATTAAGGCAGATCCGGAGAAGGTTGAATCACTACGTAACTGGAAGTACCCTAAGACCGTGATAGCCGTTAAGTCGTACCTAGGTTTCTATGGTTTTTACTGATAATTCATACATAACTTCGGGCTTATTACTAAACCTCTGTCTGCGCTTACTCAACCTACAGTAACTTGGAATTAGACAGAAGAGTGTCGCGTTGCGTTTAAAAAGCTCCAAAAGCAGTTGCTATTAATTCAACGGATTTACTATTTCCAGCCGGAATTACCTACTAAGCTGGAAACGGATACTTCTAACGGAGTAATCGCTGGAGTGGTGTCATAACAGCACGACGATAAACAATAGTATCCCCTCGGTTTCTACTCGCACGTACTTAATAGTCACGAACCAAACTAGGAAATCCACGATAAAGAACTGTACGCCATCGTGGAAAGCTTTCACAAGTGGCGCCCAGAGTTGATGTCCCTTCGGAGCAGAATCGAGGTATATTCGGACCACCGCTCTCTGGAGTACTTCATGACCACTAAAGTGCTCACTACTAAGTAAGCTCGTTAGATGGAATTTCTTTCTAACTTTAACTTCCAAATTATATATACCCTTAGTAAAGATAATTAGAGGACTGATATCTTGAGCCGTTAGGAGCAGGATTTGGAAGTATAGAAATAGGTCTAGAAAGATAGTCGGAGCCGAACCCTACTAGCACCGGGAAGACTCGACCCTTGCATTAATTCTGAGCTAGCGGAACGGTTTGTTTCCTCCGTAGTTATGGTATCTCTCTCGCTGTTGACTACTGCTAAGGCAGAAGCTCCTCCGAATACTCCCCTGGACTCTTTTAACCTTATTGAAAAGCTTTGTTAGGATAATCGTACTACCTTTGCCGACGTGCGAAAATCCTTACCTAAAGACTACTCGATTAAGGATAGACTCCTACTCTTTAAAGATCGATTCTGCGTATAACGTAATACTCCCCTTTGCACTAGGTTGATTAAAGAAGTACACGACTAGCTATCTATCGCTTATCCCAGTGGATTGAAGACGTATTAACTCCTAGCCCTGAAGTACTACTGGGTCGGAATAGGTTCGGACTGTAATCAGTACGTAAGGAATTGCTAAGCCTGTTAATTCTCGCACTCTAAGCATTCTAAATAGTAAGGTCTTCTCTACTTACTACTAATTCCAAGTTATCCTATGTAATATTTATATATGGATTACAAGGATTTCCTAAAGGACAAGTATAGTTACAATAGAATCCTAGTATTTATCGATCGCCTAAGAAAGGATTCCGTAACAATTCCCTGCCACTAAGATATTGACGCACGCGGTACCGCTAAACTCTTTATCTAGTGGATCTACTGATTCGGATATACTCCGGAATCGATTATATCAGATAGAGGACCGCAGTTCGTCTCGTTGTTTTGGAAAGAGTTCTGCCGAATTATCAGCGTTAAAATCAAGCTCTCTATAGTATATCATAAGGAGACTAATAGCTAGACGGAGATTATAAATAAATATATCAACTAAAGATTACGCCTATTCGTTAACTTCTATTAGGACAACTAGAGCAAGCTAATTCCGTTAATAGATCAAGCCTAAATAACCCTTCCTTATACCTCCATCAGTATAGCCCTATACCGGCTCAAATTTGGATCAGATCCGAGGAATAGTTAAGATTAAAACTCTCCTAAAGCTACTACTCCTTTAGAAAGGCTTAATTACTGTAATGCTAAAGCAGTGGCAGAACATATGAAAGAGGCGTGGGAGTTAACTAAATCGAATATATAGGCTGCGCAGGATCGCATAGTAAAGGCTATAAACTAGTATCGCAGACCTATCGATTTCCAAGTAAGGGATAAAGTGTACCTATCGACTAAGAACCTTAAAAGCTACCGACTAAGTCGTAAGCTCGGTAATTAATAGGAAGGGCTATTTGAAATTCTACGTTAAGTAGGGAACTCTTACTAGCTTTAGTTACCTGCAGGATCAAATATTCATGATGTGTTTGCTCCTAAGCTGTTGTTCCGGGACCTAAATGACCCCTTACCTGGTCAGGAACAGCCCTGAAACCCCCCTAAGATAATTGAGAGTTAAGAAGAATAGGAAGTGCGAGAAGTTCTTGCATCGCAATTATATCGTAACACCTTAAAGTATCAAGTCAGTTAGGTAGGCCACGATCCTGATACTACATAGTATAACACGTCTAATTTAATAGGATCGCCTCACAAGTTAAGAGATTTTCACTAAGTTAACCCTTCTACTCCGGGACTACCCCGAAACCTGCCCGAATAGTTAGCTGCATAGGAAAATAGAGAAGACGACTATAGTCACTTGGAAAATAATAGACTAGTTAGTAAGACAGCAAAACGAGGTTTAATTTAGACTATCTAAATACCCTCTGATTTAAAGCACTAACACCGCGGTCTTGCGACTACACCTTAGCTAGAATATCTCACCGGTTTCGCTACAGGGGGCTACTCCCGTATGAGAAGTCTGACCGAAGGTATAGCCACGAAGAACTAACAACGAAGCCAATCCGAAACAGGGCCTATTCTCCCCCTATTCCAAGTTATTTGGAATCTCCTCTTCCTCCCCCGCGCTACTAGGGCGTCCACTACTTCGAGTTGCCCGGAAACGGGCCGGCAACTCTCTCTCCTCCTCCTCCTCCCCCTCCACTCTCTTACGCTTAACACTACCACGACGAACAGTCTCAGCCACCTTAGTGGCACCGGCGGTAATCTCCTCTCGAATTTAGCCTAGGGCCAAAACCAGACCCTACTCACACGTTAATCGGAGGTCATTTAAACTTCACTTAAGTGAAAATAAGTATATCTGGAACTAGATCTCTATCCTAGATAGAGACAGTTACAAGCAAAACTTATAACAGAAGAAAAAGACAAAAGAAAAGGGGGTAACCTATAGCTTGTTATGCGGCTAGATCCGCAATAGCCCGGCGAAGAGCACGGGTTTCCTCTAATAACTCCAACTACAGCTTACCCTGTGTCTTGGGGGCATTGGCAGTAGTAACACGCAATCCGGTATCGATCTCTTGGGAGGCAGAAATAATACCCTCATTGTCTTTAGCGGTGATGGCGAGGGAGAGCTTGTGATATTCCTCAGCTATATAGTGCGGAATCTGGTACAGAAATCAGTATTTTAGCTTATCCAGATCACAATTGGACCACATTCATAACAATCGGGATTTGGGAAAAGGAAATGGGAAGTACCTACGGGATTGCACTTTTCTACTTGCTTCTTATAGTACGCACACTTCTTGCTTCTGGCGCTATTGAACTCGCAAACATAGTCTGGTTCCGTGGCGAGCAGGCGGACGTATCGGATGCAATGCTTGCGGTAGGCGGACTCGAGGGCGTTGACGGGGGTTGGAGCAGGCACTGTTTATGTTAATACACCGAATCAACTCCGAATCACCGCTGAACCACTAGGAATTCAGAACTTAACTTATTCTCGAATTGCTTATTTTGTTTGATACGGACTATCAAAATGTATTAGTAATATATACAGATCGATAAATCTCCATGTATAAGGTTCGCTTACAGAGCTTGAAGTTGTAGTTGTTTGAAGAAGAAAGTCAGAATTCTGAAGATCTGCGCTGTTAAGTACTATAACACGCATAATAGCAAGCGATTATGGCCTCACTAGACCTAGTTCGGACGCCTTTCGGATAGCTTTACAGTTAAGTTGCTACCTCACTTACTACTACTATTATTATTAACTAGCACTGCCGGATCAACACTTCCTCCGGAATCTCCCTACTAAAGCTGCATATCTCTACCGTTTTGTACAACGATAATTCTACGTGGAAATACGATTCAGAGCTTAGGGGCAAGCTCTCTTACAGGAGGGGGGTAATATAACGTTAAAGTGACGGAAGTGCTGGAAATAGGGGTACTCAGGTTTAGCCGGAATATTACCGGACGGAAGCCGGACCAGATTCGTGTATATATAGGACCGCTCCCCCTGTGAGGGCTCCTTACCTTCTTGTTTCCTTCGTACCAGACCTATAATATTACTATTTGCCTACCCTCTTGCTCCTATACTTGATACTGCACTTAGTAATATTGCGTCGTTACAGACTAGCTATAGACCTATAATCCTCTATCTAGCCTTAATATTAGAAAGGGTAAAGCTTTTTAGGTATACTTTCTAGTAATAGATAAGGAAATTACGCTTACTAATTAGTATAGAATCGATTATTAAACTTAACTTTTAAAACTCTTTCTAGTAAACACACTTTAATAGAGAAAAAACCGTTAAATCTAAAGATTATAAGATATATAACATATATATAAGTAAGAAAAGAAAGTATATATTATACTTAAGGCACCTCTAAAAGAAATCTGTAGTCTTATAGTTTCTGTAGTTATCTAAAATAAGAAGTCTTACAGAATAGTCACGTAGTTAAGTCTATGAGATAAAGACCTTTCCTAGCTACTCTAGAGCTATTTAATTAGTTATTTACCTATTATTAGTAGCTATAAAGTACTATTAATCGAATATATCTAATTAAGATAAAAACCACTGTTATTAGACCGATTTTCCCTTATAAATTACTATCGGAAACATAGAAAGGCTAGTTACAGATATATACTTAATAATTAACATCTAAGTATATAAACTTAACTGTTTTCCTTAAACCTTACGTTTCTTAGCACTCCCTACGATATAGCTATTAAGACTATAGCTTTCTATAACACTAGTCTTATCTATATTCTATCGTTAAGAGGCTAGAATAGCCTTAATTACCGGAATCTCTAATTTTTAGAACTATAACTTAATAACTTCAGAGTAAGTATAATTAATATATACAGAATTAATATATATCTGCCTCTTAGTCTTAAGAATAGGATTATATACTAAAAACTGTATTATCTAGTATTTTTTGAGTAATTAGTAGTCTCCTTAAATAGCTAAAAGCTTTTCTCTAAAAATGTAACAACGCAATATTACTAAGTGCAGTATCAAGTATGGGAGCAAGAGGGTAGGTAAATAGTAATATTATAGGTCTAGTACGAAGGAAACAAGAAGGTAAGGAGCCCTCACAGGGGAAGCGGTCCTATATATACACGAATCTGGTCCGGCTTCCGTTCGGTAATATTTCGGCTAAACCTGAGTACCCCTATTTCCAGCACTTCCGTCACTTCAACATTACAAAAAACTTGTATTTACGTATAAATAACTCTATAGCTAAGAAACTCTTAAATTAAAATCTAATTAGTTAATTAATCTTCAATTACTATAAGTAGCCTTTATAAGTACTTAGCGGCCTTCTAATATAATTATATTATTATATTTCGACTACGACGAGTAGACCTTAGAATATTCTATTCTAAGTATACCTTTCGTAAGAACTTACTATTTACGATTTCCTTAATAGTACATATAATATCATATTCAGTATATTAAGGCTTTATAATAAGATTAATCTATATTCTAAATTTCAAGAAAATCGATTAGAGAATAAAATATTAAGTAATTATTAAAGTTAGGTAGTATAAGAAGCAATAAGGTTAAGCAAGGTGGGCGGAATGTAGGGGTAGGCGGAAAGCAGGGGTTAGACGTTATCGAATCGAATTTGCGCAAAAGACTCCCCATTTGGTAACTTCACCTTCGGAGCTGTATAGATGTATGTGGAAACTATTGCGCCACGAAAGAAGCGTCCCAGCTCAGCCATGAGTGTGCGGTTTCGATGCTTTCTTGCCATATTACGTCGATCTTGCTTCTTGCTCCTGGAACCTTGATCTGGGACGGCACTCATGTTGACGATGGCCGGATCAGGTGCGCTCATTGTTACGGTGTCATCGTGTACGCTGGTAGAAGTTGCTGTGGATGTCAGTATTGTTCTTGTTCAAAGGATACCCCGAAACTTGCAGAAGTTTCCAAGCAAGTCCAGGAGAAGACGTTCCGAGGCAGACAGTATATGCGCCGGCTCATCAATCAGCCCATACAGCAGTGCAAGAAGCCCCATCATTCTTATCCAAGTCTTCCTTGGTGCCGCTTGAGCATCAATCCCCAAATTTGACAGTCTCTCGAAGTTTTCGGCCGTCAAAATGTCGAACATCTGCTTAGCGTGAAAAATGGTATCCTGCAATAGCGCGGGCGTCAAGTCTGAGCTCTGAAAGAAATCGGTCATCCGGCCAACTCGGCGCTGGAAAGGCTTCACATAGGTCTTGGAATTCAAGTGTCGCTGTCTTTCTTGAATGCCTAAGAAGAATCGTAAATTCATTCTATATTGTTCGCGATCCACGCGGTCGAGGTGGTATCGAAGCTTGCAGCGTAAGCGGACCGAGTGGTCCGTGAACGACCCATGGAGCCAGAGTGTGGAATCAACAGTTCTTTCATAATCAGTCCTCTTAAGGTCGAATTTCTTCGGTATGATCTGCGCTATCGGATGGCTTCGTGCCTCTGGAAGAATGTATCTGGTGGTGACCGAGTGGCGAGTTGAAAGCTCAGCGACCGCAGCCTTGTCGACCCGACGCGACTTTCGCTCCAGGTAGGACAAAGTAGCTGGAGATTCTCTTTCTGCCTCATCGAGTGTCCAAGTGAGAGAGTCGATGATGTTGATGATAGCGGGCTCTGAAGAGCTACTGGCAAGCGTTTCTCTGCACTCGCACTCTGCAGATCGCAGCTCTTGCAGCCTTCGAAGCACGTGTTCATGGTCCCCAGAAGCAAGCCCAGGTAAAGACTTCTTGATCTCGTACTGCTGCTGACCAAGTCGTTTCTCCGCGGTCAAAAGCCGACGACGTATTTCATGGTAGCGGCAGATGTCTTCGCGTATCGCGGTCGACAGCGTAGGATCGGGACCATAGCTGATGACATTAGCTGTTCCTTTAGTTTTCAATGCGCTTGGCATCTCGTGATACAAACATTCTGCCTCAAGTACAACCCTCGACTCCAACTTTGGCTTTCGGAAGCCGCGACTAAGCCAGTCATCGAACGACTCGAATCGATTATACCAACCGCGGCCATGAGCATTGAACAAACATTCCCTCGACAGCCGAATGCAGCTTGGATCTAGGACAGTCCCTCCCATCATCTCCTGAAATTCTTCGGTACATGCAAGAGCAAGAGCCAGCTTTTGACCAGCGCCTCATCATCTGGGTAGTCCTGATCATTCTCCTGCCCAGTGTCGGCTAGTTTCTGACCAAGATCCTCGCATGTCTTAGCGATTGGCTGACCCCGGGTGAATATTCGCATGAACAGATCTTTTCTACTTCCACCCTTATGTGGAAGTCCCAGCGCCTTCAAACATCTTCGAAGTTGGCAGGATGGCCATGTCGAAGGCCCTTCGATAGTATTAGCTTTTTTCATTTCGATAATGTGCGGTAACTTGAGCCGTTCAGCACCTAAACGCCTCTCTTTGGTCTTTCGAAGTTCTGGCTCGCCGAAGGATGGGTTGTTCGAGAACGTCGAACTCTCCTCGGTGGTGTCTGAGACAAGTGATGTCAGACCGTCCCCCACATCACCAGCACTGAATGCACCATCGTCTTTCGAGTCGGAAATCTCCTCGTTATCGTCAGAAGCATCGGTGTCTTCACCTGATGTGTTCTGCTCACGACGTATCCACGAAGGCTGGAAATGAGTAGTTCCGAAGTCCATCTCTGCCTCAGACTCTGTAGCCTCGTCATCCTGGACCCCTTAAACCACCTGGGCAACCTCTGCACTCGAAGTTTTCATGATCTCAAAATCGATGTCCTCAAAGTCGATGTCTGCAGCCTTACCCAGCTTTTGGATGGTACGCATATGTTTGAGAAGACTACCCCGGTGCATTAGTTCCTGGCAGATGGCGCATGGTATGTGCTTTGTTTTGGCGGCACTGCCGCTGCCACTGCCAACTTCCTCTTCAGCCTTCCCACTGACAGGCTTGTTTCGGACATAGCCATTTGGCTCCTTTCGAGCCCGTTCGTACTGAGTGATCGTGCGATCATACCCATAGCTTCCATTGTCTCTTTTGTCAACGGTGTATTCGTTCTAGGCGGAACACACTTCGTGGCCTTGTCAGATTGTGCTGCAGCGAGACTGAAATCGAAATTTGGTATCACATCGAGCATTATTTTCTGCATCATTGCCCGGTCCTTCAAATCTCCCCAATTTGCACGTTTCGGCTTCCATAGATCGAGTCGACCTTTGGTCATGCGAGTTATCTCTGCGTCACTCAACAAACGATTACCGTTCGCATCTTCTCGCCCGCATTAGGAACAAGTCGTCTTGTTGTACGCGTACGGTGCTTGAATATGTCTCCAAGTCGGAGCAGGAATTCCATTTTGAGGGGTCCTGACTTTCCCAAGGCACATGATCTCTTCCAATGTCTTCCACTCTATCGTCTTTGCAGTCGCTGCTAATTCATCGCCAAATTCCACGCATATCTCTTTTATGCAAGGTGAAGTTGTGGTATTCATCAATCCTGTCATTTCTTGTTTTGGTTGCTTGCTACGAACGACCTTGAATCTGAGGGGAAGCGTGTTCTGATTGTCGTGATGAGCCACTTTTTTTTCTGAGTCTGCTGGGTTGAGGTAGTCATCGTCCGCTTCATCGGTCGCACTTGTGACTTTCTGATACGGGTTCTGGATTTGATTGGGTGCCAGTCTTGATCATCGAGTCGTACGCTGTTTTCTGACCTTCTTCGGCCGAGCTGATCCTGGTCCACTTCTCAGGTTTTCTCCATCTTCAATGCCAGATCCTTCTTCATCGTCTGCCAAAGCCGCAGCTGTACCGTGTTGTCGCTTTCTCTTCAACATTTGTCTCGTGGAATCGGTATCCGGTGTCTGCACCATAATCCACGTTGAGGTGACTTGTCACGGTGCGAAGGTTGTAAGGCTGGATGGGCGAGGTGTGAGGTGTGTGGTATGTAGTGCTTACGAGCACCGATCGCTCGACATCGAAGTCAATGTAGCCTTGGCTTTGTGCAGTAGCTGCCACAGGCTGTGGTTGCTGTTGAAAGGTCGTGTTGCAGCCGACAAGGGGCGATGCTGATGAGAGGATTTGTTGGATCTTTGCTGCTACGTGTGCAAGACAAACTATGAATATGAAGACAAACGTCGAGAGTGGAGAAGGTTCGAGGATGAAGAAAGGTCGAGGTTGAAGAAAGGTCGAGGTTGAAGAATGGTCGAGGTTGAAGAAAGGTCGAGGATGAAGGAGGGTCAAGAGTGGACTGGGACCTCGCCTAGCTTCAGTGAGTGCCTATTCACTCGATCTGATCTCTTGCTTTCCGAATCTAGCAGATATTTGCTACAAGGTCATGTGATCGCGAATTGTCGCAACTCGGTACCTAGTAGCGCTTGGATCTGGTTTCTATTATGGATCCCCAGATTAGGTTAATATCAAGGTTTCTCTCACAGTGACATAAGAGTCATTGCAAACGCCTGACAGATCACAGGAATGAAACATTCACCCAAGGATTTTTCTTCTATTGTCCCCTATATTGATATCGTAGTTCTAGTCTAAGTTACACCGCATGTGATATTGAGAAGCAAGCTTTGAGCTTAATTCTTGCCACATTGTAAACACAAAGGCATTATTTATTCAGAATAAGCGAAGCTCCCGAACTCGGTACTTGTTTCTACTACTTCCCCGCACTCCGAATGCGCTCCTGATACCTTGCAAAGCAAAGTTCTTCACCAGGCTGTTGCCGGTCCTCCTGGCGCGAAGGACTTTCTAGCGATTGACAGATCGAGGCCCGATGCATTCCCCATATTTCAAAAGCGCTTTGATCCAAAGATAATACCTGGAGACAAAACTGATCAGAGTGCGAATACAAATCCAGCTATACTCTACACTGTGGAGCACGAAGGATTCCGAGTCAGATACAATGACACTCGAGCTGTAGAGATCCTCGCCCAACATCTGGCCTGTACTAAGGCATATCACGAGATGATATAAGGGCGAATTTTACCCCAGGGGACATTCCTGCGAAGTAGCTCAGGAGCATCGCGTTACCCGGGAAGGAAGACCTGTTCCCTAACGACGGAGCATGGCAAGAGCACTGTGTGCGCTATGGATACGAGTAACGAATTCTCGCCGAGGCAGCCAAGATTTATGGAAATGTTCTGCCATCGTTCGTTGCCACCGAGAATTGGAGCGACAGGTAAGCCCCTTACCGCCACTCGACTCCGATTCAAAAAAAACTTCGAGAATATCTTTTCATATACTACGACTTGCGTCGGAGACTACTGAACGGAGAGCACCGGTGCCAGGAACAGTTTTGCCATCAAGCCCAATCTATAAAGCAAGTCCGCCACGAATATTTGAGCAACCATCAGCTAGAGCTGCAGAGTCTCTACAACTTGCAGGAAGCGGAGACTGAATGCCGCCCGAAGACAGTCGGAACAGCTTTTGAAAATGCCATGATCAATAGGATAGACTCGATTTTGCCAGAGATTAACATTACAGCCCAGAGTTTGCAAGTCATCCAGGGGCAGTTTATCCTGCGTCGCGTCAAAACAGGTGGGCAATCGGATGGATGCTGTCCAAGTTTCCCAACGCAGTGCCTGATGCTTTCGAGCTTGCAAGTTCCTCCCCATGGGAGTCTTGGGTTATGTCACATAGCCTAGCCCCTCATCGCCTGCTACATCCAGAAGACCACCCCAGATGCGCACCGCACGCACGAGAAAGTGCGTCATTAGAGCAGTGCGAATCATTACTAAATATGCACGGATTCTTGGGTATTATGAATCAATTTTCCAATTCTTGTGTCCCGTATGTGGTTCGTAAGCTTGCTGCTCTTGCTCAGACGCTAATCACCCTCGGCTCACCCTCGGCTCAGTCAGCTAGCCTGAGGAGCCCGAGCACCCTGAGCAACTCACCTGAGCAGGCAAGAGCATCCTGAGTAAGATTTACCATGTTGTCGCCTACTTTGGCTTCTCGCTATTATCTAATTAGACTTAACCTAACCTCTATATTCTCACATTAGTTTTATTAAATGTTAACGACGATACTCAAAGAGCCTGAATAAGTTCCCAAGGAACCTAAAGCAGACACTTTCTAAAAATATACCTAGTGCTTTGTCTATAGAATAAGATGTTTTAATGTAGATGCCCTTGAGGAGAGTATTATCTTTCTCTCTATAAATCTGTGAGGATTGTATATGGTAGGCAATTCAAAGCAGAACTGGTCGCAGCGCAAAAGAGTAGCATTCAATACAGAACTAATCTTTGCCCTTCTCAAGGTCAGAGATACGTTTGTAATGAGGTGTCTGAAAGCACCTTCTAGCCAATAGTAACCCATAGCAAGAATGCCTCCGGCCCATCATCTTGAAATCATCAAGAAGTCCGTGATACAGAGCCCGAGATGTGACCTCGTCACAACCTCCAGCATAGGAATACCCACTAGCTTGCTTTATCCAGCGAAATCCAACCAAACAAACACACATCTCCCTCAAACTAGCCTAGCCCCTCTCCTCCTCCTCCTTCCTCATCTCCAGCTCTTTAATAATTCTCTCCCGCTTAGCTATAGCTTTAGGCTGTTTAATTCTCGCTTCCTCTTTTCATTTAAAAGCTTCAATACTCCCATTCCAATTTCTCGTTTTAGCCTCCAGAAGCGCTGCCAGGACCTTGAAGCTTTCTTGTTCTGCCTACTCAGCTCCCTTTGCTTGTTCTCTATTAAAAGCGATCTTGGATTTCTGGCTTCCTTCGTAGCAGTACGCTTTCTCTTGCCGATCTGGGGCTGTTATCAGGTGATCAATTGAAGAAACCTCACTGGAGTTCCAGCACCCATAAACCCTTTCTAGAGTTTTGTGGAAGGGCGATGCGTCTTTTATCCACCTTCCCAGTCCATCCAGTCACGTGGTGTCGCCCCCTTCGTCTGAGTCTCAAGTGATATCCCTGTAAGGAGCCTCCGTTACTCGACCGGCCATTACATTGCTCGAAAAGTAACGTGGCTCGAGCCTCCCTAATTCTTAGCCTAATTCTTAGGGGCAGAACCATCCTGATCGAACGATGGCGTTGCTGTGCCTTAAAAAATTTGATCGGGTGACTCGTAAACCGCTATTTACCCGGTCAGAACTCTATTTTCCTTGCCCGTGCATCACGGTCTGTGAACATATAAACATAAGAGCTTGGAAGTTCCAGCTTGACGCCTTAGCAAGGTGAATTGCAGTCGCCCATCTCACCATTCTGAAAGTTCGCCTTGACACAAAACAGCCATGAGTGCCAATCAATGCAACAGGCAGCCTTGGGGTATTTTGGGTGACCCGGTAATGTAAGAGGTAAATCACAAGAATATCACAAACATTCTAACATCCCCAGCTATGAAACCTTCTCCGTCTGCGCTCTCCGAAGAGACCCTGATGCGCCACACAGCGGGCCCAGCATGTACGACGCCATCAAGGGATGCTGTACTCCGGGTTCGGTCATTAAAACCTACCAATGCTGGAACTACTGCGCGGTCGAAGAATCACTCTTCCCAACCTGGCTCAGCTGTGTCTTCGCAGCGATAAACTCCACCCAGGGCTATAATTGTCAGCGAGCGGATCAATCCCCAATGTCCACCGCGACTTCGATCCCAGTTTCATTCACACAGCCCGCCCCGCCGCTAGACTACACTTATCCACGCATGACGACGACGACGACCCACAGTGCTATCTCATCATCATTGCCGGCGACGACGACTCCGGTACCATCGTACTCGACTCTGGCGGCGAGGAATGCTACA
Organism: Cadophora sp. MPI-SDFR-AT-0126; assembly: GCA_020747065.1. Lineage (NCBI taxonomy): Eukaryota > Fungi > Ascomycota > Leotiomycetes > Helotiales > Ploettnerulaceae > Cadophora > Cadophora sp. MPI-SDFR-AT-0126. The sequence continues at coordinate 241,133 of JAGMVK010000023.1, read as the reverse complement.
ACCACGCTGTATGGAAGTGGTGAGTGGAATATGTCGACAAATGCCACAGCAACACTTGTGCAAGTCACGAACAATGAATCACCGAGGGCTGTTAAGCTTTCCGTGGGCGGTGCAGTGTGTGCGTTCCTAGCACTATCCGTTTTTGCATTATGAGGAGCAAGGTCCTCGTAATCCATGATTTGCTAGATGTCTTTCAAGGATGGATTCAACTTGACCGGCTGGAGGTTCGCTGAGCTGGACGATCCAAGGCCATTGCGTGTCTCGTAGGGCGTTTTGTTGAGAGATGGAGTTTGTTACGACTCTAGTCGTCACGTGGTTATGATTATGTAGTCAGAGGCTGAGATGGCACGGACTTCTCTCCGAAAACAGACCTCTGTTCTTTCCTCCTTATCTAGAATCGTCGAATGCATACCTTACTCCACAGTAACTGGTACTATATGGCCTATATGTATCGTGACAGAATTGGCTCACTCTCAGCCAATAGGGTTACAGCAGCAGAGATGAGGCTGCCGAGGCTTTACCTTCTGAAAAAGACCTCTCCTTGTCCATAGTATTGAATATGACTGCTTTTCCACAGATATTGACCCTTCATCATGCAGAGTGTAATTCGTAGCCGTAAATATTACTTTTTCCTTATAGCATACGCTGTATACTAGGCTTCACCCACCCACTTCTTCTGGATCTCCAGACTTCTACAATAGCATTAATTCAACTCCAATTTTTTGCCCTCAACAATTTTCCAATCGACCGACACTTGACAGTGGTGAAGCCGAGACTGCTCCGTTTTTACTCCTGCTCTCTGCTCTCTGCTCTGGTGTCTGATTAAACAGGAGTAGAAGCTGCTCTTTGTTGTCAATGAAGAGCTAGAGCTTCTTAAGTCCTGAGTTTGTATGAAATCAGGATCCTAGTTGCAATAACTACGAGTCACGTGCTATTTGACAGGAGGGATCCAAAATCTGCTCCGGCAGAGGCCTGAAAGGGAGCAGAAACCGATTCCCGGGGCAAAATTCGGTAAAGAAACTGTAGCCGGGCACGCAGGAGGCTAGAATGGGCCCCATATTATAGTGCACAGGCCTGACTTAGGTGTGCTTAGGATGCTCAGGCTTGCTCAGGCTCTGCTCCGGTATGCTCACCCTCGGCTCAGGTTAAAGCAGGAGTTGCTCACGTCCACAGACTAAAACGGAAGCAGCGACAGGGAAAATTAATCCTGAGTCTATGGGCATTAAGGACAGGTTGTCTGAGCTCTTAACCCGTGGAAATCACCGCGGTGGTCTGGCGGAGGGTCGCGCGGATAAGGGTCGCATGGAAGCGTCGGCCATGGAGCCAGAAGATCTGCTCCATGATAAAATATTCCATGCTCGATCCCTACTGAACGTCCCCCTGAACGAGCTCGAAGGTTCGTCTAAGCAACAATGAGAGAATGTCCATTCCTGTTCGACTAGGCTCACAGCTATCATCTCAATCTGCTTCGGATATCACCCAGAACCCGCGTTCTTTCTGTCAACGATGGATCGATTGCTAGACCAGCTGAGCTACTATATAGGTCACTAACCCCGTATAAGTTCACACTAGTATGCCAAATACGTTCTAGGATTTCAGCATGGCTTCTTTTCAGACACAAGCACTGGGAAGATCAAAATTGTAAACGAGCCACTGGAATTAACTAAGTATACTCTTAGAGCGAAGACTAGCCATGACTTTGTTGCTCCAGTTTCTTGTACAGATGAGACATGCATTCCTTCGATTCTAGTCAATTACCGCTCTCACCTAATTTTCGACGAAGCTGCTCGATTTCTACGAGGTTCTGTGGTTGCCGTTGTCTTGTCGTCGACGAACTTTTATCGCTTGAGATCTCCGGACAGTAGAATTGTGTGAGGGAGTCTGCTGAGTTGGAAACGTTCTGGCTCGCAATGCGGGCTTGATATTACACTCCCAATTGACCCGCTACCTTCGCGTCCTGTTGCGGTTGGAGCAGAGGAGATTCGAGTCAACAGTCCCCTCATCCGAGGCCTAGTCTCCACGAACAGGAGAGATATTTAGAATTGCTTCTCTTACTTCACAAGCACATAGAGTAGGGATGGGTGGAATCATTCTTTTGGTCCCTCCTTCTACTTCGCGAATCTTTACCACCAGTCGTGCAAGATGTTTCGGGAGAAGGAGACTGATCTATACTGATTATTATTTGGATACAATTCATGGGCTCTGTAGCTAAGTCGTGGCGCGAAGTATCGATCAACTCAAGAGACTGATAGGCGATCAAATTTACACATATGTCGTTAGGGATTGAGGTGTTACCTGGAGGTATTAAGCACTTAACATGATCTGCCTTTCGACACATCTCAGGTACATCTGATGGATTAGATTAAGCCAAGCAATTCTGCACAAGGCAACCTCCTACATCCCAGCCTTCATATGCCGTGCTTCTGTAGTACCCCTCCATGACGCCAGGTGCTAAATCGATTCCCTTCACATAACCTCTCCTCCGCTAATTCTCCTTTCATGGACTAACAAGGCCTTCGCTCTCCGGTGGTGACCAGTGACCTCTTCAATTCCTACGGCGTCTGAAAAGCATACTGGCCATTTGCCCCTTGCTGCGTTACAGGAACTTTCGGTGTGCATAATGCCACTGTACCACGCAAAAACCACAGCGAAGGCAGGATGGGGATCTTGACTACGGAGCCATCCAGCTGGACAGCTGTAAATATGATTTCTGTTTACTGAAATGAATCGTCGAACCTTCGGCGATCCTCGGCGTGGATCGAATGGGGAAACTGTGAACTACTTTTCAATCGTCGCAGTATTCAATCGTGAGGATGTGGAAGTGTCCGAAGGCAACGATAGTTGCGACAGCAAGGCTGAAGGGCATAAATCATAGTATACCATTTTGCAAGTTAAAGGGCGAAGGGCAAGGTCCACTTCCCTTACTTGAGAACTTTGCGAACACACTTCCAGTTGCTACACTATGAGCAAAGGTCTTCAGTTCTCGAACCAATTCTTGTCGTGCCACGAGGTATTTAGTATCGGGAAGGTGCTGATCAATCGCTCGCGAATTGCAGAGCTCGCTGATTTCGTACAGAAGACGAACCAGTAGACTCAGCCAAATAATAATATTTGTAGAACCTCCTCTGAAGACGGCTAGTATACGCATCAACTTCCTTCCTACATTCCAATGCATCTTTGCACCTAATGGGCATATCTCTACTAGCATTTGCAAAAGGCGATGACAATGATACCAGTCATCTTGTATGATAGCTGCTCTATACGACCAGCCCACATACGGTGGGATATCGAGGATGGCGTCAGGACGGCAGGTGTAAGATGCCATCTCCTTACAGATCGTCGAGTATTTGGCGGACTCTTCTGTAGAACGCGAGGATACGATCTAGCGCAGGTATACAATTGAATCTTCTGACGCTATGATACCTGTTCCCGTGCTCGATACTTCGTGTGACAGTGATAAACGACGTACAATTGTATACGACATCATTTCGTTCTCGTCGGATCGATCGTCTGAATCTGATGGATGTGGGAGCTCTGGCGTCCATGGCTGGGTTCCAACCCCAGCAGGAGGTACCCCGCATAGGGGACCCGGGGGGCCCCATCGTAGGTGCTCTCCGTTGACTGAATACCGTAGGTTTCTCGATGTAAATCTTGATCCTTGCAGAAAGAATTGTGTGCAATCTTCGGAACGCGGCCGAAGAGTACCAGTTTTCTGTTGATACATCCTCGTCCTTTGACATATCGGCAACCTGTGGGATGTCACTGTTTCCTACTCGACTCAGCAGCAGCAACATCTAAAAGCCCAGCCTCGCCATCCTCTGCATAATCGGTCTCGTGAAGATCTCCCTTCCAGAACAACACTTTCTCTGCTTCAGTTATGGGCGACAGAGGAGCCAGAATCAGATTTTCATCGTCCCAAGCCTGCAGCTCATCGTAGACCGATGTTGTGAACTGAAAAAAGAGCGATGATTTCGGATCGACTTTTTCCAGATCCCGAAACGGTGTATGACAAACAGGCAGGCTAGTCAAGTCCACCGATTTAACCGCCGCTCTGAGCCCAACGCTTCCCTGCAACTTCCGGAGTTCCTCTTGTGACATTTGAATCAATTTTACCAAACATTCCAGTGGTGATGTTGCTGGAACCATGTCCAAAGCCTCCTTGACGTATGGATAATCGTACTCCCATATGTTCGCTGTGATTGCCTCCTTCAATTAAGCACCCAGTGTGTTCTTTACCCTTTCCAGTATCTGATAGGACTGGTTGTGAATGACTGTTTTGATGAATCCCCATGGGTTTGATTGCTTGGAAGAATAGTAACCAGGTAAAAACTGCCCTAAGAGCCATAGATCGTTGATCGTACGGTGTGATGACCAGTGAAGCCCGGGTTGAAGTCTATCCTCGATAACAAGAGCTTGAATTGATTATTTTACACAGTGCTTTTGTAATGATCTCAGTCCATAATCGAGGGGAACAAGGGACAGCAGCCTCCTTTGAGCAAAGTTCTGCGATAGCCTTTGACATGGTATTGAGCTGATTCTTTGACAGCAAGTCTGCTGGTAACGTGTCAAATACAGTGTTAGCTGCCGTCGAGGACATCTCAGGGATTGTCTCCGGATAGCGAAGGACTTTTCTCCAACCTTTTTTTGTTGTGCCAGTTCTTGAAGTCTGCGGTTTCGGTTCTCCGAGTTTTTGACGACTTCCCGTACCGTTAGAGCTTCACTCGGGGTTGACAGGACTTCAGAAAGAAATGAAAGGTCGATTTTGATACTGGTTTTGGCCTCAAACATGGGGAGCATGCCCTCCTTTCTCCATCTCACCAGCATTCTAACAAGCGACTCATGTCGCTGAGAGACGGTGCTCGGTTTCTTTTCTTCTCTCTCTATGTTCTGGCTGATGGTATCAAGACCAACGGAAAGCCTATATGTCGCCCAAAGATGCTCCCTTATTGCCTCGAGTACTTCCTTCGACTTCGTTCCCTGTTCCGCATGATTTTTGATGTAGAGTATATCACCCATTAAGTTTGCCAGACGCCGAAGATTGGGATTGAAAACTCCCAAGGAACTCTGCCAACCGACATTTGGCTTCTTGGCCCTTGTTGTGCGGGTGTTGTCGATCACTTGCTTTTCGCGTTTTCGCTTTGGAGGCATGGCTGAGAAAGGTGGCTTCTCTTTCTCTCGCGCTTTGGTGTCGTCTCTCACCCTCTGAGATAGTTTTAAAGCTTTATTTCATGTCATTCGCATGGACAGCCTTTGACTTAAGATGAACACGATGTGCTTTGCTCCAAACGAAAAGTGAGTGGGACCTGAAAGCTTTCTGCTGTTAAGGTGAGTCATCAACAGCTTCGAGAAGGCCCAAGAAAGTCTTGCTTAGAAAGGACTAGAATCAAAGTCCTACTAGATCATTCTTTAATGTACTAGCCTCTGCGAAAGGAATGCAGCACAAGCAATAGTCCCCTGGCGGCCTAAACGAGTGTGTGAGTCAAACAATGTCAACAAAATCCCGTTGCTAGCAGACAAATACTTATTTTGCACAAAGTTGAAAAGAAAGAGAAGTCAAAAATGAGATCCTAAGCTCGAGACTGCTGGAACTCGAGATGAAATCAGAAAATAGTGTGCTTTCCCCTTTGATCAATTCACCATGTCAATTCTAGCCACACCGACCCACGAGCCTGGAGACTGGGTAGACTTTCATTCCTTTCGGGCCACAATTCGGTGGAATGATACACCCATTCACGAATTTTATGCACGCCTTCAGCAATTCTTCCCAAATTGGGTGGCAACTAGAGTAAACGCAGCCCATGCACAAACATAAATGAGTGAGTTTCGCTTTCACATTTCTATGCAGTTTCACGGGCTGAGAATCTCTTTCAGAGTTCTGCCTTATCACATTGACTCACATCTGATGGACCTGGTATTCTCTACTTTGAAATAAATCTGCTTCCTGGGCTTCACGCTTTCCAGCAGCAGATCCAAATCAAGATCTGATAGCGAAACTAAAACATCAGAAAGGTGAAGGGGATAAGGATGGCCTGTCTATCCCCCACGATCAGTACCATGGGGGAAAATCAAGCGATGTACACAATGCTGTAAGTATAACCCAGAGGTGTAGAGTTTGACCTGTGAAGATCCAAGCTTCAAAGTAACGCTAAATCGGGGCGTATGGCAGAATTCCAACCCCTCCGGCGCCAAGCAAACCAACACGGACATAAAGATCCATGAAAAGACCTTACAAGCGACCGACGATGCAATCGGAGAAGCTTATGTTGATGGAGATACAGAGTCGTCTCAACACCCTCACCGCCCCCGTTGCATCGCCCCCGTTGCATCGCTTGTTCTGAGAAGTACCTCACCAATCCGTTCGTTACTTATTCCTCGCCAGCCACTTACCATGCTTCTTCAAACTCACTACTTTGATCAACTGGAATGCGAAACCGAAGTAGGCAACCCTGTTTGCTATCAACGCGTCAAAAAACGGTTGAAGTGCTTTCCGGTAAGTTTCTTAGCTCAACGACAGGTAGCACTCAGCTGATATGAGTTTGCTCGCAGGTCGCAGAAGCGTTCCATGACATGCTCTATCGACTCCAAGAAGCAGCGGATAATTTTAAGCGCCTTTAGATAAGAATCATCATGAGCGAGCAGTTGTCGGAGAGGCCCAAGTTGCCCTATTGAGGGTGCAGGATGAAACGAAAGCTGCCATTCGACGTGCTGCCCAGCCGAACAAGTCGAAAAGACTCGAGGAAGCCAAAGAGAGGACAGACGACGACTTTACCGAGTCTCTGAAAGACGCTGCTCTCGCATGCCCCACTAAGACGGGTCGGCTGCCAGACGAGATGCTTCGAAGCGACTTTCTCGCTCTCAAGGAGCTGGCAAACCGGTGCCATGATCTTCACGCCATCCGCTTACGAGACAATTCGAGAATGCACAGGCTAGACTGCAGGGCAATAAGAACGACGGTAGCCTTGCTGGTACACCTTGTCGGGGTTAGCAACCCAAAGCCCTGCGACGCTTGTTCTAAAGGATCTGGCGAGTTGGTCGACTGTGTCAGCGCTGTAACAGAGGCTGGAACCCCATCCCTGGGGCTCTGTTGCTCCAATTGCTTGCTTGATGTTCATCGAACTTCTTCATGCTCCCTCCGGTGAACGAAGCGAAGATATCAGGGACAAATCGCAGCATGACTGTTCGGGAGGGAAGCGTATCAGCCTCAGGACAGCTGCACCAGAACTTTCTGTTTGATGCTACGATGCATGAGCGATGATAGAAGCACTGGATTTGGAGTAGGCAGAGGAGGGTTTTTCAAAACTTAGGGTTTGGAAGCCTTTGGGTGGCAGTCGACTTGGATGTAGAATGTCCTCACCTTACTGACATCTTGCTTCAACCCCCAAAGAGCCCTCAAAATGGTCAAGGAGATTCCTAACACGGAAAATGTTTCGGAGATTGGGGAACATCCCGTCGCAGTGGAACGCAAAGAACGCCATGACCAATTGCTTCTTCATCAAGTTATGCTCGAGTGTTCCGAACACTATCCATAGCTAGCTGAAGCGGGTCTTCACAGATCCTTGACTTTCTCTGGTTTATTGGCTCTTCGACAGCCAGCAGAACGACATAGTCAGACGACGAGGTGGCTGGCAGCTAGTCTTTCATCTGGAGGTGCTACCGGTCGCGTGGATGCGAATGCAGAAGGATAGATCAGACGATGAGAACTCGGTCATTATGTTTGCAGCCGCGGTATCGATTCGCGATGCGATCATTGTTCCCTCGAGGCCTTTTTCTTGATGCCGGTACAGTGAGAGAACATGAGCTATCTTAGAAAATCCAATGTATCGTATTCAACTTCACGTACGGATGACTTACTGAGCCGAAATCTACTTTCTCCAATCTCTATCGAATAACTTAGATAGAAGATTTGAGTTCATGAATGCCTGCTGCCACTGATTTTGCTTGTGCCATGGATGCTATTCATGCTAAAATGCCAAGCATCGGAGCTTCTTACTCACAGGTCCTGGAATAAAAAGAATGCAACTCAACAAAATATTATCGATCAATTTCGCGAACTCGGGGTGAATGAGGACATCTCCCTTCCTCAAATAAGTCTACACACCCGGACAACGACTAGATTTCCAACTAAAATTGACAAAGCTTGTAGTTGTTAGAGACTAGTCCAGTAGGAAGTCCTCCTTACTAGAAGGCCTAACAGGTTTGAGCTTCCTAATTGCTAATAACCTTTACACTCGTCATGCGACCTAGTTTGTTCTCTATAAGTCTATACAGTAGGAAGCTACTGTGAAAGTCTCAATTATACCTAGATCTGCTTCTAACGGCAATGATAAACAAAAATGAGTTCTAGAAGGCTTTGCTTGTACTATAGATAGTGATAAATTTTCGAGTGAAGAGCTCAAAGCAGTCCTAAATGAGGTCAAAGATCTAGTATCCTCGAGACATGATTTCACCTAATCTTTTTAGACAGCAATAGTAATAGGTCTCCCTAGCCTAGAACGCTTCCCGAACATCTCTAACCTAGTAACTTCGAAGATAATGATCGCGTCGTCGCTGCGTTGCTGATTTGCGTCTTTTCCTAGTGCAATCGGGGCCATCAACCCACAGCAGCAACCTTACACATTAATCTGTCTAGTCAGAATATCGATTATATCGTTTACGAAGGCCTGATCCCTATTGCAGTACTTCTAAAAGCACTGTTTAGTGCTAGAACGGTGGAAAGGATTCTTCGATAAGACTATTAGGGAAAGCAGATTAAAAATCGTTTAACGATTCTGTGATACGTTTCCGTCAAAGATCGTCGCCATCTCTAGGGGGATCAGCATCAAACATCAGCACGGTAGTCTAGAAGTACCTAAAGACTCAGATATCTACTGGACCACTTGAGTCCCGTCCCTGCGTAAAGAAGCCCTTTTCAAGGAACCGATCCACGATGGGAAAGAAGCCCTTTAGAGGAACCGATTCGCAGTTCAAGGAGTGGCGGACGTTGAGAAGGACCAAAGTACCAAGGCCAGTATCAGGGAATGCTTACAGTCGTCTTATGGATGCGACCTTGGGCTAAATTCCCGAACTAGTTAAACACCTTTCCGATGGGCACCTTCTCGCAGTCCTACCCCCTTCCCTCACAAGGTTTGAGCGCACCGCAGTGGCTCATTCCAAGCGCGACATTGTCAATTTGAGCTGGTAAGGCCCTTTGACTCAGATCGCGTTTTCAGGATGGAAGTGATATTCTATTTTCCCCACGATCCCCTAGAACTGTTTCACTGCCAATACCAACAGCACCAACGACAGAGAAGCTTGACCCGGTAATGAAGATCTCAAGATCTATTGTTGGGAGCAACTTGAAGGAGGAAATCTGCCGGCGGAAAACAACGAAACAGGTCAATGGAACCGACTTCCCCACGATAGCCAACCACAGAAACAGGGTGCTTCTCTATTGCCTCAGACCCAGGACTGCCTTTGCGTCCGTCCGCCCAGCAGTTTCCCACCAGGCAAGACTTTCATGGTGGCTTCCAAGGAGTACCAGCACTAGCTAATACAAGGTCTCATCATAAGCAGAAGGCGCCTGATTCTGTTCCCCACGAGCCCACTGTTGAAGGTCTGAATATGCCATCGGCCGACGACCTCCAACGATACCTCACCAGGGGAGGAGTTTGACGTCCATTCTGATAAGGCATTCCCCAAATGACCTCTCTGACCACGCCTGCTAGGTCTGGGCCCCAACCTACATCACATCGACCCTCCAAGCGTGGAGGCGAGAGGTGGAAAGGATACCGCAACCTGAGTGCTAACAGGAGATCCGGTCAAAGAGCAAAAGTATGGTACAACGGAGTCGAAATCCGCGAGCCTGCGTACCGGCCCAAGGCCTCAGCCAGCACCGACCAGTCAACTGAAGTTGGATGGCTCCAAGGGTTCTCAGGTAATGGAGTCGGTGATGGGCTTATACGTCTTTCAGGGCCATCGGACATTCCCAAGACCATCTTAGAACAGTCGGACAAGGTTGAGGCTAGACATCATTCATAAGAGAGGACTACTCAACAAGCAGCCGAGACAAGGACAACCCCCATTGCCCTGAATCAGCCACCGGTCCTGAGCCTCTCAGTGAAATCAGTAAATTCCGTCAACCCATGGGTCTTACGGCCCAGCAAAACGAACTAGGTTCGTCTACTGACTGCCCAACTCCCCACCGGCCCCACTATCCGCCGTGATCTGCCGAGTGTGCGTATTCGTGTATGAGTGTCGCGGCAAGAGACCGTTGCAGGGTGTGAGGGAGGAGTATCGAGGTAAGAGACCGTTGCAGGTACGAGGGAGGAGTGTCGAAGTTCGAGGTATAATGTCGTGAGGAGGAGGGAGGACGACGAGCTGTTTGCTATCAGCGCAGAGAGAAGGTCTGAGCTCCGCTGGGGCTATGGACCCTAAGGCGTAGGAATTATAACGTCACCGACTACGGTACTCAAGATCTGGACGATCTTATATCTCACAGACTCCATTCTGCAAGGGAGTATCAGTGCCGCGCGCGAGGACACGTTCCAAACCCAAGAGGTGAAGCCTGCATGGAGCATTGTAGAAGGTTGTGAACTGTCCAAGGCCTTTTCCCAATACCAGAGCAAGAGCCAGCTTCTCGGCGAAAGGATGAGAGGGAAAAGGAAAGCTCTATAGACCTGTGAAAGCTGAGTATGTTGAAGGCGACGATGTGGAGGAAAATCTAGATGTGTTGTCGGGATCAGCACATCTTACAGAAGGAGATCAGAGAAACACTTGCCTGGGGTGAGTGAGGAGACAGGCATGACTCGGGATACAAGTCTATCTCGGCGACAAGAGCTGAAGTGGAGAAAGAAACTAGACGCGTCGTTATGATCAGCACATCTTACAAAGGGAGAACGAGGAGACACTTACTCAGGGTGCAAAAGAAAGGAGGAATGGCGCAAGACACAGGCCGGCATCACTGTCATGGGAGTCGGTTGCTATTTGGGAGCTCTATGATTGAGGAAGTAGCGTTAACAGAGGTGGAGACTTCGCGAGATAGGTAGTGACCTTGGGTGAAGGTGAAGTCTTCAGCAGCCTTGCCGTCGCGAAAAGAAGGTCGACCTCACTGTCATGAAGAGTCGGTTGTTATTCGGAAGCTCGACAGTTGAAGGAGTGACGAGGAGAAGGGAGAACTTAGCCAGATTGGTGATCTTGGACGAAGGTGAAATCTTCGGCAGCCTTGTCGTCGTAGGAGGAAGGCAGACAGCGACGACGACGAAGCTGCGACAGCTGGAGATAGCGAAGATAATCTGGGAGATCTGTCAGCTCAAGAGGGAGGTTCTTACTTCATATTTGCTAAAGATAGTCAGCAAGATCAAGGCGGGGTCAATTGGTCAGATTCGCCTTGCCCCGCAGGAGGCTGAAACCGCAAGATTGAGGCTGCGAGGAGTTTGACAAACGTGTTATGGGAGTGACGAAGTTGTGAAGTAGTGAGGATGATGGAGGAAGTGTAAAAGAGTGTACAAAGGAGGAGTTGTTGATTTGCAGTAAGGAGAAAGAGAGGGAGAGAGATGATGGAGTTGAAGAGCTGAAGTTGAGAGATGCGGGGGAGGTGGCAGCCTTATATGGCCAAGGGAGATGACGCTAAGCGAGGGAATGTTTGGCTTTCAAAGGTGAAGGCATTCTGACCTGTCGACTGTCACCTGACATGGCTGCAGCAACCACAATTGCACTCTTTTTTGAGTTTTTTGAGTGTTTTAATCCTGTTGTGACAATTCTGTATTACTTTTGCTTGAGAGCGAGCTGTTTATTCAGAGAGGAGGGCGCATGAGGCAGCGCCACCCACTTGATTTTAGTAGTTGGAAGTCACGTTATCGGATTAGGGCTTGGCCGGCCTGGCCTGGCTGCCGTTCATTTACATTTGTGCTGCAGCACGAACCCAAAAGTAAGGCCCCACTCCGGAGCTAGAGCCTTTACGTGATATGAGATTTAGAAATATGATAGATATTTTGCTATTGATAGTCTTGGAGCGATATGACGCAGTGGGACATTGGTTGGAAGCGATGGCGTTGAAGTACGATGGTTGCGGGCGATGCACGAATGGAACTTTGATAGATATTATCTTTAGGACGCAACGTGCTATTGGTGTAATTTTTGAACTGGCAGATATATAGAGGAATAATGCTTTGAATGTTAGTATTTTGGGTGGTCGATTTTTCTTAGAGCCTGGTTGTGAACGAAATATCTTGACGCGCCCGTAGTTGATGCCTTTTTTCTCTTGTCTGCGAATCTCGATCCCCTCTATGTTTGAGGGCCAAACATAGTGGATTGATTCCCCCTCTTTATCGAGGGTTTTGACAGAGGCATATAGAGTTAGATGCTTCTGTGGGGACACTACCTATCTTCTTGAATTTTCAAATTAATAACTCAAAATCAAGTACAAGTCGGGTAGAAGAACTGTGAATAAGGAGAAGGGGATATCCATTGATCCTGTGTGGGGGATAACTTTGACCGTGAAAACACAAATGTCTCTCTGGGCCAAAACCAGCTCGCAACGATGCGGTATAGTGCAGCCCGATGTCGTCGGGATAGATCACAATTGTCGGATCATTCTACGAGCCCATTAGCTTGGCCGATCTAATCCACGCTCTTTACGGCAGTAGAGACTTCAATGCCTCCCTCAGCAATCGTGACATTCCACCAGTGAGGGTCTCACGATCTTCAATCGAAAGCCTCTTTCTCTTGTGAAAACTCTTCAGCGCAGCCACAATACTAGTGAGATTAGATACATTGACACAGTTGACTAGTCAATTGGAATGAGAAGTAGGTAAGAAAAAAAAGTGTGGGAGTTGATTTCAAGGGCTTTCCAAGATTGTTTACTTCCATCCTATGCATTTGCATAAATGATGCAGCCCTGCCAGGCATTTCGCGACGGGCTTTAAAAAAGCAAACATGGATTCGCGCAGCGTAATCCCACCGATTGGCCTCTTCAAGGGAACGGCTTCGAATCTCATAGATGAGATAGGCCGAGCAACAATTCTAGAGTAGGAGGGCAGATCGGACGGCAATTGCAAAGAAATCTTGTAGACTGTCGAGGACAACCGACGACGAGAAGAGATATAAACCCACAGCTCTCCCCATCCGACTGAATTTCTCCTCGACAGTCTTTTTCACATCCACTTCCTTCAATCATTACTCGATCATTCCCCGCCTTCTTCTCTATATTACCTCACACTGCTTCCGCAGCGCCCTGTCCCGAGCACTTACCTCGCATTCATCTGAGCTCTTGACCCAACTCCATCCTTCCTCACTTTCCACTGTATCGAACTCGCTCAGACTGCTACTTAGTAACTGCCTCTTTCGACGTAGTCCGGCGGTGTCGTGACCACATTTCGTACTGCATCTTCTTGCCAGACCGGAAAGAAATTCTGATCATCGTACTCAACGAAAGCATCGTTGCCAAAAGGATTTTTAAAGCGACAAGGTACAAAGAAATTCTTGCGTGCCTCCGCTAGCTCTATCGTAGCATCGATGGAAGCATTGCGGTGGTATCCGACCGTACCCATTGGTTTCCACCAGTGGTTGTCGAGTTCAAGGTCGACATAGCTGCCTTGGAACTCCCCGACACCACTAAGTGTGGCAGTCACATCAGGTATGAGGCTCTCCCCACCCCTTGTGAGCACCTCAGACAAGTGACTAAGCGTGAGAGTGAGGATGTGGAAGGTCCCTGGTATTGCCAACAACTCCACCTCGGTTTGCGGCAAAAGCGCAGTCAAATCGTTGCGTCGATACAGTGCTTTGGATCGAGAGATGAGCCTTTTATTCTTCACCAATGGATCGCTCGGCTTCTTAATTTTCGTTTCTGGCAGAGATTTGAGAAGTTGAAAGTTGTTTGTAGTGAAATCTTCAACAGTGCAAAGTGACCGCCCATTTGGCGGAGTCAAGCCGGTGACCTGGTCGCAAGACATCGGGCGCGGTAATCGTCAGGCTTAAGAACAGGCTTGGTGTAATCAATTTCCGTGCAGGTCATCCAGTCCATTGTTTGTGCAAGAAACTTGTCGTTTTCGAAACGTTCGTCCCTAATCAATCGCCCATAGGCGATGTTGATGGTCTTTTTGACATTGCCGTATTCTCCGACTTCGAGGACGAAACTATGCCCAATTCGAGGGTCCGATGTTCCCCTTTCGGTGTGGTATTGGATGCTTTCTCGGGGCTTCACAAGGATCACGGCGTGCTTGTTGGACTGGTTAGTGGGCGGGAAGACCTATTGTTGAATGATAGATTTGACATGCTTGCATTTCTTGACCTCTCGAAGATGGGATAGGGCCTCATTAAGTAGACGATAGTACATGAAATGATGTGGCTGGCCCTTGATCACCCCCACATATTCAACAACCGATACGTCACAATTACTCTCCGTTACGGAATACGGCCGGGTATCCTAGACACTGCTATTGTCGGCAAAAACTTCTGTTCGGAGAACTCAGCCTTTCAAGGCTCGGTAGCACTCTCGACACGTATCAATGTCTCCGGATGGTGAACAGGTGATGACACTGTCTTCCAACAGGCGGGCGTAAAATGCATCCTGGGCATTCTGCGGTTGTCCTTGTACGAAGCCGTAATACTCATGAGCCATCTGTCGGCTCAGAATATCGTCCTGCAACACGTCTTGGTATGAGTGGGCGGAGGGAAGTGTTCTAATGATGGAGGTTGTCGTCCTGTGTTTTGTCCATCTTCATCTTCGGGTGGCGAGAATTCCTCGCTATCCCAATGTTCAACAAGCCCGAAGCCTCGAAATTGTCGCTCCTGGCTGTCAAAATATTCATGATGGTACCTGTACCGGTCGAGCAGCGTCGTTTTTGAAATCAGGTCTTGGGAAATGACTGACTCGACGCAGTTCACGGGGAACGGTAGGCGTGTTAGCCACGGGCGGCCGTCCATCTCACTGTCGAGATAGAACTTAGTCGACGGCGCGTACTCGATGAATGCCTTTTTGCCCATGTCATTCGAGGTGTGCGTCAGAAGATGTGGTTTGGATCCAAGCATCAGGTCGACGGAGCGCATTTGACTGTGGTAGCGGAGACGACCAGACCACGCACGCGGTACCATTGCCTAGCAGGTCCGCCACCGACACATAGTTGACACCGTCTACGAGTGGGAATGATCTGACACGCTTCACCGACGAAAAGATCTTACCGGCCTCGTTCAACAGATCTCGAGACCTTGAGTCCCCATGTACAGCAGATCCGTCGTCCCAGAGCCGTCAATGTCAACGAGTCGCAGCCGTTGCTTCCTGAGGATTTCAGGGTGATCTAAGCAGGTGCATTTCCCATACGGACGAGAGGGTTAAGAATGTGGTAGCCTGAATTGGAACAGTTCGCGACATCTCCATTTTGAATCCGGACCAGATCGACCAGGCCATCCTCGGAGAAATCGGCCAAGAAGATAGTGGATTCGTAGTCGGCGAAAGCACAAATCGGCCCACGGTTTTCATCGTTTGGCTGCGTTACGGCAGTTGGCAGTCGATAGTCTTCCTCGCCTATCGACTTGTATCAATAATATACAACGTCCTGGTAGATGAAGATGTCGGCCAACCCGTCGCCAGTGATATCGACGAGAGCGACGCCCGTGGCAGCAATTTCGATGTTGGTGGGACCCTCGAATGGTCGGGAGTCGTATCAACTATTATCGCCGGCTCGTTCAAAGTATCCCCATTGACTAGGCCCATAGGCGATGAAGTCTGATTTTCCATTTCCGGAGACATCCCCTAGCCAGTACTTGATGGAAGATAAGGTCGACGCTACGGGAGCGAAGGAGAGCAGCTTAAAATCAGCAAAATTCACGGGAGGGGAAACAAGCTCACCCATGGTCTGAACGCGGGCAGCAATGTTGGTGCTGAGGTTGTGCTTGTAGTACCAGTTCCCGGCTTGCATGGACAGGACTCCTGGAAGACCCTCACCGTTCAAGTCGGCCCATTGGTAGGATGCACCATCTACTCCCATTGGTACGTTGCGAAGGCTGGCAGCGTCCACGGTTTGGATGGGGAGTTGCTCCAGAACATCGTCGGAGGTAAAAGAAGAGTACCGGTTTTCGAGGGGATGAAATGACTTGGTGGTATAGCCATCTCTACCGTCGTTTCCCACGTATGCGACCGATACAGTCGACGTTAGATCTGTCAGCGCTTTGCCATTTTCGTACGTCAAATCCAATGACCGCACAAGGACGTTGTTCTCGCTCATCTCCTCGAAGTGGTTGAACATTAATATTCGCCGACATCAACGCTACGTGCGGATCTCGAAACCTGACCGCCGTGACGAGAAGGGATCATGTCTGCAATCCCACAAGCCGTTTCTAGTGATGTTAGGATTTTGAGTCGTGGTCTCCGTAATCCAAAACTAGTGAGAACTTTCATACATTATTGACTAGCGAGCGAGAGCTGGCCGCCCATGTTTCCATGGACTGGTTTGGAGTGGTATTGCGGTAACGGATGGACTTCAGGTAGCGGTCCGCGATCCGTGACTGTTTGGATCTATTGAGCTCGCATGCATCCGTAACGGGCACATTTACGGAATTCTCCTCGGCATAACGTCTAACCCCTCTATTCCGGCCACCCCCGCATTCCGGCTACCCTACTAATTCCGTCACCTGATTTTCAACACTTAATAACTCTATTCTGCGTTAACCTCTATACATAATATTATAGATTCTGAATCTTTATCTAATTCTGATTCTATAGTTTTAATTTAACGCTCTCTAGCTACGATTTAAGCTTTCCTAATTACACGTATTATTATAAACTAGGAATTTAAGCTAATTAAGACTTTTCTCTTTTTTCTTAGCTGTAATTACTCTAATCTCTCTTCTAATTCTTTAACCCTTATATTTGCTTTTCCTAATTCGTAGTCTCTTTTATCTATTCCCTTTATAACCTTCTTAAAGAATAAATACTTAACTAGAAGTTAGTTATATAATTTACTAGCTAAGGTACAAATTTATACGTTTATCTCCTCTTTCCGACTTTTTAGAGTATATAATTCAATTAAAGTATCGAAAACCTCTAGAGGTAGTATTAGTGTTTTTTTAAAGCTTTAGGAGAGTTAGATTTATTAGTTTATTACTGTTTTCTAGAAGTAAAGGGCTTATTAATAGCTTTTGTTGGTCCACAGGCCCATACAGGACATGTCTCAGCTAGAATAGGGGGTAGGACCACTTGCGGAGGCGATTCGGTGGCGTTTCGGAGGTAGTATATAGTCTGGCATCCCCCGCCCCCTCTTAGAAATACACAGATTTTCCACACCATCAAGCTTGATATGCATATACATGATATTTACGTTTGATTCTTGGCTTATATTCGGTATTGAACCGACAGCTTTACTACAGATACTAGCTATAGATCTATAGATCTTTACCTAGACTTGATATTTAAAGCTATAATACTTTCTTAATATATCTTCTAGTAGTATATAAGAAAATTCCGCTTACTGATTAGTATAAAATCAATTATTAAACTTAACTTTTAAAGCTCTTTCCGGTAGGTATACTTAAGAAAAGAAAAAACTATTAAATTAAGAGCTTATAAGACATGTGATATATATATAAGTAAGAAGAGAAGGTATATATTATACTTAAAGCACCTCTAAAAGAAATCCGTAGTCTTATAACTTCTATAACTGTCTAAAATAAGGAGTCTTACTAAATAACTACGTAGTTCCGTCTAAGGAATAAAGACCTTTTCTAGTTACTCTAGAGCTATCTAGTTAGTTATCTACTTATTATCTGTAGCTATAAAGTACTATAGATCAAATATATCTAATTAAGATAGAAACTATTACTATTAGATTATTTTTCCCTTATAGATTATAGCTAGAAAGGTAGAGACGCTTATAGCAGATATATACTTAATAATTATCGTTTAAGCACGTAAGCCTAGCTATTTTCTTTAAATCTTTTAACTTTCCGTACTCCCTATAACATATCTATTAAGATTATAACCTTCTATAATTCCTATTTCGTCTATATTCTATCGTTAAGAGGCTAGAATTACCTAATATCCGGAATCTCTAATTTTTAGAACTATAGTCTAATAACTTTAGAATAAGCGCAGTTAATATATATATAAAATTAACGTATATTTGCCTCTTAATCTTAAGAATAGGATTCCGGGCTAAAAACTGTACTATCTAGTGTTTTCCAAGTAGGCAGTAGTCTTCTTAGAGGGCTAAAAGCCTCTCTCTAAAAACCTGTATTTACGTATAAGTAATTCCATAGCTAAGAGCCTCTTAAGTTAAAATCTAATTAGTTAATCGATTTTCTACTACTATAAGGAGCTTTTACAAGTAGCTAGCAGCTTCCCTATATAATTATATTATTATATTACAGTCTATAAGGGCAGACCTTAGAATACTCTACTTAAGCGATATCTTTTGTAAGGACTTACTACTTACTACTTCTACAAGGGCGTATATAATGTTATATTTAGTATATTAAGGCTTTATAATATTATTAATTCACATTCTAAATTTCAAGAAAATCGATTAGAGATTAGAATATTAAATAATTATTGAAGTTAGGTAGTACAAGAAGCGGTGAGGTTAAGCGAGGTGGCCGGAATGCGGGGCTGGCCGGAATGCGGGGGTGGCCGGAATGCGGGGCTGGCCGGAATAGGGGGGTTAGACGTTAGTACACGAATTGAGAGTAGCAACGTCGTCCGCTGTCAGAGTAGCAGACCGCGCTCTCTGCAGGAGATCCTAGAATACCAGATCTTCTGCCTAACGCATCTACTCTATAAGGAATACTACGTGAGTAAAACGACCCCAGATAGATCTCCCTGACTGCAAGACCGCAATATCGTTGATAGTCTATCTCTATATAGCATGACCACGGACTAGCCTAAACTAGTTGAAGTCCCCTAGAAGTATAACGATAGGCAGCCCACCAAAAACCGTATCGGACGCTCGATTCAGATCCCAAATAGCATTACACCGTTCGCTGATCTGGACCAGGTCCACGAGGCTAACCATACTAATCTCGCCGAGGATGAAGATCTTCTTATGAGAGAGTCTTGACCTCGTTGCTTGACGTACGGGCTGGCTTGCATTCTTGCCATACCCGAGGGCAGAATGATAAGTAGCGCCGCCAATTTCGCAGCAGCCGCACCGGTTGAAGCAGTGAGTAAAACATTGTCATGCTTCTGGATTATCGAGAGGTCGAACATAAGAGCCTTAATGAGGTGGGTCTTGCTAACTCCACCAATACCGCCAAGGTAGAGTAAGAACTGATCACGAACAGACCTGATCTGAACAGAGTGTAAGACGCGGAGGACTAGAGCCCTAGTAAATACCCGCTGCTTCTAGTTCAACGGGTACTAGCTAGTAATCATAGCTAGCAGATTATCGATAGACTGGTCGGCTTAGAATGAAGCCTACAGATATTGCAAAGACGCCATAGACTGCGTGCTAGAGCTAAGAACTAGAACAAGAGCCGTTTCCGGTACCCCCGCATCGAACTAAGAAGAGATGTTAGTAGCATCGTTATCGCCGTCGAGATCTAACCGATCTTAGTCTTTAAAGGCTTTTAACTCTCTAGACCAAGTCTTGACTAACGTCCCACCCTCCCTTTCCGGCCACCCCCACATTCCGGCCACCCTTTTACACCAAAACTCACCACTTCTAATATATAATAATTAGATCATTTATTAATAAAACATCTTAAAATTAAAAACTTGTATTATTTATTACTTGGGCTTTAATATTCCAAATCCTTATTTACTTTATATTATGTAATATTGTAAAATAAGTATTTGAACTTTTAAAAATTTCTCGCTAACAAATTTAGTGTAAAATCGATTTTTTTAAATTTTTTAATAACTTTCGTAATTATTAATAGATTAAGTTAAAATTGTAATTAAAGCTAGATTATAGTTAACTTTTTAATATTCTAGAGTTTAAAGACTTTTCCTTTTATAGTAATTAAATAATAAATCGAATTATAACGTCTCATACAAAATATTTGTATGAGAGAAATTAATTACTTAATTAGAAAATAATTACTAATAGAATTATATTAAAATTTTCTAAACCTTAAGATTTATATATAAACATTATATTATTTAAGTCTTAAGTAATTTTATTTACTTATTAAAAAGTTATTTATAAGTGATTTTTGACGTTTTTTGTATGTAAAAACTAGAAATTAAGATTACGTAATAATTTACAAAGAAAATTGAATTTGCTTTTATAAATATTGTCACTCAAGTACAAGAAATATGAATATAAAATTTTTATTTAATATTATTAATTATTCGTGTTTTTATTAATACCTCAAAATCGCGTTTTTTGGTGTAAAAGCCGGCCGGAATGGGGGGGTGGCCGGAAAGGGAGGGTGGGACGTTAGAGCGGCAGTAGTGAAATAGGCACCGAGCAATTAAGGGTTGCGAGAAAATCGTAACGTAGAGAGGCCGTCAGTAGTAACGCCAGGGAAAGCCAAAGCAGCGTGGAGCAGATTGCTTTCCGTCGGTCGAAGAGTAGCAAAGTCTAATTAATAGATCATAATCATCTCTATGGTAATCAATGTCACAGAACAAGTGCAAGTACGTGGACAATCGCGACTTGGTTGAATTAATTGATTACAAGGAGAGAAGGGATTCCTAAGAAAATCTATCTTTTGTATTAGTTCACGAGCTAGCTCGTACGGCTTGTACAAAGTTGTGAATAGCTTCATAAAAGTATGAAAGTCACTTGATTCGAGCCCTTGACATGAGCTCTACTTCCAACCAAATAAAATGAGACTGAGGAGACATTGGGCCCAAGGGGCAAGATTTTCATCACACCTCTGTCGGATCGTCGTCATACAATGTATACTATTTCATTATCTGGTAGAAAGAAACATGAAGCCCCGAGGCCAAACAAGAAATGATTCACAATTCGGCCTTCGATCAGTACTTATTCTAATCATCGTGACTACCAAGCTGATGGTTTCGAACCAGACTATTGGCAGCTGTTTCTAATATCTGGTATATGCTCACACCATTCGGATACACGTCGCGGATGTGCTTAAGGAATGATGTAAGGCATGGTTGGTCGCAAACGGCAGTCGAGTAACTTGAGATACCAAACGCTCGCTTGCACAACAATGAAATTATATTCAAAAGGTGAAGGTTGCACATTAGCAAAGCAAGAGAATGTGTGAGGTCGAATTTGACTTGATTTCCAGCTCGCGAAACAAGAATTCTTTGACCATCTGATGAATAAGATATGCCTTAGAGTCGATTATGCTAACGAAAAGGCGGCACAGATTTCTGACCTCGACACGAAATAATGTGTCAGACTAATGGCCGAGATCGTTTGTTCACAGAATATAGTGAAGCATCGATCATCGAGGGGAGTGTCCTTTCGGGGATTTTTAAGCTCTTTCGGGTCACATCAAAATTAAGCATCAACCATGATGAGGGACTTGTAGAAGCTTTTTCTCCAGAGCGAATTTCATGGAATTATTAAGACCCTTCCCAAAGCCGATCTCCTAAATCTTTGACAATATCAAAATCAATCTCGGAACTAATGGAATTTGATTCTTGTTCACCAGCTAGTCGGATGGTGGGAAATTTGACAGTCAACCTTTTAAACCCCTCTTCTAAGTTGAAGCGGATCCCAAAAGTGTTGCTAACCACTCCTTCCCTCCATTGATATCCTATTACATATTCGCAAAGATCGCCCCACCACCCAAAAGAGCAGCTGCTCCCATCGCCCCAGTCCACTTGGCCGCACTGCCAGTACTCGTGCTCGTGGTAGTAACAGTATTCCCTGCCGCATCCGTGGTAGTAGCCACAAGAGTAGCCACAACAGTAGCCACAACACTCTGCACGGAGCTCAACCGGAGCTCAATGGACGCCTCAAGCGAACTCGCCTTGCTTGCCAACGAAGCCGAAAGCGATGTGGGATTGGCGCCACGGCAGTGGCGGATATATATTCAGCGGAGAGGGAGCTGCGGAGCGCGGAGGCTTCGTTTTGGAGAGAAGACGCGATGGAGCTGTAGGATGCAGGAACGTTGGCTACGGTGGACCAGAAGTGGTCGGCTTGGGAGAAGAATTCTTCGGCGCCGTTGGTTAGGTCGTCGAACCAGTCGGGGCTCGCTACTGCCTTGAGTGAGTTAGTATTGAGATTGGAAGGCTGCAGTGAGGGAACTTACAGTGGCGGTTGAGACATAGGCGAAAGTGAGAACGAAGACGGATTTGAGTTGCATGTTTACGGTAGGTAGATATTAATTAGGAAAGAAGTGAGGTCTTGGAAGTCAACGAAAATGTAGAAGTTTGAGCAATAAGAGACGCTTGGAAACGAGATGGGATGAACGAAAAGCGAAGCAATCATGAAGGTACAAGAGAGTCTTATGCTCCCGTCCCTCAACTCCCTAGTATTGTCTTTCACACTAGATTCATCTAAGCCCTGTAGAATGCTAAAAATTGAACTTCCAGGAGACCCGACAATGGAAACTAATATAGTCCAAGTGAAGAGATCTACCCAAGGAAAGTACTTCCTGTATGAACTAGTGTATTAAGTTTCGGACAACGCACAGAGTACGAACGACTCCGCCCCACAACGTCAGAATAAAGTTTTTCATTCTGCCTTCTTCGTTCTGCTGTCAATTCTCACTTCCACTAATATGGAGTTCACTAAGCTACTTCGTACAGGTGGAAACTAATCCAGATTTTACGTCTATGCTTCCCAGACTTTCTTAGACCTAAAAGGGATAAAGGTAGTGAAAACTTGACCGTCTATTAGTCCATAACCCCTGTTCTTGGTAGAACATTCGACGGGTGCACGGACGTGAAATCCGGACTTGTTTGGGCATGTACGAAGTATTCTTACTGCTCTATACCTAATTCCAACATGCTGTACCAAACCAGCATTCTGGGGTCTTCGATTCGAGAAAACAACTGCCCCTGTCAACCCGACCGAAATGGGAAAGCGAAGTAGAAGGGATGAGATACTGTAACTATGACGGCCAGGATATGAAAGATAAAGGGCATGTAAATATTGATAGATACGGTGGTCAGGTGATCGCACATTGACTACCACGCTGCATAGGCGACCTGGATCGGTACTCAATAGCACTGGTGACTTTCTATGAGGTCGAGATCTTTCTTCTTACTCAAGTTCGTACTGGTATATGTTGAGGGTTATGGAAATTAAATGACAGGTAGGTGAAATATATATTCCAGTATTGTCAGTCCCGCCTTGGACAGCCGGCTACGTACACACACGCACACCAAAGAAGAGTAACTTTCTCAAATCCTCCAGAATTCTAAGTCAATTATTACGGTCTAGAATGTAACCCGCCAAAAATAACACCATGCAAACGTATTACATCTCTAACTTTCTCCTCAAAGAACGAACTTGGTCTGTTCCCTAACAAAGACACCCACACCAAAAGTAGCCGTATTCACCTTACAGCTCTGCCTCCATGGTCTGAAGAAACACCCCAAGCGTCCAACCTCCCCTCAACAACATATTAATCCCAACCACATCCCTATCTCCCTCCCCTCACAAAGGACGATGCCCGACACCGTGAGAATCATACTACCGTGCTGCCGTGCTGATCCGAATTTCCCCTAATGGTCCTCATGGACGCCTTCTTATTCTTCCGCCAGCGCAGGCTATTGAGTAGATGACAATTAGTGACTGTCCAAACCCCCCCCCCCCCCCCCCCCCCCCCCCCCCCCCCCCAAAAAATAATGTATCTAAATCCAAAACCTAAATGTCTTTCCCAAATTTCCCTTTTATTCCTTTTATATATATATATATATATATCCAATCCAGAAAGATAGAAGCATATGGCAGGGCGAATGGGGCAGGGGGGGGGGGGGGGGGGGGGGGGGGAGGGGGGACAAGGCCGAGCTTACTAGAACCACAATATGACGAGTTGGATAGGGATAGCGATAAGACCGCCGATAATGTACCACTTGTACTTGTCCCAGAAGCTTTTGTCGTCGCGGGCTTGAATAATGGCGCGAGAGAGGAGTTGTATAGAGTTCATTTGGGGATTTGGTTTAGTGGGTATTCGTGGAAGGAATTGAGTGGGATTGAACTGGATATACTGAATCGCGCGTTCAGAAGATTGGTGAGGGGATTGAAGCTTGGTGTTTTTTGTGCGATGTGTCGAGTCTGCTAGTGTGGGAAGACGGGCGGCTGGTTTGGCAATCAGGCGCTGTTTGGTGGTGTTGGGCTGTATGCTGTGGGATGCCGTTGCAAGAGGCTGCGGTGAATAATTGAGATCATAAAATTGAAAGCGGAGTAGAGGATATCACAACGTCTATTTATCTAACGATGAATCCTTCCTCCCTAGTTATAGACTTCCTTACGTTGCTCGGATAGCGTTCTATGGCGATACGACAATTGCGACAAAGCTTGCATTAGGTAGTCAAAAAAGAAATAGTTTTAGAACGCCACGGTGTGACGCGGACAGGATGATAGCGGCAAGAAGAGCCACGAGACATTGTTCATCTTCCGGGATTTCTAGTAGCGCTGTGGCATGAGCTCGAATACTAGTTAGCGTTTTGGTACTGTGAATCAGCAGAAGGAAAGCGAAAGTCGAATTCGAGGCTAGTACTTCTTCGCGAACGAGTACGATGGTTGATCATAACAGTATTAGTGCGGCATCTTCCTGGTCGCTATTAGTCTAGATTAATTATATGTTTCACAGTCGCCTTATGAGTGGTTAGCATATCTGGAGATTCGAAACTTCGACGCAAAGTAATAGGTTTCCCCGTTCGCTGTTTGCGTATAGGGTACAGCTGGAGTGCAGAGACGCTATAAGCATTTGAGTAACTTGATTTTTTCCGAGTGTCCTTGTGGAACAGCTTAATGTCAGGTTAATCGGAGCTCGAACTGGAACCCGAACCCGAACCCGAACCCGAACCCGAACCCGAACCCGAACCCGGCCTTTTTACGTCTTCGTGAACCGCCAACTCGAACCACCTGAAAGGAGAACCTTATATGAAGATATTCCCCTGTTAACCATAACAAAATTGCAAGGCTTTCCAAACCTTCTTTGAAAGCAGCCTAAGCTAAGAGATCATATACCGCATCAAGCTCAGCTCTACGGCGATCAATAGGAGTACCGTTATAGCACTTTAAAGTTTTAGTGTAATAGCTATAGCTTGCTACAAGTATTTAGCGTCCCGCTTAAGTCTCAACAATCGAGCATAGATTTCTCAGTATTTACATTGTCCAAATTTATACAATATGCGATGGCATTAATGTAGTATAAATTAATTCCACGGTTTCAGGGAGGTAGCCACCCTAATTGCGCTATCGGCCACTGCAGCCATGCTCGGTAGTTGTGATCCAGTAAATGATAAATTACAGAAATGAGATGGAAACTCCAACCGTTCATCCACCAAGCCCATTCAAGATCCTTAATAAGGGTACAGAAATATGCAAATATCGTAAGGGACTCTGGGGTCCGTTTGCTAAGCAGGTTAAGATACTCGCCAGAAACCCTGAAAAGCCAGATGAAGACATCTGTAGACTCCGACTCGTGGCGGCTAGAGTCTGCTTCTTGTTTCATGTAAAAAGATTTTGACAGTTCCTCAATTTCCCGAATATATATCCCCCGCATTCCTGGATCTAGGACGGTTTCTGAGATTAGTCGCAACAGATCACCTAGATCACTATGTATATTATGTGACTTGGTTTCTCGTGCCAATTCCCGGCAGCGACCAGTAGCTAATATCGGGGCGAGAGAAGTGTTAAAAAGCCGTCCATAAGTTGAGTCCAGGATGACTCTAATCCCACGAAAAACGAGTAACCAATCTGCCAGCCCATTCTCATCCATGAAAAGGAAATCTCCGGGGCCGCGGGGTCTAGCACACGAGAAGGCACAGTTGAGGACAGCGAACGACCATAGTGCCGCGCAGTTTTCGTTGGTAACATTGGGCAAAACAGCGTTTACTGACCGCATGGCGGCTCCGTGAAGGTGGACAGCTTGACTAGTATATAGTTCCTTCTTTTCCGGCTTGAAATACGCCATGTGCAGTGAGGAAAACGCCATGATGGCGCACATAACATAGTCGAATTCCATTCCAATTCGAGGAATTTGAACACCCCAGACTGACTGCAGGGCAGGATTCCGCGAAAGGGTGAAGCACGATGCCGTAGCGTATGTGTGCATGAGCTCGATGTGCAGGATGTTGATATTTATATGCGGGGAGGGTTGAGCTTCTGGGCTGGAGGAAGAGTCGGTCATAATATTGTCTGGCGGTATGGTCGAATATTCCGGTGTTGACTGCTTGTCGACAGCGGATGGCGATTGGGAATGCCGGTCAAGCAGCAATGAGCTGTAGGCGCATTCGACGCCGTGTCTCATGCAGTTGCCGCACGCCGGCTGAGCCTCATCACACTTTAATCAGTAATTAGCGGTGATGAATTGACGTTGGTACTTGTAGGTAATGGTACCTCGTCCGAACGATTCATTCAAAGGAGGTCTAAGCAACAAGCAACAGGGAAGCGACGCAGGCACGCGAGAGGAGAACAGGATGACCCACCTTGACCTTCCGTGCCTTGCAATTAGCACAGCCGTTTCTGGACTTGCGGTGGGAGCGTCTGCCGCCGGTCGACATAGTCGACATTGTGTAACCGGAACAGTAGGCAAAAGCAAAGGGGTTCGAGCAGGATTGAGTACGGCTGAGGGGGATTGAAACCAGTGAGGTTGGGAGACAGGCTAAGACTTTATCTCCAAGCCGTCGACGAATTATCGGCAATTCCCGTTCCTTGGCGCATAACTACCAGCCAGGAAGTTCGGTTAGAGTTTAATTCGGATAGGGTTTAATCCTGGTCGAATCGTATTCGTAAATACTTCGTACTGTGGCAGGTACGGAAGTACCGCAAGCTACACGCTTCTGCCCATACCGTCTCAGAATATGTAGAACAAGTCTCTAAACAATGTCTCCGAAATGAATATACTATGGTAGTCAGGGAAGTAGTTGTAGCCAAGACTTCTAGAGAGTTCTTCGATAACAGGGGAAATTGTCCAATAAGGTTTCCAAATCCTGAACATTGTTCCCTACTTGAGTTAGAGCAGCACCGCCTGCATTGACAATTTATTACCCCGGCGACGAAGTACTTCGTACTTCGTACATGCCCAAAGGATCCAACACTTGGCATCTGTGCGTGGTACTAGAAGATTCCACTTTACAAGGGATACTAACCAATGAGCTAATCCGGCTTAATATTTTCTTCTGTAAGGAAAATCTGGGTCGTTCAGCACAGACAGAAAAGGTTAGATTATTACCCTTGATACGAAGTACGCCCGCGACCAAAGTAAGAAGTCGAGATTATCCGAGGCCGATCCCCTGTGACCCGAAAGTCTGCCTAAATCTCGTTATATCTCGCTCTTGACGGGACAGTTCGGCCTGCCATGTCTCAAGAAAATCAAGCACACCCCCCACATCTGTCGCCGCTGAACGAGGTATTTTGTGGGGCAGTTCCAAGCACACTATACTTTTTAATGTGTTGTACGTCTCACCGCCTTACAAGGAGTGTGCTTGATTTCTCGAGACCCCCTTTCGTACAAGTAAGGTTACCTTGTCACCGCTTCAAGCGCAAGATCTACATATTGATCAGCTCTACGGCTGGCTTACTTCCTAACTGGTTCTCAAGCAACAATTAAGTTTGGCCGTAAGCAGACTTTCAATGCCAGCGAACATCTACTCCCCCCAAATATTTGCTAGCGGCAACCACAGTGGGGCGGATCCATGAGGCACCCTTCCTGAGTGGTTAGATCTCATGTGAAGTACTTAGAGCGGATCTGGTCAGCTTCTTGCACAGGGCAAGAATTGGTCTTTGTATTAAGCCAAGGGTGCGCGTACATTCGTAATCGACCATGTACGACGTATCACATGATTATACAGCAGAACTCAGCCGAAATTTCATACGATGACGTGGAAAGGCTCCGAGATTAACTCAAAATGCCTTGGCTGAAAGCTTCACAGCGATATTCATTTGAGGTAAGTCCCAAGAAGCCGCCGTAAATGCCGAGACGATAACAGTACATAAGGGTGGCATTGCTCATAGTATAAAGGAGCTGTCTACGCATTACCACTCGGCTATTTCCCATCGGCTTACATGAAATCCGGAAACAACATCAAACCGCCCCAGCAAGACCGTCAGTCTAAATTCAAACATGGTCGGCAATCGGTACGCTGCCGCTCACGCTAATCCTAAGGGAGCTGGCGATGCCCGACCAACCGCCGATCAAATAGTGGAAGACGAAGGCCTTGTAGGCAAGCTTCAAGACAAAACCATCGTCATCACAGGCTGCTCTTCAGGACTCGGACTGGAAACAACACGCGCGCTCTTCAAAACTAGTGCACGACTCTTCCTAACAGCTCGGAACCTCGAAAAGGCACGAGAAGCCTTGAAAGACATATCAGAAGACAAGCAACGAATTCAGATATTTCAGCTTGACCAGACGAGCCTGGATAGTGTTCGAAAATGCGCCGGGGAGATCAACAAAGCGGCAAACGGCAAGCTAAACATCCTTATCTGCAATGCCGGAGTTTGGCGGCTGCCTGAAGGCCGAACGAAAGAAGGCTTCGAGACGCAATGGGGCGTCAATCACCTCAGTCATTTTCTGCTCTTCCAACTCCTCAAACCTTCCCTTCTCGCTGCATCAACACCTGCATTCGACTCGAGGGTTGTGGTAGTGTCATCAATGGAACATAGAGAAGCCAAGCAAATCAACTGGGAGAACGTCAACCTTGAAGGACAATATGACCGCAGCAGAGCCTACGCTCAAAGTAAGCTCGCGAACGTCTATATGGCGAATGAGATCGAACGGAGGTATAGCGGCAATGGCCTCCATGCTTTGGCAGTCCATCCCGGTGGCGCGGCTACTGGAATTCAAAAGATGGATTGCGCGAATGTATTATTTGTGATCAAGAAGATGGTCTCGCCTCGAGCTAGAGCTGTCATGAGAATGGTCAAGAGCCCTGCTCAAGCTGCTGCGACGCAGGTTTGGGCAGCCATTGGCCAGGAGTTAGAGGGTGTGGGTGGAAAGTATCTCGAGGAGTGCCAAGAGAGTGAGCCGGTGAAGAAGGGGTATCATGGTGATGATCCGGGGTATGAATCGTTTACATACAATGAAGAGGCGGAGAAGAAATGTTGGATTAAGTCTTGTGAGCAAGTCGGGTTCACCGATAGCTAGATGAAGCTATTAATAGGTTTTCTTCGATACATGTTCTGATGGACGACAGCACTCATCCCCGCCATACACTAATGTCGTTTTAAGAAGGTTTAGAATTCAATGTAGCAGATAGGGCCCACAAATGTCATCTTATTTACTTGTATACGTTCAGTCCCTTCCTAATAATAGGCTCTTTCTCCCAGCTTGTTGAACTAGACCATGATAGTTTAAACGATGCGGCAAGGGAGAAACGCTCCCGATCATTCAAAAACAAGAGCTGCACAACCCTGCGGATAATTATTCTTACAATCGCCGATCGCCACGTCGAGTATTTGGCTGTGGCCCCCCACAGCTTTCCCTGCTCAAGATCGTGCACCTTGTTCGACAGCGAACGAACCTCTCCAAGTCAGCGCTGTATCACTCATAATAGAAGAAGCTCGTGGGAGGAGACATGCGGATAAAAGCTTCCTGCAATTGATACATGTTAAGATATTCCGCCTCAGTGTGACAAATTTCTACTCTACTACTCGAGTACTACTCTAGAGTAGTAGAGTAGTAGGGTTATTTTAAAAAGACGTTTAAATTTTAATATAAATATTAAATTATTATTATAAACTAAGCTATTAGTAATAATAATTAATAAAAATAGTTTACTTATAAATCGCTTAGCCATAAAGTTATTAAATATCTGTACTTAAGTAAGCGTTAATACTAAATGTTTAATCGAGATAAGCCGCGATTAAGCTACTTTGTAACGACGCAATATTACTAAGTGCAGTATTAAGTATGGGAGCAAGACGGTAAGCAAATAGTAATATTATAGGTCTGGTACGAAGGAAATAAGAAGGTGAGGAGTCCTTAAAGGGGGAGCGGTCTTATATATATATATAAATCTGGTTCAGCTTTTATTTAGTAATATTCCGGTTAAACCTAAGTACCCCTATTTCTAGTACTTTCGTTATTTTAATATTACATTACTCCCCTTTTATAAGAGAGCTTACCCTTAAGCTCTGAATCGTATTTTTATATAGAATTATTATTATACAAAATAGTAGAGATATATAGCTTTAGTAGGGAGATTCTGAAGGAAGTATTAATCTAGTAGTACTAGTTAATAATAATAGCAGTAGTAAGCGAGGTAGTAACCTGATTGTAAAGCTATTCGAAAGGCGTCCGAATTAGGTCTAGTAAGGCTATAATCGCTTACTATTATACGTATTATAGTACTTAATAGCGTAAATCTTCAGAATTTTGACTTTCTTCTTCAAATAATTATAACTTTAAGTTCTTTAAGTAAACCTTATATATAGAGATTTATTAATTTATATATATTACTAATATATTTTAATAGTCTATATCAAATAAAATAAGTAATTTAAGAGTAAATTAAGTTCTAAATTTCTAGTAGTTCAGTAGTAATTTGGAATTAATTTAGTATATTAATATAAATAGTACCTGCTCTAACTCTTATTAACGCCCTTAAATCCACTTACTATAAGCATTACATCCGATACGTCCGCTTACTTACTATAGAACTAGACTATATTTATAAATTCAATAGCACTAAAAGTAAGAAGTATATATACTATAAGAAGTAAATAAAAAAGTATAATCCCGTAAGTATTCCTTATTTCCTTTTCCTAAATCCTGATTATTGTAAATATAGTCTGATTATAATCTGGATAAGCTAAAATACTAATTTCTATACTAAATTCCGTACTATATAGTTAAGGAATATTATAAGCTTTCCCTCGCTATTATTACTAAAGATAATAAGGGTATTATTTCTGCCTTTTAAGAGATTAATACTAGATTATGTATTATTATTACTAATGCTCCTAAGATATAGGGTAGGCTGCAATTAGAATTATTAAAGAAAACCTATACTCTTTACTAGGCTATTACGGATTTGATTACATAATAAATTATAGGTTACTCCCTTTTTTTTTTTTATCTTTTTCTTTTATTATAAGTTTTGCTTATAATTATTCTTATCTAAGATAGAGATCTAGTTCTAGATATACTTATTTTTACTTAAGTAAGATTAAAATAACCTCTAATTAATATATAAATAGAATCTAGTTTTAGCCCTAAGCTAAATTCAAGAGGAGATTACTACTAGTGCTACTAAGGTAGCTAAGACTGTTTATTATAGTAGTATTAAGTATAAGAGAGTGAAGGGGGAGGAGGAGAAGAAGAGAGAGTTACTAGCCTGTTTTTAGGTAACTTAAGGTAGTAGACGCTCTAGTGGCGCGAGGGAGAAAAAGGAGATTTTAAATAACTTAGAATAGGGGGAGAATAGGTCCTGTTTCGGATTAGCTTTATTATTAGTTTTTTATAGCTATACCTTTAGTTAGACTTCTTATACAAAAGTAGTTTCTTATAGTAAAACTAATAAGATATTTTAATTAAAGTATAATTATAAAATCGTAGTATTAGTACTTTAAATTAAAGGGTATTTAAATAATCTAAATTAAATCTTATTTTATTATTTTACTAATTAGTCTATTATCTTCTAAGTAACTATAATTATCTTCTTTATTTTTCTATATAGCTAACTATTCAGGTAGGTTTTAGAGTAATCTTAAAGTAAAAGGATTAATTTAGTGAAAATCTCTTAACTTATAAGGCAATTCTATTAAGTTAGTTGCGTTGTACTATATAGTATTAGGATCGTGGCTTACTTAACTAATTTAATACTTTAAGGTATTATAATATAATTGCAATGCAAGAACTTCTTATACTTTCTATTTTTTTTAATTCTTAATTATCTTAAGGGGATTTTGGGACTATTCCTAATCAAGTAAGGGGTTATTTAGGTCCCAGAATAATAGCTTAGGAGTAAATATATCATGAATATTTAATTCTATAGGTAATTAGAGTTAGTAAGAGTTCCCTACTTAACGTAGGATTTTAAATAGCCCTTTCTATTAATTACTAAGCTTACAACTTAGTTAGTAACTCTTAAGGTTCTTAGTAAATAGGTACACTTTATTACTTACTTAGAAATCAATAAGTCTGTGATATTAGTTTATAGTCTTTATTATACGATCTTATATAGCTTATATATTCGATTTAGCTAACTCCTACGCTTCTTTTATATGTTCTACTACTGCTTTAGTATTATAGTAATTAAGCCTTTTTAAAGAAGTAGTAGCCTTAGAAGAGTTCTAATTCTAATTATTCCTTAGATTTAATTTAAATTTAAGCTAGTACAGGGATATACTAATAGAGGTATAAGGAAGGGTTATCTAGGCTTAATTTATTAATAGAATCAGTTTACTCCAGTTGTTTTAGTAGAAATTAATAAATAGTTGTAATCTTTAGTTAATATACCTATTTATAATCTCTATTTAGCTATTAATTTTCTTATAATATACTATAGAAAGCTTAATTTTGATACTAATAATTTAGTAGAACTTTTTCTAAAATAATAAAACAAATTATAGCCTTTAATCTAATATAATTAACTTTAGAGTATATTCGAATTAGTAGATTTATTAGATAAAGAGTTTAGTAATATCGCGTGCGTTAATATTTTAGTAGTAGGGAATTATTACAGAATCCTTTCTTAAGTAGTTAATAAATATTAGGATTCTATTATAACTATACTTATTCTTTAGAAAATTCTTATAATTTATATATAAATATTATATAGAATAACTTGGAATTAGTAATAGGTGAAGAAGATTTTGCTATTTAGAATACTTAAAGTGCAAGAATTGATAGGCTTAGTAATTTCTAATATACTAATTATAATCTAAACTTATTTCGACCTAGTAATACTTTAGGATTAGGAATTAATATATCTTTAATTCACTAAGATAAGTAATGAATAACTAATTATATACTTTTTTAATTAATTTAGTATAAAGTAAGGTATTATATTACATATAAAGTTAATCTTTAAAGAGTAGGAGTCTATCCTTAATTAAGTAATTCTTAGATAAGGATTTTTACACATTAGTAAAGGCAATATAATTATCCTAATAAAGCTTTTTAATAAGATTAAGAGAGTCTAAGGAAGTATTTGAAGAAGCTTTTATCTTAATAATAGTTAGCGGCAAGAAAGATACTATAATTACAAAAGAAATAAATTATTTCGCTAACTTAGAATTAATACAGGAATTAAGTTTTCTTAGTACTAGTAAGGTTTAGCTCTAATTATTTTTTTGAATCTATTTCTATATTTTTAAATCCTACTCTTAATAGCTTAAAATATTAGTCCTTTAATTATCTTTACTAGGGGTATATATAATTTAGAAATTAAAGTCAAAGAGAAATTCCATTTAATAAGCTTATTTAGCTATAAGCACTTTAGTAGTTATGAAGTACTTTAAGGAGCAGTAATCTAAATATACCTTAATTCTATTCTAAAGAAATATTAATTCTAGGCGCTACTTATGAAAGCCTTCTATAATAGCGTATAGTTCTTTATTATGAATTTTCTAATTTAGTTTATAACTATTAAGTATATACGAATAGAAACCGAGTAGGTACTATTGTTCATTATTATGCTATTATAATACTACTTTAGTAATTATCCTGTTAGAAGTATCTGTTTCTAACTTAGTAGGCAATTCCGGCTGACAATAGTAAATCCATTGAATTAATAATAATTACTTTTAGAGCTCTTTAAACGCAATGTGATATTCTTTTATTTAATTCCAGGCTATTATAGACCGAGTAAGCGCAGACAGAGGTTTGGTAATAAGCTCGAAGTTATGTATGAATTATTAGTAAAAACTATAGAAACCTAGGTACGATTTAACGACTATTATAGTCTTAGGGTACTTCCAGTTATGTAGTAATTCAACCTTCTTTGGATCTGCCTTAATACCCTTAGTAATTACTATGTAGTCTAGATACTTAGTGTAGGTGATATGGAATTTATATTTCTTGATATTGGCTTGTAATTTGGCTTTTATTAAATGCTTTAGTATAGATTTTATATAGGCTTAGTATTCCCCTATAGATTTGGAATAGATTAGGATATTATTTAAGTAAGCTATGCAGAAGTTTACGTAGTTAAGAAGTACGTTATTTATATAATATTAGTATATATTAAGTTTATTGTAAAGGCTAAATAATAGTACCTTATACTTATATAATCTGTATTTAGTCTGAAACGTAGTATACTCCTCGAAGGCTAGGTCTATATAAATATAGTTAAAGGCAGTCCGAATATCTAATTTTGTAAATATCTTTATATTCAATACTTTAGTAAGGAGCTTATTAATTTAGGGGATTAGATAAGTATCTTTTTATATAAGGGTATTCAGTTTGCAATAATTAATATAAAATCGTAGGCCTCTATTAGGTTTTTTGATAAAGAGTATAAGTAATGTAAATAGGCTTTAGCTTAATTTAATAAAATCCTTATTTAAATTCTTTAAGAAATACTCCTTTATTACTTTAAGCTTCTTTATTAATTAATAATAAAGAAGAGAGTAGGTATAAGATAGTAGTTCCTTAAGATAAATCTTATAATTATAATATTAATAAAGTAAAAGAGTATCTATATCTTTCTTAGAAAATACCGACTTTAAATATTAGTACTATTTTAAAAGTCTTTTAGATAAGAGTTAAGTAGTATTAGGATCTTCTAATTTATACTATTCTTATAAGATATAGTCTATTTTATAAATACTAGTTTAAAAGAATTCAGTATTTTTATATTTTATATTGAAATAGAAAGCGTTTACACTAATCTTATAGATAAATATAAATATAAGTAATATTCTTAATAATTTATATTTTAATTTCCGGACTTATAAAGGTCTTTTACTTATAGGAAATAATATTAGGATTAGTTCAGGAGTAACTCAGAGGAGGTATTCTTCTAGTATTTAAATTATAAAGGGAAGATATTTTCGTTGTATTTTGTTTTTTTAGATCACTAGATCTTTACAGTTCGCGTTACTCTAGTAGTCTCGTCGTAGAGGGAGCTATGTACGTGAAAAGAGTAAGACTAGCTCTTGAGACCATTATTTAGTAAGCGGGTAATTAAATAGTTATAAGAATCGATTCTAGTCTATTTATAACTTAAGACGGAATTAACATATTTATTTAACGCTTATTATTATATCTTACTTTTTTAAATTAAGGATAATAAAGGAATAATTATACACGTATTAATTATTAATTATTAAGTGTAAATACATATAATAGGTAGCGTAGCTTTAAACGGAGTTTTAAAAACTATATATTAGTACAGTATGCGGAAGAGGCTAAATCTTTACTCTTAATACCCTCGAAAGATATGTGAATATAGTCCGATTTATAAAGAGATAACTATTTGCTCTAGTATCTACTAATACAAAGAGTATAACTTCTAATCTATTTATACTAAGTATATAATTAATTACAAACTACTTCCCTCCTATTAGAGAGTTTAAATTAAGCTTTAATAGATTACATTTACGTAAGCTTAAGAAGGAGTTTTTCTTTAGATTTCTTTATTTTCCTTTACTTAATTTTCTTTACTTTCTATTATCTCTTTAGTATTATTATTAACTTTCTCTTTATTAAGAACCTAAACCTTAATTGATTTAAGATAGTCTGACTTATAGTATCTAAACTTTTTATATTTATAATACTTTACCTGCGGGTCGCTAGAACCTCCTTGAGGTTTTTGCGTGCTCTTCTAATGCGGTAGGGTGGGAGTTGCGGTGGAAGGGAGCGTTGGGAGAAGAAGTAGGTTTAAGTACTAGTTGAGAAGTAGGTGATCTAGAAGTCTTTTAAAAGGGGCCTAGTCCGGCTGCCCTCTAGAAAGAGTCTGATTTACAAAGACTAGTAGAAGACAGATTAAGTTACGTATTCCGTTACTTATTAGTATTAATTAAGATAAGATGAGTTACTATTATTATGTAATCGTTTTACTATAAGATTTTGATTAACGTAGTAGTAGTACAAAGCTAGGGAGTGATTTTGAGTTATATAAAGAAGAATTATTTTATATAAGCTATATTTCCTTAGATTACAGTATTCTGGAATCTTGCATAAAATTAAGTAAAGATTTTATATGCGTGGTCTAGTTCCTATATACTTATATTAAAGAACTTAGTATGAGCCTTATAGGCTTTATTTCTAGTAAGAAAGTAGGTCTTTAGTAAAGAAATTATTTTCGGGGCTGTTCGGAATATATCAGTTTCGGACAGGTATTAAGGCTTTAGGTAAGAGCGGGCCAGGCTAGTGGTCGATCCCTATACTAAATGTCGGTTCAATACCGAATATAAGCCAAGAATCAAACATAAATATCATGTATATGCCTATTAAGCTTAATAGTATGGAAAATCTGTTTATTTCTAAGAGGGGGCGGGAGATACCAGACTATATACTGCCTCTAAAACACTACTAAATCGCCTCTGCAAGTGGTCTTACCCCCTATTCTAGCTGAGATATGTCCTGTATGGGCCTGTGGACCAACACTAAAGCTCGCTGTGCTCGAGCGTCTGGGTAAAGACTCGTGTTAACCTCTAATCGATCTTTAACTAAAGCTTTTTATTACTTGAATATTAGATTAGTTCTATTATCTAAGGGGGAGATCTTTTCTATAAGCTGTACCTTAGGTCCCTAAGGGGCATCTAATTCCGCCTCGAATGTAGTAAGGGGGGTATTTTTTGATTTAAATAGGGTACGTTTACTTTAATTTATTAATTCGTTTCTTTTTATTAATCGAATAATTAGCGGTAGGGTTCCAAGGGGAATTAAGGTAGGATTTACAGGGAGTACTACTAACATAGCTTGAGTGAAAATTAGTAATTACTTGATATAAGCTAAGGAGGCCTCTTAAGCACGATTTCAATTCTTTATAAATTAAATAATTTCTTTTAATACATTTAGATTACTAAAGTTTCTTTTATCTTAGTTTACGCGACCTTTATCTTTATTACCTTAAGTCCTACGGCTAGAAAAGCTTTTAGCTGGAATTAGAGAATTAAGAGTATTATTAGTAGCTCCGCTAAACGGACCTACTGTATTAATAGTATCTATAACGGAAATAAGAAAAGATTCGGGCGTGATTCAAGTATAGCTTAAAATAGGGATTCCAGAAGTATTAAGGGGATACTTTGCAATATTCTAGTAAGGGATATTAGTATTAAAGTAATTTTTATATACCGCAATTCCATAAGCGATAGAAATTACGCAGTTATGTTCTGAAGAAGAACGAAAGTAATTTAAGAGAGTTTTGTAAACTTAAGGGTTTTAGTAGTAGTAGTTGCGATACCTTACATTTATTTACAATAGCCTCTATGCGGAGGGGGTTATTTGGAATCTTTACTAATAAAGACTACTTTACTTTAATTATACTAATTTGCGATAAGTAAAACTAAACCCTAATTTATTAGTTCATTTAGGAGATTTCTAGAATCCTGATTCTTTAAAGATAATAATCAAGGGTAATTTAGATAAGAATTAGTTAATTGTATCTTTTAGGTAATAGGATATTATATAGACTATTCCCAGCGGGAGTAACCTTCTTATTTAATGTAATAACGCAATATTACTAAGTGCAGTATTAAGTATAGGAGCAAGACGGTAAGTAAATAGTAATATTATAGATCTGGTATAAAGGAAACAAGAAAGTAAAGAGCCCTTAGAGGAGGAGCGGTCCTATATATACACGAATCTGGTTCGACTTCCGTCCGGTAATATTCCGGCTAAACCTGAGTACCCCTATTTCCAGCACTTCCGTCACTTCAACGTTACATACTTTAGGTAAAGCTTCCGCGTATTAGTCTCATTTAGGTTAGATTTTAGTCCCATAACTACTACTCGAGTACTACTCTAGAGTAGTAGAGTAGAGTAGAGTAGAGTTAGAGTAGTATAATATTTATGCTAGAGTAGAGTAGCGCTCACTACTCTACTCTACTCTACTCATTTGTCACCCAGTTCCGCCTAGGTTGAAGGTGTTCCAAGTCGGTCGTTGATTTGAAGAACATATTAGTTTCTGAACCAAGTTAGTTTTTAATATGCTGGGAATTACTAAGGTAGAGAAAGCTCGTCGTATGGTCGCATATTGATGCTGACTAAGCCGAGAGGTCTTTGGGCACTGCGTAGAGTCCATTGGTAACGTGCTGTTTCAAGTTGCAATTATTATAAAGAATATGGCCCTCAGGTTTGTTAGATGTCGTGTAGCCTTCAGTATATATCGTCGAGGACGTCATACAAATTCTATCTTGGCCTTGCAAGTGGCAAAAAAATCATTGTAAAGCTTAATTTTACCCGACGTTCTTTAATCCAGCCCCAACGGCCTCGGAAAGTGACGTTATGATCGGGGGTCTTTCCTGATGGCGTTTTGATCTACTCTTGGCTTAGTCACTCATATCATGACGACTGTCTTACTTTGTACGTCTTGATTACATGACGTCATGTGATACTTAATTTCCTCGGCCCAGTTAAGGGCCCAGTTCCCCGCACCTCTTGCAAGGCTCTCGCAAACATCGGAACCACCTCTGGTACGGAAGGGGGTTTCAAGTGGGTCTCGCCCACCCCAAGTATTTTGCCTTAACATACTTCGTACTTCGAAGTAGAGCACACCCTCGCCGGCTATCCCCCTCCAATTCTTGATGGTTGCAATCTCGGCAATCCTACCCCACCTTCCCCACCGAGGGGCGAGTGCCACTTGGATTGTGGAACGGAGGTCGACCGAGAAGTTCGACGTCTTAGCCAAGCCGCCTTTCTGCATCAGTGGTGTTTACTTCGTATCAAGGGTAAAAAATGCATATCCGTTATCTATGCACTTTGCCATAGCCTTACTTATTCGGGAAGTGAAGCACTGTGAACTTGGAAGATAATTCGCTGTGGAACCCTGGATTTGTAGAACTATCTAGAAGCCGCACAGATAATGAATGTACATTATTTACCCATACTACGAAGTAGGTAGTATAACCATCTAGAAACTGAGGGCCCGACCACTTCCACCAACAATTTGTTTGCAGCGAATTCAAACCCCGAAGCGTGACGCCTTTAGTTTGGTCCTCCTCTAGGCGTGGAAAACGAGTTTGTCGATGAGACTTCATGGGTTGATAGACTGGATGCAGGACGCCACAGCACTGTGAATTGTGTATTTGATTAAGAAAAGGGCAGTTGACTGTATCGCTTCGCCCCACAGTGACCACCTCGCGAGCTCAACTCATGTACTTCTAATCTAGTTGTACTTCTGATTTTCCCCTAGTTCAAGACGTTCCTGATCCGGAAGATCCAGCGAACTGGCGATTTCAGGTCGTCACTAACTGGTTGGGGAGAGAGGATGGCTCGCTGGATACCGCAGGTCGTCTTGCATAGGTAAAGCAATAGGATATAAATATAGATGGTACGACTGCTGCTCTTTAGTTTAGAAGCACAACGTTCCTCTTTCTTTTAACGGATACTTAGGAGTGATTTCCCTTGAGGAATTGAGGGTTATTATGCAATGCCTAGGGCACAAGAAAACAGATTTGGAACTCCGAATATTCATTCGAGGGGTAGATACACGTGGCAAGGGCACGATAGATTTTAACGGTAGGGTTATGCCGCCTCTCGATAGTTGACTTATCGAGGCTGTTGTAACTGGTTGAATAATATCGTTGATGGTTCTAAATATAGATTTGACGTCGATGATGGCTTCTTTCTTGAAGAAAAAGGCCTCAGACTGCGATATACGTCAGGCTTTCATGGTTTTTGATCGAGACAACGATGGCGTTATTAGTTCTAGCGAGTTACGATTCGTAATGGATATTATTGGGGAGCGATTGTCTGATGAGCAACTGAAAGCTATGATGAAGGAGGCGGATTTGGATGGTGATGGGGCGATAACCTGTACGTACTTTACTGCTGTTCAAACACTTTTAATGGGCCGGGAAATGGCTGATCGACTTAAAAAGATAGAGATTTCTGCCAGCTTGTAAGGCTTGGATAAGAGACATTATTACCTATTACCTATTACCTATGTGCGCATGAGATCTTGTGCGTGCGACTCCAGCTCGGCTTCTGCTTGATAAAATTGAGCTCGTTCCATGAGCTCGCCTACTGTGACCTCTAGCTTCCTAAGCCCCATGTCTTTGGCATTATTCCCCCTTCGAACTGGTCCTACCTGCCAGGTGATCTTTCTTTTCTTTGGTTGTGGCCCATCTAACCTAGCTGCATTGTTGACGCAGTAATCGCAACGAAACTCGGCGCTTATATGCCCACCATCCACGCTCAACAGAAATCTGGAATGCGGAGAGACTCCGGAGATCGAGAACTCGGAAACGAAGTGTGGCGCTGTCGCAGCGGATATATCTTGGTCGGAAATCGGCTTTTGTGATATGCTTTGGGGATGTTGGCTTGGAGGAGGTGTGTTGTTGGATCTGGTGTGCAGGTTATCTGCAGAAGTTGAGCTCGATAAGTCACTAGCTGTCTCATATGCTGCGAGAAGATAAGGGAGATGACGCGTGGGGGGATAGCGAAGAGTCTATCTTCAACGTTCGGACAACCTTCGTCTGATCCTTATTTTCAAGTTGAGGAAGACGAGGTATAATCAATTGTAATTGCGATTAGAGCCCTAGGCATTTGTTTGAACGCCTATGTTTCCCTTAGCGATGCGCAGAACTTCAAGCTGTCGATCTATCAGTAGGAGGATTACTAGCTGTAGTTTGTGTTGCAAGTATTAACAACTTTCGTCCCGCAGTTCGTGATGTTAGACATTTGACGATCTCGGGTAGACCCTGGACCTAGTGCCAAGGCGCTGACGCCTCTTGATATATATGCTCTCAGGGGCATTGCCTCCGGAATAACCTATACATCTTTAGCCTGGGTAATTGTATTTACAGTGATGCTTATTCTCACTGTAGCAGCTATGGTCTCTTCTTATTACTGTACTTTCATGCAGCGCTTTCGCCCCTTTAGCATACTACTAAAGGGTTTTGTTGTTTTCTGGAGCATTGCTACCTGCTCTTTCCTTATGCTCCCTATATTCTTCACAAAACAGGCATTATGGGGCTTGCGCGATATCATTGGTATCAAAGTTTCGAATGGGCATGTCGTAGGGCTGAGTTTTAGTGCTTTTTGTTGCACACTTGTTTTGTCCTTTTGTGCATCGTTTATTTGCAATTGGAACTTCTGTAATTAGAGCAACTTAATCCAAGTTAGCACTTGTCTTCCTCTCTCTAACTTTGGTTAACGGTCTGCGCTTTGTTAAATATTGTACTGGTTAAATGTGTAAAGCTCCACAGGTTGGCTTACCGCACGCAGTGATGCTCTGGCTTCGTCTGCGTGTAATCGGCCTTAGTAAACCGTTCTTCACAACCACAGGTCAGGAATGCCGTGGTTCCCAGATCGAGTGTGCCTTTGCTTAGGAGGCTTGCGAGTAAAGAGGTGGCGATCAAACCTATTCGAATGTTGGTGGTCAAAATGACCACCTCGCTTAAAATATCCACCTGTGACAAGCACGGCCAATCAGCGCAACAATGCTATTTACGTATGCCTCATACCCTTTCAAGGTCTCCCAAAAAATAAGCGAGGGATCGGTGGTGCCCCTGCTTCGAGGACAATCGTGGCCCCGTGCCCAGTCGTCCCTATACAGCCAGGGGACTTTCTTGGGGTCATGTCGGGCCAATTACGGTATACGTCAGGAGCCGGCCGCCTTGATGAAGCCATCCAAGGACCCGATCCTAATCTGTGGTTGGACTTCTCTAAGATTACTGGTAAGCGTGCGTCCGTCAAAATAGACCGCGTTCCATTTCATATATAGATCATCAAATTGCCACCCCTATCTGATTTGATGCTTTTTGACCTTGCTAGTGACTTTGTGCTATTTTTGGAGGTAAGACCTTACTATCGTGATGCAAGTGTTATATCTCGCCAGCAACTGAGAGAAAGGACGAGGCAGTGGTTGTCTTGCTTGATATTTGAGTACCGCAGAAGTATCTTCAGCTTTATTACTTGTGTCCTGGTAGCTCTACCAGAACCCAAGCACAGCCGTCTACATCAATAAAGTCATCCCCAATGCCAGCTTGATACACTGATAATTCCTCGACTTTCCTATCTGC
The DNA here is from genome assembly GCA_020747065.1 of Cadophora sp. MPI-SDFR-AT-0126. Lineage (NCBI taxonomy): Eukaryota > Fungi > Ascomycota > Leotiomycetes > Helotiales > Ploettnerulaceae > Cadophora > Cadophora sp. MPI-SDFR-AT-0126. The sequence continues at coordinate 198,984 of JAGMVK010000023.1, read as the reverse complement.
CTGCTCCTCCATCTGCTCCTCCATCTCCAACTTCCCTTGTTCGCCTGAACTCTGCTTCGTATCTCCAGAGGCTCGCTATTTGATGTACCCTTCCGTACTGGAATGGCTCGCATGCATTTGGGGCTAGTGCTGATTGTCTTTCGATGTTCCGTGTCGATATATATCCAGTGAGTCAAGGTGCTTGGAATCGAAGTCGGGATTGCTACCTCTGCCATTTTTAATCACAATCCGTATTCCGCAGGCATAAAATATTCTTCAGATGGGATTCTTAAACACACCGATCATAGTTACAGTTCTTGTCTCTGGGCTATGACGTCAAAGGGCGTGGCTTTGAAGCCCGTAGCTTAATCACGTCATTGTAATGGATGTGCGGTTCCCACCCAAATCGGAACTGTAGAAGGCATCGACCATGTGCGAGCCCTTTCGCTCTGCAGTTATGTGGATGCCGGACGATACGAAGATTGCTTATGGCAAGATGGCTTATTGGGTTCCAATTCCGTGGGATAACCGTGACGGAAGAGTCACATTGGCTGGAGATGCAGCACATCCAATGACTCCTCGTGGGTGGTCTAATGAGAGGAAATTGGCATAGCTAACGTTGGTAACTCGTGGCCAGGGCTTGAACCATGCAATATGTGATGCAAGCAATTTCGTTGATACAGTGCAGATGGTCGTTGCTGGAGCATCCAGCTTGAAGGATGCAATCACAACTTATAGCGAGGAAGTTGTAAGAAGAGGTGCTGATGAGGTCTTGATATCAAAGCAGAATGCTATCATGATGCTCAATTGGGATCAACTGATGGAATCTCCGATGATGAAGAGATCGTTACAGAAATCAGATCTTAGTAATGGCTGAGGAATAAAGCAGAGCTGACCAACGATCGGCCATGCAAGCGTTCCTAATCTAAGAGTCCGTGTTCGGTTTGACGTCTGGACCCAAGCCATGTATCCCTCCCTCCCTCCCAAGCACGGGCTTCTGAATTGTGGATGTTGGAGAATTTACATCCACGCTGCTTACGCTTGAATTGCGGCTCTATTGGTCTCATAGGCTGCCCTTTCCTGTCTCTGCCCGATCAGAGAATCCCTCACACCCTGGCACTTCGCGGGGTGAACTAAGCGGCTATCCGAGGCTGAAATTTCCGACCAGCTTTCAACTTGAATGCCTGCATGGGCGACGACACAGGATTGAAGAACCTGGTGATAGCTGCACTAGCGCGCATGTGCATGCGCCCCACCAGTTAGTTCTGAGCTTTTACTGTAGCCTCGTCTCTTTTCTTCCTTAATAACAACAAGGAATTGTCAACTTTTACCACAACTCCAGATTCGCGTCGCAGATTCTGTATTAGTTTAAAATGGTCTAAATACCTCATTTATGGAGTTTGCAGATCTGCGGAGTTGATTCGATGCCTTTGAAGTGTTTGGCGCCAAGTCATGTTCACTTTTTTCTCCGATATCTCTACAACTTCTCCTCAATGACTCTCCTTCATAACTAACCTCAAATTCCGTCACAGCCAAAGGCGTTGATCGAGATTATGTTTCTCAGCTGGAGCAGAAGCACCGAGCTTCTGCACTATATCTACTCCGCAACCAACAAAAGCCAACCTCCCAACGACATCAAACACCCCCTCAGAAAACATCAGCTCCTCATCCTGTGGTGGCTGCCATCTTCAAGATCTGCATTCTCGCAAACTGATGTCCTGGACACATCATGTATCTGCTTCGCTCCATGGATGGACGGCTGAGCGAGTAAACTGCCGTTGACCTTGAAGCTGGACAACAGGAAGTGCTCACAACGGTGTGGTAAGTGTGGATATTCTCCAACCTCGAAGTCGATACAGGATTTCTCCGAATCGGTGTTCACACGCACAACGCTGCCGCCATTACCATGCTCTGCGTCATCGCCGTCCCGTGGCTCGTATGTGTCAAGCACCTCGCGCAGGAAGAGCTCGTTCTGCTCCTGGTCTGCATTCGTGCGCTTCAGATGGTAGATAGAGTTCAAAGTCCGAGTCGGAACACGTTTCGCGTGGCTTAGTCGTAATTTCGATCGGTTGGAGAGAACTTCGTTATTGACTATCCTAGAATGCTCGGTCACTGTGGTTTTTAAAGAGGAAGTAGCAAAGCAGGACTCCCGTCACCAACGTGGGTTTTCGTGTACATCTTTCAACGGCTAACGCTACTTGTAGTCGTAATAATTCCTGCCGAGCCATATTCTACAATCTCGAGTCCGACTGGCAGTACTTCTTTCGATCGGAGGCTCTTTCTTCAATGCTGGCGCCTTACGGAGCATATATCGCGCCCGGCTCACTGAACTTCCCGATAGCTCGGTCCACCGGAAGATCATAATAACTCGACACTCGCGGAGCCGGTCCTATCTGTCTCGAGGGTGCAGGTGCTGTGATGGAGATGGTGATGATTCGGTGCGAATGTACACATTAGGCGCACGAATCTTGCACTGCCAAATCAGTTTTTGACACAGGGTGTTGCCCAATTTGCAGAGCGCCTCAATTCTCCTTCGATACCGAACCCCTCGTTTCAAACGCGTGCATGGATGGGGATATCGGCAAGGTGAGGCACCTACTTAAAAGGGTACGTGTAACTCACGGATATTTTCGATGGAACGCCATTGGTACGAGCGGCTCAGCAAATTTTCAAAGAACCAGTGAAAGCCTTCTGGGTCGCAGGAAAGAGGGATATTCCATCCTACACCTGCAACCCCTGGGACTTCACGAACTGTTTGCGGAGTGCAGCTCAGGTGTCTCCCTTGTGCTGTGCAATGAACGGACTGAAGTTCGAAGGATAACGACTTACTCTGTGGCGTCCGATGGCGGTGGTTTTAGTCTTCCTCAAATCCATCATCCAAATTTCACGAAATCTATGAGCTATACTATACTAAAGATCAGGTGTTCGTGGTCTCTGAGTATCTAGACCTCTCACTGTAAGACCTGCTTAAACACTCCATCTGGCCGACCCGCACTCCTTCGTCTTATCACTAACCGATCAACTAATTAGTTCGCACATCGATCGTCTACACACAACCATGCCGTACATCGTCGCCAACTGCCCATCATGTCCGGAGCTGAGGCTGGCTGAAGTACCAGGGGGATTCTTACTATGTGTGAACCGCGCCCGGGTCGTCCGCTATTTTAGGAGAACCACTTTGTTCCAGTCCAGCACTTGTAGTCTCAGCTCCGCGGGAGCGATCATAGAGTCCAACAAATTGTCAAAGGAGATGAAATCTTCGAAACTGGTTTCTAGATCGCTCTTCTTATCGACGTCCATTCGACCGTTTGTCAGGCATGTTTAAGCTAACTATTGCCCCAACGACAGCAATGACTGCACTGCACCACCATGCTAGACCGGAGTAGCCTAGTCCGAGTCCAGCGGAAAACAAAAATCCGGAGGCAGTGGGTGCAAGTGCTCGGCTTAAGGAAGCGGCGGATGCCGCGACGCCGTTAATCGTTCCAAGTATGAGAAGGGAGGGTGCAGAATCGGTGAGGAGGATAGCGATGCTGGGGTAGGCTAGAGTTGCGAATGTGCATTTCCAAACGACCAATGCATAGACTCCGGTCAATCGAATAGTGCCAGGAAGGAGCACGAAGTACGGTGTCGAGAAGTATAGAATTGGATACGAGAGAGAGATTAACCTCAAAAGACCGGACGCGCTTAATCTTTGAACAATGATTGGAAAAATTACCATGGTTGCGAACATGGAGTAGATGCCCTGAACCAACATGATGAAGCCGATTTCCTTAGGGTTGAGACCGTAACCACTAACGAACTGGAAAGGCAGGTTCCATTCTAGAGTTTTCGGGGGCGGCGTACTTAGGAGAGTCGGAAGCATGGTGTCAAAAGTCATAGTGTGGCTGAGAATCACGAGTCAGTTGTTTTACCTGGACTGCAGGAGAAATAATTCAGAACTTACTACGCTAGGATACTATAACCGACAATGTTTAGAACAACTAGTTTCGCAAATGCCTTTGTTGCAGTTGGCTTTGATATCGGTGTAACGTGCCAAGCATTGATATCCAGAGCTTTCTGTGGTTCAGGTAATAGAGCGGCATGTGCATCAGGTGGTTGTTCATCGCCCAGAAAAGGCAACGCTTCGTCGAGACTTGCGATCGTTTCTGATCGCGATGGCTTCGAGTTCATATCTGGTATAAATTTGCTGAAAATCCATTTGCCGGCTACTAAGCCAGGATCGTGTCGAAGTCTCTTCTCCGCATGAGTCTCCTCGAGGAACAGGATCCCGATCGCTAGGCCAAAAGACGCGACAACAGTGCATAGCAGGTTGGGAAGAAGGTATGGGAACCTTTCCCATATTGTCCCCTCCGCGAAGAGGTATGGGTATCCGAGAACTGGTCTGGAAAGTGCGCCTCCAAGTGTAGATCCCAGGATTGATCTCGTTTTACTATCAGTTTTGTCTCTCAGGACTGACGAACGCCAAAATCTATTATCAAAAAATATATAGAAAAAAATTCTAACTTACCCGAGGCACCACACCAATGGCATAACCGTAAACGCACGAGCTGTTTGCGACCTTGTCAGTTAGACTCTAATACCGGAGACCGGAATATAAAGTTACACGCACACTGGTGTTCCTTGACCGTGACCATTTCAGCCACTATCGTCTGCAAAACTCCGATATTCCTACACGCGCCTCCTCGTTAGAACAGAAACGTTCACCCTATCCCGTTTGCCCTTGAGGTTCCGCTTACCCGTTCAGGAGACCGCCAAGTGCCCGTGCAAGCAGTGCAGCCGGAAAGCTTGGTGCGAATCCGAAGATCAACATACTCAGCGCCGTCCCTGCTAGTCCAGTGAGCAGCACTGGTTTTCGTCCGATTCGATCACTCAGTCTGCCCCAGGCAACGCCTGACAAAAATTCTGCAAAAGCAAACGCAGATAGGAGCATTCCCGCATACTCTGCGATTTCGGAGTCGTTCTTGGCTATGCCGAAGTCTTTTGTCATGTAGTAGACGTAGGGAAAGATTGACATGAACGCAATTGACTCGCAGATTCGGCATAATGCTGAGAATATAAGTTAAAATTTCTTCAGCCGCACTCTGATCTTGCAGGCAGCTCACCCAAGATTGTCATCTGCCTGGTGGGGAAAGGAGGTTTTTTCTTCAGGGAACTCGTATATTGGATGCCAGACATTGCACGCGCTGTCTTGTGAATGCGATTGTTGGTTTTAATATGCTGAAGGAAGAGTTCCGTTAGGCGTTGGAGTATGGAAGAGGGGATTCGTTCAAGTGAGTACCAATTGATAGGTCAGGTTGAGTATGATTGGGACTGGGTTATATATGCCTTCGGTTAATATCTTCTCGTGCTGATGCGACCGAATATTGCAGGTGGAGTGATTTCGTACGAAAATATTCTAAGGGCAAGATTTGAGCGAGTTTGGTTATCTTACAACGGATCGGAAAGGGCGTTCACCGCGTTGTGTCCTTGGGAATTCTATGTAACCTTACCTCATACTAATTGGGCTGCTGCTCCCTTCTAGGGAATCAATTCGCCGTGGAGGTCTTCGACATACACGAAGACGACAAATGAAGCAGAAATCTTCTTTGTCCGTCTGCCCCGATTGGCCCTTGTAGGGGACTTAACAGAGTAAAAAATATATGACAGGGTACGGAAGACGATACTGGTTTGACGACGATGACGTAAAGCTCTCAAGTGTGGATGACTTGGCCGAAGAATACTCCTTGATAAGCCAACAGATGGCTCAGATGACGCTCTGCCAATGATGGGCAAGTGGAAACGTCTCCGTATGCGCACTCGCCTCAAAAGAGCCTAGTATGCAAGCCATGAGGCAATCCCAGCACGGGTGATCGTTGACTCAGATGCCGATTCGTTGATCCCATTCACTGTTCATTGGCATCTGGTACGAAAGTACGTGAAGCCCAAATTTTCCAGACGCTACCCTAGCGGTAGTCTCGGTTGAAGCAAACGATGCGTGAATGCTGGATTAAACTGGTTGCGAAGCATGCTTCCCGAGGTACGTATGTTTAAATAAGTGCCTATGATTGGGTTAATATTAACAAATAATGATACTTGTAGGAAAGAGACAAGGAATGTGCACTTCCCGTGAGGTCAGAGCTGTAAAGGTACTGATCGCCTTTGCCATGTTGTAAGCATGTGAACGCACAAACACTGGTCCGTGTGCTTACTTTCCGTTGGACATGTGTCCAACACACCCCCTTGGGTTCGAAAATGTAAACGCACACTTCGAAGTATTAATTGCGGTTACCTGCATGCCTCCTCGCCTTCATCGATATCGCTCAATAAATCCTCCTCGCTCAGCACGAAACTGAAGGGCTACATCAAGGTCGACACTATGTTGTGGGTCGCTCGCTTTGAGCTCTATTTAACCACTCCTCGTTTGCATTACCACTACTAAAAATGGCCTATCTAAAGCCTGATATAAAGAACAAGAGATGTCGGTAAGAGTAATGCATTGAACTATTATGCGCTCGGTTTTTGAGCGCTTTGCCACGACAACTCGGTCTCGTTCCAGCCGATCCGTCTGCTTGACGCCCGAAAAGCCACTATGACGGAAGTCTCACATGATCCTCGACCCTCAACGAGTCTCTCAATTCACTATTCATATCCCCAACTAGCAAAACTTGCAGGTCTCGTCCATGCATGCAGTTTGGAATAGATGCATCATCGTTCATGGGGGATTCAGTGCACTGCAGTGCACTCAACCAATCCGTAAACGAGTAACCAATCCCTCGATGCCGAAAGTTGATTTTAGAACCTTAGATATATAAGAGTCTCTACCATTCTCGCATCTGCAGAACTGAGATTCTCACCGTGTCGTTATCAAAGGTAGTCTCCGAACCACGGAATTGTATTACGAGTTATCCGATTGCATAACCCTAATGCTACATAAGGCAAGACAGTGAAAGGGAGCAAGATCTGAATATCTCAATTACAAGGTATCCTTCCCTGGTATGTACTGTCCTAGTAAGAATGTATAATCTTGCCATGTATAATCATACTAAGTAAAGCTTCAGACGATGAAGTTGAACGGAACTCAGGAGCCTGTCAAACCAGAAAATTCGGAATCCCGATTTCGAGAGCGGTTCGATATGGATCCCGCTATCATTGGTATCATTGAGAGCCTCCACTTGTCTATATCAGCCAAGGACGTCCCCACCTTTTTTGCCCATATTCGAGACGTACACGTCACTATGAAAGCCGACAGGGTGGTGATAAATGAAGTACTTGATGCCATATCTGTAGCCTACTGCGAAATGGCTCAGCTGTTGTCGGTGGCTCTTGAAGGTTGCATGAAAGAGTCGGGAAAGGATTGTGAGTGAAGTGCTTGCGCTACACGGCACGGCCGATGATAGAGAGCCGCGAAGTTGTGCGAGCTCCCAGGAAGTGGAAACTCACCCTCTGTAGCACCTGCCACAGGCCTGTGACTATGACATCGCATAGTATACTTGTGGAGAGGTCGGGAACGCCATGAAGACCATCGATATGTATGTTAGCCACTACTCATAATTAATGTCATGGTTCAGCAAACACACCTCATGCACAGTTATCGCCCTGTAATGAAGGGATCGGCTCACAGTTGGTTGAAGTGGGGAGGGCCTTCTTGCGTGCTTTTATCAGACCGGACAAACATCTGCGCTGAAGGTCCCGGAGGCCGTCGAGTATCTTCTTGGATGCAACGAAAGCCGCCTCAAGGATATCTAATAGCTTGTCGGAGGCAGGTTGAAGGTACAATGCAAAGACCGTGAAGGTCCCAAGGAATTGGTAAATCTCAGCGCAAATCTCCGGATTGAGCATTGCTACTGCTAGAAGCCGTTTGAGAGATTGTAACTTCTAGCACAGGAAGAACGAAGTCTTGAAAAGTATCGATCGGCGGTGTGCCGGGCCTTTGCAAGAATTGAGGAGCCTTTTTTGAACTTAACCCTCAGAACCACCGACCAGGTTATTATCTATGAAATATAAGCATCCCTATAACCAGTGGTAGGTTATCGTTAAACCCGGTATTCCGTAAAGATGCCCTTTGACGTGCTAATGGTTGGGCTTAAATTGGGCTCCATTGGTACAGCACCATAGGCACCTCCTTCTTGTCCATCTCTTAACTATCAACCGAGCAACGCAGATTTGGCAGATGCCTCTCAGACACTATGTACAGGCATAAGACTTCGTCATTAGGTTTGAATTTTACAGGAAGCACAATAGATTTGTGAACCTTCTGAAGGACAGATACAGGGAAGTACCAAAATCCTGCGTTCTTGAGCTGGCGGTAGATCAACAGTAGATGAATCCGGCTATTTTGCTTGCTCCCAAGGACTCTTTGAAACAGCAGATCGGGACCACACGGATCGATGCGTTTCTACTTTTCAAGGACGAGGTCGGATACTCAAGGGGACAATTCCTGGCAGCAGCGTATAGAAAAGCTAGGGATACATACTATGGTAGGCGGTTTGTTCAGTTCACGGACGGATAATTCGCTGCATGGCCTTTCGAACTTACTCTAACAGGAGGATGTAGTGATAGCAAGAGCAACTTTGGTTTCCGCAGCGCCTGGATCGAATTATATCTTCGCAGACCTCATACATCATTCTTAGGCGGTGCCTTTTGGCTGACGGTGGTACCTTCCGTACTTACGTAGATTGCGTGAGCGAGAGCTCCATACGAAGTACGGAACTCCGGTGCACGATGAGTCACACGCAGCGACAACACGGACCATTTTAACATGTGAAGCTATACTCGTTGCCACTGCACCCAATCAAAGTTAGGAGTCCTGCGTCACGGAATCCTGTATCCCTGATATTGGCCGCTGATATCAGACCAGTAGGTGGAAAGGATACATGACGTCTGACGTCATCGTCAGGTGTGAAGAGGATCCCGCAGAAAAAGTGAAAAATCCGACTTAAAACACTTGGTATACAACATTGCGTAGTCTAAACTAGCTTACAACTTTAATTCTTAGTTACACATATGATATTATTCTAGTATTAAAAATTTATTTGATTTAATTAACGTTTCGTGGAGATATCAATACCTCGAAATCGCTGTTTTTGGTGTAAATAGGTGGGGAATGGTGGGGACCTCATCATGGCTAGCTCCAGTCGGTCATTAATGACACACTGACACTATTTCCTGGAAGCTCGTTACGAATCACAGATATTTCGTAGCGGATCTAGGCTACCAGTAAATTCCCGTCAGAACTTTACCGAGTGGTGAGTGGCTGAATGAATTATGTACGGAAACTGCCTTCATTTAGGGCAGAATGATGTGACGGTTCTAAAAAGGAACTATTTGAACGTAAACTTTAGAGAGGGGAGAAGAGTATAACGAGCATTCGCAGCGAAGCATCAAGTGCGATGCTATTTCGGATCAGTATCAACGCCGAGCAAGAAATATGAATCACTTGCATCAAATGCAGAGGAACTCTTTCCATTAAGTCTTATGGAGAGATGTTATCTATCATAACCGTCGCTACTGCATGATTTGCTTTACATTCTCTCCTCCTTATTATTTGGTATGCTCACCGCATCGAACAAATAGAGCGGAATTGATTTCTCATTGATGGTCTAACAAGTAGTATCTTTTGCTTGGGAACGTGGTGCCCAAACCGTCTTATTGGGCTGGTACTCGATTGTTGTCAGCTAGTGGTGGTGATACCATCAGAAAATTGACCCCTCCCGAAACAGGGGTAATTTACCACCAACAACCCACGAATTCTACGAATCAGTGGCGAATAACTATTGGCTTTCTCAACCCCCAAAAAGAAGATTAAACTTATTATTAGAAAAAGTATTTTATCATCCATCTACCGGGTGACCCGCCTGATGACCACTATTTAAAGGATCTACGTTGATATGGTTATAGCGGGGATGAAAAGCGGCATAAATCCAACGCAGATATGTCGCACATGTGAATCACCTGGTTTGACGGTGCAGCCCATGCAGCACACGGAGGTACAAAATGCAGCCTTCTATTTTCACAAGCAAATAGGGGATGCACACAAAAGCATCTTCTGAGAGCACTGCGTTCCGAGAACGGCTCTGCTCTGGTAAAACTAGGGGGCATGTATATACCATCACGGGTGAGCAAAACTGCTGCTCTGGCAGAATCCTTATTCGCTATCTGAAAGCCATGCTTGACCTATAGTATAGCATAGTGGACTTTCCATGAATTTCACACGTTTGACCGACTCGGATTATCAGTTTTAGGAAAGGGTTGCCAGTTCCGCCCTCCTCTTCCTTGTCGATTAGGAAACCCACCCCCAGTGACCACAACCCATCCTCTCGCGCTCCTTTTACCAATCACAACGCGACAAACATCTGGGTAAGCTCGTTTGTGTTCTCCAGTGATCTCTCTACGTAGCGTTAGTCGATCTCTTACACGTGTAGTCATCGAAGATGGGAGTTATCTAATGTCCTACCAGTCCCGCAGTAGTACTTCTCAAACTTCGCTGATCGCTTGCAGTCCTTAACGCACCACTTATGTGACCAGCAGCATTTATCATTATGTTGAACTTGACGGGTGTGCCATTTGCGTGTGACGTCGCCAGAATAAGTCCCAGATGGATTGCTTTAACACCTGGAAGTCAAACAAATTGCCTCCAGCAATGACAATGACCATTTTGGAGCTGCAGTGCACATCTGTCAGCTCAAATCTGCGAGATGATACGTCGTCGATTCCTGACACCCCATGTACCATTTGTATAAGTCTGGCGACGTTTGCCTGACCAAAATCCGGCATGATAAACAGTCTCTTGGGATGGTATTCCAACAGGGCGAAGGACGACTTGGGCATGCCTTCGAAACGCCTCTAACAGTGACCGCACCTCGACTGAGAACAGTGCACTTTCAACCCGTACACACTGTTATACGACCGTATGGATAAGTGCATCCTAAGCAAAATATCCACAAACTTTATCATGGTGATATCAACATCATCACGACCATAATGCAATACAACCCCAACATCTGTTACAATGAACTTGTGCAACTTTCGGGTTTGATCAACTCGGTCGGTTTACTAAGTAAACTGTTAGGGGTGATTACTAAGAGGGGTTTCGTTGTCTGTTCTGTTGATCATATTACGATTAGCAAGGAACTCTCCTCTTGGTAGCAATCAGAGAATTTTCGTCGGTGGTGGTATGGATAGATGAGTTTCAAGCTAATTATGATAAATTCTAGAAGGTTCTAATTGAGCATGGAAACTTAAAGGAAAGTCTCCGAGCTTAGATTACTAGCTTGCCCTGTAGAGGTAACTTTCTGCTCGAGCTACCGACATAAATTTGATATTCCCCTGTTTGCAATCTCCAATTTTGCGCAGCCACATCCCAAACTGACAAATCTCTTCTCGTGAGAGGAAACTGCACGGACTTGCTCTCTCCCGGCTTCAGGTTCTCCTTAGAAAAGCCTCGCAGTTGTCTTATCGGACCATTTGGAATGCCAACATAAAGCTGCAAGACCTCCTGGCCTTTCACGTTTCCAGTATTCCTGACACTAGCCCTGATGATAGCGATCCTATCCCACAGATCAACCCTGCCACCTTGTTCTATGCGGCCCCTTGGATATTGACCTTTGTTTGCGGGATTGCTTTTCTCAATCGTCAAGTCGGAGTATCCAAAGGTAGTGTACGAAAGGCCGAAACCGAATTCATACCTCGGGGCTATCTCAGACTTGTCGAAAGCGCGATAGTCGATGTAAACACCCTCGGAAAAATTACTCTGGGGATAGAGCGCGAATCTACTTTCCGGGAGCGTTGGAGATCCCACTTCACCATACTGGGATTCGTTCTTGGCTACCGTGTATGGTAGCTTACCAGAGAAGTTTTCATCGCCGTAGAGGAGAGATACGAGTGCGCTGCCAGAATCTTGTCCCGGCAGGTGGGCGAAGATGATGGCAGTCACATTTGGATGAGACTCGAACTGGTCAACTAGTCGAACTCCAGCGTTGTGAATAACGACAATGGTATTAGCACACTTGTTTGCGATCTATTGCTTATTAATTCTTGTATCAAAGTGCCCTGTACAGGATCAAGGAACTTACATTGAGAACAAGAGCATCGGAGAAGTCGTCATGTAGGCCAGCTCTGTCGTAACCTTCTCCGGCAAATGCGTTGATGAACACTAAGCAGGCATCTGTTTCAGAGTAGACAGGAGCGGTGGAGTCGGCGGTGATAAAATCCCAAAACAGAACAGTACCATCTTGACGAGCTCGCTGCTGCAAAGCATTGAAAGGTGCATCCCAGTAAGGTGGAGTTATTCCACCGCTGCCAGCACCACTAATTAGATTTAACCAGGTTAGCGACTGTGATATGCGAAGACATGAGATTTCAAAATTCGTACCTGAGAAGGGTACCGCCTAGCGCTATTTGACTGACAGGTTGAGGGTCTGGAAAGCCAAGAAGGTGCGGAATTGCGGCTCTGAAATCGGAAACCGTGTAACCTAGTGCCCATGGATTGAATGGCTGTCCAGAGGGACTCATGATATCTGGCGCTTTTGCATCGTAGCCAAATATTGATAGGTGGGTTGGTAAATTGAGCGGCAGAGCGTTCTTGATATTTTTGACAAGTACGTGACCTTCCACTGCGCCTTTCAACAAGGTTGATTTCGAAGCCGTGGTCCTGGCATTTACTTGCTTGTGAGGAGCCATGATATCGACGGGCATTCCAACACCACGCCCCGGGTAATCTTTATTTTGATTAAGATGATACCAGGTTGCTATTATTCTGCAGATAGATTGTTAAAGCAAATTCGCGTAGGAAGTCAACTTGCATACCTTGTTGCCATATCATTTACCCTCCTTTCGGGAACACTGCTGTTTCTAACAGCTTGTATCAGATTGGCACCCCAGAACTCTTTTGGGATTGGCATTGTCATATCCAGTCCAGCTAGAACAGACCCTACACCAGAGTGCTGCGCATCCCAATCCGACAAAACAAACCCTTGGAAGCCAAGTTCCTCTTTTAGAATTCCATTTAGTAATTTGCTGTTCTGGCAAGCGTATGAGTTGTTGATTCTATTGTAGCTGCACATAATACACCCTGTGCCAGCGCGGAGAGCGTCCACGAACGGCCAAAGATAAAGCCCATGAAGTGTTTTGTCATCAATATTCGACGAAACTGCGTCCACAGTTTCATTGTTACTGTTCGACCTGGGTATCCTATTTGTCTCTTGCTATAAAAATATCAGAATACCATCTTGAAAAGTTCAAATGCAGGAGTAACTGTCACCTCATTCGCAATCAAATGTTTCGTGGATGTGATGACTCCAACCTCTTGCATTGCTCTTACAGTCTCTGCCGCAAGTTGACCAGTCAGGTAGGGGTCATTCGAAAACCCTTCCCAGTTTCTTCCGCCTGTAGCCTACACAGAAATCAATTAGAATGGTATGTTCAGAAAGAAATTGGTCCCGTATAGGTGAGAAGAGAATAAAACCAACAATTCTCCCAAGGGGTCCAATGGCAGGCCCAAGAGCAATATTGACACCTTTCAGACGAAATTCTGTAGCCAAGTACTGTCCACGCTGGCGTGTCAGGTCTTTGTTCCATCTAATTCGTATTGATTAGCGATGAGCCCGCAATAAGAAATTCTGATAATCTTACGAAGCACCAACATGCACTCCAGATGGGTACCCAGAGACCAGGTCTGTTGAACGAACACCCTGACCAGCATCCGCGAGACACAGCCCTGGGAATCCAAGATGTTGAATGGCACCAATCGCCCCAGGACAACCGGTTGTTGTGTCTCCAGTTCCCGCAGTGAGATTGACCTGAAATCTGTGTAAGCCTCTTTTCCTCCTCTGGAATATGCTGAGAGGTGAATGGAAACTCCGTACCTTTTCTTCAAGAGTCATGCGAGAAACAAGTGCTTGGGCTTGTTGGTATGCAGCTCCCCAATCTCCAGTCCCAGAAGCCACTGGGGCTGGGTAAACAGGCGGTGACTGGCCATAGAAGTAAACATCGGATGAAATAGTTGCAGCAACAGTGTCGCCATTGCCAGGCCTTGCCAACGCAAAAAGTAGAGTGGCAATAGCCAGCGCGGTGCTTCGAAGGTTGCACATGACTAGGGACCAGCAGCACCAATCGAAGAGCACTTTTGCATGTTTGATATGATTGAAGGGAAATGCCTCCCCGTTATACATTTTGCATCGAACTGCAGGCAAGCAGGCCATAGGCAGGGGCAAAAGAACAGGGAAATTCAAAGTCGTCTAGATCCCCACTATGACATGAGGATGAAGGAAGCGGTGACAGGAGAAATCACGAAGCTGGCTACCTAATCAGCCACTCGTGTCAATACCTACCGAAGCAGCTGCAGAATCGTCTTCCAGGAACAGCCATGGTCGCCCGAGATCTCAACTTTGCGGGGCAAAAAAGGTACGGGGTATTGCAATACCAGTAACTCTCTCTGCGTCTCGGGCCGATTAGAAGGCTCGGGAACTAAACTAAACTATACTTTGCTAGACTCTTATCTGCGTATCTTAACATTTGGCTTGACACTTAGTACGCCCGTGAGGTTTCGCTCTCGTACTCACACTCGCAAACATTATCCAGTCGTATTAGACGCGGGACAATACGAACATGATGGGAAAGTTATGTCACATGAAGATACCCCGCATCCCCATACCCCACAAATTCATAATTATTACTTCTGCAGCCCAAGGTAAGAGTTTAGCCTGATCAGCAGGTACCTGCTTGTACGCCATATCTGCCTTCGGTGAAGAAGCCAAAGGGGGAAAATATTAGACCGAACAGGCTGGCAATGTTATGATCAAATCATCTGGCTGGGTGGGTTGGATACGAAGTGGAGAGAGATGAAGATAAGGGTAAGTATCGAGGTGTCTTGCTCGGCATGATAAATAGAGTAGCATAATTGAGAGAAAACTTAATCAAAGCCTCTTGTCCGGTACAATCTTTGCATTCTTGTGCAATGTCTTGCAGAATAATTGCCCTGACCTACCTTGTGCTAGGAAGTGCACTTGCCACCAGCTTCGACTCCAACTCCAACTCCACTTACTACAATCCAATCCTGCCCGGCTTTCATCCTGATCCCAGCTGCATCTTCGTTCCGGAGCTGGACAACACGTACTTCTGCGCATCGTCATCCTTTACCTCCTTCCCAGGCATTCCGATCCACGCCAGCAAGGACCTGCGAGAGTGGAAGTTAATAAGCAACGCCATAAGCAGGCCAGAGCAACTACCGAGGCTCGAAAAAGTAACTGAGCCTTCTGGGGGTCTTTGGGCACCAGGTCTCAGATACTATAAGGGCGTATTCTACCTCTTCACTACTCTTTCCAACCAAAACCTACCGTGGGAGGATCCAACGAGATGGGAGAACTTTTATGTAACCTCGACCAACCCTTACAGGTCATCTTCTTGGTCAAAGGCGGAACACTTCGATTTTAAGGGCTACGATGTAACTCCGTTCTGGGACGCTGATGGTCGAACTTATATTGTTGGAGCAAGTCCAATTCCAGCAGGAATCTTCTCCAGCCCAATTGATCTCAAGACTGGGAAGGTGGGCAGTTTAGTCAATCTCTGGAACGGTACTGGAGGAGAGGCACCGGAGGGACCTCGCCTTTTTCAACGAGATGGCTATTACTACTTGACAATCGCTGAGGGCGGGACTTTCAGGGGACATTTCCAGACAATTGCGCGCTCTAGACATCTCACTGGCCCGTATACGTCAAACCCGTCAAATCCTATCCTAACTAATGCCAACACCACTCGACTTTTCCAAGCCGTTGGCCATGCCGATTTTTTCCAGGACTCCAGGGGAAGGTGGTGGGCAGCTGCCCTTTCCACACGTCTTGCTGCAGACAACTCTGCCCCAATAGGCCGGGAGACAGTCTTGACGCCCGCGTCTTGGAAGAAAGGAGAATGGCCAGTCATCACCAAGGTGGAAGGGAAGATGAGTGGTTGGGATATAGGGCCATCAAGGAAGGTCTTAGGTGGGGAGGGAACTTTAGCAAACGCGAATCACCTTCTGAACTTTGCACCCGGCTCTTCTCTCCCTATAGAGATGTTGTTTATACGATTCCCTGTTGAGAAGAACTACGTTGTCTCGCCACGAGAACGTCCATATAGTTTGCGACTTCAAGCTTCAACGATAAATATCTCAGATTTACCTGCCACCCCAGGAGCCGTTCAGTCGCCAACCTTCCTTGGTCTGCGCCAGACCTATACATACTTCACATTCAAAGCGCAATTCGAGTTTGATCTTCAAGTAGCTAAGCAGGAAGTTGGAGTTTCGGTTTTCCAGGAGAATGTGAGTATCATACCCTCTTTTGGAGTACCATATACTTAGTAATTCGTCCCTATTATTGCATGGAATCTAACATGTGGCTCTTCCTACAGGTCGCCCATATTGACCTAAGCGTCATCCTGCTGCCAGACTCAACCGGAAAGTTAACATATTATTTCCGCGTCGCTGGCAGCACCGATTTGCCAGTCCCGATACCATACCCACCTCCAGCTCTCACGCCAGTGCCCGCCGCCTGGAGAAATCAGCCTGTTGTCCTACAAATCCAGGCACGCAATCACACGCATTATGATCTCTCTGCTTGGCCGGCTGCAAAGAAATCTGAAGTGTTGAACCTTGGGTATAGCCAAGCTATAGGTCTCGGCTTCAAATTCTCGGGTATGTGTGCACTTTTGCTATCCCTCCCCCTAAGTGCGACACGTTAGCAAGCAAATCTCTGACAAAGTGTCGCAACAGGAGTCCGTCTAGGAGCCTTCGCTACCACAAATGGCGGTAGCAAGTCGTTCTCGACCTACGTTTCTGAGTGGTCATATGTCGGCGATGGTCAGCTTCTTAGTTGAAGGGAAGGTTTTGTTGTTAGGGTTCATGGATTGCAGCGCCCAGTGATAAGGTTCATAGGAATGTTGACAGTTTGATAGCAGATAGCAGATAGCAGACATTACTTTTTCCAGTAGCAAATAAGAGTATTTGAAATTATAAAGGCGGAAATACGCATACTGAAGAGAGTCCTGAAGTTTGTGCAGCAATTCAAAGAGAGATACTATGTGTACCGTGATGATATCAGTATGCATATTTTATCCGGGAGGTATTCCTTCTCCTAAGCTGAACGAGAGTAGAGAACGCAGGCATTTCAAATGTTGATTCCCAAACCACACGAAAAGATGAGATATACTCCTTGAGGCTGCTTGGAGTATTCATTGCGCGCGACTATTAAAGCAAGAGCATTGCGTGTATTGATGGTTGTAGTTGCTTCCTTGAAGATAAAGCGTTATTCTTTCCATTAAGCATTGGCAACAATAGGTAACAGCATTAGATAGTTTAAATAACTCAAATGCGCCTCCAACCGAGCCTCCATTTTCCATTAGGTACTGAAGAGGAGGAGAATTGCTTTTGTGGCAAATTAGAAAAGAGGTTCAAGCTAGTTCTCGCTTAGAGAAACAACCGACCGGAAGTATTAAAGTACTTTCTGTATATACGATACGGGGGATGTTATGCTTGGATGTTTTTTAAGTAGCAAGATTAGGATGGCTATTTATTCAATATAGAATGATGTTAGACGCGGATTTCGCGGACAGGTGGGATCTAGAATACCCCGCCGAGATACTGAAGATTGAGGCGTGCAAATAAGGGTCTTGACGTTTCTACGCATCGCTTATTCAGTATAGATCTTGTTAAGTTCCATGACTTCCTATGAATTCGAGAAGCAGCAGGATCATGGCCGAAGACAGTCAGGAGAAATGATGAACCTTCAACACAAATTCTCTTGCCAACCCAACGTGAAAGACCCATCTAAACTTAGAATAATGGACTTTAACAGGTCCTGAACTCCTAAAAGTATGCTCTTGATCCCATCCAAGTCATATCAATCGAACGATCTACAGGTCTTGGTTGCCTGTTAGAGTGAATTGGACTGTTGAGTGGTCATTTTCAACTGCCCTTTATGAAGGTTGTCCTCATATATAGATTTTACTATCCTTCAAACAATACATGAAAAGCAGAATATATCAGAGCCAGGAAAAGCGTCTATCTCGTGTATGTCTTTGAGTGTTGACTAGGAATCACCTCACACCTCATAGACGCTACTAACTCTCACAATCTCTTTCCTGGGAGCCTCAAGAACTTTCGGTGCGACACAGCCACGCGAAGCGGAAGGAATGGCAAGCCTCATAATCCTCGACAAGACGGAAAGAGTCTTGAGCGTATTCGGCATAAGAAGTACCGAGTTACTAGACTTTGAAAAATCTTCTGTTCTATTTTTCATAAAAGATTTCGATAGCGGAGTAGATCCCGGAAATAGTTCATTTGTATTTGCGGGGCATACGTTCTAGACAAACTATCTCACGATCTAAGCGTTGGAACAGGACTATGCCATCGGTGTTGACTGTAGCGAGAGCGCGGGCTGATGAGGGGAGACAATTGCTGCTTCGGAGCTGCTTGACAGTCTAGAACCCCTTTCCCTAGGTATACATAGCTCAAATTTAACCGGATTGCCATGACAGATCCTTGGCTGATCATGCGGGGGTGGGGAAATGAACTTTCCTTGTAAATACTTGGCGGTGCTAGTGAGCCGCTAGAGGCAGACACTAGTCTTTCTAAAGTACGAGAAATACGAGAGCGAACACCAGTACGATGCGAAAATGCTAAAAACGCAATCGGCCCTTCCTTGTCATGTATCTCTCTACAGATATAATTTCTGGATGCTAAGTTCGGCTTGATGATTGACATGGAAAGCAAAGAAACCAGGCGCGGGGTAGTGTGGGGTAGCAGGCAAGAGGCGAGAGTAAAATTGGGTGCAAGGATTGCGAAGTTGGGGCAGGCATCCATCGAGGAAGATGCTTATTTCGAAACTTTGTAGAAGAAACTTTGCTCATCAAATGAACTTCACATGTTTGAATACGCATGACGTCGAATCAGTGTTCACCCGGTAAATTGTGAGGCTGAATCACTAGTCACATGCTCTTTCACACGAGGAATCCAAAATCTGCTCCGGCGGCAACTCTTGCAAGGGAGCAGAAACGGGATGCCCGGGTACACTTGGGTGAGGAAATTGTAGCCGGAGCACAGAAGAGGCCAATGGTGCGGAGACTGACTGCTCAGGGCGTGCTCAGGTATGCTCAGGTATGCTCAGGTATGCTCAGACATGCTCAGGCTCGGCTCAGGCAGGCTTTCTCGGGACATGTTCGGCTCGGGCCAACCCCTTCTGATTCTGAAAGAGGAAGCTCGTAATCTGCAAGAGCACCCCTCCTATCGCTGACAGGACCTAGCGCGGCTGGGCACCGCGAATCCTCAAATCCCAATTACAAAGTCGTATCTCCTGACAATCCCCTCCAAAGACACGCGCAAACCTAACATCTCGGCGTTCTTGCTATCACTCTTCATTATGCCGAGAATAGACCTGAACGCCACCACGGATATTTGGCTGAAGTTGGCCCTCGTACTGCTATGGCCTTATCATCTGCATCGTAATCACCACCTTTGACAGGCTGGTCTTTAGCCCGCTGGCGGCCTTTCCCGGGCCTAAACTTGCTGCCCTCACGAACTGGTACGAATTCTACTACGACGTGATCCTCCAGGGGCAATTCACGTTCAAGATTCAGGAGTTACACAAGAAGTATGGTACGTACAGGAGAATCCTAGCTTCCACGTGCCTCGGGCATAATTTTGTTGGTGGCTGGCTGTCAGATCTGCTTGTAACACTAAAACAGGACTAATCATCCGTATCACGTCTACGGAATTGCATATCGATGATCCAGATTTTTATGAGCAGCTCTATAACCGCGCTAGGAAAAGAGATAAGTATTTTTATTTTTCGGGGCGGTTTAGCTATGCGAGTGACAGTTTCTCGACGACGGATCATGAGCGCTATCGGTTGCGTAGGAAGGCCATGAGTCCCATGTTCTCAGTGAAGAAAA
The DNA here is from genome assembly GCA_020747065.1 of Cadophora sp. MPI-SDFR-AT-0126. Taxonomy (NCBI): domain Eukaryota; kingdom Fungi; phylum Ascomycota; class Leotiomycetes; order Helotiales; family Ploettnerulaceae; genus Cadophora; species Cadophora sp. MPI-SDFR-AT-0126. Next base: position 179,109 of record JAGMVK010000023.1, on the reverse strand, counting down.
TCGAGGATTTTCAACCTGTTATTCTGGCTAAAGTCGAGAAGTTTTGTCGGAAGGTGGTAAGGTACCAGGATAGGCAAGTATTGCCCTTGAGCCGAGCATTGACGGCCCTCACGATAGATATTATTACCGAGTATGCGTTTGCGAGGAGCTATGATCATTTGGACAGTCCTGATTTCAAGGACACTTTCTATAAGGCTCTTGTGGCTATCTATACAGTTAGTTATTTTGCATTGCACTTTTCGTGGGTGTTTCCGGTGTTGGATGTCATGCTAGAATGGGTGGTGAAGAAAATGTAGCCTGAGATATTGCTTGTTGTGGGAATGAGAAAGGTTCGTTACCTTTCATGATGATGAGATGTGAAAACTTTGCTGATAAAATTCCTGCAGGATCTCGCAGGACAAGTGAAAGAAATTCGAGATGGGTTGAACGATGCTTATAAGCACGTTGACCACCCTACAATTTTTCACGAGCTGTTGAACAGCGACCTTCTAAAAGAAGAGAAGTCGGATGCTCGTCTGGGGGATGAAGCATAACTCATAATAGCAGCGGGACATGTCACTACTTCGTGGGCTCTTACTGTAGCGAGTTTCCATATTAGTAAGACACTGGAAATCCTCTAGAATCTGCGAAAAGAATTAGCTGTAGCGGGATCAACTTCGTCAAAACCTCTGGATTAGCACAAGCTAAAGCAACTTCCATATCTCAATAGCTACGTTCACGAGGGTATTCGACTTGCCCATAGTATCATAACTCGTGATCCTCGTCTAGCGCCAGACACTGCGATCAAGTACAGAGACTGGGTCATCCCTCCAGACACGCCTGTTTCCATGACTAATATCCATATCCTCATGAACGAATCAATTTTCCCCAACCCTAAAGAATTCGTTCCCGAACAATAGATAGATAACCCCGGTCTGGAAAGATATTTTGTGCCCTTTGGAAAGGGATCGAGAGCTTGTGTTGGAATCAAGTACGTATAAATCGATGTACCATGTAAATTTCTCTTAACAGTGTCTGACGAATTTTTAGCCTTGCTCAAGCTGAGCTTTACATTACTCTTGCCGTGATATTTACTCGATTTACTTTCGATCTGCACGAGACAGATCTATCGGATGTCCAAATGAAGCATGTATATCTGGTGCCGTATCCGAAGTGGGATTCCAAGGGGGTGAGAGTGAAAGTTAAAGGAAATTAGAGCGATCATGTGGAGAAAATTGAATATCTTCAGAAATTTAGGGCCTCTAACTTTGTGCTCCCTCTTTCGCAGACTGAAAGTAGAGATCGTGCAGATACGTCGTATCATGGGTAAATAGTGTTCAATCGTTGTCGTGCACTTTGTCACAGCCTTACTTGGCTAGGAAGTAAAACACTGTGAAGTTAAGGATGATTCCCTGTACAGTAGAACCCAGGGTTTGTGGAAGTATCTAGAAGCTGCACAGACAACGAATGTATAAGTACCAAGTAGATTTGATCGGCATGCGTAGCACGGCCGCTGATCTATGTCAATCAGTTGGCTCTATTCAGCCACTTAGTTCATCGCTTGCTTGGGCCTTCTGCAGTTGCAGACTCCTTCCCTCTCCATCCTCCATCTCAGCTTCACTCTGAGCTTCAATCCTAACGCTTCCGGGAAAACCCCAAGATCTTCGCCAGGATGAGGTCTGCGGTAGCACAAAGACCATGCACACAGTTGCTTACATGCTTTTTGCGGTAAGACATGGGGAGAGAACAATCGAACTTCCAAACGTGTCTCTGAACTGAAGCTATCTTCGCGCCCACTAAGTCACTAACTTCCACGCCAGCGAGCGGGAACGAGCGTTTTCGTCTTCCGCGTCCGAGCAAGACATCCAGAAGGTTGGCTGGCTGCACCGCGGGTTGTCAAACATCCTTCTGCACCTCCTCCCCGTTCTGCTATTTTATCACATCGTTTTCAATGCCTCTTTATTTGTGATCCATCACCTTGTACAAACCAGATTTTCTCCTTCTGCAGCCACACCACGTCCTTCACATCTAGAGAGTTTTAGGCCATGGCTAAGGCGAGTGATACCCCTGATGCAACCCCGCAGCTGCAATCGCAAGCAACTTCACCTCCAGCTCCAGCTCCACAAGAAGTGCCACTCCGTGTAGACGACTTCGACGATAACGATTCGTCGTACGGCGGTGACAGTGATGCGGCATCGGAATTAACATCGCTGTACTCTGCGATCACAAGACATATATACGAGAATGGGCGACGGTATCACAGCTATCGCGCCGGGACATACTTGTATAGTAAGCCATCTTTGGCCCGATATTACTAAAAGATCTGGGTATTGACGTGGGCATACGCCAGGGGTCCAAACGACGACACCGCTCAAGAAAACCTCGACCTCTTCCACTATATATTCAACCTTTCTCTAGATGGAAAGCTCTTCCTCGCGCCCATAGGAAATAATCCTCAGCGAATCCTCGATATCGGAATCGGTACTAGGATCTGGGCAATCGATGTAGCAGATCTATACCCTTCGGCCTCCGTTATAGCGACAGACCTGTCGCCTATTCAACTTACCGACGTCCCGCCGAACCTCGACTTCTAAATAGACGATTTCACACCCCCCTGGACATTTTCGAAAGATACATTCGATTTCGTACATGCGCGCTGTATATACGGCTCCGTAGCCCGACTATCTATCCCTCTACTCCTCCGTACTGGACCATTTGAAACCCGGGGGCTGGTTTGAACAGACAGAGATCTCGGTGATACCAAAATCGGAAGATGGTTCTATCAAGGGCACGGCTCTGGAGAGTTGAGGACCGATATCGTGGGAGTGCGGGGAGAAATTTGGGAAAAGCTTTAAGATTGCGGAAGAGAGCAGGGATATATTATGGAGAATGCGGGGTTTATGAATGTCTAGAGGAAAACTTTCAAATAGCTAATTGGACCGTGGACCGCAAATCTCAAAATGAAGGAGATTGGAGCTTATAATAGGCTGGGATGGGATGAGGGGATAAATTGATAGGCGATGTTCTTGATGACGAAGTATCTTGGGGTAAGTTGGTGGGGTTTTTTTCTCTCTTGGTATGTGCTAATGGTGGAATAGTGGAGAAGTGAAGAAGTCGAAGTTCTATGTGCGCATATAAGGAGGGATTTGAGAAATAAGAATATTCATGCGTAGCAAGATGTGTAAGTCTACCTGTTACTGTTCGGTAATTAATATAGTTTCTGACCGTGTACAGAACTGTCTGTTGGGGCCAGAAACCAGGGGGACCCCTCTCCTTTGGTGACAGAATGAGAACCTCATCAATTTCGCTGCAGTAGTCGAACGATTTTAATGTTTAATTACAAGGGTATATGACCCTGGTAAGTGTATTAAACGTGGGTGGTAAGTCTACTGGATATGTTGGAGCGCTGCATAGACCGATTCGCTTCACCGACATGGCTGTATAGGAAGCCTCAGCGTTTCCAGTAGTATAGCTTGACCTGTAGGAGCATAGAGGAGGAGAAAAGAATCACTCTGGGAAAGGGATGTAGGGAAAACAGCATCATATAGCCCATACTTGTCCTCAAGAAATGCTGAGGGGCAATTGACTAATTAGGTCAGGAAAAACACTGAAAATCCTGACCCAGCTGGACACAGAATAACTGGCCATAAATTCGGAAATGTATTTTGATATCGTACGATGTCCATTTTCTATATCTGATCTATTCCCGGCATTCCCTCCATGCCCCCTACTTTGGCCCAGAACTTATCGAAATCCACGCCCTGAGTCTCGAACATGTCCTTCGCTTTGACTATCGTTTCTATTTGCCTCTCTAAGGAAAAGCCTCCAGGCCGTAATAACTCGTATTAGACTAATTTAATCCACTTGAAAAAGAGATTCTCCTTTTCGAGAGCAATTAATTCGTCTTTGAAAACTACAATCTTCCTCCTACCTTCCTCTTCGGTAGCGCTGTCACTAACCGCAACCGTCTTAATAATCATCCACTCAAAATCCTTATTATGTAATAATATTGTCGTTTTAAAATCCTAAACAAAGAGAGCCTTTTCGTCTATTATCTTCGTCGCAATAATTATGAACCTCCAATCTAAATCCCAATCCTTAACTTATTAAGTATCAAATACCCCGTCTTCTTTACCATCTAAATAGGATCCACGGCCCTCCTCACGATATCGAATATTACATCTTGCCCGCTCCCTTCCTCTAGTATATTCCTAATGGCACGATCCTATTTTCTGCTTCTTCGCATAATAACCTCCTGTGGTTTGAAGCCAACTACGAGCCTTTAAGTAATGGGATTCTTATTTGTCTTCTTAGCGAAGAAATCTCTAGGTCACGGCCCAAATGAACACATATATAAGCAAATCCCTAATAAAAATTGTAGCTCTCTTCAAAATTACCAAGAAAGCATTATTAAAAAACATACGTAATATGTTCACCGTCGTCTCGCTTAGTATTCCCATTAGAGAGAAACATATCTTCATGTGAAAGGGACCAATGATTTTAATTCTCTATAATATAAAGCCAATTATCACTACGTTCATAAGAACGAGTACCAGGAATATTTTTTACTTAAAGTCTTTGGGTTTAGTATCGATATGTGTGATATAGATATGTGATGTATCGAGCTTAGAGAGGAACGGCTCGAGGGTCGCTGGGGCACGTTTGAAAGGCGTGGGAGGTTCAGCAGAGTTTGATGTTATAGATTTTAGTATCGAAGATATTATTTTGAAGGCCCGCGCCTTGGATCTCGCTTTTGGAGGCATCTTGCACTTCAATTGTATATTTCCGTACTAAAATTTGTAAAGCTTAATACCCGATAAATCTGTAGAGAACTTTGGGAAAGAAAAATTTGCTAAGCAGGAAAACGTCGCTGCCAGTCACTGCTCAGATTACCTGGATAGAGAGCCTAGGTTCGATACTTCTTTCTCTTCCTGCACGAGATTGCCTTCATCCCACGACGCTTCGCGTATTCCCCAGTAAGCAGAAGATTGCGAGCTATGTTGACACTGTACTGCTTCTGGCTGGGTGACTTGTCCGTCTATCATCCAGTTATCAAAATCCAATCCTCCTGGAAGCGAGAATCCGTCTCGGGCTGGCAATTGAAGTTGAATTTTTCGAATTTTTTTGAGTGAAACTTGAATCGAATTGCGGAGGAGCAGCTGTGTTCAACCTACCTCGCCTGCCGACCTGCGTTGTAAAATCCTCATGACGAGTCTCTTGCGTGTCGCAGACCATGACATGCGCGGGGTTATCCAGCTGGATTGGCCACGGAATCGGACCCGAGATAAGCCTGATCTTGAGTGCCTCGCTTAACACGGCCCACAATACTCTGCCGTCCGGAAGTAGGGGTGCCCGGACTTAACAGGACTCCTGCCCCTTTCTCGCAAGACGCAGCCCCGTTTCATGGCTATATATATAACAATGCCTGGTGTTGAGTAGTAGTCTGATCTCCCGTGCCGCGCTAGTTTCATCACCCGCTTATTAACCAGAAGTATGAGTCGATTAACTTAGGGGCTAAAAATTCGTCTCCGCCCATCAAACTTTTCATTTCTACATTCCATTTCCAACACCGAAATTCCGAATTGCAAAATGGGGAAGCCTTTGCAAGGAGAATTTCAGTCGTTTGATCCATATCTCCAACCGCATGGATCGCACCCATCACACCCTTCTCATATCACGAATCCCAGCTCAACAAATTCCATTGATGACGGGAGTCAGCCGCCACCGTACGAGCTCACTATTGACAATGAACAGCACAATGTTTCCACTGTAGCATTAGGTAGGCATGGGTCGGGGTTTGGCCCATAATGTGAGAACACAGATGAGGAGAAGGCTAACTCTACTTCTTCTACAAGATAATGGCCGCATTAGTATGATTTTCTGTGGAGGTCGCCAATCCGTTAGATTAACTTACCACCACTTCCTGACTATCAGCCTCTTATCGAAGAGGCACGGAACAAAGCCGCTTACTCTTACGCGGCTCTGAATATTGTGATTATGGTCGTTGGGAGCCGAGGTAACAACATGACCTAGATGCCAATCATTAGACTTATTCACATTACTATCAGGAGATGTACAGCCATTTATCGCCTTGGGACAGGAATTGCTGGCTTGCGGCCATCAAGTACGGATTGCAACACACAACACCTTTCGGGACTTTGTTACCAAAGCTAACCTCGGATTCTACCCCATCGGCGGAGATCCGACTGACCTGATGGCTGTGGGTTTGATCCAACTTTTACGTGAGAACCTCGAAAGGCTGACTGCCACGTAGTACATGGTCAAAAACCCTGGCATCTTCCCTAAATTTGCCTCCATACGCGCTGGTGACATACCTCGCAAGCGGAAGATGATAGCTGAGATGCTTGAAGGGTGCTGGCAATCCTGCATCCAGCCGGATCCAATGACGAATACGCCTTTTATCGCAGAGGCCATCATTGGGAACCCACCTAGTTTTGCGCCTATCCACGGTGCACAGGCACTTGGGATTCCAGTTCATTTGATGTTCACTATGCCGTGGAGCGCTACTCGGGCTTTTCCACAACCCTTGGCTAATATTCAAATCACCAATGCGGATCAGAGCACGAGTAACTTCCTCTCGTACGGCTTGGTGGATATGATGACTTGGCAAGGGTGAGTGGTTTTAATGAAGTCATGAAAAGCTGCTAATATTAGAGAATAAAGACTCGGAGATGTGATAAATAAGTGGCGGGTCTCATCTTTAGACCTGGAAGCTATCCCCGCAATGGCTGGTGCCAATCTGGCGAGTTACCTAGAATTGCCGTTCACGTACTGTTGGTCGCCAGCACTGGTTCCTAAACCATTTGATTGGCCCTCACATATTGGTTGGTACCTGTGTCGATGACAAGAAGCTCCCCATTTACCTCTTTTAGACGTGTGTGGCTTCTTCTTCCGAGATGCACCTCCATACACCCCCACCTTCAGATATAGACAATTTTTTTAGAGCCGGGTCCCGACCAATTTACATTGGTTTTGGCAGTATAGTGATGGAAGACGTCACCAAAATGACTCAGATAATCTTGGATGCAGTCCGCTTATGTGGCGTCAGAGCAATAGTGTCTGAAGGTTGGAGCAAGCTCGGCAGTGGAATAGGCTCTTCCGAAGATGTGTTATTCATTGGCGACTGTCCTCATGGTAGGTGGTGCTCTATCATACTCCTGTTACTTTGTCTAATCGTCAAAAGAGTGGCTATTCAAGCATGTATCGGCCGTTATTCATCACGGTGGCGCTGGCACTACAGCATGCGGAATCCTCAATGGCCGACCCACAGGAATTGTTCCTTTCTTTGGAGAGTAAGTGTGCAGTATCTTATACCTAGGAAATAAGAAGGACTAACTCTCTAGTCAACCATTTTGGGCCAACATGGTAGCGGCAGCAGGCGCCGGCCCCCGTCCGCTTGATCACAAAACGCTCGACAGCGATGTACTTGCTCGTGCAATTACTATTTTGCTCTCTCCTGATACTATTCGAGCCGCTGAAGATCTCTCGAGAAGAATGAGACATGAGAACGGAGACAAAGAAGCCACCAAGTCCTTTCATCGGAATCTTCCAGTGGATGATATGAATTGCGACATGATCCCTCGACATCCCGCCGTGTGGTACTGGAAAAGGGGGAAGAGAACGCTGAAGCTATCTCATCAGGCAGCTTCAATTCTCATCGAGAACAATAAAATGGAAGCCTCTGCTCTCAGCTTGTGTGTTCTGTTCCTGTCTTGTGTTACCGGTTAGTGCTCTACTGACTGACCTTTCCAGGTACAAATCGAAACCCATCGTTATTGAAAATAGACGATGGGATCCTATCACTGGAACGTTTTCTGCGGCTTTTGAGGGTTTTGTGGATGTTGGCAAAGCCATGGGTTCCCTTATTGATTCTCCCATGAAAGAGTATCGCAAGGCGATGACCAAGGAACAAAGTGAAGCTAACCCGAACAAGGAGAGGAGTCCCGGCCTAAGTGCTGCTGGAGCAGCGGGTAAGGCTGTCGGGAAAAGCTTCGGGAAAGTGGGGATGACTGTGGCGAAGACGGCTGTCGATCTCCCTTTGGCATTTGCAGATGGTCTGCATAACGTTCCAGCTCTGTATGGAGACAAACCGCGAGACCATGGGCCTGTGACTGGCTGGAAGAGTGGAGGTGTTGTCGGTGTGAAGAACTTTGGAATGGGAATGTATGACGGTTATTCCGGCTTATTCACCCAGCCATACAAGGGAGCAAAAGAGGGAGGCGCCAAGGGGTTCGTGAAAGGTATTGGCAAGGGTACGGCTGGATTCCTTACCAAAAACGGATCTGGTGAGTCGATTCCCTCTTTCTTGAAGAGCGCTCTAACTAAGAAGTCACAGCGGTCTTTGGTGTGGTAGCTTACCCAGCGCTCGGAGCTTACCGGAGTTTGAAGAACTCAACTGAGAGTGGTACACAAGGAGAAATATTGAAAGCGCAGAGGTTGCATATGGCTTGGCTTGCTAAAGCTGAGACTCGGGATCCTGATGACATTGACAGAGTACTAAGGTTGTTTGATCAACAGTGGTTGGCTGTTGAGGCATAGTGGAAGCGAAGTGTCACGATCTGAGGGATCACGGGTATCTTGGCCCAGAGACTCGGCAGTCTTGCTACACAGAGAAGCCAGGATCACCAGATGATGGGTCACGTGGTGAACCATCGAATACCTAGAGATCATGGCGATGATCGGGATAATTCGAATGATCCAGTAGTTTCCTAAGTAGTGGAGCCTCGCGCTCAAATTCATAAAGCAGTTCAGCCCTTGCTTGTAACGTCTCAATTCCAATTGAGAACCCCCTAGAAAAGCACTCCTCGCGGTGATTCCTCGCGGTGATTCCTCGCGGTGCCCTGTAGCTACCGAGGCTGATCCCCACTACATGCGTTCCCCCCTTCAAAAACTCGCCCCCGAGTATTACAGTAAACGAATGTAGTAGAGTTAAGCTATTTCTAAAAGTATTAAATCTCTAGAGGTAAAAGTAGAGGTCTGCGGCGCAGAAGTAATGTCAAAGTTATATAAGGCTTAAACTATCGTTGGTCTTAGTAAAATCGCAAATAAAGGTTCACTTAGCTTACTTCTATAAGGTCGTTCCTTACTATAATACCTTTATCTTCTCCTCTAACCTTTATAACTAATACCTCTACTATCTCCTTCCTTCTCTCCACTTAATAAGCTCTATAATCCTTTTGAAGCTGCGCAGGAGGCTTCTTTGCTTTTTCTTACTACTATACACGTTCCCCTGGCGACGAAGATTAAGTTGCAGCCGCTTTTCCCTCTAGGAGCTCACTTCTGAGAGTAAATAATCTTTAAGGAAGCTATAGGAGTAGCGCTACTCTCTCTCTAACTAAGGTAAGTATAGAACTTCTTTGCTCTTTTATTCTAATCTTTCTCCTTCTAATCTTATAATCTTAAGATTAAGCTTAAGATTAAGACTAACGATCTCTAGTACTTAACTTAAGCTAAGCGGCTCTAAGTTCTTTAATCTCTATTAACTACTTCTCCCTCTCTTTATATAGCTCTTATATACTAGAACCTTATATTAGAGCCTTAACTTATAAGCTTTAGAACACAAATCTTTAAGTTAAAGATGCTATTTTCTTTAATTAGGCTAAGTTAATCTCTTTACCTTTATTTTCCTTCTATTAACTACTTTACGCATAAACTAGATCTCTATATTAACTTATACTGATTTTCTATAGAGGTCTCTGCTTCTTTAATAAGCTTAGTGACATTAGAGCTTCTCTAAGTGAGGTTTCCTCTCTCTGCGATATGTCTTTAGCTCTGCTATTACTTATCTAGGTTTAGACCTTAATTACCTTACCTTATAACGGTCTCTTACTCCACTATCACGAATATCTCTTAGGAAAGCGGCTCTCTAAGTTACCTAGTAAGTCTCTATTCTCTCTTCTTTCTGAAACATATTAATTCTGGCAATAATTTTATAGGTTTCGCTGCACGACCTTTGATCTAAAGCGCTTAAGTATACGATTGCTAACCCTACCTTATATAGCTAAGTTCCCTCTCCTAACTCCTTCGCTCTTTGCTCCCTTACTAAGTTAATCTTACCGCTAACCTCCTGGCACTCTGCCACTGTTAGGTTCGTTCTGCTTTTCTGCTACTTCATCGAGCTCAAGGGAGCTGGTTCTTATCTCTAGTATTAGGAAGAGGTCTTAGGCAAAATAGAACCTTCTACATAGCTTCATATACGCTCTCCACCTCTTGGGTTTGAAATGTGCACTGTCTCTAGCTAAGGCCTGTACTGATCCTCCCTTATAGAATAGTTTGTGTAAGACATAGGGTCGTTCAGGCCTTGAGTAAGTAGTTGAGCGTGTTAACCCCTACGCCCTAGTATCTATGGCCTCGGATGAGTCCAGATCAGACTTCCTTCCCGTCCTTTGATTGTTTTTGAGCTTAGTGACTATGACTGACGGCGACTAGGACGTATCCAACTCAGCGACTCCTCTCCTATACCCAGTAATAGTCTCTTACCTCGCTATTACGAATATATGCTTTAGGCGTATATATACCTATGGGGTTAGAGGTCTAGGCAGCTAGTAGGAAAGCTAACGCGTTAGAGAAGGCGAGGACTATTAGATTTTTACTAAGGTAATAGGGGTTACTAAGGCTGTTTCTACTATTAAGTATTTTTTCTTAATTCTAAGGCTTTTTTATTAGGACGTAAGACTTATTAAGTTACTAGAGGAGTTTACTGATATCTTAAAGAGTGAGGACTATTACAAAGATTTAAGAGTAATAGAGGTTGCTCTTATTTTAAATACTATTAAGGCTCTTCCTTAATTAATGTCTAGCTATAGCAATTCTTATTTAATATAGAGGCTATTTGCTATAGAGGGTATCCGCTAGAAGTAGGCCTAACTTTCTTATCTTTAGAGCATAAGTATAGTATACTAGAGGATAATAGTTATTATAGGTTTGTTTACTTTTAGTCCAGTAATAGTCTTAGGTATATTCGATAGCTCTTAGAAGATATATAGGTCTATTACTAATTCTATTATCTTAAGGGCTAGCTAATTAGAGCTTTTAACTTAGGTTACTTATTTTAGTAAAGGTACTTTAAGTATATTACATAGACTTATAGATTCTGACTCTATTATACTATATCTGCACTTCTTATATCAATACTCTTACTAGTACTTAGGCTGCGGTAGACCTCATAAGTTATATTCTTTCTATTTGCTCCTCTTTAAGAGAGTAAAGATAATATAGATAAGGGCTTAGATTTAGTAGGTGTAATTAAGATTAAGCTAATCTGAAGATAAACTAATACTTCTTCCTTTAGTGAAGTTACTTTGTTAAAGGTTATTAATTAATAGTATATTCAGGTCTTTAATATATAAGGAACTCTAGCTATTAGGTGATTCTAAGGCGCAGAGATATTAGCTTCATAGGGATAAGCTAGAGAGCTTTTACTTTTAATAAAACCTTGATACGCAAGTGCTATATTTCCTTAGAAGCTATAGTAATAATTTAATTTATAGGAAATTACTAGAATAGTAGATAGCGCAAGTAGTTCTGGGTCTAAAGTAACTAAAATCTCTTTAATTCTATATATACTTTGCAAGAAAAAAGATTTTATAGAGCTAGTAGAATTAGGATTTTTATTACTTTCTACTAGTAGATTTTCTTCTTTAAGTTATTCCTAATAATAAATCGAAGATTTTTATTATTAGGTAAAGCTTCTCTATTATTAGTACTGTTAGTATTAGTAATATTTGCTTTAGGGGATATTTTTTACTTATAATCTTGGGAAAATCCTTTATTTTTATTAACTATTCTCCTAGTAGCTTCTGTAGATAGGGGATTTAGTAAGCTATCTCGGGAAAGCGGCGCTTAAACAGGGGATACTTTGCATTAACTTTTATATATAGGGGACAGACCTTTCACTACTTCCTTACAAAGTATGCGCTTAAAGCTATTGTAATCGATTATTAGAACATATAAATCAGGCCTATCTTACCTTTTTATTTAACAAATGACTTATTATTGACTCCGGAAAGGTACTAGCAATAATAAAGAGCTCTATAGTTCACGTTGTACACTTAAGGGAATTATTAGCGCTAACGTGGGTAACGTTTAGTCTTATATTGAATAGTTACTCCGTGGGGCCAGATCGTACTCTGATGTTTCAGGGGCGTTTAGGCTCTACTTCTCTCCAGCTCCTGTACTAAATAGTGCTAGTGACGGTAGTTCTAGCGGTCGCCCCCCCCCCCCCCCCCCCCCCCCCCCCCCCCCCCTCCTTGAAAAACTGGCGACCTCGCCATAGGAGGTGCTAGGAGGAAGATGTGTAGTTAGAGACTACCCTGTATTGTTGTCGTTGGCTCTGGGAGATCTCTGGGATTCTAACAACTACACCGTTACTCCTCCTGAGTTGCTGTGTAGGTCGCCTGAGATTTTCGATATCAGTGGCTGAGGCTTCTATATTACTTTGTACATGCTGAGAGGGTATATCGTCCAAGTTAGGTTCAGCGCTGATTTGTCTTTGTTGATCACTGAAATAAGCACTGGACTCAGTGTCTTCAGTACTATAAATGAACTTCTTCCGTACGTGAAATAGCTTGAGGTTAGTCCCAGGGAATATTTGCTTCAACCAGGGGTCGTCAGGCCCAAGCTTCTTGAGCCTATAGTAGCCTTTCTCAGTGTTAGCCTGTGCAACTTCATACAGTCCCAACCACCTGAAATCTAGAGCTTTCTTCGTTGATTTGTCAGCTTCTTGCACTGAATCGTACTGAAGACCTATATCTTTGACTTGAAATGGCCTTCGTCGAATATTATGCCTGTCGTTGAAAGCGTCTCGACCCTCTTGTCTTTGGCGATTCTTCCGTAGTATTGCCTCGTTGATATTTTCTTGCCGTATTTAAAACTGGACTGCCCTAAGCTATAGTAACTTCGATCGATCAGTGATTTCTTCCGTGAATAAGGTTCTCTAAGTAGGATATCGTGTTTCCACGGGAAGAATAGGTTCTCTGCTGTATACTATATAGAATAGTATAAAATCAGTAGGCCCGTATACTGTAGTCCGATCTATAAATAGCACTGCCGGGAGATTTTCGATCTATTAGTTTCCTATCTTAGAAAGTATATTTTTAATTAGTCCGTGACCCCTTTCTACTATACTATTTGCTCTCGGGTTATAAGCTGATACCTGTAGTCGCTGAACTTCTATTTTATTTAGGAGCCGAATCACTTCCCCTATATTCTCACTAACACTGTTAACGACTAATCTCCAGAATAAGCCATAGCGACAAATGATATCCTCCCAGATAAAATTAGCTACTGCCGTAGACGAAGCTTTAGTGAGGGTCCTTGCTTCTACCTAACTACTCATATCGTCCCTAGTAATAACCAAGTATTGCTTTCCTTATTGTATCAGCATGTAAGTAATGTCTAGCGCTCACTTCTCCATTAATCTATTAGAAGCCGTAGGGAAAAGAGGCTCCTCTTACTATCTTAGCGATCTTAATTAATACTCAGAGTAAGTTTGAACAAAATCCATAGTATCTTTATAGCACCCCTTCTAAGACTAACGTGTAGAAATGCGATGATAAGTGCTCTCTCTCCCCTTATAGCCAGAATCGTTATAGCAACTCCTGAGGATTCGGGCTTTCTCCCGGTTAGTGTCGATAACTAGCTTGATAGGTGCTCCTTTCATTAGTAGCTTCCAGATTTTCCGACCGTGAACTCTAAAGTTTAGGACTTCCTTCTTAAATGCTTAAAAAGTCCTCCTATCTATTCCCTTTGGCGTTTTGAGAGTCCTTAAGTATAAAGCGATTTGTACAAAGTGGTCTGAGTATTCGGAAGGAGAGATAGGGAATTCATAGCCGTTATTAGCCCCTTCTTTAGAGTCGTTACTAGAATCTTCAGTAGGCTCTCCTCCCTCTCTTAACCACTGTATTTGAGCCTTTATGTCTTAAAGAATGTTATTCCGTCTTGTTAACTCCGGGTCTGTTCTGACTTCCTCCTCCCCTTCGTTAAGCTTCACAGGGCAGATTTCATAGGCTCTAAGCTCTGAAAGAATCTAATCCTCGTCGTTATCAGAAGTATCGTCGTCTTAATTCGTGTTATTTAAGTGTCTAGGCCTCCTAGAAAGAGTATCCGCAGCAGTATATATAGAACCTTTGATATGTTAAACTTCGAAATCAAAGAGCCTTATCTAAGTAAGCTATCTCGTAAGCATAGCTCCGGGGTGATTATTAATAGCGCTATTGAGTTATGCTACTAGGGTATTAGCGTTTGTTTCTAGAATAAAGTGCACTCTTATAAACTAAATCTTTAACTTCTTTAGAATATAAAGTACTTCTTTATATTCTCTCTTTGTAGCATTATAATTGCGTTTAGCCTTGTTCCAGTATCTACTCTTGTACTGTGCAGGGCGTACTCGTCCACTATGGAGGTCTCTCTAGCCTAGGTAACCTCCCTACCTAAATCCACTAGAATCAACGGCCACTACGATTTCTCTAGTACTTTTGCTATAGTTAATCCTATAAAGCATAGGGGATATATAAAGAGCGTTTTGAAGTGCTTTTATAGCTTTACTTGTAAGTCCGTCTAGTTCGAATAGAAAAGGGACCCCTTTTCTTAAAAGGTTATAGAGGGGTTCAGCGATAAATCGGAAATCTTTGATCTAAATTCAAAAGTACATAACGAGCCCAAGAAATCCCTTGACGTTAGAGAAGTGTTTCGGCTCTTTCCAATTCTGTATTTTAATAAGGTGTGCTGCCGATAGTTCTCTGCCCCCCGAATTGCAAGCGTAACCTATAATATCTAGCCTATCGAGGCAGAACTGTGATTTGGCTCTAATAGTCGCTCCAGCTCTTTCAAGTCTCTCTAGAGTTTTATCGAGTTAGTGATGTGCTCCATCACAAATTGGCGAATTCCTGGAACGGTAGTGGCTTGATCGTAGTCTAGTTTCCGACCTTCGATCCGTTTTACACTTGGCTTGCAGGCGAGTCCAGTTTTTAGACAGTCACGGGCACTTTCATTCTATCCGAAAACCAGTCTATGAGATCCCACACTACACCCTAGGTCGGTTGATTGGTTTTGAAGATGCCTCACTCTACCTCCTCTTCCCCCGTCTCTACCGAGAAGGTCAGCAGAGTAGCCGCCTGCTCGATGATGACTTCCAGATATTGATAGACCAAGTTCCCCTCCCAGCTATATACCGTCATCATGACAGCGCCCAAGTTCAACACTACCCCTCGAGTTATCACCATGGAGAGTACACTCGACGGCTCGTGGGGTTGAAGGCCGGTCTCGAAAGGTGGATGCCCTACCTCGTGAGCAGCTCATTATGCATTTTGTCCACCCGACCAATTGCATGCGGTTTGGGAGACGATTCAAGATACTATCGAGCAGCCTGGTCTACAGCAGTTCAAAGATGTGACCATCCTTCTCCATGACAGGAACCTAAGACGCTGACTAAATATTCTACCTGGGAAGGCATGATGACCCGTTTGCGGAAGTATTGGGGGGAGGCTGTTGACGAGGCTCATATTGTGAAGGAGTAGAGTAGTGCCGTCAAGTGCACAGTAAATAGGGGAATAACTCGCGCGTGGACCAATCAGGCAATGGAAGTGAGAGGAAGAAGATGATGATTGCTAGTCTAGCGGCGCTGACCTACAACTTTTTGCATAACGTCTTTTAATCACGGGATTTAGCGACCCCACCACTTTTTTCGCATCCACACCCCTCCTTTAGCTCTACTATATGGCAACACCTCTTAATAACTCCACCAAAATAACTCCGATTGACTTGAAATTTTCAATAATTCAAGATGCCACCTGAATCAACTCGTACCTCACGGCGCGTACAAGGGCTGGCCCCAGAAGACGAGCAAAATTCAAAGCGGCGGCCAAAACCCAACACTAACTCGCTCCTGGCATTCGACGAACGCCGAGCTCCACAAATCCACAACCAAGCTCCCGCAAAGCGTCGCAGACGCAGGACGACTATTTCTGAGCCTAAAGAACAAGTTGCCGACCCAGAAACCTCTTCCCCAAAGGCCCAGCGTCAGAAATTGAGTGAGGCGGTACTAGGAAAAGAAGTAGTGGACATACCCTCATCCCCGGCTCCATTCTCCACTCCTACAACTCTCCCTTCAAGGAAAAAGACTCCGTTTGATCCAAAAGTGCTATTTGATAAGGAACCACAAAATGTCAACTTCAATATATAGCCTTTTATTAATAAGAGTCGTCAGCATACCATTGTTAAGAATTGGGATATTAACTCAATCTCCCAACGCCTCACTTACAAGATAATGTGCGAAGTTATATGGAAAACGTCAATTGAACCATGGATCGAGAGAAGGACGTTATATGCCACCGAAAGACCAGTTAAACAAGCCTTCAATTTCCTCTTTGGGAACCCCAAAAACCCTCTTTTAATCTTGTCCGTACAAGACCAACAATCATTCGATAACGCCATGGTTCCTTTGCGTACCTACCACTATAAAAAGAACGTCTCAGCCAATGAGGTTACGGTTAATGCCTATTACAAAACACCAGAAGAGGTTGAGGCTTCAGAATCTGACGTGGAATTGCAATCCCCGGGTAAAGGAAAGAAGAAATCCAAAGGGAAATCCAAGGCGGACAAAGCCCGGGACACGGTTAGACCTACACCTTTAGGGCGAGAAAACAGTGGATTTGAAGATCCGGATGATCCATTTGCCAGTCCTTCGAGTGAGCCAGAGGTTATGGAATTACTGAGTCCAACGCCGAAAGATTCCGTTACAAACAGAAGGCTCAGTGAGAAACGACAGCGAGACGCCACTACTTCAGCTGTCGAATCAACGCGTCAAGAGATCTTCAGTTATAATATCTGTACAGAGCGCTTGTGTGACAATAAGACGAAGTATTGCTATATCATGCCGAAGGCAAAGACGCACCATAAGATCGATATAACACGTCAACTTCAATGGGCGGCCTCTGTCCACTCCAAAACTCCAGGGGTTAGTACAACGACGCCTCCAGTGGATTGGATTGCCGCATTCGCTGAAGGGGACTATCAAACAAGCTACAAGCCGAAGCTCGGTGGTACAAAGAAACTAGATCAAACTGTAGTAGAAACTACAGCTAAATCTGATAGCAACAGCTCATCCATTGAGAACCTCACTCGTTTGATATTGATACAGACCATGAATCACATGACAAATCAAGCGGCCACTTCTACGACTGTTTCTTTGCCTCTTAGACCGTCTGACGCTAGAAGAGCTCGTAATCCCGGGTAAGTCAATAGGCCAGATTTGCCTACAAATTCCTTGTCAAATGCAACGTCTGGGGTATCCGGGCAAAGCCTTCAACCCCTACCATCGTCCCCTATTCGGCCTGCGAATAACGACGAGAATGAGGTAGGATTGATAGGCTAATGGATTATCCGGAAGGAGAAAAACCCCAGGAAACAGGAGGAGTTGAAGCGTAGTTTTAATATCCTGGATAAGGCTTTTGTAACAGAATTAAGCTATTTAAAGGATATCAAATTCGTGACGTCATTGGAGATCAAGCCAGGTATTGCCTATACTATTTCCGATAGCGTTTCAGCGTTTAAAGAGGCTTATAAGGCCGAGAGATTAGTTGCCTAAGAGCTATTGAAGCTCAGTGGCGCTAGCGTTGCAGGAAGACAGCAAATGAGTACATCAGGTGAGGACGAGAATTGTACTGATTTTTTCGTTGAATACTAAGGTTTTTTTGCAGGATCTAATTAATACGTATATAATACACATTGGATTTGTCAATTGCGTATTTTTTGTACTGTTTTACTTGTTATTTGCATGGGTTTTAATGATTTTGAAATGCCCGGTGTGATTAACCCTGCACTTGATTTTACTCCCCTTACCTTTACTTAGTATTTCCTATTTGGGTCACATCGCCGTAACGTATGGATTCTTGATTTCCTTGCTTTTTGAGTCTATTTAAGTGAAGTTTAGCTATAATCAAATCATCCCACAATTACGGAAATGCGCTCTCGCTCTCTCTGCCGCCTCTGGACCGGTTCCTACTATTCTTACCGCATATTCAAGGAAATCTTGATATGTGACGTAGTTACGACGTTCTCGACGATAATGACGTCTTATCCAATGCTTCAGATCTCCAAAGCTCTCTTCAATAAGGTTGAAATCAGGAGAATATAGTGGTAAGAACCTTAGTAACACCCCCTTGCGTATGTAGGCTCTCATGATCTCTGCGATATTCTTATGATGGATTGAGGCGTTGTCAAGTATAATAACTGAGCGTGTTTGAGGGTAGGGGTTACACTGAGGTAATAGGTAGTCGATTAAGAAAGACTCTACGATTTCAGCGGTACAGGTTCCCTCTAAGGTATAACTGGCAATATATCCATCAATAGTATATGCCGCAAGTACAGAGACTCTTTCCCTATATTCAAGCTATTAAGAGACCTTTGCCTCTGCACCTTTATGAGACCAACTAAAGGTACGATCTCTATTCTTTTCGTCACTCCCTGATTCGTCGACAGCAATAACTTGATCGGCCGTAAATTCTTGCATACAATCAAGCCATTCTGCCCTCAATTCTTCACTTCTTTGAGCCGCCACGTACTTCAATCGTTTCCTAATTATCTTGATTCGTTGAAGAGTACGGCTAATCGTTGATATTGAAGGCTCTATTGAATAGGCTTCAAAAAGGAAGGCTTGAAGCTCGTCCAAGTACATCCATGGCCTCTTATCCAATAACAGCTTCAAGGCCGTTTCGTGCTCTTCTTGAAGTATACGGACCGGTCCTCCAGAAGGTGGCAAAGCCTCAAAACCCCGGTCCAACCTCCTCTTGATATTATAAACGGTTTGTATAGTAGTACTATTGATTTTAGCGATTTGCTCGAGGTAGCCAGTTGGGAGGGGTCCTGGTTCGCTCAACGCATTCTCAATGTCCGCCACGACAGACCTAGGTAAATAAGGAGGCATGGCACAACAACAAAAATTGGTTCGCTGGAAAGCGCACGATTGTAGCTTCAATTTGGCGTATCTGCGAAGTTAATTGAGCGTTGCGTTGCAAAGTTATGTGTAGGGGCGCAGAATCGAGGAATGGCGGGGGGGTACTTGGAAAATCAAGGTGGTGGTGTCGCTTAAAACCCGTGATTAAAAGACGTTATGCAAAAAGCTTGTATCTATCTACGGCCGGAACGGAAAAACAAAAACCCTTGTAGTGGGCCTTCGACCCCACTACAATATGCCTGCTGACTTTTACTTTGACGTTGGCAAGGAGACTTGTCCACGTCAAACCTACCTCTCAACCGCAGATGTAGGAAATTCACTGCCTGCAGAGATCCGCCTTTGGAA
Source organism: Cadophora sp. MPI-SDFR-AT-0126 (assembly GCA_020747065.1). Taxonomy (NCBI): domain Eukaryota; kingdom Fungi; phylum Ascomycota; class Leotiomycetes; order Helotiales; family Ploettnerulaceae; genus Cadophora; species Cadophora sp. MPI-SDFR-AT-0126. Next base: position 159,812 of record JAGMVK010000023.1, on the reverse strand, counting down.
GAAGTGTTGTTTAGACAGTTACTATACCTGGTGCCGGGATGGCGAGAAGCGCGATCCATGCAAGCAGACTCTATACCCAACGGCTATGCTTGGAGACACTGTGTCCATGGGAGTTGAACCATGTGCAAATTCGCAGCTTCGTGCCGGGGGGCTCGTATACAGCCAGTTCTACGGCAGTGTGAAAGGTGTTTGGGGCTGGGAACCCATATCCCTTCACGAATACTGCCATTGAAACACTCGCCTTGGACCCGCAGTTACGGAAGACATAGGAGCATGTTGGGGCTGGCCTTAGTCACGATCCGGTTGCCCTCATGAAGGCATATCTGTACGCCAAAGCTCGGTGCCACTGTGGGATTCAAGGATCCATGCAGAAATCATTTGGTGTCCGAGAAGAGCATCGGGTCTCGGTCGACCTTTTCCATGCCATCAATCGTCGATTTGGAATACTGAATTTGCGTCAACAAAAATTTGCTTCTGCAGTTGACGAGGTGTCATACTTCACTCATCCGACTACGACGGCGCTATCTTCGTACCGGTGGAATATCAACAAATTCTGTGTCGGGTTTGAGATGGTGTATAGCTTGAGTGGGCGTCAGTGGGTAACGTGGCAGCATACACGGATCATGCCCATGTTTCTTCGCTGCCTTCGATTTTGTTATGGGCATGGGCAACTACAAGAATCAGCTGGCTGTTGGCGGGAAGTACGATATACTACTAGCAGCGATGCCCCTGATGGCCTTCGCCGCACGGAAGGCATCGGATTTGAGGTAACAATGTCCCAGTACGGCTATCCATGGTTCTTGGAGAAGGTTGACTAGGAAACTATGACTTTTCGCGCCCCGTAGACAGTATATGCTCTTTAACAATCCATCTATACAACAAGCCTATCATGCCCGATACGGTCAGATCCGTGAATCCGGTGATGTTCGGGACGACTTTATCCAAGTCAACAGGATCCAGCAGCTGATACAACAGTTTGATGAGATTCCCGCGTGTCTTGGTTATCTCGAGGTTGTTCTGCTGCAGATATGTTCCGTATGTCAAACAGATAATATCGCCTAGACATGCTAACTGAGGTTATGATACGAGAAGCATTCCAGACTTCCTTTTTCTTATTATCATATAGAAAAATCTTAAAGACCCTTGTGATCGGGCCTACTGCCACACAGCCTCTGCCGGCGCGGTAAGTCGTGCCCAAGACGGGAAGGCTATTTTAGATATTGGGTGCTATACATCCACTGCGTCGGTACTAGTCGATCGACCCTCTCTGTCACGGGACGAGTGCAAGTTCGTGGACAATTGCGACTTAGTTGAATGGATTGATTACAAGGAGAGAAGAGATTCTTAAGGAAATCTGTCTTTGATGTTGGTTTACGAGTTGGCTCGTGCGACTTATACAAAGATGTGAATAGCTTCATAAAGGTATAAAAGTCACTTGACTCGAGCCCTTGACACTCTCCCTCAATGCCAAAATTACGCGACCCAGCTATCGATAAATAGGGCTTTTGAATACCGGAATTGGCAAGGTGTCGTTATGATGATGACAGGGCGAAGATGGTAAACTTGACGATGATGATTTCAAAGTTGCAGCAAGTCTCAATGCTAGTACCTGCGTTAGTATCGACCTGGTTGCTCGCAGTAACTAAGGTGGTGTGAATACAGCTCGTAGCGCGAACGTTGTCTATTATGAACTCTGTTGAATCATAGTTGCCGTTTGATATACGATGACTAAATGTCATTCTCTGCTTTGACCCCTTGTTTACAACAGCAATGTTGGGAAATGTGACATTGCTGCTTTGGATATAGTGCAAGGTTTGCTGAAAGGTACTCGGATTCGCCGCCTCCTACTATGGTTTTAATATATGCAGTTGCAAAGACCATTGATGCTTATAAGGCAGTGGCGGCCACAGACCGAATCCAGGGTAATGCCTATCTGAGCGTAGGGAGACACGATGCCACCGTCGCTATTGACATGTACCTCAAAGCGAAGCAAAAGGTTTCAGGAGATGTCCTGAAAAGAAGCACGGTATTGCGATATTGCCGCGCTGGCAGGCGTTGGACTGATCTCGCTGGTTTATCTCCTCTATTAGTGTTTATCTTTCCGCAAATAGCGGAGGCGATCGTGGACGTCCCTCCCCTCGCCCCTCCCTTCTCTCCCCTGTCGAGACTCACCACCTCGAAAGGCAGAATACTTCTATTACAGACCCGACGGTCAAAGCTATCGCAGATCGGATCCAGCCCCATCACCCAAAGCTAACCAAAGCTCTAGTCGACATCGGCCAGTATGCTGGCTTGATCCTTTCAAGCACGACGCACAGTATAGCTCTTATAAAAGACATTGTTCTAAGAACTTTCCAGGAACTGGGTTCAAGGTCGCATAGTATACCAGAAGATGCCTTGAATGATTGTAAGTAGAGGGCGTGAGTAAAATTGATACAATGTATACAGCATCCCAATAATATGTGCGCTGTATGTAGTCGGAACTAATTGTCTAGCCGAAAGGTTGAAAATCAATCACGAACATTCTACTCTAACTCCGATTTCCCTCTTCATAAACTAACCAACACTCATGCGTCCCCGTCCTAATTCTTCGCAGAAGGCAGAGTAGAGGACATCATATGGGAGACCAGATTGCGTCATGGAGTCGAGGTTCATGATCACCGCTGGAGAATTTTTGGAAAGGGTTGGGATAAGACCCCGCGTCAAGTACATTATGAATCTCGTATTGATATCCGTAATGCTTCCTATTTCAGCGAGGGTGTATTCGGCGAAGCGATTGAATGGTTCCGTGAATGACGGCCCAGAGACGCCGGCGTTGTTTACTAGGATCGTGATGTGAAAGATTCCGACAGCCTTCAAAATTTCATCCACCCCCGAAAAAGACATGTTCGAAGCATCAACGACAAAGATTTCCACTTTCGTCCTTGGCGAAGTGACCCCGATTCGAGCTTTCGCTTCCTCGATTTTTTCAAGGTCCGGACCGAGGAAAATGAGGTGGAAACCATGCTCTGATAGTTCTTCCGCGAAACCCAGGCCGATATCGCCGCTAGAACCTGTGACAAGGGCCCAGGACTCTTGGCCGTGCTTGAAGACGTGTAGAGGAGATTGGCGAAGGAAGTAAAACCAAAGGAATTTGTAGAGAGACAATATCACGGTTAAGAGGCCCAGATGGAAGAGGACTGTGAAGAACGTCATTTTCAGGGAGGAGATGGTGTCTCTTCGGATGCAAAGAAAATGTATTCTGAAAGGAGCCGGACTTCTACTTGAACATATACTCTGTCATGGTCGAAGCCGTTGAGGGCTCAGCAAGGGAAAGTCGGGTTAGCGTTTCGGAAGAGCTATATTCCAGGGACCTCTGTCATGTGCAAGGCAGCTTAGGCATATGAATAGCCAAATTACCCCCGAGGAGGAGAGGTGTCACTCACGCCTTGAGACCCCCTTCGGTACTTAGAACAAAGTTTAAGCAATGGAGCCCTTTCATGAATCAAATAAAATGCAGCGAAAGAAAGGATCAGGGGCATTCCGAAATTGGTAGACCAAAAGCCAAATATTGATCTTGAGCGATCGAACGACGGACGACTCAAGTCTGCGGTGGAATAGCTCAAACCCTAAATCTAAATCACCAGACGAAACAAGGTCATTGTGGCTTAAGTTAATCAAAGTAGCACGACCTGCATATGACCTTGCAAGATAGAAGTGTGTTACGTTCACGGTTTTCCGAGAAAAAGAGTTTCAGCCACAGACGGTTGAACTTTCATTGGTGGCTTATTGTCAAGTCCGTGGCTTGCGACCTTATGCACCAGTCGATACGAGGGCGGGGTAGAAACACGATCTCGGTAACTGCCGGATCCACAAAGTTCACCATAGCGGACCGAGGTTGTACGAACTTTGTACGGAAGGGGGTTTTCAGTGGGTCTCGCCCCCCCTTGTAAGGCAGTACGGTTGTTCTTCCAATCAGCAATCTAGCATCTCAGATAATTCCCCATAAATTTCCCTCAAGGTTAAGGCTCAATACATGGGGGAGGGCGAGAACCACTGAAAACCCCCTTCCGTACGAGATCAGCGATCAAGGATTGGCCCGTTTAAGTTTACCAAGGCGAAGAGCAACTGCAGTAACACTGTGCAACCCGCTTACGCGCTAAAAATCATAAGCTTTCAGAAGGCGGGGATCCAGAGTCGGTTAACTTAACTTCGCTTCGCTTGTGGTCGGGAAAAACAAGGGTCCCGTTCAAGCAAGTGTCCTGCGGTAAATGCTGGGAACACAAAAATCGCGCCCAAAAACGTGTCTTTTGGCATTGGCTCCAGGTCCACTTTCTTGCCTAAATCACAACAATGCAGACTTTGCCCGTGCGATTTGAATAGCGCTTGCGTTACTTGGAAAAGCTTCACGCCGAGTTAGAGCTGGCCTGAGACACCTTTGCTGCAAGGCCGATATCATAGCGGCTGAAAAGAGCTCCATTTCTAATATCAACATTGAAATTGTAGGTAAACATGGAATTTTCTGGCGGTTTAACCAGGCATTGCGTCTGGCGTAGTGATAGATGCGGCCAAGGACGAGGACCAGAAGTAAGAGCCCACGAAAAATACATTTTGTGACAGCAGGAGCAGAGCAATGGTCGAAGCATAAAGATATCTATTTCCAATGTCTTAAAATCTTAATCTACAGAGAGAAGGAGCGGCGAGAGGCCTGGAACGGGCGAAGGTCTTATACCCCTGGCTTAGCCGAAACAGCCATGAGGCGGCATGGCGACGACAGCCGTCACACATTTGGAGAAGGAGGATAAGGAGAAAAGGTCGGTAGAGAGGAGACATGGTTTAAGCGTAAGGCGATGACTGTGGGTGGATTTTGTTGAATTTTTAGGCGCCTAAGGTCCCTGTAATAGCTGAACAGGCGCTGTAAGCCCAGCTGTAGAGCCGGAGTTTACATGTAATTCAGCTCGATAATTCAGCTGTCTGGGACACCGGAAGGGAGCCTAATTCAGGGGTTTGAGGGGTCCTCAGCACCTATAAATACAGGCTACCTACCACTGTAGAACAGCAGTTAATCCGTTTACAAGTTTATTATATGTTGCACGTGGCGCATTTAGCCTGAAAGCTCAACGGATTTAAATGTAACTGAATATCACTTGGAGGGATCAATTATATTATTCGAATAAAGCAATCTATTAAAAGAAATTATGAGAAATGAGTAGTTAAAGTTATTAAATCGTTAAGTGTTTACTATGACTTTTAGTGTAAAAAGAGTGTTCATGCATTATAAGTTGACAAGTACTGTACTCCCTCCACTTCGATGATCTCCATATTAGGATTTGTTATGCTCTCAAGACTAGCAAATAGGCTTTGCAGATCTCGTACCCTACGCCTGCTTTCCTCAAGTGTCTTTGCCGCTCTGATCGATCGACTGTGAATCGCATCATGCAGTTGTTCGATGGGGGTCGTTTTCCAGCAGTCTTCCTTGTAATTCTCGCGTAACGCGATCGCGGACGGGACAGAATTCGATCAAAATCTAGGCTAACAACTTCTCGAAAGGCTTCTTTTGTATCTTCTGATTTTGAGCGCACTGAAACGTAGATTAGCATAGTGTTGGAAGAAGATTGATAAGCTAACCTCGCAGTGCGGCATACTCTAATACTCCCGCAAGCCTGACGAACCCCGCCGTAGCCGTTGAGAGGTCTCCTGTGTTTGCTGCTACCCGAATTATGATGCCTTTCCTATTGCAGCGTTCTTCGACGCAGGCAGCCATGACCTTGAGACTATCGTCCGAAGTGGCAGAGAGGAATGCTAGGTTGCACGCAATCTCTTTCTCCCGCGTAACGCTTAGCTGTCGGGTCGAGTTAATCTCTAGGTTGACAAGATTCTCTCTCGGTATATCAGGGAGCTCGTCTAGCTGTCGGAAGTTGCTGATGGATTGCTGTAATTGCGCGCGGGTAATCTCGCTTCCCCATAATGTCCCCATGTTTGTTTGTCTCGTCGTCCTCGTCCTCGTCTTCTTCTTCTCCTCTTGGTAAAACTGTCAATACGGTCTGGAGGTGCAAAGGGTGGCCGATCATGATCGCCTGAGAATTCATTCAGTTGGGTGTGGTGTAGGAGGACAAAACAAACAATGCGAGGTTAGGGGGCGCGTCTGGTGGTCGCACCTCAGTTAAAGAGCTAAGAGAGCAGCTACAGAATTAGCTAATATCACATAAGTAAAATTATAGTATTAAGAGACTTATTAGTTCACGATTAAGATAATTCTATATAGAAAAGTTTATTGAATTTTAAAATTAAAACTATTATATAAAAACTTTAGATATTAAATCTAATCTATTACTTTTTTTAAGACTACTAATACTATTAATTCTATAAGCTAGAAAACTTCCTCCTTTAATATAGTATCTTATATTTAATCTTTAAGGATAGCCTCTACCTAATCTAGTACTAATTCTGTAGTAATCTGCACTATTCTATTAAAGAAATTTAGTAATAGAGTAATAGAGGAATAGATATTCGTACGTATATAATACTAAAGTTTATATAATAAGTGTCTATATATCTCTATTTGGTATATATCTTATAGCTAAGACCGTGCTAATTTGCGTACCCTTATGTATTATTCCAGTAATAATCCTAAGGCGTTCTGTTATACTTTTTAGAAGTTAGTACTTGATAAATATTTTAAAAGTAAAGAAATATATACTATATATACTATTTTAAAGACTAAAGTAGTAATAATACTAAAATTAAGAAGAAAAGAAAGTTATATTTTAAAAAGAGAATTAAAATTGGAGATATATAAGTATTAATTTCTTTATTAATAAATAATTATAAAATAAAGAAATGCGTATATTCTTATATATCTAATTCTTAATTACTTTAGAATAATTACGATTTTGTTTTTCTAAACTAAGTATAACCTTAGATTAATAAAATCGTAAAGTAAAAGTTTTATTTTTACTCTATATCCTACGCTTTTATTTTACTTAATAACTTAGAAATAATATTAATTATTCCAAAATAACTAACCTAAGTATAACCTCAAATTAAGGGAGTCGCAAGGTAGAAGTTTTATTATTAGGCTTAGAGTTTAAACGGTAGTAGCGTAGTCTATGCGATTAGCTAGGTTATAACAAATTGGCAGTCCCTGAAACATGCTGCAGGTATTGTCAAGGTCGGTAATGGCATAGTAGCTACAGCTGCAGCTGGCAAGGCAGGGTTGACTGAACTGCAGCCCAAATTCTCAATCCTATTATCTGATCCTTTCGGTAAATCCCGCAACTGCAAATACGCTACTAGAGCGGCCCCTACCCAATGCCAAACTGGAAATAGAAAGGGAAAGACCGGGAACACAACCATGGTAATCTCGCAAAGCTATTTGTAAACGCTATCGCCGTGTGGCTTTCGTGTGCTGATATAATTGTGACATATTATCAGAAGGTAGCGTATTACCCCGAGAGCGACAGTCAGAGAATCGTTGTCATGCAGCAAGGCAATATCGACCAATTATGAAACACTCTAATTTCGGCACCGTGTGGTTTCTTTAAGGCATAACCTTTAGATTTAATGTTCAGATGCATCTAAACTCTATCCACTTGAATTTACTACGCGGGCCACAATTGGTTTGGGGTGATGAAGATTTCCGAGTTTTGATGCGACGGGTATAAACGTAGTAATATGAACACGAATAATATTTGAAAAATATGGCAAAGGAAGGGGATTTGCAAAGGGTAAACAACGATTAGCTCGTCATAATCGCATGACTTACTCTTCTTAGTGGAAGATGTTATTACCCTTTTCAGCTGCCTACCTCGTGCTCATATACCTTTATTGTCGTGTTCCTTCGGTCGCACTCCACCACGACCCCACTTGCGGTCATCTTCGTATGGAATAGAAAAACTACTACGAATTGAGAGGAATAATGTAGGATATTAGGTTCGATTGTTCCAGTGATCAAAAAAATGAACCTCCTCTTGTGCTGTACTTAGGTAAGGACGAATAGACCCTGACAGATGCTTGTGTTAAGGCAAAGGTCCCAACACTTGTTTGGCGGGGCTGTAAACTTTACCCCGCGCTACCCAACAAGTGAAACCTGGGGGGTGGGGCAGTCCTCCGACAGTATTTAGGGTTTATTCGATAGGTCAAGGTCTGGTCAAACAATTTAGAGTTAGATTTAAAGTTTTGTTTCAATCAACAAGCCACAGCCGACGTCCCAGCCATACCTTCATAGTATCAACGAATCGCAGATCATGGGATTGATTCGGATTTTGTGATGTGATCGAAACTCTAAATTCTAATGGGATCCACGGATCATACTATCCCCTAACCCCTGATAGGTGTTGAATCAATATTGTAGATGATATATCATCGAATATATCGCGATTGATGCAAGTAAATTTAGTGGAGGGGTGGTAGTTCAGACTCGGTTTCACGATGCGATTGCATCAACGGTTCCGACGCACCAGCTTCAGGAGCATGGGCCATATTTTCAGCTTTCTAAGTATCAATGGATTCGAGTAATTTTGGAGGTCGTTGCGAGAGATGATGCGTTCAGGTCCGTGGTTGGCACCGATTGGACTGTCTGTGTTTTCGACTATATAGTTGATGAGTTATTGGGATAGCTGCTAACTGTGGAGAGCGATGTCCTGCCTGCCTCGATGTGGCACCGCCGATCCTTTAATTCTGTATTTATATTACACGGCTTCCTAGAGTTCGAGCCAGGCCGAAGTCTGTTATATCTAATCTCGTCTCCTGCTTTTTACTCAATTAAGCGGCTCTTAGGCTGCTTCTTACATGCTTTTGTTTACCTACATCAAGTGAGAGAGATACAAGCAACTCCAAGAAAGCAGAGGGACCCTCGATAATAATCAAGAGCCCTAGGAAGTGTCGCTACAGCTATGAACTTCGTACCTATTTATGTAGAAGAGAATCATGGGCCTCGAGTATTGGCAATTGTGATTGTCTTTCCTTTCCTGGCGGCCATCACAGTTGCGCTCCGCGTTTATACTCGCGTTATGATCATTAAGAATCCTTCTAGCGAGGACCTTTGTATCAACGTCGCTATGGCAAGTTATTTATCGAACTTGATTAACAAGATTAATATGGCTAATGTTCACCCAGATACTGTCAATTGCCGTCACAATCTCTACTTGTTATGGTAAGACTCACCTCCGTGAGAGTCGAAGTCAGATGGATTAATATCCATGCAGAAGTACACTACGGGCTAGGACGCCATGTTCAAGCTGTTTCACTCAAACAAACCGAAGGGTGGTTGAAAGTTTGTCTGCCCATCCTCATCCTCACATCGCCCACTGACATACCCAGTCCCGCTACGCCAGCATCATCATCTACAATTTCGGCCTCCTCTTCACAAAACTTTCAATTCTCCTCCAATACCTTCGCATCTGCGTATCTGTACCAGTCCGTCACGCTGTATATGGCGTCATAGCTTTCGTCATTGCTTATAGCATTAGCAGTTTCTTTGCCAGCATCTTCACTTGCACGCCTGTCGCCTATTTCTGGAATCCTACTATCCCAGGTGGCAGGTGTGTTGATAAATGGGCACTGTATTTTGCTAACGGAGGCATGAGCATCGTGACTGATTTTGCAATTTTGGTGCTTCCGGCAATTTTATTGAAGGATCTATTGTTGCCAATGAGGCAGAAAGTTACCTTGGTTGCGATCTTGGCGCTAGGTGGAGCGTGAGCCATTCCTCACCATTTCCCTTATATTCAGCCGTCACTATTGTGTCCACAACTTGTCTCAAAGGTCTCTACTCAGGCTGACAGTATCGAATGCAGCGCATGTATAGCATCTATCGTCCGCCTCCAAGTCCTCTGCGTCCTCTCCAAATCCCAAGATCCAACCTGGGACTCCCAAGGCGCCTCAACATGGTCTATTATCGAACTCAACATCGGCATTATTTGTGCCTCCGTCAGCACTCTCCGGCCACTCTTCTCATGGCCCCTGCTCAAAACCCCTGTACCGTGCAATCGCCGAACAACCCCCACACACCTTCGACGTATATCGACTAGGAAGCCGAGGGGAGAGGGCTTTAATGAGTTGGAGGAAGGAAGTTTTGGGCCGGGAAGATAGATAGTGCAAAAGAAATTGTTGATTGGTATGAGTCACATGATGAGTCATGAGTATCATTTCTACCTAGCTTATAGTATTGGAGCCTATGGCTGCCTATCGTTCAGATAGCTTATATGAAGCATCTACAGCTGTAGTCTTAATTAATCAGTCGAATCCTGTTTACTGCACACAATCCCGCCAACTGACAGAAATAGTTTGCATGCGTACGAACTGAGCTTTTAGCAGGTAGACTTAGGTCTTTCATTTTGTAAGAACAGCTCCAGTTCTACCCGTTGGCAACACTATGCTTAAATATCCATAATTGCGTGGCCGGTAAGAAAGCCATCCTTTAGCTAGCAAATGGATATCTCGAGCGAACATGCACTACATATGTGAAGATTACAGGTGTCTAACCTTGTGTCTACTATTGTTCTACAGATTGGCTTTGGGCAGAAGAATACTGAAAACTGTTTGTGAAAGACCGGTTATATGTCCGAGACGATGATGCTCTGTGCCTTCGGCTGTTAACGATCTTGTCACGATAATGCCGCCTCGGGAAAACCCGGGAAGACGACGACTTATGAATCACTCTCAAGGAATTACTTCTGGCCAAAGATTAACCAGACTGCACGAAGATACGTCTGCACTTGCTATACTGTTCTCGATTAAAGGCGTCTCGGATGGGATACGAAGGCTTGCAGCAACCACTGAATTCACCGATGAGAAAATGGAAGGACATCGGGGTGGCCTTCTATTGACTTGCCAAGGAGCAATGCCAAACGATGACCAAGTCTGTTGGAATATTATGGTGGTTACCGATCGACTTTCTAAACCATACCTCATCAGTTGTGGATCAATAGAAGCTAAGTACACCGCCCGTATATTTCTCCACTATGTGTGGAAGCGTCACGAACTCCCTAAGACGATTGTGTCAGAGCAAGGAAACTAGTTTGCTTCAAGGCTCTCCTTCCTATAAGACAGTGAACAGCGAATTCTGTATGTGCGTAAAACTTTCGATTGGTATACGTTATCGTCGTGATTACTTAATTATCCTCGCTTAATGACGAAATTTTCAACCCTCACTTTGCCCATAGAAGCATTTTGACCTAATGGATAGCCACCACCCTAACACACCAAGCACTTCACCATGTCCAGCCCTCTAGAAACCCCATAGGATTCCCCTCTTTGCCTGCCAGAGGCACACCTCTACAACCACGAATGGCCTCCACCTCACCAAAACGTGGCCGTTCTGATACATCCAGCAATCCAAAGCCTCAGTTGCCTCCACGTCACCGCAAAGTCGAGCAGTTGGCACTTAAAGAGAGCCAGGCGTTTATGTTCACTAGATTACACCCCTTATATCGCTAAGAAATCATCAAAGGCGACAACGAGAATATGATTATTCACTGCAACTTCCCTGGCTGTACGAGCTTCAAGCCAAAAACCGTCCCTCAATCGCTCCATGCCTCGAATAACTACAACGTCCACTACTATAACTGCCATAAAGGCAACCCTTGCTCGAAGGACGAGGAAAACCAGTACGACGCTGCTAATCCTATAGCTAAAGGTAAGGCTCCTTTCTTCCAAACTCCCGCAACAGAACAATCGGGCGATGACCGATACCTCGACCTCCTCCTTATTGTCACCAAAACAACCTCTCCTTCTCCCTCATCGATCAGCCAGAAACCAGAGCATTGATCTCTTTCCTAAACCCAAAAATCAAGCAAACAAGTCGACGCACGTTGAGAAAGGATATACAAGCGCGATAGGTAGAAATGCCACTCACTCCCAAATGAGCCAATCATGTGGGAAAGGCCCTATTCGTGGTGACGCTAAGTCCCATTATTAATATCTCCGTATTTATTTTATAGTCGAATAGAGAACTCTGTTCTTCTTGAGCCAGTCATACCTTTTACTTCGTTTCGGGGCAAGGCATTCAGGCATAATAAATTCAGTTCAGTTCAGTTTAAGTACAGATAGAAACCCCGCCCCGCTAATAGTCGGCCGAGCTGAAACTCTTTGTAGAGAACTCCATACAACGACTGAAAGCTTTCACTTCCTCCGCTCGCTCAAGCGCAATTCCATAAGGCGAAAAAACCTATGGAACTCGACAAAGTTGAGCTCCTGTTCGAAGTGTCAAACATCGAAAATTTCCACAACAATCTGCATTACTTGTCTATTCCCACCATTAGCTATCTATTCACGCTTTCGCCACTCGGTGACAATTCCACTCCAGCTACTTACGCAACGTTTATTAAGATCGCAACAGTCATGTCCTGTAACTTGACATTGTCGTTTTTCCAACTCGTTTATATTCACTGTGCTGTCTTCCGTTCGGGGAGCTGCTAGGGCTAGAGTAGCAAGAGTAAAGATTGAAAAAAGCGTGATCTTCATAATGGAGAGCATAGAAACTGGTTATAGGATATCGCTGGGTATGTGTCAAGTGAATTGGCGTTGGTGGAATTGTTCGAGGTTATTCTTGAGGGGATAAGTTAATTTATAGACCTGTTAAGAGGCAACTTTGCAAATTGTTGCCAAGACGCGCTTAACTCTAAACATAGCTTCGAGTCATACATACTGTTGAAGTCACGGTGAGGCGCAATACTATCCCCCCTCCCCGGTTTAGACTCTAAATTTTTCTATGCAATTCCACTAAAATTAAAGCTCTATTCAGGGGAGCGGGGGGTGCTGCTATGAAAAGCAATAAAGTTTTGCGCGGCGGGTTCTTCTACACATGACGAAGTGATGCTGTTTATCGCAACAAACATCGTCAATTGTTGCGCCTTTCATACGATAATCTGCCAAGCAAAGATTGAAAAAAAAATGAAATACAGAACTTCGACGTTTCCGTTTAAACTCTAAGCCTAATAATAAAACTTCTATCTTCTAACTCCGTTAACCCGAGGTCGTACTCAGGTCAGTCGTTTTGGAATAATTAACGTTATTTCTAAGCTGTCAAGTAAAACAAAAGCGCAGGACAAAGAGTAGAAATGAAACTTCTACCTTGCGACTCCCTTAATCCAAGGTCGAACTCGGGTTAGTTGTTTTAGAATAATTAACGTTGTTTCTAAGCTGTTAAGTAAAACAAAAGCGTAGGACAAAGAGTAGAAATGAAACTTCTACCTTGCGACTCCCTTAATCCGAGGTTGTACTCGGGTCAGTTGTTTTAGAATAATTAATATTATTTCTAAGCTATTAAGTAAAATAAAAGCGCAGGACAAAGAGTAGAAATGAAACTTCTACCTTGCGACTCCCTTAATCGAAGGTTGTACTTAGGTTAGTTGTTTTGGAATAATTAATATTATTTCTAAGCTGTTAAGTAAAACAAAAGCGTAGGATATAAAGTAGAAATAAAACTTTTACCTTACGATTCTATTAATCTAAGGTTATACTTAGTTTAAAAAAACGAAGTTATAATTATTCTAAAGTAACTAAGAATTAAATATATAAGAGTATATGTACTTCTTTTTTTTATAATTATTTATTAATAAAGAAATTAATACTTATATATCTTCGACTTTAATTCTCTCTTTAAAATATAACTTTCCCTCCTTCTTAAGTTTAGTATTATTACCGCTTCAGCCTTTAAAATAGCATATATAATATATATTTCTTTACTCTTAAAATATTTATCAAGTGCTAACTTCTAAAAAGTATAACGAGAGGATCCAGGATTACTACTGGAATAGTTTCCGCGATTATCAGAACTAGCATCCGGGTCCTATTATAGATTATGACTTACCCTCGTATATAGAGGATTATTATGAAAACTTTAGTGTCTTATGCGTACGAATATCTATTCCTCTATTACTATATTGTGGTGGGGATCGGCCTCGGTAAACTTCTGTCACTTGACTTATGCACTCTGTATTGTACTTAAGTTGAGACCTCCTTTGAGAGATCTTATTATTAATAATAGTACTTTTCCTTTTAATAGGATTTATATTTCTTTCTTTAATTAATAATTCACACTCTTTAGATATATGATATCTTTTAATTTCATTTATCTATTATTTCTTAAACCTTATACCTTATATACCTTGTATTTGCTACTCTTTTATTGTATAGGGGATTAGGGTCCTCCCCTTCACATGTATTTTAGTAACCTACGTAAGGAATATTCAAAGTATATAGAGTATTTAGGTAAGTATAATAGAGTATCCCTTATACTAATTCAGAATTCTTAAGGTTCGGAAATATTAAATATATAACTATAGGAACTATTTAGTTAATTCTCTTATAGGCCTTAATATAATAATAAATGCAGCGGCGGTAGCTGCGATATTAAGAGGTTATACTAGAATAATAGACTTACCTTATAAAAGGGGGAATCTTAAAGTACCGGAAAAATACTACCTCTTCTTATAGGAACTTTATTACTGCTATCTATTTTATTCAACACTTCTTTAAGGACTTAAGACTTACTTAAGACAAGGAAACTACTAGCTCCGACGGAAATTAATTAGTTCCTTACTAGAGCCTGAAAGCCTACGAGTATTAGGAGGAACAGAATTATATAGGTATCTTAAGCCTAAAATACTTAAGTGTTAGAGTATTTATCTTTACTTTATTATTTTTAGCTTAAAACCTTTAGGTTTTTACATACTAGGACAGAAATTTCTATCTTAGTGTTCTATTATTATAAGTTTTATTTTAGTTGATTTAATCTTCTGTTTTAGACACTTATTTATAAACTATATTTCCTTTACCTTTTCTATACTAAGTTTTTACTCGTTTTAAAAGAAATAGTTAAAGGAATTCTACTTAGGGGATTCTTAGGGAGCTTTATTTAGGGGCTAGTATACCTAGGGAAAGTCTACTTAAGCACTATCTAGGAAGATTAAGTCTTTTATAGTTACCTTTATTATTGTTTTCTTTTATTTTATAGAATACTTATATTTCTTTACCTTCTAGAATTACTATTATACTCTATTTCATATGTACGAACTTTACATAATAATACTAGCTAGTAAACCTAATACTATACTAGTAAATAATACTAGAAATACTAGCCCTAAAAAGAAGAAGGTAATAGGCTCTAGTAGCCCTAAAGCTGGAACTCCCTTAAGTACTTCAGTAGATACCCTATAGGCAGGACCGACCGCTAATATAGGCTTATTAAAGCCTAACGTCTCGGAAGATAAAGGCAGAGCTAGTGTTACTTTAAGCAGCCTAGGGCTACCCAAAGGAGCTAAGACCCCTTCTAAAGCAGGAGATAAAGGCCACTTCTAAGACACTAAGCAGTGGATTAATATTTAGTAACTTATACTACTAGCTTATAGTATTAGGGCTTTATACTTCAATAAGTAAGAAGCTACTTAATATCTTAAGAGCCTTGTTCACTTATTTAGGAGTCGAAGGGTTATTTTAGAGGATGAAATAAAGTAGTGGGTTATTAAGTACGCTGAACTTTCTATAGCATAGAATCTCAAGAGGCTCCCGGGGTACGCCTCTAGTACCTTTAAGGAGTTCAGTACTGTAATTTAAAAGGAGTATTAGAGTCTTGATTCGTATTACCGCTTATACATTATTAGTTACCTTAATACCCTTATTTACGACTTTCGACTTCTTTAAGTAACGGACTCCGACCTAATGGAAGTCCATCGATTCTATAAGGCCTTTAAGGAAGTCACTATTAATTATAAAAATAAGAGCGATTTTATAGATAGGTAAATTGTATTTTAATTCCTATTTATACTTTCAGTACACCTTAAAAAGAAAGCTATAGAGGTATTAGTTCAATAGAGTAAGGGCTAATTTAATACTAATAACTTAGCCCTGTTCTCTAAAGTATTTAAAGTAGTAAAGACTAGGATCTCTCTTACTAAGGACATTAATACACTAGTTAAGGAGTAAAGTATTAGTAATAATTCCGCAGGGTATATAAATATTAATTACTTTACTAAGCTAGTACTACTAATAATTTAGGCAGGTAATACTACTAGATTTCAGGCTAACTTTATTACCTACTAAGATAACACTCCTATTACTTAGATATAACAAGCTTTCTAAGATAATTCTAAGACTACGAGGCCTAGCTCCTTGAATTAGATTACTACTCCAGTTAGCGAAGACTTAATTTCGACTATTCAGAAGATTAAGAATAATATTACTTAAGTATTGGACTACAACCTTAATATTATTACTAAAGGGCTAGGGGATCTCCAGATCCTTCAGGAAATAGTTAAGCGAATCTCTAACTCTCAGTTAACGTTTAAGATTAACTTAATTTAGTACACTGAGTATGCCACTAAGGAGGCCCTAATTCAGTAGGGTAAGAGTCAGCCTACTAATAGGTTTAGCTGCTATAATCGTAGCGCCGATTACTACGGTAATAATAAAAAGGGGTGTAAATAGTGCTATAATAAGCGCCTTCCGGGAATAAGACCTTAAGCTTTCTACTAATATATAAATCAGTGCTATAATTATAAGAAATTTATCGGTTTAGGGATAATTCATAAAGCTGATAATAATAACTACATTTATATTAGCTCTTAGGAAGAGGGGAAGTTGAAGTACCCTGTAATATTCCCTAATAGCAATATTTCCCGGAGATAAGAGGTACTAAAGAAAGTACTTAATACTATATATAATCCTAATCTAGTAAGAAGAGCTTAAGCGGAAAAGGATTTTCTTAACTTATAGGTGTAAGCTATACTAGTGCAAGAGCCAATTTATAATAATTCTATAGATAACTTAGAAGTTAAACTTAACTTAGGACTAGTTAATACCTTAAATATCCTTACTTAAGTTTATAATAAGGATACCCTAGTAAGAATTCAAAGCCTTTATACGTATACTAAGGGAGATTTAGATACTAAGGAATTCTAAGTACAATTAGTAGAGACTAGAGCTCGCTCTATAGCTTTACGGAAATAACCCTATAATATAAAAGCTAAACTCTAAGATTAGATTAAAGTATACGCCACTTATAGATAACTGAAATTCCCTGAAGAAATTACTAAAGAAGTATAGTTTACTAAAGTTCAGGGAAATACTTACTTCTTAGGCACTATAGATATTAATAACCTTAAGGAATCTTGTAAAACGCTTATTAAGATCCTTAAACAGAATACTAAAAAGATTAGCCTTAGTAAACCTTCCTCTATTATAAAACCTTCTATACTATTAGCCTCTATTTATAAAACAATAAAAGAATTAAGATCTACTTAAACCTCTCCTTTAGTAATTCCAAAGTATAGCTTACGTAGGGCAAGTTCAAGGAACCCTCGCGTATATAAAGTATTATTTCGGAATAATTATAAGCATAAGAATATACTAGATAAGCTATTAAACCTAAAAGAGATCCCCGGAAATCTCACTTTAAGAGAGTTAATAGTACTAATTAACTCTCTTAAGGTAGTAAATCCTTCTACTAGAACTATTAATTAGTTAATGTAAAGGTATAAAAAGGTATAATAAGTAAAGGAAGCTAAAGTACAGTTACTAGAGGCATTAACTGACTCGGATAATATTCTCTAATAAAGACCTATATTATAGTCGCCTCTTATAAATATCAATGAGTATGAGGAAGGGAACACTAAGTTATAGGGTTATAACTCAGAGGAATAAGCTCTGTTTTAGAAAATATCTCCTTATAATAAGCTTACCCTAGAGATAGAGAGCTATTAATAGGTACTACTTTTAGAAAAGGAACAGAGGACTATAGAGAGCGGCCTAAAGTAGTACCTTTATATTCGAAAGCTTAAAACCTACTAATAAAGCTAGCGGGCCTAAATCACTTAATCTATTAAATTTCTTATTTCACGCTTTATTTTACTCTTATTAATTAGTTCTATTCCTTTTCTTAGACTACTTTACTTACTTTTTTTACTAACTTCTAGTAACCCTTCTTACGATACTAATAAAGTACTTATAAAGCTAGCGCTAACAGCGCTTTAGTAAGCGTCTATTATAGGAAGGTATTTAGTATTAACTCTATTGAAACCAGCCTAGATAGTACTTAGTCTTATTACTCTCTAACGCCTAAACTAGTGATTACTATACTTAGATGTATAATAATTAGTAATATTCGTGCTACCCTAGACACTGGAGCTAAAGTTAGTTATATAATACTAAAAGCGGCGGTAAAGCTCGAGCTAGCTATTACTAATAGCTATAATATAGTCCTAAAAACTATTACTAGAACCCGGTCTTAATTCCTTAAGTTCGCTAATAATATTCCTATAGTAATTAGAAATTATATTATTTACACGAGGTTCTATATTATAGATACTCTTAGTATTAAAATTATCCTAAGATTTCTATTTTTCTATAAATCTAGATTAATGTTTTAATACTCTTCTAATTATAATAGTAGTAAAGTACTTATCGACTTATGGGACTCTTACTCTTATCTTATTACTACTATTAAGATAAATAATACTATAGAAAAAGCTAAAGATACTGAAATCTTAAAAAAGTAATATACTATTGGAATAGTCTATTAAGATAAGGATACTAAGTATAATACCTAAGATAAGTTCTTAAAAAATAAATAGCTAATTATAAAGAGAGCTTAGTAGTTAGAATAATAGAATACTCTTAATTTAATTTTCTTACGCTTAAGGGCAAGCTTTTTAAAGGGGGGAATAATACTTAGACTTTTACCTCCGACCTTAACTCCCCCGAGCTAAGTACTAATTTACCTCTTATAGCTGAAACGAAGCTTATAGTAACTATCGAGTTCCTTAAGAAGGAGTTTTATATTCCGGAATCTACTCTTCAAAATTTCATACTAGAAAGTATTATTAAGGAAGCTCTATTAGACCCCTCTTTAGTTATTAACCCTGATTTAATATTTTAATTCACTATAAATTATAGAAAACTTAATATTAAGTACCCTTACTATTGTGGTGGGGATTGGCTCGGTAAAACTTTTATCACCTGACTCATGCACTCCGTATTGTACTTAAGTTGAGACCTTCTTTGAGAGATCTTACAATTAATAATAGCACTTTTCCTTCTAATAGGATTTACACTTCTTTCTCTAATTAACAATTCGTACTCTTTAGATATATGATATCTTTTAATTTCGTCTATCTGTTATTTCTTGAACCTTACACCTTATATACCTTGCATTTACTACTCTCTTATCGTGTGGGGGATTAGGGTCCTCCCCTCCATATGTATTTTAGTAACCTACGCAGGGAATATTCAGAGTATATAGGGTATTTAGGTAAGTATAATAGAGTATCCCTTATACTAATTCAGAATTCTTAAGGTTTAGAGACGCCAAATATATAACTACAGGAACTATTCAGTTGGCCCTCTTATAGGCCTTGACATAACAATAGACGCGGCGGCGGCAGCTGCGATATTAAGAGGTTATACTAGAATAACAGATTTACCCTATAAGAGGGGGGAATCTCGAAGTACCGGAAAAATACTACCTCTTCTTACAGGAACTTTACCTCCGCCATCTGTTTTATTTAACGCCTCTTTAAGAACCTAAGACTCATCTAAGACAAGGAAACTACCGGCTCCAACGGAAATCAATCAGCTCCTTACTAGAGCCTGAAAGCCTACGAGTATCAAGAGGGACGGAATCGTACGGGTATCTTAAGCCTAAAATACTTAAGTATTAGAGCGTTTATCTTTACTTTACTGTTTTCAGCTTAGAACCCTCGGGTTTTTGCGTACTAGGACGGAAATTTCTATCTCAGTGTCCTATTATTATAAGTTTTATTTTAGTTAATTTAATCTTCTGTTTTAGACACTCGTTTATAAATTATATTTCCTTTGTCTTTTCTATACTAAGTCTTTACTCGTTTCAAAAAAGATAGTCAAAGGAATTCTACTTAGGGGATTCTTAGAGAGCTTTATCTAGGGGCTAGCACACCTAAGGAAAGTCTACCTAAGCGCTATCTAGGAGGATTAAGTCTTTTATAGTTACCTTTACTACTGTTTTCTTCTATTCTACGGAACACTCATATTTCTTTACCTTCTGGAATTATTATTATACTCTATTTCATACGTACGAACCTCACACAACAACGCTAGCCAGTAAACCCAATACTATGCTAGTAAATAACACTGGAAATACTAGCCCTAAAGAGAAGAAGGTAACAGGCTCTAGTAGCTCTAAAGCCGGAACTCCCTTAGGCACTTCAGTAGATACCTTACAGGTAGGACTAACCGCTGATACAGGCTTATTAAAGCCTAACATCTCGGAAGATAGGGGTAAAACCAGTGTTACTTCAAGCAGCCTAGGGCTATCCAAAGGAGCTAAGACCCCTTCTGAAGCAGGAGATAAAGGCTACCTCTAAGATACTAAGCAGTAGATTAACGTTTAGTAACCTATACTACTAGCTCGCAGTATCGGGGCTTTGTACTTCAACAGGCGAGAAGCTACTCAATATCTTAAGAGCCTCGTTCGCCTATTCAGGAGTCGAAGGGTTATTTCAGAGGATGAAATAAAGCAGTGGGTCATTAAGTACGCTGAACCTTCTATAGCATAGAATCTCGAGAGGCTCCCGGAGTACGCCTCCGGCACCTTTAAGGAGTTTAGTACTGTAATTTAAAAGGAGTATCAGAGTCTCGATTTATATCACCGCTTATATACTATCGGCTACCTTAATACTCTTATTCACGACTTTCGACTTCTTCAGGTAACGGACTCCGACCCGACGGAAGTCCATCGATTCTGCAGGGCGTTTAAGGAAGTCGCTATTAATTGCAAAAACAAGGGCGATTTTACTAATAGGCAAATCGTACTTCAATTCCTATTTGCACTTCCGGTACACCTCAAAAAGAAAGCTATAGAGGTATCAGTTCAATAGGGCGGGGGCCAGTTTAATACTAATAACCTAGCCTTGTTCTCTAAAGTATTCAAAGCGGTGGAGACTAGGATCTCTCTTGCTAAGGATATTAATACGCTAATTAAGGAGCAGAGCATTAGTAACAATTCCGCGGGGTATTTAAATATCAATTACTTTACTAAACTAGTACTACTAATAATTCGGGCAAGTAATACTACTAGATTTCAGGCCGACTTTACTACTTACTGAGATAACGCTCCCGCTACTCAAATACGATAAGCCTTCTAAGACGATTCTAAGACTATAAGGCCTAGCTCCTTGAATCGGGTTACTACTTCGGTTAGCGAAGACTTAATTTCGACTATTCAGAAGATTAAGAATAATACTACTTAAGTATCAGACCATAACCTCAACGTTATTACTAAAGGGCTAGGGGACCTCCAGATCCTTTAGGGAATAGTTAAGCGAATCTCTGACTCTCAGTTGACGTTTAAGATTAACTCAATTCAGTATACTAAGTATGCCACTGAGGAGGCCCTAATTCAGTGGGGCGAGAGTCAGCTTACTAGCAAGTCTAGCCGCTATAATCGTAGTACCGGTTACTACGGTAATAACGAAAAGGGGTGCAAATAGTGCTACAACAAGCGCCTTCCGGGAATAAGACCTTAAGCTTTCCACTAATATATGAATCAGTGCTACGACTATAAGAAATTTATTAGTTTAGGGATAATTCACGAAGCCAATGATAACAACTATATTTGTATTGGCCCTTAGGAAGAGGGGAAGTTGAAGTACCCTGTAATATTCCCTAACAGCGATATTCCCCGGAGATAAGAGGTGCTAAAGAAAGTACTTAACACTATATATAGTCCTAATCCAGTAAGAAGAACTCAAGCGGAAAAGGATTTTCTCGACTCACAGGTACAGGCTACATTAGCGTAAGAGCCGACCTACAATAACTCTATAGATAGCTTGGAAGTTGAACTCGACTTAGGACCGGTTAACACCTCAGATATCCTCACTTAAGTTTACAATAGGGATACCCTAGCAAGAATTCAAAGCCTCTATACGCACACTAAGGGAGACTTAGACACTGAGGAATTCCAAGTACAGCCGGTGGAGACTAGAGCTCGCTCCACGGCTTCGCGGAAACAACCCTATAATACGGAAGCCAAACTCCAGAATCGGATCAAAGCACACGCCACCTATAGACGACCGAAATTCCCTGAAGAAATCACTGAAGGAGTACAGTTTACTAAAGCTCAGGGAGATACTCACTTCTCAGGCACTATAGACATTAATAACCCTAAGGAATCTCGCAAAACGCCTATAGAGATCCTCAAACGGAATACTAAAAAGATTGGCCCTAGCAAACCTCCCTCTACTATAAAACCTTCTATACTATCAGCCTCTATTCGTAAAACAGCAAAAGAATTAAGGCCTACTCAAACCCCTCCTTCAGTAATTCCAAAGCATAGCTTACGTGGGGCAAGTTCGAGGAACCCCCACGTACACGAAGTATTATTTCAGAACAGTTACAGGCACGAGAATATACTGGACAAGCTATTGAACCTAAAAGAGATCCCCGGAAATCTCACTCTAGGAGAGTTAATAGTGCTAATCGACCCTCCTAAGGTAGTAAATCCTTCCACCGGAACTATTGATTAGTTAATACAGAGGCATAGAAAGGCACAACAGGTGGAGGAAGCCAAAGTACAGTCACTAGAGGCGTTAATCGACTCGAATAATATTCTCCAACAAAGACCTATACTATAATCACCTCTCACAAACATCAACGAGTACGAGGAAGGAAACACTAAGTTATAGGGTTACAACTCAAAGGAAGAAGCTTCGTTTCTAAAAACATCTCCTCACGATAAGCTTACCCTAGAGATAGAGAGCTATTGATAGGCACCACTTTCAGAAAAGGAACAGAGGACCGTAGGGAGCGGCCTAAAGTAGTACCTTTATATTCGAAAGCTTAAAACCTACTAATAAAGCCAGTGGGCCTAAATCGCCTAATCTATCAAGTTTCTTGTTTCACGCTCTATTTCACTCTTATTAATTAGTTCTATTCCTTTTCTCGGACTACCTCTACTTACTTTTCTTACTAACCTCTAGTAACCCTTCTCATAATACCAACAAAGTACCTGTAAGGCTAGCGCCAACGGCGCTTCAGTAAGCGTCTATCACGAAAAGGCATTCAGTGTCAACCCTATCAAAACTAGCCTAGATAATACTTAGTCTTACTACTCTCCAACGCCTAAACTAGTGGTCACTATGCCTGGACGTATAACAATCAGCGACGTTTATACTACCCTAAACACTAGAGCTAAAGTCAGTTATATAACACTAAAAGCAGCGGTAAAGCTTGAGCTAGCTATCACTAATAGCTATAATATAGCCCTAAAAACTATTACTAGAACCCGGTCTCGATTCCTTAGGTTCGCCGATAATATTCCTGTAGCGATCGGAAATTATATTATTTACACGAGGTTCTATATTATGAATACTCCTAGCGTCAAAATCATCCTAGGATTTCTATTCTTCCGTAAATCTAGGTTAACGTTTTAATACCCTTCCGATTACGATAATAGTAAAGTACTCGCCAACTTATGGAACTCTCGCTCTCGTCTTATTACTACCGTCAAGACAAATAATACCACGGAAGAAGCTAAAGACGCTGAAACCTTAAAAAAGTAACACACTATCGGAATAGTCTACTAAGACAAGAACACTAAGTATAATACCTAAGATAAGTTCTCGGAAAACGAATAGCTAACTATAAAAAGAGCTTAGCGGTTGGAATAATAGAATACTTTTAATTTGATTTTCCTACGCTTAAGGGCAAGCTTTTTAAAGGAGGGGATAACACTTGGACTTCTACCTCCGACCTTAACTCCCCCGAGCCGAGTACTAATTTACCTCCTATAGCTGAAACAGAGCCTACAGTAACTATCAAGTTCCTCGAGAAGGAGTTTTATATTCCGGAATCTACTCTTCAAAATTTTACACCAGAAAGTATTATCAAGAAAACTCTATTGGACCCCTCTCTAGTTATTAACCCCGATTCAATATTTTTATTCACTATAAATTACGGAAAACTTAATATCAAGCACCCTTACTACGAAAGGCCTTCACAAGCACGTTCAGCCTAAGTCAGTATAATATACAAGATAAAAGCAAAGAAAGTTCAGCCAATTAATAAAGCAGATCTAATAGAAAATATCCCCGGTAGAAGAGAAGATTAGTACCGAAGATTAAGAGAGAGAGATACGCAATAAGTCTAACATAGGAAATTTCAGTACCTTCTACTACCTCGGTTTTCGAGCCTACCCCGGGGTTCTAGACTCACTCCAGAAAGGTTATCAAGACTTAATATTAGTAACTTACTATAGCCAGAGGAGAGAGCTCTTTTCAACGAGATAATACTAAATAGAGAAGGAGCTATAGTATTTGAATAGCCTAAATATAGAAGGTTCCACGAAGACGTTTCCCCTCCAGTAATTATTAAAACGATACCTCATAAGGCATGGTAGGTACTAAATTTCCCCTTACCGAGAGCACTAGTGCCTAAAGTTACAAAGATAGTGCAAGAATAATTAAACAAGGGGGTACTCGAACTCTCAGAAGGACCCTATCGAAATACTTGGTTCCTAGTTAAGAAGAAAGAGCCCAGGAAATATAAGCTTATTAACTCAGCGACTATACTAAACGCAATAACTCAATAAAACATAAACCTACCTCCTTTAGTAAACGAGTTCTTTAAAGAGTTTACTAATTATTAAATAGCTAGTCTTATTAACCTCTATTCCGGCTATAATTAACAAATACTCCACTAATTAAGTCAAGATATGATAGCGTTCTATATGCCATATATAGGACTGGTTAGAAACACTACTTTACCTCAAGGGTGTACTAATTCAGTCGCTTAATTTATACAAATAATATTAAGAATCTTGAAGAACATTATGCCAACTATTACTGTGCTGTTTCTTAATGATATAGGCGTCAAAGGCCCGTATACAGACTATAATCAAGCCACTGTTAATACTTCTCCGGGGATTCGCCAATTTATATTAGAGTATATCGTTAATCTTAATAAGACTCTAGAAAGACTCGAGAGAGCTGGAGCGACTATTGGAGCTAAATCTCAGTTTTACCTTAATGGATTGAATATTGTAAGCTACGCTTGCAATTTAAAGGGTAGAGAGCCCTCGGTAGCACACCTTATCAAGATACAGAATTAGAAGGAACTGAAAAACATCTCCGAGGTCAAAGGATTTCTCGGCCTTGTTATTTACTTTCGGATTTAGATTAAAGACTTTCGATATATCGCCGAACCCCTCTATAACCTCTCGAGAAAGGGAGTCTCCTTTCTATTTGAACCCAAAGGGCCTACCGGAAAAGCAATAAAGAGACTTCAAGACGCTCTTTGTACGGCTCTAGTACTTTGCAGGGTCGACTACAGTGAGGACGCTGGGGAAATAGTGGTAGCGGTTAACTCCAGTGGATTTAGCTGAGGAGGCTACCTGGGCCAAAGAGATCTTGTTAGTAGACGAGTACGCCTCGCTTAGTACGAAAGCGGATGCTGGAATAAGGCCGAACGTAGCTACGACGCCATAAAGAGGGAGTGTAAAGGGGTGCTTTATATTCTAAAGAAGCTAAAGATTTAGCTTATAGGAGTACATTTTATCCTAGAAACCGACGCTAATACTCTAGTAGCACAGCTTAATAGCGCCGTCAACGACCACCCCGGGGCTATGCTTATAAGATAGCTCACCTAGATAAGGCTTTTCAACTTCGAGGTGCGATATGTCAAAGGCTCTACGCATACTGCGGCAGACTCTCTCTCTAGGAGGCTAAAGCACTTAGACAACACCGACTTTAACGATAATACTTCTGATAATAACGAAGATTGGATTCTCTCAGAACTTAAAGCCTATGAGATTTGCCCTATGGAGCTTGATAATAGGGAAGAGGCGGTTATAATAAACCCGGAGTTAACGAAGCGGAACGCTATTCTTCAAGACATGAAATTACGGGTATAACGACTTAGAGAAGGCAGAGAACTCACAGAAAGCTCTGGTGCTACTTCCGATACAGAATTAAATACTAAATATGAGTTCCCGGTTTCTTCTTCCAAATACTCCGACCACTTTATATAAATCGCCTTATACTTAACAATACTCAAGACCCCGGAAGGAATAGATTAAAAGACCTTTCGTGCCTTTAAGAAAGAAGCTCTAAATTTTAGAGTATACGGCCGGAAAATCTGGAAGCTACTAATGAA
Organism: Cadophora sp. MPI-SDFR-AT-0126; assembly: GCA_020747065.1. Taxonomy (NCBI): domain Eukaryota; kingdom Fungi; phylum Ascomycota; class Leotiomycetes; order Helotiales; family Ploettnerulaceae; genus Cadophora; species Cadophora sp. MPI-SDFR-AT-0126. Next base: position 133,709 of record JAGMVK010000023.1, on the reverse strand, counting down.
AGGAGCCCCTATTAAGCTTATAATTAACACTGATCAAGACAAAGCACGGATTCTTCAAAGTTATTATAACGACTCTGGGCACAAAGGGAGGGAAAATACTTATCACCGTATTTCCACACGCTACTTTTGGAAGGGGTGCTATAAAGACACTATGAATTTCGTTCAAACTTACCCGGAATGCTAACTGAAATCACTAAGACAGTAAAAAGAACCTCTTTTCCCTACGGCTTCTAACGGTTTAATAGAGAAGTGGGCCCTAGATATCACTTATATAACTAAATAACAAGGAAAGCAATATTTAGTTATTACTAGGAACGATATGAGTAGTTGGGTCAAGGCACGGGCTCTCATACATAAGACAGCGGCAGCTGTAGCCACTTTTATTTAGGAAGATATCATTTACCGCCATAGCCTATTCTAAAGAATAGTAATTAACAGGGGCAAAGAGAACGTAGGAGAAGTGATTCAGCTCCTAAACAGAATAGAGATACAGCGTATACAGGTATCAGCCTATAACCCAAGAGCGAATAGTATGGCTGAACAAGGCCACGGGCCAATTAAAAATACTCTCTCTAAGATAGGAAATCAGTAGATCGAAAACCTTCCGGCAGTATTATTTACGGATCAGATAACGGTACACGGACCTACAGGCTTTATACCCTTCTATATAGTTTACAGCAGAGAACCTATCCTCCCTATAGAAACACGATACCCTACCTGGAGAACCCTATTTACAGAAGAAGTCACTGATCAATCAAAGTTATTATAACTTAGGGCGATTCAGTTTCAAATGCAGTAAGAAAACATCAATAAAGTAATACTACGTAAAAGCCGCCGTAGATAAGAGGGTCGAGACGCTTTCGATGATAAGCACAACATTTAACGGAGACTATTTCAAGTCAAAGATATAGTCCTTTAATACGATTCAGTAAGGGAAATCAATAAGTTAACACGAAGAGCTTTAGATTTCCGGTAGTTAAGGCCGTATGAGATAGCACAAGCTAACACTGAAAAGGGTTACTATAGGCTCAAAGAGCTAAGACCTGATGGCCCCTAGCTCTAATTAACCTTCACTGGAAGTATACTAAAACTATTTCACGTACAAAAGAAGTTTATCTATAGCGCTAAAGACGCTAAATCTGTCGCTTATCTTAGTGACTAAGAGAGAGAGGTCAGTACTAAATCAGGCCTAGAAAACCCCCGCTAATAATACTTCAATAACAACAACGGTGATTATAGCATAAACGCTTCCAATACACCTACTATTTAAATCAGACAAAACAATAAAATTATTATCAGAATCCTAAAGATCTTACAAAGCTAACGAGACTAATACAGGGTAGTCTCAGCGTGGTCAACCTCAGAATAGCACCTCTAATAGCAAGGACGCTAACTCTTTAAAACAGGAAAACGACCGCTAGTACTACCAGCACTTATCTCCACTAGCACCATTCAGGGCAGCTTTAATTCGCTGTAGCACTACCTACAGGTACCTAGAGAGCATGTAAACCACTAAGACATAAAAGGCTAGCAAGAAGTAGAGCCTGAACGCCCCTGAAATATTAGAGTACGATCTGGCCCCACAGAGTAACTATTTAACATAAGGCTAAACGTCACCCACGTCAGCGCTAATAACTCCCTTGAGTGTATAACGTGAACTATAGAGCTCTCTATTATCGCTAGTACCTTCCGCGGAGTCAATAATGAGCCACTCGTTGAATAGGAAGGTAGGACAGGCCTAATTTATGCGTCCTAATAACCGACCACAACGGCTTTAAGCGCATACTCTGGAAGTAAGTAGTGAAAGGTCCGTCCCCTACACGTAAAGGTTAATACAAAGCACCCCCTATTTAAGCGCCGCTTCCCTAAGATAACCCACTAAATCCCCTATCTGCGGAAGCCCCTAGGAGAATAGCTAGCAAAAATAAAGGATTTCCCTAAGACTATAAGTAAAAGATATCCCCTAAGGTAAGTATCACTAATACTAATAGTACTAATGATAGAGAAGCTTTACTTAGTAATAAAGATCTTTGATCTATTATTAGGAGTAACCTGAAGGAGGATATCTACTAGCGGAAAGTAATGAAAACCCCGGTTCCACTAGCCCTATAGAACCTTTTCCCTCGCAAAGCGTATATAGAACTAGAGAGATTCTAGTTACCTCAAATCCAGGACTACCTGCGCCGTCTACCGTTCCAGTGGTTTCCTACCGGTCAGGTTATTACTATAGCTTCCAAGGAGATATAGCACTTGCTAATCAAGGTCTTATCAAAGGCAGAAGCTCTCTAGCCTATCCCCACGAAGCTAATATCTCTGCGCCTTAGAATTACCTAAGGGTTAAAGTTCCTTATACATTAAAGTCCTGAATATACTATTAGCTAATAGCCTTTAACAAAGTAATTTCACTAAAGGAAGAAGTATTAGTCTACCTCTAGATTAGCTTAACCTTAGTTACACTTACTAGGTTTAGGCCCTTATTTATATTATCTTTACTCTTTTAGAAAGGAATAGATAAAAAGAATATAGCTTACAAGGTTTACCGCAGCTTAAGTACTAGTAAAAGTATTAACGCAAGGAATATAAATATAGTATAACGGAGTTAGAATCTGCGAGCCTACGTAACATACTTAAAGTACCTCTACTAAAGTAAGCAACCTAAGTTAAAAGCTCTAACTAGCTAGCCCTTAAGATAATAGAATTAGTAATAAACTTATACGTTTTCTAAGAGCTATCGGACATACTTAAGATTATTACTAAACTAAAAAGTAAATGAACCCATAATAGCTATTACCCTTTAGTATATTATACTCATGCTCTAAAGATAGGAGAGTTAGGCCTGCTTCTAGCGGATACCCTCTATAGCGGACGACCTTCGTATTGAACGGAAATTGCTATAGCTAGACGTTAATTAAGGAGGAGCCTTAATAGTATTCAGAAATAAGAGCTACCCTTATTACTCTTAAGTCTTTATAATAATCCTTACTCTCTAAAATATTAGTAAACTCCTCTAGTAACTTAATAGGTCTTACGTCCTAGTAAGAAAGCCTTAGAACTAAGAGAAGATACTTAATAGTAGAGATAGCCTCGGTAACTCCTATTACCTTAGCAAGAATCTAATAGTCCTCGCCTTCTCTGATATATTAGCCTTCTTACTGGCTGCCTAGACCTCTAACCCTATAGGTATATATATACTTAAAGCGTATATCTGTAATAGCGAGGCAAGAGACTATTACTAAGTATAGGAGGGGAGTCGCTAAGTTAGATATATCCTAGTTACTAGTGCTAGGAGATTAGTAGTAATATCAACTTAGTAAGGGAGTAAAGAGTAAAGGAGTTAGGAAAGGGAACTTAGCTATATAAAGTAGAGTTAATAGCTATATACTTAAGTGCTTTAGATTAAAGGTTATATAGCGGAACTTGTAAAGATATTACTAGAATTAACGTGTTTTAAGAAGAAGGGAAAACAAAGACTTACTAGGTGACTTAGAAAGCTCCTTCCCTAAGAGATATTTGTTATAGCGAAGTAAGAGACTATTACAAGGTAAGGTAATTAAGGTCTGAGCCTAAAAAAGTGATAGTATAGCTAAAGATATAACGTAAAGAAAGAAAACCTTACTTAGAGAAGCTCTAATATCACTAAGTTTATTAAAGAGGTAGAGACCTTTATAGAAAATTAATATAAGTTAATATAGAGATCTAGTTCGTATATAAGGTAGTTAATAGAAGGGAAATAAAGGTAAAGAGATTAACTTAGCTTAATTAGAGAAAATAACGTCTCTAACTTAAAGATCTGCGTTCTAAAGCTTATAAGTTAAGGCTCCGGTATAAGGTTCAGGTATGTAAGAGCTATATAAAGAGAGGGAGGTATAGTTAATAGAGGTTAAAGAACTTGGAATCGCTTAACTTAAGTTAAGTACTAGAGATTATTAGTCTTAATCTTAAGCCTAATCTTAAGGTTATAAGATTAAAAAAAAAGAGATTAAAATAGAAAAGCAATAAAGCTTTATACTTACTTTAGTTAAAAAGAGAGTAGTGCTACTCCTATAACCTTCTTAAAGGTTATTTACTCTTAAAAGTAAGCTCTTAAAGGGAAAAAGTAATTGTAACTTAGTCTTTATCGCTAAGGGAACGCGTATAGTAATAAGGAAGAACAAAGAAGCTTTCTACATAGCTTTAAAAAGGGTTATAGAGCTTAATAAGTAAAGAAAAGGAAAGAAGTAATAGAGGTATTATAGTTATAAAGGTTAAAGAAGAAGATAGAAGTGTTATAGTAAGGGAACGATCTTATAGAGGTAAGCTAAGCAAACCTTTATTTGCGATTTTACTAAGACTAACGATGGTTCAAGCCTTATATAACTTTAATATCACTTCTGTACTATAGACCTCTACTTTTACCTCTGGAGATTTAATACTTTTAGAAATAGCCTAGCTCTATTATATTTATTTACTATAATACTCGGGAACGAGTTTTTGAAAGGGGGGACGCATGTGGTGGAGATCAGCCTTGGTAAACTTCTGTCACCTGACTTATGCACTCCGCATTATACTTAAGTTAAGACCTCCTCCGAGAGACCTCATCATTAACAATAGCACTTTTCCTTTTGATAGGATTTACACTTCTTTCTCTAATTGATAATTCGTACTCTTTAGATATATGATATCTTTTGATTTCGTCTATCTGTTATTTCTTGAACCTTACACCTTATGTACCTTGCATTTGCTACCCTCTTGTCGTGTGGGGGATTGGGGTCCTCCCCTCCACAATATTACTAAATTTCTTTAATAGGGTGCAGATTACTGTAGAATTAGCACTGGGTTAGGCAGAGGCTATCCTTAAAAATCAGATACAAGATACTATATTAAGGGAGGGGGTCTTCTAGCTTATAGGATTAGTAGTATTAGTAGTCTTAAGGAGGGTGATAGATTAGATTTAATATCTAAAGTTTTTATATAATAGTTTTAATTTTAAAATTCAATGAACTTTTCTATATAGAATTATCTTAATCGTGAACTAATAGGTCTCTTAATGCTATAATTTTACTTATGTAATATTAGCTAATTCTATAACTGCTCTCTTAGCTACTTTTGACTGAGGTGCGACCACTAGACGCGCCCCCCAACCCCGCATTGTTTATTTTATCCTCTTACACTATTTCCCAGGTGCTGAACAACGCGACCTTCTAAAGATACTCAACTGAATGAATTCTCAGGGGATTAGGGGAAAGGGATGCTTGCGGAGTAGGGGTAGTAGGAGAGAAGGGAGAGGAAAACAGAGGTCTACTTTGGTTATGTAGGAGGTGGAAGGGCCTGCTTGGGACCTGATCCCCACTGTCCCCGGGAATACACGAGAGGTTTTTAGGGGAAGTATGTTAGGGCTTGGCTAGTACAGTCCCTTCAGGGCACTTTGTGCTCCTGCCTTCCTTATTTTTTACTCTCAGGCTTTGTATATAAGACCCCACCTCACCGGATCGCTAGGCCTGAGGGTCCTAGCCGTGCTACTATAGTCATCGACTTACACAGCACGTTAAAAGGAATCAATCAATCAATCAATCAATTGTCTAGATGATTATAGAAATGAGGAGTAATTATCAAACTATTATAAATTCTTAGGCTACCCTAGGACCTTCTAAACACTTTATTTGTTCATGTTCTGAATTTTGTGATGTTATGCTTTCTCGCCCTCAAACTCGAACTCGACCTCCCTCTCTCGACCTCGCTCGAGTCTCCCGTCGTAGTCGCTGCTGAGGTCGGAATCGGCTCTACTTGAAAGCTCCACCTTGTCTGATGCAGCAGCCCTGGCTCCATGACATGCCTGACTCGGCCACTCTCCAACTATTTCTTCGCCCTATTCTCCTCTCTGATACCATGCTGGCTTAAAGATTCGAGGCTGGGGAGCTCCATGGGAGTGTCACCTTGGGAGCTACTCTCAAATACTTTTGGGAAATGCCGCCGCAGCAAAGGCTTCATGTGCGGGAGACACGCGCATATGACTCCGACGTGAACTTCGACCGCGCTTTGCATCTGTCAACAGGTGGTGCAAGACAGGTGGTGCAAGATTGGAAAGATGGGCAGAGCACGAATGAGGAGCGCAAACTTACTTCCATTGGATAACTTTCGCTGCAATCCATGTCCCATCATGGTCGCTGAGGATAGATACATGAGCCCTCAGCCGAATCACGCTGACGATACAAACCCTTCCACAACATCAGCTTTCACTCCTCGCACAGTATAAGGAAGATGCATGCTTACAATGATCCAGTCATTAGAATAGCAACGACGCCAATCTTATCTCGTTTGGCCATATGCACATTCCAAAGCATTGCGATAGGCAGAATCAGCATTGCGATGTCCACCGTAGCATTCGCGGCCGAATTCGTGACACACATCTCCAGCGCGCCGGAGCACGACCCAGTGGTGATGGACAGATCCCAGGCTTTCGCCATAGGTCTGCAGCTGTAGGTGAATTCCAGCGTTTGAGTGAGGCAGTAGGCGATGGTTAATACTGCTAGGCCATACACACATATCCGAAATTTCCGGAATGGGGAGATTCGAAGGTAGAATGAGAGGATGGAGAGCTTTATGCTAAGGGTTGACATGCCGTAGAAAGCTCCGTCAATTATAGCCATCTGAAGAAGAGGGATTTAGCTAGTGAAGAGGCATACATTCATCGTCGGGAGTGGGAGAACACAGAAGTTAAGACTAGATATTAATAGCAGTGTCGTTGTAAACTTACTTTGGAGAAGAGACTAAATCCAGCTACAGGCATATCCTATGCATGAATTCCCAACCCATGCTTTGTCCCTATAGAACTTAGTCCAAAATTAAGAATCATCATCGAGAGTAGTAAACCTCTAACTCACAGACAACACAAGAAACAAAGAACCCTAAAGACAAGAACTAATATCCCCTAAAAATCAGCAAATCTTCATCCCCGTCGAAGATTATTGTGAAGATTCAACATACCCATCCCACAGCAAGCGCATCTAATATATAAAGGTCAACACTATACTCATCTACCAAAAATCGGAATCTGGGGTTTGGAAAACCTACAGTCTGCGAAATCCACCGCGTGGACAACTACCCGCCGCGTATATATTCGCGTGAAGAACACCAATGTGGACAGGACTAAGAGCACCAGATTCGACACGATCACCACATCTCCAATATACTCGGGATTTTCGAAATTCGATGTCACCCCTGGTGGAGGAGGAATCAGGCTCAGAGTCTCGCGCTGTTCCATCGTATTCGAGAAGGACGCGCGTGGTGTTTATCAACAAAGACTTGTTTACTATAGAAACGTCCGCGTGCAAGGCAGATCGGAGAGATAGATGCTGAGGATATTCTATCTGACATCGCTGAGGGATTTCATGTCTGATAATTCATTTAGTGGTCCGCCGTGGCTGACGGCACTCTCCACACCCTCCATTGCGCATTAAGCATACCGTTGATTTGCACCCTGGGTGAACCGTCGATTGGATGCGATCGCGCCTTGTGCAGACGGTTCAAGATCTGACATATCGAAACGAGAAACGTGTGTGCAGGATCGAAAAGATCGATTGGGACAAATTGTCTTACTAAGAGGGAGGGAGAAGAGCGCCTCCGGGAAGTGATTCGGGTCGCGGGGAAGTCTACTGTTAGTCCCGGATAGCAAAGGTTGTTTGGCAGAACAGCCTTTTTGTTTCACCTTTCGCCTTTCTTGTTCACGGTCGGAGATACGAGTAAATGTAGCTGCTAATGGATAGATAAAATAAGTCACAGCCAGGAAAAGAAATTGTGGCCTGGAACATCATGTCATGCCAAGATTACTGGAGCAAACGGAGACCAGAAGGCGTAGCGTCTCCTACTACCTAGGAGGGAAAGTACTATCTGACCCGCTGAATTGGAAACCCGAATTGGTGGCGTGTTCGGTTCGTGGGGTGGCATAACGACGTTGTTGTCCTCTTGATTGTGGTTTTCCCATTGGGTTTTCCCACGTCCTCTGTGCAAATGCAAAGAGGTTTGAATTTAAATCTATCCAAAAAAGATTACGTGCATATCGCCAATACCACCAAGTGATGTGCCCTGAAACGAAGTGAAAGGGTTTACTTTCCTGCTGGGGCGAGCTGCGGTGGCCGCTTTGGCGGGCCGATGGGCTGCCCACCAGCAAACGAGGGATTGACCGTGCACCCTCTATCGCCATACCCCCTCCAGGCTCGCCCACCCGCGCAGTGCTCCAAACTCTGGCTTCCTCCTTCTTTGACAGCTGCTTTGCTTCTCTCTTATATCAAAGCCCTCCCGATTACGTTCGCCCTTGACTGAATGCTGCCGTAAGACGAGGGCGCACACCTTCCGAGCCCCGGCCGGTTGGTGAAAACTCTGCAGCGTTACCCCAGAGGTGCCCTATCCATCCAATGCGGGCATTGCTCCCTGCGCTACCATTAGCATAGATCTAAGTAGCGTACCTGCTTGCGAGGCAGGGAATTGAATGGTCGGATGGTTTTGATACCCATTTTGCTGGTAGTCCTCTGTTCTGAATAAGGCCATGCCACGGTATTGCGACGACAGCCTCAATATCACACTACAATCCCACCAGCTCCAGCTGTATGCGCTCGTCTCCCGTCGGCTCTACAATAATATTGCAATCGTAGGTTCGTAGCCAGCACCACGAACAGGTGGGAGTTCGACTTTGCTCGCCACAGTCTACCCGTAGTCATGTGCCTTCCACATGACTCATCATCACATGACTCATCTCACACTAACCTCTAGGCTTCCACACCCTTCAACATACTTGTAACGCGCGCTGCGCACGCCTTGGCCCTGAAACGAAAAAAAAAAGGGTATTCTTCAGATGGGAATGCAAAAGCACGTGACGTGACAAAGTCACGCGACTCATGCCACGTAAGTCACGCGATCCGTCTTCCGTTTGCTGTGAAGGCAGCCCATCGGCCCAGCCAAGCGGCCCCCTGCAGCTCGCCCCGGCGGGGTAGTAGTCCCTTTCACTTCGTTTCAGGGCACTGGTAACGCGCGCTTCGCACGCCGAGGCCCTGAAACGGGTAGGTTCGGGGATGAATGTGGTCTTCATTCGATAAAGGAAGGATATATAGGAAAGAGCTGCGGTCAATGGCACGATGTCCAACACAATTCATTAATAAGTCTAGGTTCTGAAACCTAACACCGAGTTCGTGCCTGCCCTGTAGCCTACTCTTCTACTGGTTAACGTCTAACCCCTGCTTTCCGCCCACCCCTACATTCCGCCTACCTCGCTTAACCTCACCGCTTCTTATACCACTTAACTTCAATAATTATTTAATATTTTATTCTTTAATTAATTTTCTTGAAATTTAGAATGTAAATTGATCTTATTATAGAGCTTTAATATACTAAATATAATATTATATATACTATTAAGGAAATCGTAAATAGTAAGTTCTTATAAAAGGTATACTTAGAGTAGGGTATTCTAAGATTTACTCTTTGTAATCGAAATATAATAATATAACTATATTAAGAGGCCGCTAAACACTTACAAAGGCTACCTATAGTAATTAAAGATTAATTAACTAATTAAATTTTAACTTAAGAGTCTCTTAGCTATGGAATTACCTACGCGTAGATATAGGTTTTTAGAGAAAGGCTTTTAGCTATTTAAGGAAACTACTAATTACTTAGAAAACACTAGATAACACGGTTTTTAGCACGTAATCCTATTCTTAAGACTAAGAGGTAGATATATATTAATTCTATATGTATTAATTACGCTTATTCTGAAGTTATTAAGCTATAGTACTAAAAATTAGAGATTCCGGCAATTAAGGCTATTTTAGTCTTCTAACAATGGAATATAAACGAGACTAGTATTATAGAAGGCTATAGTCTTAATAGCTATATTATAGGAAGTGCTGAGAAACGTAAGGTTCAAGACAAATAGCTAGGTTTATATACTTAGACGTTAATTATTAAGTATATATTTGCAACTAGCCTTTCCACGTTTCCAACGGTAATTTACAAGGGAAAACCGGTTTAATAATAATAGTTTCTATCTTAATTAGATATATTTAATTAATAGTACTTATAGTTATTAATAATAGGGAGATAACTAACTAAATAGCTCTAGAGTAGCTGGAAAAGGTCTTTATCCCGCAGACTTAACTATATAATTATTCTATAAGATTCCTTATTTTAGACGGCTACGGAAGCTATAAGAATACGGATTTTCTTTAGAGGTGCCTTAATTATAATATATACCTTCTTTTCTTACTTATATATACGTCACACGTCTTATAACCTTTAGATTTAACGATTTTCTTTCTATTAAAGCGTGCTTACTAGAAAAAGCTTTAAAAATTAAGTTCAATAATTAATTCTACACTAATTAGTAAGCGTAATTTCCTTATCTATTATTAGAAGGTATACCTGGAAAGCTTTACTCCTTCTAATTGTAACGTTGAAGTGACGGAAGTACTGGAAATAGGGGTACTCAGGTTTAGCCGGAATATTACCGGACGAAAGCCGGACTAGATTCGTGTATATATAGGACCGCTCCCCCTCTGAGGATTTCTCACCTTCTTATTTCCTTTGTACTAGACCTATAATATTACTATTTACCTACTGTTTTACTCTTATATTTAATACTACACTTAGTAATATTATGTTTTTATATTAAATAAGAAGGTCACTCCTACTAAAGATAGCTTATATAATATTCTATTACTTAGAAGATATAGTTAACTAATTCTTATTTAAATTACCCCTAATTATTATCCTTAAAGAGTTAGGATTCTAAAGATTTCTTAAATAAACTAATAAACTAAGGTTTAGTTCTACTTATTATAAATCAGTATAATTAGAGTAGAGTAGTCTTTATTAGTAGAGACTCTAAATAACTCCCTCTGTATAGAGGCCGCTGTAGATAAATTTAAAGTATTATAACTACTACTACCAGAATCCTTAAATTTATAAAATTCTCTTAAATTACCTTTATTTCTCTCTGGAATATAATCGCGTAATTCCTACTGCTTATAAAGTTACGGCATATAAAAACTACCCTAATACTAATATCCTTTACTAAGATATTACAAAGTATTCCCTTAATACTCTTAGAATCCTTATTTTAGGCTATACTTGAATTACGCCTAAATCTTCTCCTATTCCTGTTATAAATACTACTAATACAGTAAATCCGTTTAGTAGAGCTACTAATAATACTCTTAACTTTCTAACTCTAATTAAAAGCTTTTTTAGTTATAGGACTCGAGGTAATAAAGGTAAAGGTTGTGTAAACTAAGATAAGAAAGACTTTAGTGACTTAGATATATTAAGAAGAATTATTTAATCTATAGAGAATTAAAATCGTGCTTAAAAGGCCTCCTTAGCTTATATCAAGCAATTACTAATTTCCGCTTAAGCTACGCTAATAGTACCCCTCGCAAATCCTATCTTGATTTTCCTTAGAACCTTACTACTAATTATTTAATTAACAGAAAAAGACGAATTAATAAGTTAGAGTAGACGTACCCTATTTAAGCTAGAAAATACCCCCCTTACTATATTTAGGGCGGAATTAAATATCCCTTAAAGACTTAAGGTATAGCTTATAAAAAAGATCTCCTCCTTAAATAATAAAACTAATTTAATATTTAAGTAATAGAAAGCTTTAGTTAAAGATTAATTAAAAGTTAACGCAAGTTTTTACTTAAACGCTCGAGTATAGTAAGCTTTAGTATAAAAATTAACTACTAGCCTGGCCTACTCTTACCTAAAGCCTTAATACTTATCTAAAACTAATATATTTCAGATAGCCCCAAAAATAATTTCTTTACTAGAGACTTACTTTCTTACTAGAAATAAAGTCTATAAGGCTCGTACTAAATTCTTTAATATAAGTATACAGGAACTAGATTATATATATAAAACCTTTACTTAATTTTATATAAGATTCTAGAATACTATAATCTAAGAAAATATAGCTTATATAAAATAGTTCTTTTTTATATAACTTAAAATTACCCTCTAGCTTTATATTACTACTATATTAATTAAAAACTTATAGTAAAATAATTATATAGTAATAGTAATCTATCTTATCTTAATTAATACTAATAGGTAATGAAATATATAACTTAATCTATCTCCTACTAGCCTCTGTAAATTAGACTCTTTCTAAAGTATAGCTAAGCCGGGCCCCTTTCGGAAGACTTCCGAATTACCTATTTCTTAACTAGTACTTAAACCTACTTCTTTTCCTAACGCTCCCTTCCACTACTACTTAATACCGCAAATTATAACTCTTACCTTACTGTATTAAGAAAGCATATAAAAACCTTAAGAAAGTTCTAGCGACTTATAAGTAAAGTATTATAAGTGTAAAAAGTTTAAATACTATAAGTTAGACTATTCTAAATTAGCTAAGGTTTAGGTTCTTAATAAGGAGGAAGTTAATAATAATATTAAAGAAATAGTAGAGAGTAAGGAAAATTAAGTAAAGAAAAATAAAGAAGTTTAGGAAAAGACTCCTTCTTAAGCCTACGTAAATATAATTTATTAAAGCTTAATTTAAACTCTCTAATAGGAGGGAAGTAGTTTATAGTTAATTATACACTTAGTATAAATAAATTAGAAATTATACTCTCTGTATTAGTAGATATTAAAGTAAATAATTATCTCTTTGTGAATTAGACTATATTTATATATCTTTTAAGGGCATTAGGAGTAAAGATTCAGCCCCTTCTATATACTATACTAATACATAGTTTTTAGAACTCCGTCTAAAGCTACGCTACTTACTATATACGTTTATACTTAACAATTAATAGTTAATACGTATATAATTATTCCTTTATTATTCTTGACCTAGGAAAGTAAGATATAATAATAAGTATTAAATAGATATGTTAATTCTGTCTTAAGTTATAAATAAACTAGAATCGATTCTTATAACTATTTAATTACCTACTTACTAAATAATAGTCTTGAGAGCTAGTCTTACTCTTTCCACGTATATAGCTCCCTCTATAATAAGACTACTAAAACAACACGAACTATAGAAATCTGGTGATCTAAAAAAATAAGATATAATAAAAATATCTCCCTTTTATAGTTTAAATACTAGAAGAATACCTCCTTTAAGTTACTCCTAAACTAACCTTAATATTATCCCCTATAAGTAAAGGACCTTTATAAGTCCGGAAATTAAAATATAAACTATTAAGAATACTACTTATATCTATATTTATTTATAAAATTAGTATAAATACCTTCTATTTTAATATAAAATATAAAGATACTAAATTCTTTTAAACTAGTATCTATAAGATAGACTATATCTTATAGGAATAGTATAAATTAGAAGATCCTAATACTATCTAACTCTTATTTAAAAGACTTTTAAAATAGTACTAATATTTAAAATCAGTATTTTCTAAAAAAGATATAGATATTCTTCTACCTTATTAATATTACAATTATAAAATTTATCTTAAGAGGCTATTACTTAATACTTACTCTCCTCTTTACTATTAATTAATAAAAGAGCTTAAAGTAATAAAGAAGTACTTTCTAAAGAATTTAGATAAGGATTTTATTAAATTAAGCTAGAGCCTATTTATATTACCTATACTCTTTATTAAAAAACCTAATAAAGGCCTACGATTCTATATTAATTATCGTAAACTAAATACCCTTATATAAAAAGATACTTATCTAATCCCCTGAATTAATAAGCTCCTTACTAAAGTATTGAATATAAAGATATTTATAAAATTAGATATTTAAACTACCTTTAACTATATCTATATAAATCTAGCTTCTAAAGAGTATACTACGTTTTAGACTAGATATAGATCATATAAGTGCAAAGTACTACTATTTAGTCTTTATAATAGACCTAGTATATACTAATATTATATAAACAATATACTCCTTAACTACTTAAATAACTTTTATATAGTTTACTTAGATAATATCCTAATCTACTCCAAATCTATAGAGGAATACTAAACCTATGTAGAATCTGTACTAAAGCGTTTAATAGAAGCCGAATTATAAGCTAATATTAAAAAATACGAATTCTATATTACTTGCACTAAGTACCTAAGCTATATAGTAACTACTAAGGGTATTAAGGTAGATCCGGAGAAAGTTAAATTACTACGTAATTGGAAGCACCTTAAGACTATAATAATTATTAAATTATACTTAAGTTTTTATAGTTTTTACCAATAATTCATATATAACTTCAGGCTCATTACTAAACCTTTATTTATACTTACTTAGTCTATAATAGCTTAAAATTAAATAAAAGAGTATCGTATTATATTTAAAGAACTTCAAAAATAATTATTATTAATTCAATAAATTTACTATTTCCAACTAAAATTACCTATTAAGCTAGAAACAGATACTTCTAATAAAGTAATTACTAAAGTAATATTATAATAGTATAATAATAAATAATAGTACCTACTTAATTTCTATTTATATATACTTAATAATTACGAATTAAACTAGGAAATCTATAATAAAGAACTATACACTATTATAGAAAGCTTTTATAAGTAGCGCTTAGAATTAATATTCCTTTAAAATAAAATCAAGGTATATTTAAACTACTACTCCCTAGAGTATTTCATAATTACTAAAGTACTTATAGCTAAGTAAGCTCGTTAAATAGAATTTCTCTCTAACTTTAACTTCTAAATTATATATACCTCTAATAAAGATAATTAAAGAGCTAATATCTTAAGCTATTAAGAGCAGAATTTAAAAGTATAAAAATAAGTCCAGAAAGATAATTAGAGCTAAACCTTACTAGTACTAGGAAAACTTAATTCCTATATTAATTCTAAGCTAGTGGAATAGTTTATTTCCTCTATAATTATAGTATCTTTCTTACTACTAACTACTACTAAGATAAAAGCTCCTCTAAATACTCTTCTAGATTCTCTTAATCTTATTAAAAAGCTTTATTAGGATAATCGTATTACCTTTATTAATATACGAAAATCCTTACCTAAAGACTACTTAATTAAGAATAAACTCTTACTCTTTAAAGATTAACTTTATATATAATATAATACCCTGCTTTACACTAGATTAATTAAAGAAGTATACAACTAGCTATTTATCACTTATCCTAGTAAATTAAAAATATATTAATTCCTAGCCCTAAAGTACTACTAGGTCGGAATAAGTTCGAACTATAATTAATATATAAGAAATTACTAAGCCTATTAATTCTCGCGCTCTAAGTATTCTAAATAGTAAGATCTTCTTTATTTACTACTAATTCTAAATTATTCTATATAATATTTATATATAAATTATAAGAATTTTTTAAAAGATAAGTATAGTTATAATAAAATCCTAGTATTTATTAATTACTTAGGAAAGGATTTTATAACAATTCCCTACTACTAAGATATTAATATACGCAGTACTACTAAACTCTTTATCTAGTAGATCTACTAATTCAAATATACTTCAGAATTAATTATATTAAATTAAAAACTATAATTCATTTTATTATTTTAAAAAAAATTCTGCTAAATTATTAGTATTAAAGTTAAGTTTTTAATAGCATATTATAAGAAGATTAATAGCTAAATAAAGATTATAAATAAGTATATTAACTAAAGATTATAATTATTTATTAACTTCTACTAGAATAACTAGAGTAAACTAATTCTATTAATAGATTAAGCTTAGATAATCCTTCCTTATACCTCTATTAGTATATCCCTATACTAGCTTAAATTCGGGTTAAATCTAAAAAATAGTTAAGATTAGAACTCTCCTAAGGCTACTACTCCTCTAGAAAGGCTTAATTACTATAATACTAAAGTAGTAGTAGAACACATAAAAGAGGTGTAGGAGTTAGCTAAATTAAATATATAAGCTACATAGAATCATATAGTAAAGGCTATAAACTAGTATCGTAAACTTATTAATTTCTAAGTAAGTAATAAAGTATACTTATTTACTAAGAACTTTAAGAGTTATTAATTAAGCTATAAGCTCGACAATTAATAAGAAGGGCTATTTGAAATTTTACATTAAGTAAAAAACTCTTACTAACTCCAGTTACTTATAGGATCAAATATTTATGATATATTTACTTCTAAGCTATTATTCCAAGACTTAAATAACCCCTTACCTAGTTAGGAATAGCCCTAAAACCCCCCTGAGATAATTAAGAATTAAGAAAAATAGGAAGTATAAGAAGTTCTTATATTGTAATTATATTATAATACCTTAAAGTATTAAATTAGTTAAGTAAGCCACGATCCTAATACTATATAGTACAACGCAACTAACTTAATAGAATTGCCTTATAAGTTAAGAGATTTTCACTAAATTAATCCTTTTACTTTAAGATTACTCTAAAACCTACCTGAATAGTTAGCTATATAGAAAAATAAAGAAGATAATTATAGTTACTTAGAAGATAATAAACTAATTAGTAAGATAGTAAAATAAGATTTAATTTAGATTATCTAAATACCCTTTAATTTAAAGCACTAATACTGTAATCTTATAATTATACCTTAACTAAAATATCTCACTAGTTTCGCTATAAGGGACTACTCCTGTATAAGAAGTTTAATTAAAGGTATAGCTACAAAAAACTAATAATAAAGCTAATCTAAAACAAAGCTTATTCTTCCCCTATTCCAAGTTATTTAGAATCTCCTCTTCCTCCCTCGTATTACTAGGGCGTCTACTACCTTAAGTTACCTAGAAACGAGCTAGTAATTCTCTCTCCTCCTTCTCCTCCCCCTCTACTCTCTTACGCTTAATACTACTATAATAAATAATCTCAGCTACCTTAATAATACTAGTAGTAATCTCCTCTTAGATTTAGCTTAAGGCTAAAACTAAACCCTATTTATATATTAATTAAAGATTATTTTAATCTCACTTAAGTAAAAATAAGTATATCTAAAACTAAATCTTTATCTTAAATAAGAATAGTTATAAGTAAAACTTATAATAAAAGAAAAAGATAAAAGAAAAAGAGGTAACCTATAGCTTATTATATAATTAGATCTATAATAGTTTAGTAAAAAGCATAAGTTTTCTTTAATAACTCTAACTATAGCTTACCCTATATCTTAAGGATATTAGTAATAGTAACATATAATCTAGTATTAATTTCTTAAAAGGCAAAAATAATACTCTTATTATCTTTAGTAGTAATAGTAAGGGAAAGCTTATAATATTCCTTAGCTATATACAGTCCCCACCAACTGATATTAACCGAAAAGTGTAAAACCGCGACTTTTCGCGACACGCGTTTCTCTTCCTCTTTACAACTACAACAAAAATACTACCTCAACGTACTCCTCTTACTGCGACGTCTGGGAATTAGGGGAAAGGATATGAACTCTCTCCATTCCTACGCGGATAAATCCTTAGACAAGCTCGCAGATACACAAACCTATACGAGATCGCGAGGGACCTAAAACTCGATTACAGTACCGTTAGATACACGATTAAGCAAGAGCTATTCCACGACGAAGGGAAGTCCTTATCTCGCAAACCAAGGGGCAAATCGTATATAATTGCAGAAGAAAGGAAACTCCTACAATACGTTCGCCTCTACCCAAAAGATATATACAAAGAGGTTATTACAGCCTATTTACTGGGTTATAAGGAAATAATAGTTAAGAAAATCTTGAAGGAGTATAGAATCGCTAATTAGAGAGCTAAAAGGAGACCTAAACTTACGGAAATATACGCAGCGAAGCGTCTTTCCTAGTGCCTTACGCATAGAAGTTGGAGTATTAAGGAATAGGGAATAGTATACTAGAGCGATAAGTGCTCTATAGAGCGGGGGCGGGGTAAAAACGCGGAATAGTACTTTCGTACGCTAGCACAGAAGTAGGATCGAAACATGATCTAAACGTATAACTACAAGAAGAATATGAAGGTTATAGTCTGGAGAGCCTTTTAGGATAACGGGAGGAGCAACCTTTATATCATGGACCGCGATTTTAAGTTGAAGAAACATAGGTATTTGGCCAAGTCTTACTTAGAGGTCTTAAACGCTAAAGTTAGACCAATTTTCGAGGATTTAGACACTAGGTACGAATTTATACAAGATAACGCTTCAATACATACTACAAGAAAGGTTCGACTTTAGTTTGAAGGAAAACGGATTACTTTAGTTATGAATTAGCCGCCTTTCTCTCCTGATCTTAACCCAATTAAGCACGTGTAGTAGCACCTTAAGAAACGCCTTTACGATATATTCCCTGACGTTGCGGCCGATAAATCGCAATTAGAGCACGTAAGACAACGTATAGAAAGTTGTTTACAAGCTACGTGGGACACTTTAGATAAGTCGTTATTTAATACTTTAAGTGCGAGTATATCGGCTAGAATTGAGGCTTGTATTACCGCAGACAGGTGGTATACGAAATATTGAGGTTTATACGTAACTTACGAGGAAACTGATTGCAGATTTAGAAACTAGAGATCATAGCGATTAAATTGATATAATTATTTTGTATATAACTAATGTGGTTATAAAGTAATTCAAAGAGTTATATTGAGAGCGGAATATTGATTTAGGTGTTCTCGCTAACCAGGTAAATATCAGTTGCCTAGTACTGTAGTGCAGAATCTAGTATAAAAATTAGTATTTTAACTTATCTAGATTATAATTAGATTATATTTATAATAATTAAGATTTAGGAAAAGAAAATAAGAAATACCTATAGGATTATACTTTTTTGCTTATTTCTTATAATACATATATTTCTTACTTCTAGTACTATTAAACTCGTAAATATAATCTAATTCTGTAGTAAGTAGGCAAATATATTAAATATAATACTTATAGTAAGCAAACTTAAGAGCATTAATAGGAATTAAAGTAAGTACTATTTATATTAATACACTAAATTAATTTTAAATCACTGCTAAATTACTAAAAATTCAGAACTTAACTTACTCTTGAATTACTTATTTTATTTAATATAAATTATTAAAATATATTAATAATATATACAGATTAATAAATCTCTATATATAAGATTCACTTATAGAGCTTAAAGTTATAATTATTTAAAGCAGAAAGTCAAAATTCTGAAGATCTGCGCTATTAAGTACTATAATACATATAATAGTAAGTAATTATAGCTTTACTAGACCTAGTTCAGACGCCTTTTAGACAGCTTTATAATTAAATTATTACCTCGCTTACTACTACTATTATTATTAACTAGTACTACTAGATTAACACTTCCTCTAAAATCTCCTTACTAAAACTATATATCTCTACTATTTTATATAATAATAATTCTATATAGAAATATAATTTAGAGCTTAGGAATAAGTTCTCTTATAAGAGGGAAGTGATATAACATTAAAGTAATAGAAGTATTAGAAATAGGAGTACTTAGGTTTAGCCGGAATATTACTAGATAAAAGCCGGACTAGATTCATATATATATAAGACCGCTTCTCCTCTAAGGGCTCCTCACCTTCTTATTTTCTTTGTACTAGACTTATAATATTACTATTTACCTACTGTCTTGCTCCTATACTTAATACTGCACTTAGTAATATTGCGTCGTTACACTAATATTAAGGCTAGGTGAAGGACTACAGGTCTATAGCCGGTCTCTATAGCGAAGCCTTTAATAAGCCCTTTACTATTAGAAAATAGTAATAAATCAATAATTCCGTCAACTATAAAGGTTTAAGAGATACTAATATTACCTTTAGAGGTTTCTAATACTTTAATTAAGTTATATACTTTAAAGAACTAGAAAAAGATATATGTATAGATTTGGACCTTAGCTAGCGGGTTATAGGACTAACTTCTAATTAAGCGTTTACTCTTTAAGAAGATTATAAAAAAAATAAAATAAAAGAGACTACGAATTAGAAAAGGTAAATATAAGGATTAAAGAATTAAAAAAGAGATTAGAGTAAGTACAGCTAAGGAAAAAGAGGAAAGTCCTAACTAGTCTAAATTCCTAGCTTACAATAACACGTGTAATTAAGAAGGCTTAAATTGCAACTAGAGAATATTAAATTAAACCTGTAAAATCAGAATTAAATAAAAATTCAGATTCTATAATATTATATATAGAGATTAACATAGAATAGAGTTATTAAGTATTGAAAATCAAGTAACGGAATTAGCAGGGTAGGCGAAATGTAAGGGTGAGCGGAAAGCAGGGATTAGACGTTAGCTAATAAAAAAGAAAATTGAAAGGCTAATTAGTTATCTCGCATCTTTCCCGCTTTTGTGCCATTGCGGCCAATGGACGTGATTTAGTAGTCAACATTGGGGACCAGTTCGAGAAGGTAGTTGGTGGGATGAAAAGAGGGGAATGCAACGTGGCCAAACTACCCGGAGAAAAGGTGGATTAGGGTTGGTCATGTTCAGTTGCGGTGTGAACAGATGAAGAGTCATCTATGCTGGTCGTGGGACTAGCTGGATCGTCTACATCGTTGGTACGGGGAGGTCAGGGTCCAGATATATTGATATTTCAAATCTCTTTTGTGGAGCGCCTGGTTTGCATCATTGGGAGTCGTGGCGTTTACTGTGTTAACAAAGTGTTGAAATGGTTCTTCTCTTAATACTTGCATGGGTAGAATGACGGAGCTTGAGTTGGAAGACAAAACATATAATATGTGTCTTTTTCGACATAATTTTATTCAGAAGCTCCTGCAATTTATTTCAGTTTTTGTAAAAAGCCAGGGTTCGAAGGACGGGATATAGTGGTATAGGTTAGAGGAGACGACTTATCCCGAAGTGGATGGTCTTGTTATGTTTCGTTTCTATGAGGTACGTCGGTTCGAATATTGAGTTCGAATACCCCTCATCTTGAAGCCATGCCCTTGTTAGTAGATTCATTAGCGATTGGAAGACAAAAATCTGGTGTGGTTATTACCTTTACGGCAGATAAAATAAAGCTTATTAACGGCCCTAGCGGTTTCGTGTTTTACAGCTTTCGTAACTCATGGTCGGGAGCTGATCGGGTTCGAATATCATATTGGCGAATTAGCACAGCCGTAAGAGCAGAAGTGTCTGTAAGGTGACGAAAAATTAGAAAGGCTATTTTGTAGCGAGCCAAACAACTAACTTTGCTCTCTCCATGCAGCTATCGTTTCCCGCTCAAGTCCCTTAAGCCTTTCCATTTCTAGGCGCAGTCGCTCGTCTGGGCGGAATTGGAGATCCTCCATAGTAATTTTTTGTAGCAGATGGAGTCCTTCTAAAGATCGGAGTCGTGATGGTTGGACATAGTTAGAGCAGTATTTTTTGTGCGCATCTTGGCCTCTAGCGCTTGGGTCGTGTTTGAGATCAAGAATCGCAGCCGTAAGTGTCGACCCTTGCACTTTATAATCTATCAGGCTAAATGCAGGGCACATGGGCACCTGTTTCCTTCGCACGGAGCGTCCTTTGACAGTGATAGACCTTTCTAATGGAAAAACAGGGATGATCTTGGCATCGAGATCGTCGAACTTAGAGTGCACTGAATTGTCTCGCTGGAATAAAACACACGCTGGAGGTTTTGTGCACAAGATGTACAGATCATCCATCTCGAAGAACTCAGCTAGTAGGCGTACGATTAGTACCGTACCACTTCATCAATGGTAGACATACCGGTTGGATCAACAACAATACCTGCGGCAACACCACGCGCACCATTTACCTGTCCTAGGGCAGTGCAGATGTTGGCCAGGAGTATAGCTGGCATCTCTGGGGTGTACAGAAAACGGCCCGGGAAGGGGATCCTGGTGCCTTGATCAGTTTGTTGGAGCAAGTCCTCTGCGTATAGACGGGACGGACCCGTAGTCCTGATCCGGCTGTGCAGCGCTGGGAACACGTAAATCCTCTGGGATCTGGTCCGGGCAAAGGGTTCCATTTGGAGGCGATTAACGTGGTGACGAAGAACATTAAGCTTAACAACAGTGGTTGCGCTTTCCAGATCCGGTGAGAGGAGGGACGTTGTTGTCTTGCTGTTCAATAACGCTAGGTCATCTTCCGTTAATGTGGCCGCTCTCGCTCGACCCAGTAGATCTCGGAATGCAGGGTCTTCTGCCTGTCTCATCTGTTGGTCTAGGATGACGACATCCGTAAACTGGCGCCAGATGATTCATCCGTTGGCGTCTTCGTCGTTCCCAGTTCTTGGCTCCTTCCATAGCGCTGGGCCCCTAACGGGTGGGAACTGGTGGAAGTCGCCCATGAGGATAACGATAGGCAGCCCACCAAAGAGGTCGGGGGAGTTTCTCTCGAGGGACCTTGCAATCTTGCACTGATTGTTGATGGTACTCAGCATGCTTAAATCCGTCATACTAACCTCATCGATGATCATGACTGTCTTCTTGGACCACAGCTTCCTGACACGAGAGCTCACTGTTGTATTCTGGGTTTTAGCGATGCTAATGCCGAGGGCTGTATGATACGTGTTGCCGCTGATGTTATCCGCCGCTGCTCCTGTCGGAGCCATCAGAATGACCTCCTCTTTGCGAAATATAAGGTCCATGCCAGCAACTATGGCTTTGATAATTTGGCTCTTGCCAACTCCGCCTTCGCCGCCAACGTAGAGGAGTTTCTGGTCCCGCTTGGAGGCATCGTAGGCGTGGGTCGCACAAGCTAACGCATCTGAAAGCACTCTTTGTACCACAAGTCGCTGCTTTTCGTTGAGAGGAACATCTTCGCTGACGAGCAATGTGAGACTCGAGCCAGTAGGATTGTCGCTAACTTGAGACCGTCGATCCGCAACATTCGGGGCGCTCTCTGGTGAGGATAGAATGGGATGCAAAACGCCATCTCCTATGTCCGGGCCGAAATCGTCGATCTCATAAGCAAGGCATTTATTTCTACATGGGCGTCGGAGATTCCTCATTTTGGGTGATTTGTCATTCATAAATTGTTTTAATTGGCAGATGATCGATCGGAGTGTACAGTATATCACACTATAAAGTCGACCTAAGGTATTCATATATCGCCATTTAGAAGTTCAATTGCACTACTATATCGTGTCATGGAATATTTTCCCTTATCGTTGTCCTCGTTGGCGCCCGAACAAATCCTGGGAGGCTAAAGATATCAATGATGGCGAGATTCGCTTGTTGGATGAGGATGGGAAGGAAGATGGGGGATAACGGTACGACTGGAAATGCTTGTTCTATTGCTAGAAATTGGTCGATATGGTTGGCTCTGATGCAGCTGAGGTCGTAGTTGAGGGGGATGATTTCAGGCCACCTCCTCCATTGCCCCGAAAGTCGAAACAGACAGCAAACCGACTCCTGGCCGCTTCGACGATCTTCCGCTAGAATACCGAGTTCTCCAACGTACGAGCAACAAAAGGTTCGGTTGAAAACTATGGCAGAGAAGCTCGACCGGAGCGAAAAGAAGAATGCGAGTCTCAATAATATGTTTCAGAAAATGATACACAGCCTCAAGGATATCAAATGCCACAATATCAATCTCAGTATAGGGCGTAAAGAACAACAGGCTGTCTTCGCAGACGAGATGAAGCGACTGCGAGACGAACGTCGAGGAGCAAGGTCCGAATTGGAAGCGTTCAAACGGAATGCAGATATCAAGTTAGGAATTACGAGCGGAGATAGCCGACGTAACAACGCAGCATAGGTTGCTTGAGAAGAGGCAACTGGGGGGGTAGGATATCTATCAATGACTCGAGGAGGCAGAGGGGCGAATTTCTAGCCGACACAGAGGTCCTAGGGACTGTGCACAGCGAATTGACGACTGCATATGATTTGATACATGATGATTGGTTGAAAAAGATGGCGGAGGTTGTCAAGGAGAAGGGTGAGGAGCTTCGGGAGAAAGAGGAAGAACTTCAAGAGAAAGAGAAGGAGCATCGAGAGGCTAAGCAGCGATGCGACACTACTAAAGTCCTGTGAATGGTTGAGCTAGGTGGTCAACGACAGATCCGAGAGAAAATGAAGAAATTAAAATGCTGAAGAAGCATGCATAACGAAGAACATCGACCATTGGAGCAGGACCACCGTGCCAGGGTCCCGTGCCAGGGTTGCCCAAACGCACGAGAGACACAGCACGGAGCGTCAGAGAAAAGACCACGGATATCAGAATCCAACGCTGGACGCGTCATGTTGTGGCTTTATCTTATGGTCAACATTGGTGGTTTCATGCACGTTGCAACCTCCTACTCCGAGAAATATGTCGGATGGTGGGTGGCATTCGTTCTGCCTTTAATATTTTACCTCCCACTCCTACTCCTTCTCTAGTTTATACAGGAGCGTCTTAGGCTCCTTTCTCCTGGAGGCAGCGACCTGACAAATGTCTTCCGTGTTCTCGGCATCTACTTTAAGCGAGGAGGTTTTTTCAAGATATTCAAGCGCCACAGAGGCTTCTTTCTTTGAGGCTGCGAAGCCTTCAAATATTACTCTCTCCTCCTATCCTATCGAGGTCCCATAGAACGACGCATTTATTAATAATATTAAGTGTGCTTTCTAAGCAACTGAAATATTTATGTTCTTTCTAATTGAAAGTATCAATAATAATAGTCTAAGAGAAGCTTAAAGTGCCTTAACGACTATACTAAAGACAAACGATGTTCCTAACGACGTCATTAATAATATTAACTTATTTACGATTATTATTACTACTCCTATTCTCAACTACGAACTCTACTCGCTCTTAAAAAAGCGCGAAATCCACTTTAGATCTGTTGCACGCATACCCTTAGTTTATTCATAGTCGCAACCGCTGGACTCGAATACACTCTACTCAACTATTACGTGTATAAGACTGGACTTTGCGAACACTATAAATCTAGCGCAACTTATGTAAATACTAATGATGTGTCTCTCGTCCCTAGCATTATAATCTAGTTCACTGCTATTCTTATCGATATTAGTAGTGTTTTTGAACTGTTCGTTAACGTCCCTACCTTCGGCATCGCATACTCTATAGCCCTAAAAAATATACGTAGTCTCGTATTCGATATAAATCTTTTCTCCTCAGCTACCGCCTACGCCTTCGGACTCGCCTTCTTTAGTTTAATTAAAGACCCTTATCTTACTTGGGATTTCGCCGGTTTAACTATCGTCGGTTTCGTCGCTGCGCCCCTCTCCTGGTGAATCTACAGAGATCTTGATAAGTAGGAGTACAGAGTCACTGAGAATAGCGATTACTAACTCAGAATAAAGTAAGAGCGTGAGGATGCTATGGCTCGTGAGAATGCCAGTAGTGGGGATAGTGTTGATGAGAAGAAGGTGATGAAGGATGAGGAGATGCTGCCTGCTAAGGAGGTGCATGCTTAATTAGTAATGGCATACGAGGTGATGACATTGTTTTTTTGGGCGCATATGGTTGGCAGGATGGGGATTAGAAATGAGCTGGTGGATAGCATAGATTTCTGGCCTGGGATGGGCATTAGTTAGAGGGCAGATATCTACTGCGTCTTAAAACCCTAGCTCATCATCGTCCTGCCTGCACCCTGACTCTTCTACCTACCTCCGTCCATCAGCCCAACGGCAATATAAACCCACTTTTTACCCTTCTTCTTTTTAGCCAATATAGCTCCGCGTCTAGCAAATCGAAATACCCAAAATGTTAGGCGGTAAGACTTAGTGCTAAAAAAATAAAAAGTAGTACGCTCTCTGAAGGTAAAGGATCTATCCTTTGAACGCATTGCAGGGCCCAAAGTAGAATACAAAGCAACGCTCTATGGGGCGTTGAAAGATTATATAAAATACATGAACTATGATTATATAAGTTTTAGCCTGGTAAGTGGAGCTCCGTCGAACAAGTAGAAAGAGCGCTCCAATGCCTGAAAGTACCCCAGTCCAACCCTCTGATATACGGTCTCATCGACTTCGCTTTCCGATTCCACCTTTCGCAATACTAGCCACCAGTATCGCTTGCCTCCAGTGATCGAGTCGATCGTTTCGCCAACCCGCAAACAATAGTAATCCGCCCCTTCAGGCAGGGGATGCGCCCATACATCCTCATCACACAGAACTTCATACTTGCGCACCTTGTAAATCGCGCTTTTATCCGCTAGGAGAGACTGGACATGGGTTACTTGCTCACAATGTGCCTTCGACGCTGAACCATTCCTTCCGTTGTATGCAGACTTCAAGGGCGTTGATTTCGAAACTAGAACTGCCTGCAATGATACAGGCACCAGCGGCCCTTCCAAAGATATATAACCGTTCGCGACCCGTCCAGTTGGGTCCTCGGGAATCCTCTTGCATTTTGCGTCCAAGACTTGAATATCGGGCTCAAAGCGAAACTGATAGCGTTCCCTGAAGTACTCGACAGGTCCATCGATCGAAGCCCATGACCAAGATGGGGCCACAAAAGATAGAGACCTCTGCGGGGATTTATAGCCAGGCTTGACATACCAGAGCAAACCTTCAGCAAGATCGTCCAGCCATAGTCCAGCCAAGTAGGCAGTGGACTGGAGACCTAAATATTCAACGACTATGCCTGCTAATCCGGATACCGCGGTCAGTCTGTCAGAGTGATTTGTCAAGTTTCTTCTAGAATAACACTCTATGATCGCATCCCAAGCATAATAAACTGCTTTCGGAGTGTATGTCGTCAACCAGTCCGTGATATGCGTGCTATGTATCTCTTCGTGGCAGGGATCAAGCTCCCCAAACCCCTCTGGAGGGGCTGGACGCACATCCCGTCCCAACTTGATCACTCTGAATGCCCGGAAAGCCAACTTCATCATGTCGAAGCCAGCCCTGCGGATCACGCTTTCATTTCTAGAACATTGGCAGCATTCCCATTCCATCCCAAAGCACGTGAAATGGAGAATCCGATTAGGGAGAATGCCTTCTTGTAATGCCCAGCCGCGGGTAGAGAGGATGCCGTAAGCTGTGCGAGTTGGTACTCTCTCGTTCTCCACCCATGCGTTCATGGAATTGTTGTTACGGCCCCGCCGGACAGACAGCTGCTCCCATTTCTTGGGATTTATTTTCCAGAATCCCCATATGGAACCAGGGCAATCCTCTGCTGCGATGGTTAGGTAGGAGTTGGAATAGATTTTCCGCATCTGCCCTGACTGCTCGTACCAGTCTTTTACACTCTCGCCCCCTTGGATGATGCACAATGCATCTACCCATAAATAGTCTATCTTCAATGCTCGGCAAACCCGTATCGCATCTTGTATTGTCTGAAGCGCAAAACCTTGTCAGCGTCATGCTGTGATACTGCGGTGTCTTGCAACTGGATGAGAGGTACACACCTGGGGAAGAAGTGTGAAAGCGATAGTCTGTTTATTGGACTCTATATTGTCCCGAGTGGTCCTGAATGTGTTCTGCTCAGGTCCCCAACAGTAGCTGAGTGCTGCGTACCGCGGCGGCAGAACCGAGGTGGCGCATAGTTCTTCCACTAAGCGTGGGTCTCTGGTATCATTCCCAACTTCAATCAGTCGTCGGGGAATAAATGTTGAATCTGGAACTCGGCATATTCTATGGCGCTGCACACACGCGTCTAGCCAGCGATTTGCCACTGCGCTTCTCGCAGCTGTCAAGGCAGTCACCAACGACCCGAGTGAGTAGATAGGATTTGGTTCACCCTCCCATAATGACTCATCTGTTTCGCCTCATTAGATTTTCAACTGTGCAGTCATATAAAATGCCAAGGAAATTAACGTACCATTAGGTTGTGCTAGTTGAATGTAGTGCACATCATCGTCTTCGACAAGTCTGACTTCAAACAGAGTCCACGAAGATGCCGGCACAGAATCTGTCCGAATCTCTTCCCTCGTCAATCTGATGCTCTTCTTCTCTAAGTTCACGTCTCTCCATCCCGGTTTGACGGCTTCAATAGCATTGTAGATCAATTGGCATGACTGGCAGCACACCATGCGCAATGGCTTCCGGTAATAAAGCAGAGTTGAGGTCGAGAGAAATCCAGCCTGAACCAAGCAATAATCACCATAGGGACGGCGATACGAATTCAGGTCGATTACCCAGAGATCCTCAGCTGGTTGTGCTTTAGGTTTTTCTCTTCGGGCAAGGCTGTGAACCCTCTGCTTCCAGTTTGACTTTTCTTTGTACGCTTTGCCTGCCGACATTGTCCACAGAGCTACCAAGACTATTCACATCAGTTCGCAGTCGAAAGGGAACGTGGATGAGGTCTCTAACGGCACTATAGCTTGTCTATAGTCTCCTACCAGTACACGAGTACAGCCTCGAATGGTGGTGATGGTAGCCGCAGAACAAAACAGGGCTCGGTGTCGGTGTCGGAAACAAATATAGAAACGAACGCCATGCACTCCGTGAAATGCAAAATGAGAGCAAGTGTTAGCCAGCCGGATTCATCTTCCAAGTCCGCTTGCTGGAAGTCTTCGCGGCGACCACGCCATTATTTAAAAATTCTGAAGAGTGAGGCTTGGGCCGCTAGCAAATCTTCCACCCTATTGCGGCCCGTTGTGCAACTGCTGGCTTACGCCACATATCGCCCGAAACAACGAGGAATCTCAGCCTTAGAAGACAGAAGCGAACAGTGCATGGCTTCAGGTGCGCCGAGGGGTATGGTCTCAGGCTTCGCCCCGCTCGTGGCTTCATTATTCAAACTGTGTCCTAGTTAGGAAATCAATACTGCGCATTGTCGGATTAACCTTCCAGTTCCTAGGCGCTATAGCTTAATTTCGGTTTTCTTTCAGTGCAGCCTTATTTCCAGCCCTCGCGTATCATGTTCAGCTGTGCCATGAATGAAGGCGCAAGTGACAATCTTCTCACGCTTGAATTATTTTATATTATGATTTCACATTTTCAGCGATCACGATGCTACATAATTGTTTTCGAGTGCTAAAAGATTACAGTCTCACATTTCGCATGAAAGACAGTATTTTGACGTCAAGCTGATAATAGGCAATGCGAACGCGATGGGATACGCCCCCTGCTGCGGGAGCTTTAAGGAGCTGGAGGATCTCCAAAAGAAATTCGTGGTCAGTGTAGGGAGAGCAGCGGTAATGCAAAGGGAGTGGATGTGCGAGTGAGACGACGAATGCTGACTTGTTGGCTTTCGCAACTTCATCGTACCTACACTACAAAGCTAAGCAGAACTAACAGGTGCAGTATTAATCTTTACATGCAGGTACAAGAAACAGGCATAGATAAGAAATGATTGCAAGGTCGGGTTGACAAGAAATAACGCAAGACTGGAAGAGAGTGAAGTTGCATTGCTGTAGGGTATCAAAAGCATACTCAACAAATCAAGAGTCGACATTTATCCACCCATTAACACCCAATATATCTCCATCCTAAGCTTTGGGATCAGTGGCCTATTTCCTGATAGCTATAGCCTCTAAACTCGTCCTCTATCCCGCCTTATACATCTTAATTCCTGTCCACGTAATCATTGTAGTATTATCGGTGTAGAATTTTAGTGGTGGAAATAGTAGTCTTCTCTTCTTATGCTTGTCCCTATCTAAGATTACTCTCAGAATGGCCTTTAAGAATTGATTACTCGCTACTCCGCCTGAAACCACTAGGCTATTCATACCCTTAAGCTCTAGCTATTCGAGTGCAAAAAGGACACGAGATGCTAGATGCTCGAAAGTTACAGATATAGCTATTCTGGCAAGCACTCGCCGTTCTGTATCATTTACTCCTAGACGTTGCTCTGCCGTGCGCATCACATAGCTGCCGGTCCCAGAATATGTAAAGGAGTCTGTGTACTTTCGAGATCGTTCTGGGCTAAGTAATGGCCATAGCGGGTAGATTATCCAGTCGTAGCCGTACTCTGCGGCTCGTCTCGGGCTAGTAAACGATTTCGGTGGGATATAGTTAAAGCTAGCCTGACTATTTGGAAAAGTAAACGACTCTAGTAGACGAATATATATCATATCAGCGGCGGTCTTGGGCAAGGATGGAGGCCGTGACACTGCGGCCGGGGTTGAAAAGAAAGAGTTGAAGACTGCTGAAGCTATAGTTTTCAAACTTAGAACAGCGTGGGAATTCCCATGGCGGAAGTATGAAAAGTTCTACGATGCTGAGCTCTGTAGCACTGTGGGCGTGGCTGTCCGGAAAGATCCTCCCGTGGAACTCGTCCAAGTGAGAGTCTTCGTGGCCCACACGTACGCCAAAATATTGCAGCTTTTCGAGAGCTTGGGCACGAGTATATCAGAAAGCCGTTTTGGCAATCACTTTTCTCTTTCAGCCTTTACTTCAGAAATAAAAGTCATCTGTTTCAAAAATACACACATAAATCGGCAGAAGCTTGAACTCCTTGAATGATATCAAGAAGCACAATCTCATTTGTGATGTTCTCGGCCCTTCTAATGCTTTAGCGTACAAGACTGAGTAGCTAGTATCTAGCTTGTTTTCCAGGACTCTTTCATGAGTTCCTCAACGCTTCGTACTTTGATATCAACCGGGTTGGTGTCAACATCGATATCAAAGAAACCACCATCGAACAGCAGCCCAAATGATGCAGCGAGTCCCTGGAACATCGGTTTCGGCAAGTACGAATACATAATTTTATGTCCAGGTAATTCCGTAACCTCATGCCTTTGTAGCCTCTCCACGGCGTCGTGTGTCACATCGAACTTGACACCTTTTGCGCGCTCGGCAAGGGCCACGACTTCGTTCCACGTGAGCTTCTGGCCGACAATGACGGACTCTGGTTGCCAGGTTGAAAGGCTGAGTATGCCCGCAGCGAAGCGCGCAACATCAGTGGTATGCGTGAACGAGACAGGCACATTACCCGATCCAGGAATCGCTGCTGCGTGGTTGTCCATATCAAGATTCATTGTGAAGGGCCCCATGTATGACGGGACCTTGGGTCCGACGAAGTAGTCAGCGAACAAGCCATTGATCACATTGGTGTACTCAAGTGTCGACGCCTCCAAAGCAGCGAGAATAGCAATTTTACCCTCAGCGATAGGAAAAGTTTTGGCCACTCTGTGATCAGTCAGTGTGTTGCCCGTCTCACATACTCGATGGCCTGACTTACTCGGGGGTGTACCGAATTCCCCAAAAGCTTGGGATGTATCGTTCCGTAGTGGTCGACGCATCAGCTGCTTTGATCAGAGCTATCTCTGAATCTGGCCCAGCCTTAGCAGTGTCTAACGTCGATACGACCGTGGTGATGTTGTTGGATTGCAGAACCTCCTTGGTCGCTTCCACATCACTATAGTCGATTGCAAGTACTGGAACCCCGAGCTCTTTAGCCTTAGATTCGTTGCCCTGTAATTGTGTATAAGCGGGCTTAATCCCCCTTGTGAAGCTGGAGACTTACTGATCGAGCCAAAACAACAACCTTGTGCTCACCCTGCTTGAGGATGGCTTCAACTATAGTACGGCCCAACTTGCCACTTCTTCCGGCGACGGCGACCCAAACCATCTTGAGGGCAGATCAGTTTTTTGTTGCTGTAATCAAAAGTTGTTTGAGGAATGGATATTGGGTTGATCTTGCCATGTCTTTGTCGAGCATTCAGCGACTTTATTTATACTCCATTCCGCTGTTGACCAGAAGTAATCAGTATATCCGGTAGCGGATATATTTTGCTTCCAGAATTTCCCAGTTACCAATGCAACATTTAGACACAGAGTGCAGCTATTTCTCATTCCAAAGCTTGGCCGGCGGTTGCGTTGTGAACGGCAGTACGGCAGAAACGCGATCCGGATTACAAACCCTCCTCAGCATCCCACTGATTGAGAGTATTGGTAATCATTCCCGCTGCATAGTGCAAAACTTGGCTACGTATACTGCCAATAGCCTCTCCGCCGAATTTGCGTGAATTAAAAAGGGGGGTTATTGCGCTTATGATAGTCATGCATACGATTGGGGATCAAATAAGCTTTCCATGTTAATGTTCTCCACGTCGAGCAAGCTTGAGTTGCGTCTTCTATAGACGGACAGAAAGGTGAAAGGCGTATCTAGATATATTTCCTTAACGATAAATACCTTCACGTACAGTACTATCTTGACTTACTTTTGACTCTTAAAACATAACTTATCTTTAATTCACTACATTTTGACTAACACCTAAAGATCGATCGGAGAGAAACTATCAAGGATAGCAGCCTCAATTAGGCCTGCTGCCAAAAAAAAAAAAAAAAAAAAAAAAAAAAATATATATTTTACATGCAGAGTGTTTGAGATAACCATTTATTTGGCCGTTAGCTTTATCTAGTGCGAACACAGGTGCTGATGCAGGTGCAAAATGAGATTTTTAAGTTTAGATACCTTGGTCGGTGATGGTATGGTGGAGCATCAACGAATTCTCTTGGTGGGATGCCGACTGAAATTGAAGCTGCGTATCGATCGGGATCGGGTTGTTTTGGGAATGTATTGACCAACCTAATTTGTCAGAGTTTCAATGCCCCGTTGCGAACATGGGCTTGGGACTCTTGGTAGTCCCAGGAGGAGCGCTACTCCTGGGAGCCTGGCTTGGGTTTTGTTAGCAGAGCAGGTCACGGGTCAGATCACCAATCATTTTGGTCAATTGGTAGCGGAAGAGTTGTTGTTCTGACTGTAACTACTGATGCTTACATGCATTTACAAGCAAAAGGCAGCTGCAGGCAATAAAGCAGTCAATGGAGCCATCCAGCCCGTGACTCAACATGTGCCTAATATGCCAAGGAGGGCCAAAACAGCTCACCGTATTCTAACACCCAAGGATGGCTCGCTCAGCTGGTAACCAGCAATCTTTGGATATCCTTGTCCAATTTCAAAGTTTCTTCCAGAGTCAACGAAAGGTGCTGATTCTTCTCTTGCCTCAGCCATCCTCTGGTCATGAAGCAACTGAAAAGTAAGCGCTCTTCATCCTCTGTTATGTTTGCGCCACCACAATGGTAGCAACTCGCAAACATCATGAAAGCATCTCCCCGCTTCAGTTCTGCATATGAAACCGAATTGTCATCATGGTCTCTCTCATGCTCTCATAAATGACAACCTGGAATGAAGCGGGTGCACCCATTCTCGAAGTCGCATCCTTCCTCGCCACAAACCACCCAATTCCAGTGTCCCGCTGCAGATCCTCCGGATAACTTATTTGTCCGCCTTCTCGGCTACAACTTAGTAACACCAGACGTCTCGATGTAGCGGTTGCGCTTTAGCACCCGGATCCATTGAGAAGCAGACCGTGTTCATGATCTGAAGCTTGCTCGTGGAGTATGTTTTCTGATGGCCAGACCAGAAACAATTCTTCGTCGTAAGAAATTTGTCGCAGGTCGCATTATGATCTCTCGAGCGCATGTTAGAGAGGATAAGATCTGATAGGCATTTCTAGTCTCTTTGAGGAAGAGGTCCCCATCCCATGCCGCCTGCCTCCTTCATGGCTTCTGCGAATTCATCAACCGTGCAAGTACTTGCATGAAGCGCAACCACCTTCGGAAGTGTCGCTCTCACTATCTCTGCTTCTTCTTTGGTCTTCGTAAATGGAATCGGCGGTTCTTTGCCCTCGCTGTGACTTGCTGGATCGTTATGCGTAAGACCAAGTTGTGGGCCATTATCTTCTGTGGTTACGATTTTTGAAAGGCACACAGATGTAAGCCTGTCGACTTGCTTTTTTTCTGACGCGACTGATCACTGACGGAGCTGCAGCCAATTCAAAATAGAGAATGAAGTCACAACTTGTGGTTTTATGCCCTGATCGATTGTCCATGTTGCATTAGCTCAACCCTAGGTGTGATCGGAGCAGCTCAAATTGCCGGATGGGACAAGTGGGGTTCGTAAGATAGGAGCAGTCTACATTGCTAATCCTCTTTCTCCATTGGTGAAGTGATACAAAACTATAATTTTGAGATGCCGTTGCAGTATTAAGACTATCCGAGACCTTGCGGCGCGTCGGAATCATGGACAGATACTTCCGCAACTGTACAGCCAACAGTATTTGCAGAAGTGAACTCATGCCAACACCACGTTTCCTTTCTAAGAGTTTCTCATATGATTTAAGGCAGGTAAAAGGGTTTAAGCATCGAATTTAAATCCATTTTGATCTGGTCTTAGAGAGTCTGGGACAAATGGGCCATAGGAGGAGTTTGCTTCCCACGGCATGCCCAAGATATCTGAGAAAGCATGGGCAATCTCTTCATCTCTATTCGACAGGTTGCCGATCAAACACTGAGCCACATACATGGGATGGGTAGTGGCCCTGAGCCATGATGCAACTGCCTGCTCAGTTAGCTAACTAGCTTGGTATGGCAGGGTGGGTGTTCTTCGTAGCCTTACCTGTGTCTGTTCATCCAACAAACGATCTTCTGCTGATCCTTCGCGTTGATAAGTCTTTTTAGTGCATTCGATAGCATAGGTTGCAATTTTATCCATCTCGGAGCACCCTCTCATCATACCCGCGAGATCGCAGTCTTCACGGTCCACCATCCCCTTGAGGAATTGTACGAATCGCCTCATCATCATCAAATCCGCCAGTGCTTCAGAGGCGGCCGGATTGTGTAGCACTGTAGCGAGTAGTGTAATAATTGCACTGAGAGGATAGCACAAGAGACGCCTACAAGCTGTCAGGTACATTAAGAGCACGCCTTTCCACACTCACCAGAGATTCTCGAAGGGTTGCAGGTCGAGCCGTTGGAGGAGATCTATTGTGGCTCTTGCTGCCATTCTTACTCTAGTCACCGATGCGGTTTTGACGACACAATGTCCGTTGCCAGTGGTTTGATGAACTCCATGTCGAATCACTGCCCATTGAATCATTGAGACGCAGTTATGATACGTCAAGTATAGCACAACCACTGGCCTGTCCAAGAGAGCAGTTTTGGTCGTGGCGGCGGCTTTCGTCCAGAGCTCAACTGCATTTCTTGATCGCCAGTTTTCGAGAACAAAGTCAAGCTCTGATACTATCCCAAGAAGCTCATTGGGAGCTTGATCGAGTGACTTAGCGGCAAACAGCTCTCTGCGAACCCTCGATTGGATGATGGCTAGCTGAACTCGTGTCGCGAAGACATTGGCACATCTCGAATCCCTTTGAAGGTCGTTAGTTTTGTCACCATTCAGTAGAGCCTCTTCTGGTGGATTTATCTCGATATCTTCATCAGAATGTAGTGGTGGCAGTCCGCAGTAGAGACTCATTTCTATATCTAGGGTGTACGCAATCCAAAATGCCTGGCTTCGACTCCATTTGTCCGTACCGTCCAGGCTGATGCTTGGTCCACCCTTCCTGTGCAAGCCAATACTTTGTGATACTCTGACGGCAGCAGACAAGAGAAGCGCTGCCGTTCGTGTGTCTGCACAGCCTCTCATGAATGTGGCCATGATGATGAAGCATTGTACGGTCGATAGATCCTTACCCCGGACGACAAGCTCTGGAAAGGTGGCGTAAGCGTTCTTGAAATAGGCCCAGGCAAACACATACGTTGCTCGGAAAGAACTATTAATGATTTTCATGGGGATAAGCATCGCAATCAAGGCATTGATGCTGGCCCACCACGGGGCGTCTCCTTTCCTTTCTAGGGAGTTTGGCTGTCCAAGCCGGTCCAGAAGCCATGGAACGGTAAAGAGTGGTAGCTCGTTGCATATATTTTCAATATTCCTTCAACCAGGTATTGCTCAGCTGCTCCTGGCAACAGTGGCGAAGGCACTAACCCGCTGAGGCTCATCCCGCACTCAGCCAATCTATAATTCGTAATGCGATGATCCCCCCTCTGCTGAAAAAATGCGAACTTTGTTTTCTTGGGGTTTGGTCTCGAGGTTTGGTCGCCATGATTTGAATGATGGTCGCTGAGAATTGATGGAGAGCCTGGAGAACAGTTCAGAGTTAGACTTGAATAGTACGCCTTTGATGATGGCTTCCCATTCGTCGTTCCCTCATTCTCAATCTGTTGCCGATGAATTGATTGATGAAGTAGATTTTCCATCTCCGACAGCCGCTTCTCCATAGCTTGTATGTGCTGCTTGCTAGCAAAAGGTTACGTTAAAGAGGACTTTTTTCCCCAACGGATAAAGCTGGTTACCTTTTCCCAGGTCCGCGTCTCTTTCGCAGCCCTCGGTAGACACACTCTGTCTCACGGGTCACACAGCTCGAGCAAGTTGGCTTTCTTCCATCGCATCGACTCTTCCTCTCTTGGCATCGTTGGCAGGCCTGACAGATATTAGAGGGTCTCTAGACCTGGCGTTTGAAGACTATACTTACTTCGACAATTCTTGCTAAGTGTTTGGGACTCGGTGCCTGAGTCTCTAGACCGGTATTCATATT
The DNA here is from genome assembly GCA_020747065.1 of Cadophora sp. MPI-SDFR-AT-0126. Classification (NCBI taxonomy): domain Eukaryota; kingdom Fungi; phylum Ascomycota; class Leotiomycetes; order Helotiales; family Ploettnerulaceae; genus Cadophora; species Cadophora sp. MPI-SDFR-AT-0126. Next base: position 97,602 of record JAGMVK010000023.1, on the reverse strand, counting down.
GGACGCATCAAATTACGGAGCAGATTTCGTGTTGCCTCGCCCTCAAGATTCAGGATGCAAAATCCAGGCGTGCATTGACGGAGCTCGGAGGAATTTGAGTTTGAGGTTGTTTTGTCATATCCTGGGCAGTTCGGATACAATTTGTTTCCGGGCGACTACGGGACCCGGGACGCACATCACCTGATGCAAAAAGAATATCGCAGCTTCGGATACAATCTGCCCCCGAGCTCCTGTGCTCTATCAGCGATGAACCACGTCTACCTTGAAAATGTTCGAGCGCTTTGTATCCGGTCCATCTCAGCCCGAAGCATTTCAGCCCACTGTCCGCCACATTATAAATCCAGGCAGATGCCATAGTAATACGTTCTGGAATATAGAACCAGGCAAATCGCTCTCGGTAATAATGCTCTGAATCGCCATGTTTTTCACCCAAGCATAAGGCTACAGCATTGTGTCGAAACCACGATCAATCCGGTCTCTTACATTTCTGTTCTACTCATCCGACTTCATAAAGCCTTTCACTCAATACTTAGCTGTTTGAAGCTATGGTCGTCGTTGCAGTGGCAGGAGGCACTGGAAAAGTCGGCCGTACCCTCGTTGAAGCCATCGTCGAAGCTGGAAAGCACGATGTCAGGATACTCGCAAGAAATGCATGACTTCCACTACAACCTTACGGTCATCCTCATAGCTTGGCTAACTCTTAGCAGCCTAACCCCGCACTCGAAGCTGAACTTCGCGTTCCGATCATTACGGTGGACTATTCCAATATAGAAGCTCTGACCAAGACCCTCGAGGATAACAACGTTCACACGGTTGTCTCTGCGATCATCATGTTTCCTGGCAACAATGAGATTGAGCTCATCCGCGCGGCAAATGCATCCAACACCACGAAGAGAATGATATCGAGCGACTGGGGTTTGCCCCATACTGAAGAGTGAGGCCCTTGAATATTTCATTTATTGAGATACAATTTAAGATTAATCATTGCAGGCATATTAAGCAGCTTGACACCGTGGGCCCTAAGTTCGAAGCCCATAAGGTACTCGAGCAGATGACGGGCCTAGAGACGACCTATTTCTTAAACGGCTTCTTCATGGACTTCTGGGGAGTACCAGCTGTCAAATCGCACATGAGCCCAGTGGTTGCAATTTTCGATATTCCTAATGACGTAGCAGCCATACCTGGTTCCGGCAACGTGCCAGTGGTCCTCACTCATACAACTGACATTGCCAAGTTTGTGGCAGCCAGCTTAGACTTGGGCAAGTGGGACCGTGTGAGCTATGTCATAGGCGACAGAGTCACTTGGAATGAATTCCTTCACTATATAGAGGAGGCCAAGGGTAAGAAAACCTCCAACTTATACATTCATACCCACGTCCAAGGCATGATAAGATTAATCAGACTATGCAGGGACTAAATTTAATGTCACGCACGACAGCATCGAGACTCTGAGAAGCGGAAAGATAACCGAATTACCAGGGCAAGTGGCTGCGTACCATTTCTTTCCCAAGGAAGCCTATCAGCACATGATGTCAGTCTTCGGTCTCTGGTTCGCTGAGGGGGTATTTGATTTCCATCCATCTAAGACTCTAAATGAGCTGTTCCCAGATATTAAGACGATGAAGGTCAAGGATATGGTGAACGAAGCTTGGAAGAAGTCTTGAAATATATGTATTTTGCCATTTGATAGACGATGATTCAATTTCTATGTGAGGAAAATGCACTAGTAAGACACTTCAAGAATGCAGCTTGTTGACCTCATCTGCACTCGGGTCACTGATATCACCCTCCAGGACGCTGTCAAACGCCGCATGGAGACCGCTGAGCTGATGCAGGCTTTCTGCGGTTTTCTTGAGGTCGCCTCACGCTACCGACTTCCCGTCACCCAGCTTCCACGAGCTTTACTCAAGGAAGAATCTTCTGAGCTTGGACCTCTGACCCCTGTCTTTTTCCCTTCTCTGCGGCAAGATGCAGTGCCTATTCTGTACTGGAGTCGAATCGAGGAGCTACGAAGAACGAATGGGTTCTTTTTGCCGCCCTTCGAAGATGATGGATCATATTGAACGCATTCATCACAAAGGAAAAAGATTCGCACATAGAGTGTTGTCACTCAACGTGTAAGTCTCAAGGGCGAGTGGGGCATTGGTCAGATTATCGCACCTTTCTCCTGGGCACCGTGCTAGTGGAATTAGGGGACACCATCTTCAATACCCTCCGGAAGAAAGACGCGAGATTAAGAGATTCGATACATTAATCACGGGCACAATAACGTTCTATTAATAGAAATTGGTTGCTTAATGGCAAACGTATTATAAAATACTATGATAAATCTCGAACTTTATGATGAGTTAACGCAGAGCATGCTGAAATGGACTGATTCGCGGCATCTTTACCTAGCTCTGATCCGAGCTTTTGAAATAGATCATTAGCTCTTTCTTGCAAGTGGCGCGGGATCTCCATTGTGGCTTGAAGGCGCGATTGTGGGATGATAAAGGTGGGGGAGAGGGAGGTGACAGATTTATGGGTCGTGGTACCTGCGAACTCTACTTTTCGCAGGTGAGCAGGGGCTTGTTGATCCCCTACAACTGCAAGACGACTAGCACAGGCGTGTCTTGTCCTGCAAAGACAGATACGAGAGGTTCCTGCCCAGCGAACATCCCAATCAATGATGACCACATTGCTGACGCTGCATGAAAGGCGCTCTTGCTGGGCTCTACTCAAATGGCCGCTGCGCCACTCGCCGCGTCCGTCAGCTGGCAACGACTTATAAGATGAGTAGGAACAACAAAGATGCTGATGGGCTAAGATAACCTCCTGGGCAACAACAGCAGTAATGAACAAACATGCAAACGTATCGTTACGAATCACTAAAGGATAATGAGATCCGCCTGCTCAGACTCCATGCAGGAAGACCAAAAGCACGTGTCCGCAGTACGCTGCAACATGCCCAGTTACCTCCCGAAGGACACCCATCAGCCTCACTACCACAGAAAAAGGGTCTGACCTCTTTGTTCCGTGGCGACAAGAATGAAGCTAGGGCAGAAGGGACATATGATGCCGTATCGTACTGTTGGGGTGACCAAAACGATCGGGCTACGATTTCCCTGAATGGTAGCGATTTTGATGTGGGTCAGAATCTCGAGTCATGTCTTCGCCATCTACGGCTCCCCTCATTCGACCGGTTTCTTTGGATTGATGCAATATGTATCAATCAAGGCGATTTCGAAGAGCGGGGTCAGCAAGTACTCCGCATGGGAAAAATCTACGAGAGAGCACTTACGGTCCGCATTTGGCTAGGGCCAGAAGCAGCGCGAAGCAATGAAGCTATGCAATGGATGGTAGATTCCCCCCGAGGTCGTCTCTTTGACACGGCGACCCATGTCGGTCGTCTATCACCGGGAAGCGATGACTTCTTTTCAAACGCTCAGATGGTTGGCGCAGTGTCCCAGTTGATGTGCAGGCCATGGTTCGGTCGGCGCTGGGTTATCCAAGAAATCGCGTTCGCATCTGAGGCCGTTGTTCACTGTGGATACCTGAGTGTTGGGTGGTAGCAGTTTGCAGAAGCTATCCGAAGTCTTCCACTTATATGGAAAGTCCAGACCAAGCTCTATGGATCTCGCTGGATTGCACATACTCGGCCCAGAAATTTATCTGGTACCCAGACTTCCACGGATTCGTCGGGATACTGGGGAGATCCTGAAGCACAATCCGCTACCCGCTTACTCTTCGCTTCAGAGAACGTTTTCGGCAGCATGCTCAATGATTCAGGTTCTCGAACCACAAGGCTATGCGACCTTCAAACTTTGGTGGAGGAGTTTGCCGGCTTTGGCGTATCTGATCCATGTGATACGATATATGCACTGCTCCCACTGGCAAAGGACTCACACTTGTGGAATCCAAGTTACAGTAAGAAAGTGATGGAGGTTTATCGAGATTTTATTGGTCATTCGGTTGAGACATCTGGAAGTTTGGATATATTGTTGCGACCATGGGCTCGTTCTTACCGTAATCTGCCCTCCTGGGTTGGAGTGAACCATGGGCCCAAATTCGCGATCGCTGGAGGCAGAAGCCTGCGCCAGCATGCAGAGCTCTTCATTGGGCCGCCTCAATCTAGGATCTACAGTGCTTCTGGCGATCTAAAACCGAGCATTAATTTTCCGGATTTTTCCCAATCGGGAATTCCCCAGCTGCAAGTGGCCGGCATATTGTTAGATACTGTGGCTGAAGAAAGAGGGCCTTCGACCGCTGGTTTCCCAATCATAAATTGGCCCGAATGGGCGCTTGAAGCTGTACAGAGAAGAGGGACTGATGTAGCAACGTGGTACGTGGATAACGACACCTCAAACATAGACCAAGGGCTAACAAATTTTAGTAACTTGGATGATCTTCTGAGAACCGGGAGCTTTCCCGGAGAGGAACACTTCCCTGTGATTTTCACTCGCCGCTGGCTGGTGACCCAGGGAGGGAAATTGGGCCTCGGACCAGCTCGCACGGCTATATGCGACAAGGTAGTGATACTTTTAGGTTGCAGCGTTCCCGTCATTCTCCGCAAGGAAGATCGCGGGTATGTTATCATTGGGGAGTGCTTCATTCAAGGTGCCATGGATGGCGAGGTTGTACAGGGCATAAAAGACGGAACACAGGAGTTGCAGGAGTTTTTGCTGATATGAGAACCATCGGGAAACTCGCCTCCCCAAGGTTTGACCTATGCATTAAGCACCATGTACCTCATCCACACATGTGTACTCTATTAACGTGTTGCCCATCTAGGTGGAGGCGGAAGAGGGGGAGAGTCTGGGGGAGCATAGGAGTGGGCAGCAAAGGTACACGGATCGTGGTTTGAGATGGAGGTCGGGGGAGTTCTTGTCTTCGCAAGCCGTGATGGTCGGTCACTGCAATCGACACCCAGCAGGAAGCTACATCTAAGCTCCTCTCCTTACTCACTGGGTGAGATGGGTCGAGGAGAAAGGGAGAGAGGAAGCGCGCTTGACGACAATTTGAGCAGTACTTGGAAGACATTATCAGAAGTCGTCAGAAATATATGTCCACTTTATGATATCACTGACTGCCTCGACAAGAGAGATATAGCAAAGACTACTTAACAATAATAAAACCTGAATATCGTGATTTTATGTTTGGTTCGAGGAAAGGATACATAGGTTCGGCCCTCCGTCTCGTGCAACAACCCTCGGCACTGATTGAGCCTATCATGGATGCAGACATCCGTTGGCAGTTGAACACAATCTAGATATGGGACGCAAACTTAAATATCTTGCCGACGGGGCACTAAGACTTATTTATCTGCAATCCAAATCGAAATCGCTTAAGATCCTAACGTTCATTCCACATCCCAGTAGATAGAAATGGCCAGTATCTATTCCTCATTGTCAGTGTGGCCAAGCAGGCAAGGGCTTTATAGCACGTACCAGACATCATCCAGCGTATCTTCGTTTAATGCACCGTTAAGGAGCGGGTGCGCAGTAATAGTGACATCTGGGCCTGTCAGATCACAGTTCAGAAGAAGATAGGGTCACGTACCGATGTCCCGAACCTGCCACACTAAGTGGATTCGACGAGCGCGAACCTCACGGGTGCTATAGCCATGAATGAGCTGCTTTGGGCAGGGCAGATGTGCTATGATTCCGAAGTCGCTGGCTACTATGAGAATAGTCTCGCCGTTACCTATGGGAATACTCTTCCCGTGGGGTCCGCTAAACAGCACCAACGGGTTTATGGCGTGCATACTCTTGGCATGGTATAAGAGTTCTCGAGTCAGGCCCCGCTGAGGCTCGAAGAAGAGGTCTAGATGTTCCTGAGGTTTCTCTGCCTACGAGATCACCACAAACGGGTGGCTCTGCAAGAAGGACCAGAAGCTGATCGACGGAATCCACAGGTCGATGGCCTGCCCAGCTTTAATTTCAAGTGGCTTCTGAAGCTGTATGCGAACTCTGACCGCGCCATGCTCATGTATAATCTGGGCTCGTGCAGGTCCGTAGCGGAAGATACCGTCGTGCTGGATGATGATATACCCTTGGACAATACATATGAATAGAAACAGCCCCGTTGTAGAGATATACGTGGGGGGAGGTTCCTTTGGAGGGTATGTGTCGCTAGATGGAGTAGGTAGAGAGCGCCGCTAAGGTATGGTGGGTGCGGAGAAAGAGTTCGTAAGAGAGTCTGCGGAAGATGGGTAAGCAGAGTAGAATTGTACATTTTAGCGATGATGCTCCCTACGTAGAGCGTCAGCCGAGAAATATAGCTCAAGAGACGATTTACTATAACCGAGAATGGATTCTGAGGTAGGTCTAAAGGAAAGAACGGCTGCGAGGCCACTATAGCTAATATATGGAAGATGGCGAGCGCAACCGCTGTCAAGCCTGCCGTCTGATGAATTTGCCGAATAGAGCTGAGGCTAACACCTAATAGGTCTGCGAGAGTGCTTAGGTGAGGACCCGCGAATATAGGTATCAGGTTGATTATCGCGAGTGTCCGGCTCGAACTCCGGCTTCTGAGGTGGTTGTATCTCAGAACTTAAAGTAGTATAGATTCTCTGCGATATAAATCAGTTGTATTAGAACATAGGCTCGACTCTATGGGCCCAGAAACCGGTGTCGATGAAGGACATAGCGGTAGATTAGATGCTTTGATATGAGCGGTGAGAAATTCTTAATAAGGCGGGTAATTAAAGGGAGGCTATTGATGAGTAGGAGGAAGTCGAAGCTGCTGCCTATGACAATGGCATATACTGTGGTAATTTCCATGATGAATGAGCGAAGAGGGAGTAATGAATGACTGTCAGTAGAGAATAGGCTTTGTGGAGGGCCAAGGCAGAAAGGAAGGCGTCTCGAGGAGGGGAGGAAGCGAAGGAGGATGAGGAAGAGAGGGAAATTCGAGAACGTAGTTAAGGGCCGATTATGAGGTCCCGGTGGGAAGATGGAACTGCAGAAGGGAGTGAAGTCTCTGGTCGCTATGGTTTAGGGACGGCCTTGATCAAAAAGTTTTAAGTCAAAAATGACTGCTCTGTGACCCTAAAAAGAGATTAACGGGTGATTCAAAATGTGCGAGGCGTGATCCTATAAATGTACATGCTTGAACCGTAGCGCTCAAACTGGACGCTGTTTGATTTAACGGTCCTTTGGCGGGACTTCTCATCAACGGAGCAACAATCAGCTGCCCCCAAAAATAGGAATGTCATAGAGGTGAGTTTGGATCGCCCATAGTGCCTTTTCAGGATCTCTATAGGGTCTAACTCGAGTAGATAAAATCCAGAATTGGCTCGGGAATAAGATTTGTTATTGAGGGAAGAGAGGACCAACTTGAGGTGTGGTCATCACAAGGTAGTTGTTAAGCCGCTAAACTTTCGGATGGCGTCGTTATGCCTTCAACTTAAGGCCTTCATCCAAGCTCAGAGAGTAGGTCACAGCACGTGATTTATTACCCAGGTGGTCTCTTATGTCAAAGAAAGTACCTTACATACTCTCTTCTTACTGAACTGTACTGCACAAAATTGAAATCTATATGTTCACTATTAATCCCTGCTTCCTCCAAGACTTAGTGTGCCCAGATCAAGTAAATTCTCACATTCCATGCTGCGCATTAATTCTTTCGAGCCAATATTCAAATTTTCCAACTATTAAAACCACAGAAAAGGCCGCGTGGGGCCCATGAATGGGTTAGAGTGTGTAGAGTAATGCAATAGTTTTTGCTCTAATTTAAATTCCATTGCCCGTTTAGAGACTAACTCGTGGTGTATACTTGTATTGCCCTCGTATATAGACTTGGGCCAAAGATATTATACCGATGAGTGACTCCTTTTGCCATGAGCGGCACAGAAGTGGATGCTATGATCGTCAGGATAGAGCTTTAAGGGTGATGGGCTATGAAAAATAGCATACCTTAAGCAGTTCCGCAGTAGAGGCGGTAGATGTCGTTGCGGAAAGGAATCCGACGGCGCCTAAGTTCGAAGGCCAGCGCTGCAAATTATCGACGCCAATAGCCCCGTCCTCTTTAACGTACTTGATTGATGAGAAGGCACTAAAGTCATTAGGTGTCCCCTTAGACTTTGATATTACTTGACAAAATTCTTGATTCGCTGCGAGACCGGATTAGCCCATATGTCATTCGTACCAGGAGAGCCACCCAACAATCTTCATATCACCGGCCGTGTTAAGGAGGATATTTGAGCAGGTGAGAGACCTGTGTTTGAAGCCTTCCCTTGCGAGATAGGCCATACCAGTCATAACATAATGTAATCAGCCAATATTCTTAAATAAATTGCGCAAGCCTATCTGTCCGAGGATAACCGCGAGTTGTCGCTCGTCCGAATAAGCTAAAGATCTTACGATCCCCTCGAGGCAGAGGGGCATATACTCGAGGACAATGTAGAAGCCGCTATCTATTGTGAATACTTCAAGGGCAGTGACGATATTCCGATGCTGAAGCTGTCCATACACGTGCAACGTCTCTTCGGCCGCGTGGGTTGCGAATGCTCTCATATGGACAAGCTCAATAAGAGGAGTTTCCCGAACTGCTACTCCCACAAGACCGCCCAGTTCAGTATTATAGATCTTCTCGTACTTCACCCACGGAGATTCCCACGCTGCCCTGGGTTGGCGGGGCACACTCCCCGCAGACCTTAATTGCGTAGTTTTGTCACCAGTTATGGTGTGTAGGGTACCTTCTCGAGAATATGTTCCCTTCTTACTCGTGGGATCACTCTTGTGGGTGGGACTGTCGAGCAAGGCGACCCGCTTCGGGAGCCTTTGCAAGAGATTTGGACGCTAACCTACTGCTTCGAGGATGTCGATTTGCGTCAACGGTCGGTCATTAGATGGACCCATCTTGGGAGCGCGGAAAGCTAATGAAATTTGGGTGATGCCAGTGCGTTAAGGAAGGAGTCGGATGAGATGTAGGTCGCACACTCATGTCGTGTGTGGTTTGGGGGGACTCGAAGACTCAGATGGCCGAGACTGCTATTTAAGGAGTGATTGGATTAGAGATGGAGGGCAGTAGAACTTGGCTCCTTCGTCCATTTCGAAAGGATGACCCCACCCTCCACTCTTAGATACCTTGCATCATCGGCCCAGGGTATACTGAACTTTCGGTGTAGTTGAAACAAGTCTTCTGAATATGCTTCGATCCCAGGTTCACAGAGAAAAGCAGGGGGCTCAAGGCTGAGGGATGTGTCAAATACCAAGACAAGGCGGGCGTTCCACCGTAGGTCATTTCCAATGAGACGGGACGAGAGAGCTAAACCAGAAGAATGTCGAAAGACTGGAGGAGGTTACAGGATAGGGGGCATCCGTTAGACCGTCTGAATCAAATTCGTGCTCGGGCCTAGTTGAACGGTCCAGGAATTGGAGGGGTCGAAAACTAAGAAGTTAATATCTCAATCGATGGGAACCGAGCCTTAACTGCGCTCAACTGCTTTCAACTCCTCTCAACCAACCGTTGACGGCTTTGAAATAGGAAGCTAGCAAGAGGAAAGCACTTTAAAATTATTTTAAATAGTCTAGTCGACGCCTCAACTTCAGTCGACCTAAGTAGTTGATTATCTTCAATTTTTTTCAAGACCAGAAACACACGTTAGCAATACTAGATCGCGCACTTTCACGTATATTCAACTACATGACAAGACCTTTCTTAATCAATGAGCAATGGAACAAACTAGATTTCGACCTTTGAGTTAACTGCACAACCACGCAAAACGCTACATAAAGTCAGGCCCTATAGACACAAAAAACTACGAGCTCGAGAAACAATCCCGCTCAAACTATCAAATCAAAAGGAAGAGTCGAACGCGCAAAGCCCTACAGATGCAGGAAAACAAGACATAATCACGCTCAACATCAGCGAACAAGAAGAAAGCGATAGCCAACCATACAACGCGTACTCAATTGGCAGTCAGTCTAGTTCATAGTGATTGGCGGTCGGGTTCCTCCAATGATGATTCCAAGCACCGCTGGTGAAGCAATACTTATCCAAAACGGCATACAACTCTGGGTTTCTTTCAGCCGTCACCTTATTTGCTGTAATCTGAAAGTCGGCCTCGAATCTTAAGCCTCCATCTTCTTGCAAGCACCACTCCACCACATCCACCCTTTCGTCTTGGATTGCAATCTGGCCCAAACATTCGCGAGTGTTCTCTTGAAGCACTCGAGCGGGCACGGAGTTCATGTCTTGGATCGCGCGAACGGCAACTACGATGTCTTCGAGCGTGCTGTTGGGATCATGGTAGGTTTTGAAGACTTGTTCGAAAGGCTGGGGGTCTATTACGATGGGATGATCAGCTCGTTTGGTGGTGATTTGTGTTCTTATGGATAGAAAATACCTCCAAGTTCATATTGCGATACAAAGCACTTGACTGCGTAACAGAAAGGGTTGAGATCTTGAATTCTATTCTCGTTGGCGCGAATATCCCAGTGATTGGGATCGTTTATGTCTGGAATGGGATCGGGGAAGTGCGAAAAAAGGTGGTGGGTGAGGTTGTCGATGGGGAGATTATGCTTCGTGTGGTTGATGGTTGCGGTTAGGCAGCAGGCATTTGGTGCTGGTCTGACAGTTATTGGTGGTGGAGCGCGAAGGGTACTCATGATTAAGTGAGTACTTGAGATTTCTTATAGAGGTTTAATTTTGCGATGAGGGACTGATTGGGATTGATGTCGTCGGTTATTTGTTGATATCAAAATGACTAGCCCAAGTTTTTGGATGGCTTCGAAGTTGGCAGTTTAATTTGTGGCTTACTTAGGTGAGTTACTCAGGTGCTCAGGCGAGTCCACTAAGCGAAGGTGAGCACTAACCCTATACAGGACACAAGAATAAGAAAATCAATCCATAATACTTAAGAATTTTAAATCAGCTGATTAGTAAGTTCTAAAAGAGAAATCGTAAAGAAAGGAAGTAGACTACAATATATATAAAGTTAGATAGCTGCAAAAGTGTCGTCATATTTATGGTTGAGGTTTTGCATTTCTATTAAACTTGTCAGCTCTACTACGGGATTTTTGCTTCACAGGGACGAGGGTAGTACCTTCCTTTTGGTGGGGCGAGAACAAGAAAGCCTTTTAGGCAGCGATGTGCACACGTGACAAAGGATACACGTGCAAGCAACGCTATACGCTTTGTAATCTGCATTTCTAATCACGGATGCGGGGTCAGTCTCACGTCGAATACAAAGTCACACATCCTCCTACATCAGCAATCAGGCCATCAACCTGGAAATTTTTGGAATTCACTTTGCAGGTTTCAAGTTCCTAACCCTTTTCAAAGCAGATTACTATTCCTGCAACGTTGTAAAAGCAGCCTATATCGTTCGGTATAATGTCGAATCAACTCTATGGCGCCGATACCCCAGCGGAAGTAAAGAACGCTAAGGTAAGCATATCCAAGACTTGAAACATTGTTAGAGCATCAAAAAACTAAAATATCTACTCAGGGTCTCCATCTTATCACGCAGAGTACGCCAAATGGCCAGAAAGTCCAGATTTTGCTGGAAGAATTAGCCGATGTGTACGGGACAGAGTGGACCACGACTTTGATGTACACTTCCATTGCCCACGTTGATTGGATGCCTTACTGACACTTGCAGCGATATCTCAACCAACGAGCAGAAAAAGGATTGGTTTCTCCGTCTCAACCCAAACGGTAGATCCTATCTCCTGGCGGCTCGATGGCATAACTAATCCTCTGTAGGGCGCATCCCCGTGATCGTCGACAATTCCGTCTCACCCCCATTTCCCGTAATGGAGACATCAGCCGAACTCCTCTACTTGCTGAAGTTCGCGGACAAGGATGACGTATTCGGATTCCAGGACGAATTTGAGAAGAGCGAGTGTCTACAGTGGCTCTTCTTCTGGCATGGTAGCGGTGCTCCCTATCAAGGAAATCTTGGATTTTTCCGTCGAGCAGCAGAGAAACTTCCTTGTAGGTCATACCATCACTCTCTGCTGACTTCTCGTCTATAATTCTAACAATCCTTTCAATATAAAAGTTGCCATTGAGCGCTTCCGTAAAGAAACCGCCCGCGTCTTCGGCGTTTTGGAAATCAGACTCTCGGGCAAGTATACTGATGAGCCACGTGATTACCTGGCCGGAAAAGGCAAGGGAAAGTATTCAGTTGCTGATATTGGAACGTGGGCGTGGGTAAAGAACTACTCTGCTAGTGGTTATACTGAAGAAGAGATGAAAGCCTTCCCACACATGGTAAAGTGGGTTGATCGCATTGCTGAAAGGCCGGCTGTGAAAAGAGGAACTGGAGATAAATATAAGAAGCTATGATAAAAGTATGATCTAGACTTTCGCGAGAGAATTCTCCCTCTAGAATTTCGAAGATTTTTTTTAGATTCAAAAGTATTGATATTGGCCTAAGGAAAAGATTTCATTGACTTGCTTGCCCATACTTGGTCGTGCAGAACAGGAGGATGAGAGGACTGAGATATGATAGTAAAGTCGAACTGAGCCATATTGACAGTAATCGGTCTTATATGAATACCTTTCATCAAAATTATTCTTTCTGTGGGTTCTTCAATGCCTCAAAGTAGGCCACGAGTAAATTAGTAACTATAGTCTAGAGGTGGCTTATTGCTAGAATTATGCGGTAGAGTGTCATCCAGAATGGCAAGGAACTTCAAGCGATCTCGCTCCGATATGTTGAACAGATCAAAGTCGATGTATCGTTCCTAAATCACAGATTTTAGACTATTATTATTTTTGCTGACATACGTTAGGATCTTGACACCGTAATTTACGACAAGATTCTGAAAGTAGATCGCGATTTTATATCTATTCCCTTTCTAACAACATTGTTTCTAAAGAGCTTTGTCTTGCACACTTTCAACGAATCATGTCCTCTCAGATTCAAGCTATTCTCTGGCAATCATTCTCATCTGAGATAACAGTGCAAGACCCAGCACACACTTCGCTACTCAATCAAATCTACAATAGGCTGGCTAAGAGTCCCCACGAGGCGAAAGTAGCCTTCGCGCGGCAAGAACTTGCGCAGCTCTAATTATATGCAGTCTACACTCCCAATCAACGTCAACCAAGCGCGCGGAGATATTCACGGACAAGATAATGAAGGTACTATCACTCCTACTAAATCCCAAGATACATCCAGCGCTTCGAAAAGACCTCACTCGCCTCGCTACGTCTACCATCTCCTTGTGGAGTGTTGTTCAAGACGACGAGCGCGAACTACAAGTGCATCCTACTCTAGACCCAGCAAGCTTCGAAAAGCCGGAGGAGGACATTGATGTTCCTAATAGTAGGATCTTTGTTTTTTTTTTCCATGTGTCGCTGCACGAACTTGCACACAAATAGGCAATGCTCGTCCCGTAGGTCCTCCAGGTGGTTGGCTTAATTCCAAGCCAGAGTTGCCAATCGAAGAAATTTCTATTCACAAGGGGGTAGAAATGCTAGAGTGGGAACAATTAGTACGTGCTGGCGAAAGTCCGATTACTTTGAATTGCAGAATGGGATTTGGCAGGAAGCGGCGAGGCACTAACTTACCACGCTCTCAAATGTCAAGGTAAAACAGCGGCATGGGAGACCACACAACCTGGCACTCCAAGATTACGCTCCTTATTTCTTCCTGCACAATATTTGTGAAATACCGGAGAGTGGGAGTACGTCGCAGATGTATTTGTTAAGCGAGGCACTGCGCTCTCTTCCTTTCGCATCCCACTACTGCCTTCTGAGGCCGGTCGTCATGGCAACAGGATGGAGGGGGAAACTGTGGATACTCGTGGTGCATCACAACAGTAATGTGACTATGATCAGACTCAGCAAGCGAGGAGTCAAGCCCAGACGAGCAGATCGGTCAGGGATGCAGCTCAAGATGCCGCACTCACATCGCGCCTAGAAGAGTGTGAAAGACAGGTCGCGGAACAACAAAGAGAGATCTCTTATTACAATGTAAAGTTGTTAAGCTCAGACAAATTCTGAACGGCTACTTGCCGAGGTTCAGCCGTTCCGAAACAAGATTGAAGAATTAGAGACTATCAACCTTGATCAGTCACGCCAAAATTCGCCAGCACGTCTCGAATTGGCTGAGAAGCAGCAGAAGATAGAGACTCTTGGAAGAACAATCGCAGGTCATGAATCTGCTCGCGAAATGCAAGTTGTACAAGCAAAGTAGCACTAAGCCTTCGTCTCGTGCTGGTGGAGGCAGGGATGGCTATTGAATTAGAGAAATCTCGTTTCATGATCGCAGAATTTGAGCGTAGGATCTCGGAGTATAAGTCTAAGAGTGATATGCAAGCATCAGCAGCAGATTCATTGCGACAGCAATTTGCCAGATATTCGCAACAAGCACTAACAAAATAAGATGCACTGCAATCGAGAATTGTTCAATAGGAGAGGGGTGACTTACGAAGGCCAGAAGATATCAATGCCGGAGGATGTCTCAAGGCTTCCAAGAAACAGTTGCCGAATTAGAGCTCGTTAGTCAATAGCAGGCCGAAGACCCAAGGAATTCCAAAGAGGTGGCCACTCTCAAGGGCAGGAGCTTGGATATGATACTTGCAAAGATTAAGGAGACTAGAGAAGGAGTGGAGAAGATGAGTACAGCCTCCAAAGGACGACTCCAGCTTAAGTAGAACTATGAAGACGGTGATTGCGAGACTATCTATTTAGATGAACTTTTAATTGAAGATCTTCTTGCGGCGGGAGCGCAGGTTGATGAGATTGAGGACCTAAAAAAGTCGATCGCTAAGTTCATTGCTCTCTATAGCTAGACTGACCTGGCGCGTGATGGAAATGCTCGCGTGAAGATTCTCGAATGGCAGAAGCTAGTTCTGGGCAAGCGGCTCGCTATCGCAGATAGAACGGGAACTGGCGTCGAAACAGAGACGCCTGATCTCAAGCAAATGCTCGCAGTCGTAAGCCGACGGGCAGGAGTCTTAGGACAAGAAGGTCAGGCTATCCATGACCTCCAATCAGAACTGGATGTGGGGAGGGTAACCGCCGAAAGCTATCCGCAAGAGGCAGAACATGTCGGATGGCTCGAGGAGGAGCTCGTAGAGGTGAAGAAGCAGTTGCAGCAAGAGCAAGTGGCTACTAGGGACCTCGAAGAAAGCCTGAAGACAGCACGCGACGCCATGCAAAGAAACATAAAACTCACAAGCGCCCTTAAAGGAGAACTAGAACAGCCAAGGCAGAGAATGAAGTACTACTCCAGCAAGGGACGGTAGCTATTGCAAAGCTCACAGCAGAATTGAATACGATCAAGGCAGAAACTGAAACCTTACGAGAAGAGGCAGAACGAGTTCGTGGCCTATAGACAAGATTGATTAATTCAAGAACAGCATTGCAGCGAAAAACGGTGTACAAGCGAAACTAGAGGAGACGAGACAGGACTTGGAAGACTTGAGAAAATATCAAGCCCGTACATCAAGAATCTGAAATCAACCAAGGCCAAAGTTGACAAGAGGCTAGAAGCCTCGAAAAACCAAGTGACAGGCCTAGAAAAAGACCTAGAAGCAGCGCGGCAGTCTATCAAGGCGAGGAAAAGGGATTTAGCAAGCCTGAAGCTTGAGATAGATGATGAAGACGAGCGCATCAGGTTGTTGAAGGCACAACTGTTTGAGACGAACCGCCTGATACAGCTGGAGAAAGAGAAAGAGAAACTCGAGGCCGAGCAGATGGAGATTCAAGCTGCGCTAGTCGGGGCAAGAGCCTCAAGCAGCCCCGATCTTGGGGAACTCATGCAGCGGGAAGCGCAAGTCGATGCCAGCCTCTCACAGGTTGAAGAGAAAATGGTTGCAACGGTATTGGACGGTATGAGACATGCGGAGTATAGAGTACGCTTCGAAAGCTCCAAAACAGGCCGCCAGACAGGTGTAAACTATGTTCTTGTGGAAGACCTAGAGAAGGAATTTGAGGACTTGGTGGTCGAAAAGGGGGGGGTGAGACGTTACTACTGCAACAAATGGAAGGAGGAGAAAGTTCTTCATGATGATGGAAATATTTTCGTTCTTGAATTCAAAGGCTGTTAGATGAGATGACTATTGGAACGAAATTGATCGGCCAGAGTTCTTCGTGTTCATGTAGTAAAGAAAAGAGAGTTTGAAGGCCCGGAAGCAGCTCCTGTAATACGTAAACGCTCCTAGAAACTTTCTCAGGCACATCTAGATTCTCCTCGCATTTATAGCTGGAAATGTAAGATTGTATTCCTTGGATACATTTCGCTAAAATACATGGCAGTTTGGCAGTACAGCTAGGGTCTGGATTCCAAATTTGTGTCTGGGCTATCTCTCAAAGCTTAAATGGATAATTTCGCACCTCCCATCCGCGCAAGGGTAATACTTGTTAACAAAAAACCAATCGGGTTACTCAATCCTGGTCTGGGTTAGAGTTAATGAGGTAGCTATAGGCCCACTTCGATCCGCATCAGACACTCGATTTTGTGGACGACGGCCCACACTGAAGAATCCCGGGTTTTAAAGCGGTATTTCGAGACTTCTAAAGTCTAATAATTTGCTCGCTGGCTTAGCAGGATCTAGACTTGCAAGTTACTCTTAATTACCCGCTTTCTCTGTGGACCTGATCCCATCTACAATACGTTTAAGAGGAAATTCACTTAGAGATGGACTATAGTCCGTTCCGTCCAGTAAATAAAGAGATTAAACCAACAGTTAACATGGTACAGTCAACGCGCGGCAGTGCTAGATTAATTATTTGCTTTAGATAATTGGATGAAAATTGAAAATTCGGAGGTTGGATATTGTACGAAAGCCACTTATTCACCGACTGTAATGCCTCGAAGCGTTGTACGGTAAGGGTCAGGTTCTAGGTGTCGATTGTGATCCAATCGGAAGGGTAGAAACTATTACTATTATATTCAAATACACTAACCTATGTTAGCATAGAAATATTATTCACTTAAGCCTTAGCGTTGGGCTAGTTGAAGACGGCTGTTGACATACATTTGTCCGATGACTGATGTCTACCAGTTCTTGCCTACATTTCCAGTCCACCCTTTAGAGTCATGCAATTCTCGGTCCGCCATCAGTAGCAAGTAAGGCGGTTACGCAAGGTCGTTCGTATCACGTATGCGCACGTATGTCAATGTCGGCGTGGGTGGGGATGGTTATCGGGGGCACGGGCACCAGCACTCCTGCACTTTTGTCGATTCCGACGATGACCAGATAGATAATCCTGCAAAAGTTGGCCGACAAACTACAAGGGGGTACAGGATCTTTACCAAAACACGCAGTTCACTCGGTAAGCAAGAGGCTGAGTGTCTTGTTTGTATGAGGGTTGCAGGGTCAATTTATTATGGTGCGGTTGCTGGTTGTAGCGCGGCTTCATTCGCTTCCTTGGTTGGTGCCATCGCTTGCGATTCTGTCTGCCATGCCGCTGCTACGTATATCCTTTAGACAGCAGAGCAAGCCTGCTACTGTGAGCATGCCGATTGCACCTCTGTTGCTGTGCGAAACGCAGGTAGAATCGCCCCCCCACCCCCAGGCATTACACTCGTGGGCCAACAATACAGGCTCGCCCTTCCTGACGGATGGGATTACGTTGGGACGCGTCGACTTATCATTGGAAGACCAGGCATGGGGCAGCTCATGCATGTTAAGCATTGCAGGTACAGTAGCCGCTACTAATTGCACGACGTCTTTATATTTCTGGCTGTGATCTCGCTGTACTCCGAACATTACACTAATCTTGAATATCCGGAAAAGCTCACAGATCAGTAATCTCGAGGAATCAGATCTGGGTTCATCCGAATAATCAACCAGAGTATTTCCAGTCACTTGATGCCGCATTTAAGGACATAGTCATCCCCATGATTAGAGTTTTGCATGCCAGTAGCCCTAACACCTCTATACTGCAAAAGAATATAACGATGTAGGTCGTCACGAAAACCTATTGTGAAAGAAGAGAAAGATACAATAAGTACTACGAGGGTCGACACCATTGAGCGATGCTCTCGAAGCAACTTTGGCTTTGAATTTTGATAATTTCCTTCAAGCTGGATATCAAGCATGCTCCCCGTTGGTGAAGACAGGTGGTCGCCTACGGCTATGAAATGGTCGTGTTATTCGACCAAGTCTCGAGGATCTTTACCGTCCTATCAAACCTCAACCGCGGCCCGTCCCCCAAGCATACGCTACTTCTAATCATCGTGTCGATCAACCTACGAACCCTGGCTAAGTCCTTCGACGAACCCAATCCTTGCAAGCCTAGCTCAATAACCCGGTAATCCTCTCCGAGTCTGCTTCTTAAGAGATCCTCGACACCGTCTGGCCGCAGAAAGGTTTCGAGCGGCGTCCCTTTAGCCGCACACGTGTGAGCCATCATGGCCTGTATCCTCATCCCTCCATCAGGGTCGTAGCCGGGGTGGTCAGACGCGATATAACCAAGCTCGCCAAACATCAATTTAGCGTGGATGACATTAAGAATCCTACGATTGGGTTTCATTGGAACAATTTCGCCGAATACCTTGTGAGCGGTGACTGTAGCCTCGTTTTTGCCATCGAGTGCGGCTCGCAGAAGCTTGAAGCCCCAAAACATACCAGTCCAGAAGATGACTTTAGAAAGAGTCACATTGTCTCCCAAGTAGGGTATAATATCGACTGGAGGGCTGGTCAGCCTGAAAACCGGCCGCTCAGGCCAGAGACCATAGCTGCTAAGGCGTGGTGAGAATCGCCCAGTCCGATAGCCAAGTTGCCGTCCATTTTCTTCGCTGTCTTGATGTTGAGGCGGCATTCCATTTTCTGTCCTGGCTGTCACTGGTGTGTGGTACTGTCTGGGTGGAGATGACGGGGTTGTTCCGGTCAAATTGAGTGCCTGTGTCCCTCGGTTTTCAACCATGCTTGGATCTTCCAAAGATACTGGTCTCCCATGTGGCGGCGCTGAGGGCTGATCCATCGCCTGGCCATTATCACAGCTATCTGGCCTTTCCGTGTCAACAAGGCCAGCAGCTTGGCAGGCGGTATGCACGGCAGCATTTAGCTCCGCAATTCCTAGTCGCAATGCAATGCGAGAAAGGGAGGTGATGGCAACCTGCATCGCATGGTTGCTGTGTCGGAGCTCATTAATTGTCATAATCTGTCTCTGTCTGAAGGCTCTCTGGGCGTGTCGGCCTCTTTCTCTCCGTTGCTGTGCCAGGTCAGCGGGGCTGCACACAATTTTTTACACTCTTCCACGTTCCTCCTCAATTGCACTTACTATCAGCTCATCGTCAGCGGGCGGGGTATCGGACCGGGTGCGCTTCATCTTAGGGGGCTGTAGGCAGGTACGGACGGATTATGCTACCTGGAGACTGTGGGGGGAACTCCATTGAATGACTGTGCTGGGCACAAACCTTTAAATTGCTGCCTGTCTCAACGCTGCTTTCAAGCTCAACCACTGAAACTAGCGCGTCTCTGTCGCCGTTTCCACTAGCAAAACTCGTAGACTTAGAGGAGAATGGTAAGCGCACTGACACTACTCCCCCCCTAAACAAACGCTAAACCTCATGAAAAATGGGCCTTGTGTGGGTAGTGATCTAGGGGCGTCTGTCCAATACCTCAGCGAATATTCAGCCTCCGACAAGGGCCTCGGGGTCTCTCGAAGCTTTTACAACCACCCTTACCCTTACAACTGACCAGATTTTGGCTCGTGCTTTGAGGCGACGAGGGTAGATTCAAGGGCTTAATCCAATCAAAATAGGCGCTCTATGCCTTCGGCCCATAAAAGCTCACGTTTAACGTTTGTTTAAGGGGGAGAGTATGCACCGACCACCTTACGTAATTATTTTATTACCCCTCATGGCGGGCGAACAATTGCACCGCTGGAAGGGTTGGAGATAGAAATGTGGACTCGGCAATGACTAATGGACATCAGTCATCGGGACAAATATGTGCCCATTGGCCGTCTACAACTAGCCTAAAGCGAAAGCTTAATTGAACGACTTTTCTCTCCCAACAGGGGTGACTCGTGATGGTAGTGGTTTACACGCCTTCCGATCGGAGTACGATTGATTGACCCTACCGCATGAACGGGATGTAACAGTCGGTAAATTGGTGATCCGCTTGTCTAGTGCTACCCCGGGATTTATGTGCAAGCTGGCGCGTTGAGTCTGATGCCAATTCAATCATCATCGCAATTAGTTATTGTTCCTATATTTAGGACACGTACGAAGGGCAATGAGTGCGATTCAAGAAATTCTGCTTAATCGGCTCCCAGGTTCGACGAGAGTAACAATTGTACAGGTAGAGTCTAGTACAACCCTGAGGCCGAATCCTAGGGTGACCTCACTAGTCAACAGAATCACGAAAGATCTAGTAAGTCGATCATTAGAATCAAATTTTGAAATATCTTCCTTTATCAATTAAGCAGCAAAGTAAGTTTCTTTTGTGCTTCTAGAAGCGACCCATCCCATATTTATTGTTCACCAGCCAGCTGTATGTAATGATCAGCAACACTTTGAACCTGCGATTCAAATGAAGCAAACCGCCAGCCGAAGAGCCTTTCAGTCTCCGAAGCGTCTAATCGAAGTGGCCGACTGGGTGATGTACCTTCCAAATTGAAGAGACCACTGGTTACCTGTTTGCTATAGAGCTTCTTCGCGATCTCTTTTGCATCGTCCCAAGAAGTGCCTGCCAGGCCGCCGGAAGAGCATAGGAGATCTTGATTCCCAGGAATTCTAGGGTTCAACGCATCGAGATGTGCTCTTGCCACATCACTGACATGGATAGATGCTCCCAGAATTGGCATCTGTTGCCTGATACCAACGAGTGGCCCGATCACAAGTCCATTTGTCCCAGTCTGTAGATCCTCTTTCTTTGTGTTTAACTCATTTTTGCCAATGATCATGCTAGGCAAGATATGAATGACGTCGAAGTGAGGCTTCTTGTCTTCCAGGAACTTGTATGCTGCAACACGGGCTTGGCCCTTGGCAGCAGCGTATGCCTGGATCGGCATGTCGAAATGGGACGAAGCATCGGCTGGCGGGCAGGTATCTTTCGCTGAAAATAATCAGTAAGATGAATGACGCATTTCGATTCCAAACTCACCAGTGAAGACCTTGGTGTGGTCATCTGAGATGATATACTCCCAGGTCAAGATCGTTGCGATCGAGGATGTGATTACGACTCTCTGAATCGACGGAGTCTTTGCTGCAGAATCCAAGATGTTGACGGTGGCATCAACCGCAGGATCGATAATATCTCGCTTGTAGTTGTCGGTCTAGAGTTTTCGTGAGTTCCACGTTTTAGTCAAGGGATAGTTTTGAAATAGCTACTTCCAAAGCTAGGGGAGATGCAATATGCAAAACCCCACATGCACCATCAAGAACTCCATCAAAGGCTCCTGGCCGGAGAAGATCTGGAATAACAACAATCTCCAGATTTGCAACGTATGGATCGATAGATGGAGTGTTCTTGATCTGCTCCCCTTGCTCTGTTCTACGAACAATCGCTCGAACACGGTAGTTTCGAGCAAGTGCTAGTGCTAATGTGTTGATCCCAACGTGTCCAGACACACCAGTTATCTATAAGGTATCTTGCGGTTAATCTCTGAACTGGCCGTTGTGGGTGTCCGGTACCAAGTGACGTACAATGAGCAATTCTTCAGACATCTTTGAGTATGTGTCAATGCTTGCTGCTGCCCAGAGGATAGTCCCTACACTTTGATGCTGAAATTGTCAAAATCTTGACTTGAATAATAATTTGAAGAATGACTTTGTGCAGTAAGAAGCCTACATGTAGTGCTTTGTCTTGCTTATTATTCCTCGTCGAACTGATTACTGATGATGCCCTTGCTTGTTCCTGTGATCTCGGCAATGAGACGACTTGGCCTTAGTGCAAAAGCTAGTTATACTTTATCTCACGGAGTGATCGAGGGCTAGAGCGCTAAAAGTAAGTTTCCCACTAGTGGCATTAAGTGATTAATTCGTCTTGATACTTGATTTCAGGAATTATTTCTAGCTAGTCAATTAGTACTTGAATTGTGACGCCAAGCTATTTACGGCGGGACATTTGAACCGCAGCTTGACTAACTAACCAAGCTTCGGAGGAACAATTGCACCGAAAACTTCACATGAACAATATGTGAGCGAAATGAAGGTTACGACAAATTCACGGCATAGCTTTAGTTGCAGTGATTTGAAACTCACCGCCACGGAGTGCTGCTAATCACTAATACATCTGGGGGTCTGACTCGGAACGCTTCTTGTGCGGTCTGGTCTGGTACGTAAACCTTAAAGATGTTTCCTGCTTGCAAGGCCTCCGTGGTCTTCCATGGAAAGTTTGCGGACATCATTCGGATTCGCGCTTGATTTTTTTGACACTGTTCAGATATTTTAAACAGGAAATGAGATTAGCTGAAAATCTTAGTGTTATTGTGTACGAAAGCGCATGTAGGTGGGCCTTCAAATAGCGATCTTCCCTTCCTTCTCCGCAGAAGTATTCTCAGTCTCAAAACAAATCTAGTTACGTCACTCCGAACACACACTACAACACTTTCACTTCACCTTCCAGCTTAGAGCCAGTCATCGCAGATCGAAGAAATCCCCCCAACATTTTTCACTATGTCAATCACGTACACTGTTTTCAAAGGCACGCCCGAGGGCAAGATTGTTGAAGCCAAAAACACCCGAGAAGTTTTGCCAAATGAGGTTCTGGTAAAGGTCACCCATTCTGGTCTCTGTGGTACCGACCAGCATTACAAGACCTCCGGGATAGCTCTTGGCCATGAGGGAGCTGGTATAGTTGAGGTGATTCCCCCATGAGTACCTAATCTACCTCTGCCGTTGAGGCTAATCGAAGTCTTTTAGAAACTCGGAGCTGCCGTGACCGATTTCGCCAAAGGCGATAGTGTTGGCTGGGGATACACTCACTACAGCTGTGGGCAATGCAAACAATGTCTCTCTGGGCATGACTCACGCTGCCAAAATCGTGGCCAGTACGGCAATACCAACTTTGATCAAGGATCCTTTGCAAGCCACGGTATCTGGCGTGCTGACGCCCTGTTCAAAATTCCGTCTTCGATGCCTAGGGAGTTTGCTGCACCCTTGATGTGCGGTGGGGCAACGGTGTACACTGCCCTGACTCAATTCGATGTCAAGCCTGTGGATCGTGTCGGTGTAATCGGTGTCGGTGGTCTAGGCCATCTTGCCATTCAGTTTGCGGCAAAAATGGGCTGCGAAGTCGTCGTCTTCTCAAGCACAAGTTCTAAAAAGAAAGAAGCTCTTTCTCTTGGTGCCAGAGAGTTCTATCCGACTAAGGATCAGAAAGAGATCTCTATTGGCGAGAAGATCGATCACCTCATTGTCACGACATCTGCTCAGCCAAACTGGGAACTGTTCCTTCCTCTGTTGGCCCCGGGTGCCTCAGTCTTCCCCCTTACAGTCGACATGGGGGAGTTGAGAATACCCTATATGGCTCTTCTTGGTGGCCAACTCAGAATACAAGGTACCACCGTTGCGGATAGGCAAGTACACCGAGAGATGTTAGCATTTGCTGGGCGACACAAGGTCTTCCCGGTAATTGAAAAATTCGACATGAGTGTCGACGGCATCACGAGCGCTATGCAGAAACTGAGCGATGGAAAGGTGAGATACCGCGGTGTTCTCGAGACGAAGGATAAAGAAGTCCTCTCCATTACAGGGCTTTGTGGAAGTAGCCACCATGGTAAGAGGTAAGAGGTAGATCTATCTCTACAATCGCACTCCATACTTATGTGGATGGATTGTTCAGCAATATATAGTCGAGGTACGAAACACAATGAATCAAATTGCTTCTTGAAACTACACGAGAAGAGGGGTTGTAAACAACGCAGATCATGATGCAATTGGCGGTTCCCAAAAAACTGATCTGCCCTCGAGTCAAACAGACACCATGAATTGACACCCTTTACTTGATTTCCCATTACCGCTCCTCACAGAGAAACATGAAGCCGGTCGACTTCGGAGCCATTTCGGATTCGAGTACGGACACGAGACCGTCGCTGAGCTGTGACTCGAGACTGGGAATGTTGAGACTGGCACAAAAGATATGTTTGGTTTGACGCCGCTGGCGGGCACTGCTATGAACGGACACGACGCCGTCGTCAAGCTATTGCTCGAGATCGGCAATATCGACGCCAACGCGAAGGACAGAGATGGTCGGACGCCGTATTCATGGGCTGGCAGGAATGGGGACCATAAAGTCATCGATGTATTCGTGGCCCATGATACGAAACGTAATCCTAAGCTAATTATATCCTGGATTACTGTCCTGGGAAGAGTCGGTAACGAGACTACGCTACAAAGTTCATTCACTATTTGTGATGAGCTGTCCCAACTAATATGACTGGTATTTACCTGTAGTTGTACTGGTGTGAGTTAGTGCACAGCCTCTTCCGAGTGGATAACCTGGAAGCAGTAATACTACTTGTTAATTAAAGACGTCTTGTGTATACTCAAGTACGTTCTGAGATTGCTTCTGTTGCTAGAAGCAGAATTAACTGTGTCCGGAAGTAGAGGGTAGCAGGCGTATGGCAAAGAACGCTTGGTTGAGGTGGCTAGGCGTATGGCTTCGGGTAGCACCACTCAAGCATGGCTCCTTCGCCACATTCACAGCTACGGCTTTGCGCCTAAACTCTGTACTCACCAAGCGTCTGATTATTTCAGCTATCTAGGGGATACCAATCTAACATGTCTTGCCTGTCCCGTTCTATGATTTAAAGTTCTCATCCTAAGAAGAGCTCAAGCTGCGTTGCGTAAGCCAACGGGGTCTGAAAAAGATGTCCATGTCCCGAATCAGGATAAAGATGCAGCATGGCATTAGACAATTGCTGCTGGAGAACAAAACTGTTTGCCGTTCCCATCAAAACGTCTTGTTTCCCGTTGGTCACCAACACCGGGCCAGTAATGTTACTGAGTCGATCATATAGCTCGGGATCCGAGGCAAACTTGGTCATAGCTGTCACCTGTGCCCCAATACCAGCTCCAATGAGGAACTCCTTTCTCTCTTCGCCTTCGACCTGGCGTTCCTTGATCCGATTCCACCAAAGGCCGCCCTTCGCCTTGCTTGTCTCTGACGGAAAGAAGAAAATACCGAGCATGTAGTCCTGAGTTGGTTGACAGTCAGGTTCGCCACCTGGTCCAGAAGCAGCACCCGGTTCAGTCTGGACAACCCCTGGACCATATCCAGGGCGCACACCCGCCAAAATGAGCTTGTTCACTACTTGAGGATAGTCTATGGCGATGGATTGCGCAACCATAGCGCCCATGGAGAATCCAAGAGTATCGGCTTTGGGAACGTGAATTGCAGAAAGGAAATCCACCGTTGTCGCGGCCATGGCCTCAATGGAGTCTGGCACAGTGCCTTCACTGTGGCCGATCCCAGAATTATCCATCAGAATGACCTCCCGATTTTGCGCGATGGTGTTGATAAGCAGAGGATCGAGAACGTCCATGCTGCCGCGGAAGTGAGTTATGAAGAGAAGTGGCACATTTGAAGGTTTTCCAAACCGCCTGTAGGCGAGGCGAGTGCCATTGACGGAGACAAACTTGGTATGGGAAGTTTGAGCTAGCCGCTGATACGAGGCACCAAAAGGGTCACTGAGCGCCGGAAGCTTGCTGAAAGAAGAGGTGAGCACCACTAATCGAAAATTTTGGTGAAAAGTTATGACCTACACAGGAGTAGCCATGGTTATAGCTGCAGCAGGGAAGAGACAGGTGGTGAATATCTTCAACTGACAGATGCAAGGAGATCGTGCTAAAGGGTGTTGTGCCGTTGCTCTGCCGTCTAATCTATTGCATAACGTGTGACTGGGTGTAGTAGAGGAAGAAGATCAGCCGATGAAACATGGTTGTAGGGCCATGTGTGGTTCTTATAACATAAAGATGGTCAATGTTTTAAATCGATCCTGGCTTGCTCTCGAAGAATATAGGTTACGACTTGAATAAATGAGGCCAAATTTCTGAGCAATCAGGTGAGACACTCGCAGCCCGGTGTGGTCAGCTTTTGATTTCCTTGCGGACGTCGGAGCAACTACCGATCCAGCACCGGCCTCATGACGAGGCCTGAATCATGCAACCGACCACCTCTAGGCCTTAGTGAACACGCCTCAGCTGCAGTTGCCCAGCGCCATAAATATCGATTTAAGGTTTGGACTAACATTTTTTTCGAGCTGACGCTTGAAAACCTGGGCATGGAAGGCAACCTAGCGGCCTTGTCTAGGTTGAGGCAATGACAAATTACGGATTAAGTGGAGTGTTGAAAGTGGCTTTCTTCTTTTCTAGTGCTACGAAATACTTCGTACATGCTGGATATGTTAATGGACATTTGCTGTATGTGCGGCTTCTAAATTTCTACGAAACTAGGATATTCTAGCAAATTATTCCCGATTTCGTAGTGTTTCTTTTCCTAAGCAAGGGCGAAAGTACTTCGAAATACGCACTGAACCTAGGAAGAATCAGGCTTTTCCGTAAATTTTGAACATGCTCATGATTCCCAGAATACAAGCTTGTACGCACAGAGAAAGCTCCCTTTCTTAAACTGTCGAGAAAGTTCGGCGCTATTGACGTTTGGAGAAATTTCGGGTGATTTCGCGTGAGGGTGCGTCTCTCTCTACCTCTCATCACTGCTTGGCAGACTCAGTTGACGAAAACATACTACGAAGTATTCCCGAATACCGAGCGCTGGCGTCGGTCGCCAAGTATGCGGCTGCAACGGAGCTTGGGGACCGACAATAGTGCCTTAGTGGCACGAAAGCCAAACTTCGTATGATCAGCACCATAGATAGTAGTCGGAAGACCTTGCGCACAGAATCTTTGGCGGGGCGGTTGTCCCACACGAGGTCAATGCCCCGAATAATTATTCGCTTACTCGAAAGCCGTTCAGCTTTAAAATGTCATCTCGATCACACTAGAAACGACACTGCACTCTTCGATATTACGATTTCGCTACCATGGCCCGCACTCAAAAGAATGCCGAGATTATCGAGCTCGCCCGTCAGCTACGTGGCACTCCCTGGTGTGAGGAGTACGAGCGTATGATATCTGGAATGCTGTGAGTCGCACCCCACGCAAGGCATTTTATTGTAGTGAAGGCTCATAACACATAGGTATGATCCTCTTCATCCGGCTTTGCTCAAGGGGCGTCACCAAGCTCGATGTCTTGCGCAAAAGTACAACACACTTGATCCAAATTCACTTGACTACGACGATTTGCTGGCAGCGCAACAAGAGATGATTAAGGGTATCTTGGGGAAAGTGGGCAAGGGTACTTTCATTGAGCCCCCATTCATCCCTGATTATGGATGTAACATAATCATCGGTGAAAACTGTTTTATCAATTTCAAGTATGTTCCTCCTCTTGTCAAGTTATTATCATCATATGCCCTGACAATAAAGCTGCACCATCCTCGATACAAGTCTCATTGTCATCGGGGCCCGCGTTCAGTTTGGCCCGAATGTGAGCATCTACAGCGCGGGCCACGAAACTAGCGTGCTGTCTCGCATCAAATTCGTGGAATTTGGTAGAACTGTCCGCATCGAGGATGATGTTTGGGTTGGTGGTGGCACTATCATTTTGCCAGGTGTCACCATTGGGAAAGGGAGCACGATCGGTGCAGGATCTATCGTCACGAAAGATATCCCGCCTTATTCTGTCGCCGTTGGTTCACCTGCACAGGTATTGAAGACGCTGCCCACTGTTGAGGAGGAATTGGCCGACCCCAAGAACCCATTCAGAAGCATGCCTGATAGAGTTTGATGTCCTAAATGAGATACGATCCAGATATAAGAAGATATTGATGTCGTACGACATAGTGTTCCAAGCCCTTCGTTGATCATTGTAGCAAAATATCCTCTGCCTGAACCTCGGCATGCAGGTCCGCTACAACTAATCCAGCGACCACTACCAAAGTCCATGCTGGCGAATAGTCGGGATACCTCGTTTGGAATACCCCTAGCATAGTGGCTTCATCTTGCGCGCGTACAAAATATGCGACGACTCTATAGCGTCCAAACAACTGAAGATAGCACATCATCGCTGGTTGTTTTGACAAGCTGACCAGATCTAGATCAACACCAACGTGACCTGTTGTGACAACCAGATGTCCTCGTAAAGTAAGAAGCCTCACATTCACATATTCACGAAACGCAGTAATACTATTGGTACTTTGAGCTCAGATATGTTTGTTGAGTTCAGTACTTATCCCTCGGGAATTCATACTTTTTTAGATTACAGCTGTTCAGTAATCACAATGCTGCAGGTGTCTCAACTCTTGGCTTCGTTCTCTTATTGGACGCCTTCACGATCTCCGTTCCGACTTGGCTCGGCAAGAGAGACAAATACGGATTGCGACCCCTCCCTGGAAGACGTATTCGTATTCGGAATCTTTGGGTTTCCGCTAGCAGGCAGCATGGCCAGGACAACGAGTGTTGGCCTTCTTTTTCTTGAACTTCTCCAAACCTTTGAGCGTTGGTCTTCCTTTGATTTAGGACCTGGAGAAATCGATTAAGCTTCTGTGGTGCGCTCCTCGACTGCTTTGGCCGCGTGTTGTGCACATATGT
Source organism: Cadophora sp. MPI-SDFR-AT-0126 (assembly GCA_020747065.1). Taxonomy (NCBI): domain Eukaryota; kingdom Fungi; phylum Ascomycota; class Leotiomycetes; order Helotiales; family Ploettnerulaceae; genus Cadophora; species Cadophora sp. MPI-SDFR-AT-0126. Next base: position 69,110 of record JAGMVK010000023.1, on the reverse strand, counting down.
CGCCATGGCGTCTTCGTCGCCAAAACCAGGTCTTTCTATGGGGGAAAAGATGAGCTTTTTCAAAAGTATCATCTTGATACGTAATCTCCTCCTCCTACATTGGATACTGATGGCTGCTCATCATTCACAGCCTTGGGATTACCTCTGATAATACTCCAGCACTTCGTCTTTCCACCAGCAAACTCACTTGGAGTCAAGCGGGAAGTTATTCGGCACCTCTTAAAGTCCATGATGTCAATACCGATACGTCAGAAGATGTTTGTGATTTCCTTCCTCTACATATTCTTCTTTCGCAGTGCTACTTTATTTGCTATATCCTGTTTGCAATCACCTATTAGACCTAACAGAGCCTAATACACCTACAGGGCCTTTTTGCCAGAACCTACAACAGGATTCAGTGTTACCAAGTTCTGCTCAAAAGCTGACCTGCGTCTTCCACATGAAATCGTGTCACTTTCAAACGGCACAAGACTCCACATTATCGGTCTATCGATTGAGTCCGCCACGAACTCGAAGATCCTCCTCTTTTTCCATGGCGGTGCTTACTTCCATTCTGCAGCACCGAGCCATATACCATTTGCTTACGCCTGCTCTCAATTATATTCCACGCCATCACAACCAGCTATTCTCGCGGTCCTAGAATATACCCTCTCTCCGATAGCGCCATATCCAAGGCAGCTGCAGCAAGCCATCGCATCGCTAAACTACGTACTTACCCTCACTTCTCCATCCAACATCATCCTTGTTGGCGATTCAGCTGGTGGGCACTTGGCAATGAGTCTATTGAGCTATATGCTACATCCTGATGTTGTCGAGGATCCTAGCTTGGAATCCGTGCAAATGAAAGAAAATGAAAATCTGCGTGGACTCTGTCTTATCTCACCAGGATTGAGCATCGACCTTACCGGCGCGTCTTACTTGACAAACTCCTCAACGGACTACATCTCCTCAGACACTGTCCACGACATGTACTCCAATCTCACGCCTCCCTCTGCCACCCTTGCAGACGCCTTGAATATCCCACATCTGAGTCCTGGTAATGCACCAGCTGAGCATTGGTCGCACCTTCCCGTTTCCGAAACATTGGTCACAATCGGCGAAAGAGAAGTACTTTACGACTCGTGTTTGGAATTTGTGGAGAAGCTGAAGCAGTCTGGTGCAAGGGTGAAGCTCGTGATAGGAGAGGGGGAATGGCATGATAGCCCGATCGTGGACTCGATGTTTGGACTGAAGGAAATCGAGGGCGGGACGGGGCAAGCTGTGGCAGATTGGATGCGTGAGATGGGTTCTGTGGACAGAGGAAATTAGAATGATGTTTAATGAATGCTCACCGATTTTACATGGTGACAATATGGCTTCCTGAGAATTTCGATCATCAAGTACCAAGATAGCTTCTAGTCAACACTAAGTATTTCACATAGAAAAGGCCTTCAGGCCAAAATTAATGGGTCTCAAGGAGAAGGAAATTCTCAATCTACGATCCTGTAATTCTCCTTCTTGGCCTCCCCAACAACAAGCAAAGATACCGTCCACTCGAATTGAAAATCACGTAGAAGTTCATCACCCACATTATCCTCACTTTCCAGATACTCCTGAGCTAAGGTGTTCAGCTCATCCCAATAAAACACCCTCTCTGGATGCGGATGTAGAATATGAAACCGCCTGGGATCTTTTCCCGCCAGCCTCTTCGCCTCCCAATCCCTCTGCTCTTCCACAGCGCGCAAAGTGATCTTCTCAGCCCAGTACAGCACCACGAGGAAGGCGCACTTCTCCCATGCAGCCCACGATTGACACGCCGATGAATGCGATGCCGGATAGAGTGTATGTATCGAAGATGTGTTGGTACAGACCCGGGACGCGGTATCTGTCTGACGTTGGCAGTATTTTTCTGACAGGAAAGGATAGGTATAGAAATAGCCGGCGGCGAAGATGATTGTGTCGATATCGGTCAGGACTGAGCCGTCGGAGAGAAGGGTTGTGAATCCGGAGATCGAGGAGATGGTTGGGACGACCTTAGGATGGAGGAAGACGGTGGGGTGTACATTGAGAGATGTAGATGGGATGTCTTGCGTGTGGATGACGTTGCAGTCAGAGGTCAATGGCACTCTCACTTGTTCCGACTACTAGGATTTTCTTCACTTTCCGTTAGTCATCAACTAGGAAATGAGTCAACTGAGACATTTGTAAAAGAGCGCACCTTGTCTGCGAACTCGTTGCCAGATCTCCAGGTAGACGTATGGCGAAGATCGCCCTTCCAGCACTCCAAACCCTTGATATCCGGGACCCAGGGAACAGAGTTGTCACCTGTGGCTATGACGAGATGGTCAAAAGTATCTGTGTACCATGTGTCAGTTCCATCATTGTTTTCTTCACGAAACAGAAGTGTCAAGGTCCCAGAATCTTCGTCCTTGTCAAGCGTGGTGATATGGCTGATCAGATCGTCATACTGGTGCGCTGTCTTACCGACACTTTCCGAGACCTGAGCCCCCGACAAGAATGGCCCGTCCCTTCTTCTGGAGTGGGCAGATTGAAACTTGAGACTCCTGTCATGACGTTAGTTGCGCTGCAGCAAATAGGGTAACATCAACAAGCTCCGACAGATGATTATGCAGGGCAGGGGACTACGGAAGTACATTTGCTTTACCTGCTCCCTTTTTAGAAATGCGAGTGCAGGAGTAATGACTAACGATTACCTGTGCATGCTCGATTTTCGGTTCTGGGGACATCAGGGTAGTACTACCTATGCATAACCAGTTCCTAGTTCTGCAGATAGTGGGGTAGCAGTACCTGGTGACCTTCCCTGTATGGTCGTAAGTTCGACAAGTTCCGGCTGGGAAGTAGCCTGTACGGAGGAGAAGCTGACATTCCAATACCGACCTCGCGCCCCAATTCTACATGTGAAAAACGGAGTGATGCACGGACAACACAGAGTCCTGGCCACGAAGGACCATACTTTGTATTTGAGATAAATAAACCCTTGCTCTGTCTCTATCAGCACGAGCCTTAGCAAGGGCCTTGGTCCAATCATTTAGTTGGAATTGACCTATTTGAAGAGGGAAAGCTCCTAGAACCACACCCTTCAGGGTAGGGGTTTATTTGTCCTAAATACCAAGTATGCGTACCTGGAATCCATAAATTATGGTCAAAAAGAACTTACTAATTATAGTAAGATAACTGAGCCTTTTCTCGGATTATCTCAGGAGAAATATCTCGGAATATCCGTGGCCTTGCGTGATTTCTCTCAAGATCCATTGTCTCTTCTGAGAATTCTTTGGGGATGACGATCTCAAGAGAAATCTCTTGCGATATCAAATGGCTGTGTAAATCTGCAGGCGCCTCTACAACACTCAAATATAAAGCAATACAACCACTGCCTCGTCCTTTATCCACTGCTGAGGCGTTGTTTAACTGATCCTGAGGAGTTGGAGACTCGAAAAATGGGGATGTTTTTCCTACAATGCTTTCTAAAGATCTTCATGACAGAATCTACTGCAGACTCTTCGATCAGAAGCAGCTTTGGGAACGACTATATGAATCAGTCATCGGGCTTCCAGACCCCGCCTACGTATGCGTATTTTTCCGCTTTCCGAAACAGCTAATCACCTTGAGAATGTGCCCATCTTCAACCAGGGTCACGACACTACTGTAGTTCTACATGTCGAGCACTTTTGTTTGGCTCTTTGAAAGCCCTCTAGGCACTTCTCTCAGACAGTGAATTATCTGCCGTCTTGTTTAGTCTCGTCACGCCGCAACCCACTGATCGAACTCCCAATCTGCCACCCCGTTATCTCTCTAAACTTTTCCCTCCTAAGATCCTCTATCCATGCACCCCTGCATCCATACCACGCTATCGCTCTGCCGTCACGAGCATTAATTTCCGCAGACCTTCCCTATCAGGGGCTGTTAATTGTGATTCTCAAGTCCATTCACAGATCTTCTACACCCCTGTACCATTAACACTGTCCACCTATTAATTGATGTAGCTCTGTCTCCGTCGCTAAGATGTTTAGTGAAGTGCAACGCGAAAACTTACATATACTACTGATGCCGGGCGGACAATCGTACCGCTCGGAGGGAGACAATGGAAAATGTGGGGTCGGTAATGACTGATGGACATCGGCCGTCGGAACAAATTTGTGCCATTAGTAAGTTTCCAACTAGCGTAGACCCGAAGCCTAAGTGGATGACGTTTCCCTACTAACATGGCGAGTATGTATAGCTTGTAATTGTGACGATTCAAGCAGGATCGTCGAATAAGACTTTAATCGCAGGATTATTGCATAAGACTTTAATTCATATAAAATAGTATTATCGTTAGTTAGTATAAGAATATTAGTGAAAGTTAAATATTAATTGAAGAAAATTCTTGGAGATAGAAATTAATTTAATATTTTGGTACTAATACTAATTTTACCTTGATCTCTGCGTACTTGATCTTTGCTTTGATTCTAACGTTACAACTAAGAAATAATAGAAGTAAAGTAGTACGAGAAGTATAGTAGTAGTTACTTATAAAGATAGAAAATATAGAAGAGAAAGCTACTAGTGTTATATAATAGAAAAACCCAAATATTAAGAAGAAGATTAACGATTAAGAGATTATTAATATAATAAATACTAAGAGTGAAAAACTAAAGGTTAGAAAGGATAATAAGTAAAACAATTAATACGTTTCTCTTTCTTCTTACCTCTTAAATGAAAAGCTTCCTTTGTATATTAATGAAATGATTTAATAAAACGAAGAAAAAAAATTAAAGCTATTGCTAAGTGACGCTGTTTATTTAGTGTGAACCACTTGTCACTCACGAAGAAGCTTACAAAAAATGATCTTGATTTCCATTTTCAACCTCTCCACTATTCTATTCCAATTCTTCTCCTCTTCCCATTACCCTGTCCACCCTTACCCGCCACTCCTTCCCCTCGCCACTCCTCTAGTCCCGTCTTCACAGCACGCAACCTCTCATCAAGCCCCAGTCTACAATATTATGCAGACATCTCCTCAATCTCGCGAAGTCCGCTTCGTCGCCTAGATGAAAGCGCCCGACTACAGCCATCATCCATTCCGTCCCTCTGTCCCCCTCCATCTCCTCTGCCCAATGGACATGAATGTGTGCAGCTTCGATATTAAGGACATATGTGAATGCCATGGTGTCGAGGTCTTTGGCGAGATTGGTATCGTGGTGGCAGATGTGGTAGATATAGCCGTGGATGGTGGAACGCGATCCACAGCCTGCCGTCTCGAATCTACCATCGCAGCACCACTCCTCCTCGCCTGATCCTTCTCTAACGTTATACTCCCTTTGAAACCTTTCTACTCAACGCAGAAAAACAGACTCATAATGCCGCCCGATATTTCCGGTTCGAAAGCATCCAATGACTTTTGCTGCTCCGTATCGAAGGCCGCACGCTGAAACCCGTACGTGATATCCGGTTTTGGGTTCTTGATGCCGAAACTGGACGGTGTACGTTGTTCACTAGGTGGGAGCGGGACCGCGGAGCGATGAACTCTTTGTCGATGCTCCAGTTCGAGATGGTCGAGTTCGAAGTCGCGGAGTTCCTCGTGGGAGAAATCGGAGTTCGAGAGAAATGCTGGGTCTTCGCTTTGGCTTTGGACTGTTCATTCTTGTTTGACGAGAAAAGGCATCAGACGTGCTGCAGCGGTAGCTTCATTGCGGGTTCTCATCTGCGATAATATTCTATTGAACCTCCTTGCTGATTCTACCTTGGCGCATGATGAGCGCGATCCTCTAATTATTGCATCGACCGCTTCGTGCAATTCCAGCCGCTGTTTTAATCGCTCTGATCCTACACTCTCATCTAGCAGCCCGACCAAGGTCATCCTCCATCCCTCGTCTGCAGCTGCAACGCTAGAAGAAGACTTTGACTTCCTTGACCCTGATATAGTATTGTCCGGTGTCATGGGCGGGTTTCCAGGATCCATCGCTCGTAGATTTGCCGCAGTCAATGGTGTGAAGGGAGACAGCCGTTGGACTTGATCGAGTGTGGGTAGTGATACGCAGCGTTGTAAAAGAGGAGGGTGTAGTGATGTGCGGACGGATGCTGCGATATAGGTATCAGGAGATAGGGGAGAGAGGGTGGATGTCGATGCCGATGCTGGAGGTGTCGGGAGACGGGAGACGAATTAGACGTGATCAGTGTAATGCTGGTGTTCAATCTGCGGTACGTACATATCTACGTTAGCATATATGACCCTCAGGAGACTCAAAGTCCTCTTTAACCCGGCCGAGGGGAGAATTATTCAGGAAGGAACTCTCGCTAAATAATTGAAGGTTCATTACAGTCTGCATGTTATGACCTTCGACGACATGTGCAACGGGCTTTATTACGCTCTTGCGTCTTATGGTCGCTTTGGGGGTCCCTCTTCAACACTACGCCTGAGTGGCTTGTCAAGGATCAACGCGTTTAGAGCCAGAAGAGCCAGAAAGTAAGTCTTTCAACTTGGTGAACTGCTACGGTTAATCATTCACGTTGATACTAGCAACGACCGCGATCGAATATACAGCCTGCTAGGACTGGCTGACGATGCAATGGAACTGATCCCAGATTACAAGTTGTCCATTCAAGATGTGTACATTCAAGGTGCAAAACATGTAGCCAGTCATGGGGATCTATCTATGGTTACCTTTCTCACGGGACGATCACCTGGCGATTCTTTGCTACCTTCTTCGGCTTCGAATTGGACTAAATCGTTGGAAAATGTTCCACGTCAATCACGTTTCGAGAAGAGTATGGCCTATATTCTGTTTCAAGGCAAATGTCTCCAGAAGTTCGATTCTCTGACGATAGCAGAGTTATGTCCATGAAAGGAGTGCTGATCGACACTGTGGGCATCTGTGGCGATGTTATGAACGTTGGTAAAAAGTCCCGTTTCGATGTACCTGCACAATGGGAAGTAATTCTGCTGCAAAGATTTGGATACGACCATGCTCAGAATGACCGTGCCGACGCCAATGGAAAGCATCCCATATCCGATGTCTTGGATCACTGGCATTAAAGGACTGTCACTGCGAGAAACTGCTGGCCGCCTGGTTGGTCCATGTCTGCGAATGACCCAGTTGGCAGCTGGAGTCAGTACGGTATCACTGATACAAATAAAGGAAAATGGTCAAAAAAATGGGAGAGGATACAGGACTATAAGGAAGCATTGCCCCAGCTACAAGATATGTATGTCGGTGGGGGAACCATGTTTGAAGCTTACTTTCGGACCTTACTGCTCGATGTTGATTCACGCACTCATGAGCGCGTGGATGCAGATACCTTCGAGGCATTACTTGATAGTGATATCCCGAGGGCAAACGAGGACATGATGAAGCCGAGACCAACAGAGATGAGGAGAATTCGTCTCAGAGAAGCCGAACAATTCGACAAAACTCTTCAAAATGCAGTTACCAACCGACGGCTGTTCATAACCACGAAAGGCTACATCGGTTTAGGTCCCTCTCAGACGGAAGCAGGTGATCAAATATGTATTGGATTCGATGTCCTGTACCTCTGGTCTTGCGAGAGAATGGTGACCCGTGGGTTTTGATTGGAGAATGCTACACTCACGGTATCATGGATGGTCAGATCATCGGTATCATGGAGAAGGGAGAGCTTCATGCGAGGGTGTTTGATATCAAGTAAATATCTCTCGACAAGATAATTGTAGTAATGTTTCGCTTGGGAAGATGAGTAGTTGTAGTAAGTAATAGGCGGAAAAACATAGTACTGGTAATTCTCCCCTATCTTACTTCACAGACTCACCCACCGCTCCCCTCCCTCCTCGTCTTCCTCGGTTCCTTCTCCGTCATTGTATGAGTTAACACACATACAACGACCCCAGGGAATCCAAGTGCCTCTCCCGCCCCCCAAACCCCTCAAGCCTCACCAACACCCTCAGAACCTCCCTCCACTCTCCCAAGCTCCACCTCAACCACCAAAACCCCATCCAAGAGCCTCACCAGCCACTCCAGCACCGGCATCACCCCACCCGCAACCTGCGTGATGTACTCCTTGACCAGGGCGTTGACTGAGCAACTCAGAGAGAGAGGAGAGTCTACGGAATTTCAGTTCCGCATTAAGGCTTGCGATGCATTACTTTAAAACAGCGAAGCAGCAAAGCTAAACTGGAAGTCGGCAGAAAGCCCTAATTGTTCTTGGACAATATGCAGTTCTCCTGCATCATGCTCCCAGCATGTGGCAATATCTGATTCCGAAGAGTTCTTGCTGGGGATGATTCTGGAATGTTTAGGACATAAGTGGACGGAATATCTCGATCCCCTACCACATATCTCGTCCCCGTGACTAAGCCGCTCTGGCTGATATCTGCTTGGTGAAATGGTCTACTGTCTTATCTTAGTAACTAGGTAGAGATTTTTTTTTTTTAAAAAAAAAAAAAAAATTCTACGAGAGAGTTTGAAAAGGACCTCCCCCCTTTCTTCCCGCCATTGCCCAGCTAGAGAGCCTGAAAACCCCCGTTTTTACCATAAAGCAAGTATGTCTGTCTTTTCCGATAGCGATATCAGACTTGACAGTTACTAGAAGGCCCGCCTAGATGAATGAGTAAGTCTGGTCAGGATATGCCGCGCCCCCTTCCGGAAGTGCGTTCATCTGGCTAAGATCCGCCTGAAACGCCGCGTCAAAAGATTGATCCCACCAAAAGTCGGCTCCATCGACGTCCATGCTAGTAGCAAATTGCCCGCCACCCATCTGCCGAAAGCCATCTAGACTCTGCCCCGCTCCCGAACTTGCCTCTGGTGGTGGCGGTATATGCGCCTGATATTCCTCTGCTACAGCTCTCATCGGTACGAACCCGGTCGCCACTGCACTGAAGCTCCGCCGGGTGTTTTGAGGTCTGTCTGACTCTGCAAAGCGTGAGGCATGTGCTGGAGTAGTGTCCTGTGTGAAAGGAGATGTCGGTGACTGCGGACTACGATTATCACTGTGCTGTTGATGTGAGGAAATGAATGTCCCAGCATCAGGCTTCGCTTCGTGTAGCACTGGATCATTCGCTCTCCGCCGTACTACGTTAATTACCTTCACAGTCCCTGTCGCTTCCATGCTAGGGGCTGAGGACGTGCTCTGCGCCGATGGCATCCTTGGATTTGAGCTGGTGTCTGATGAACGTCGCGGCGTAGATACCTTCGCTTCTTGCGATGCGACATACGTGTAGATATCTGTGCCCTGGTTCTCCTCGGGAGTTCCCTTATGAGATATAATCCTTTCGAAATCAGTGTCTCGCTCACTAGCGCTTGTGTTGACCCTGTAGTCGCTCTTTGATATTGTGTCGATGTGAATCATTTTTGAGGCGTAGAGATTCTTCAGGGCATCCCACTAGGTATGTCAACTCAGTAGTTCGAGAGATCGTTGTAATAGTTGGATCAACATACGAGATTTTGGTTTGTGGCCCAGTATTTCTTGAGTTGGCCAAGAATGCAAACCGCACCTTTGAAGCGGCCTGTGCCGTACCGTTGCAGCCTCATCTGCGCGACAAGAGACTTGAAGTGCACAGTGCAAGCAACGAACATAGCATAGCCGGTGATGCTGGGAAGTCGGGAAATATCAGGGCGAGTGTTTAGAAAGTCGGATGCCATGTCTAGGATTAGGAAAGCATGCTTCACTGACTCTTCGGCCGATATCCGCACCAGCTTTTTTGATACAAGAGGAGTTAATGGTATTTCAGAGAAAAGTGGTACAATGGATGTGTGTAAGGCGCAAGCACAAAGTCGATACAAACAATGGAGTGAGAAAAGCTGGTAAGAATCTATTTTTGAAGACGTGAAGGTGTCGGCTTGCTGATATCGTAAGTCGGGGTGGAAATTCTCGAAGATTATTCCAAGTCGTCGGTCGAGCTCCAAGAGAGTTGATATTCTACTTGAAGATCCTGTCGGGTTGGACCCCTGGTGTTTGACAAAATGTTGAATTTCCCACCTGCAAATTATCGGTTAATGACAGACTGTCAGGTGGATATTGTACAACGCAACGAGCACAGTTACTTCAACCTCCTCTACTCCTCAAATAACCATTTCACGCCTCATTTCACGGTTATGGAATAGTAGATGTTACGTACCATAAGTTAAACAGCTTTACAAGTTCACCCATGGTTGACGGGCGCGGTTTGGAGGTGAGCGGGTGTAGTGGCATGATTTCCCCATTTTCATCAAAACACTCCGACGAAATTGGTGTGCCAGACGCGAACGTTTCTTCGTCAGAAGGTAATGGCAAGCTGGCTGCTTCCTGCCATGGTGTAGTCTTGAAAGCTGCATTTTCTTGGCTAATGCAGCTGGTCATCCAACATGACCAAAAACACCTCAACTTGAGTTCGTTCAACAAATCAGAGCTATCCGAGGCACCGTCATGACCGGACGGAATATGTAGACCCAGGAGACGAGCAGTCCTATAAGCAGTATCTGGAAGCAGTCAGCCAAGGAGAAAGGTGGCTAAGCGAATATTGACCACAGACGGGCGTGAATATGAGTTCGGTCCGTTTGGCCTCGAGAAAACCAATACAATGCCAAGTTTTGACATGCTTGGATGGTCTCCAAGCGAGGCACATCAGCCTGAAGCAAGACTCGTTGACTCGCTGCTGTCGCCCATTCAAAGCCCTGTTTGACAGGGTCTGAAGTCGATATCATCGATATCCCAAGGTCAACCCCATCCTCATCCTCATCTTGACGGGCGTGGTTGTGGGAGGCGCCGAGAAAGCTAGGGTTAAGTTCAGCTTAGAAGCGCAATTCAGCCAGAGGTTAGACCTTGAGAATACATACGTAGAAGCGAGTGCATATATGCTCAAGGCAACGAAGTCAGGGACTTTATTGGCATGGAAATCTGACAAAAATGTTGCTTTGTGGAAGAGCAAACTGGCATTGTACAAGCGGGAGAAGAAAATCTCAAAGAGAAAGATAGCAACCTCGGGTGATGGTAGGGTTGTCCTCTTCAAAACAGCATTAAGGGGAGGTGGAGATGCACGATGATCCCCTGACATGGGGTCTCTTCTGAACTGATGACCAACATCTGAGTCGCGACGACCAAGAATGCCGAACGGTGCAGGTGAGGCTCGACGGGGGCAGTCTGATGTCTGAGGGCTACTCTTCAAACTTTCCGATTCGCGTTGGGCGCGGCGAGTTTTGGCATTGGCATTGGCATTGGCATTTTGCACCCTTTTAAGCGCCAAGAGTTTTCGATCCGGAGGCCGCGGATACTCGCAGATGGCTGCAATGTTTCTGCACCTCTTGCAGGTCGGGCGATCTCGTGAGCAACGCAGCTAAAGAGGCGGACCAAGAGGCTCAGGTCAGCGTGCGGACGAGGGGGGGAGGGCCGGCCGTGAGAGCGTCGTTGGATGGGGGTAAGGGAAGGGATGGGGGTAAGGGAAGGGATGGGGGTAAGGGAAGGGAGGGGAGGGGAGGGGAGGGGAGGGGATCAGAGGCGATGGCCCACTCACCTTTTGCTTGCGGCAGCGTGAACAGGCAGTCACGGCAGTTGCGGTGGCATTGGTATTGGTATTGTCGTTGGACCCTTCATTTCTGCGTGTCGTGTGAGGAGGAGGAGCATCGACATCCATGGGGAAAGGATAAGAGGGAGGATGTGGGGAGGGACGAGGTTCATCGCTGATTGGTGGTGGAGTGTTGACGACGACAGTACAGTCTGCTGTTGCTGTTGCTGTTGCTGTTGCTATTGCTATTGCTACTGCTACTGCTACTGCTATTACCGGACCGAAGACAACAAAAGATCGGGGCTGGGTGTCGTGGTTCAGTGAGATAAACACCAATAAGTATCGGCAGAATTTCAAATCGTGAAGTTAACAAACTTCGGCACGGACCCATTCCTCCGAAACGCCCCTCACGCCACGACCATCGGCCCGAACATCACCACAACATACGCGCACTGAGTTCTCACAGCATCAGACGCCAAGAACAGATGAGGAGACGCTTCATCGCCGCGAACATAACGCGCTGAAGTGCTCCTCCTAGCACAGCGCGGTATGCAATAATGACTAGAATTCCAGGAACCAAGGACCACCAGACCTTGTATTTGCCATGATCCAAGACACCAAACTCTATATACATCCGACTAAACCGAGTCCAGCCATCAGCAAGGACGTCGGAGAGACACACTCTAACAACCCCATGGGGCCCCGTGGGGAACGCCACGACGAATAAGTCTTATATATTCCAGTCGCGCCCCAAACTTCGAGCCCTCCAAACTCCTGTTGTGAATTCAAATAAATCGAGAGCACCAGAAACATCACCATCACCATCACCATCATGCAACCAGCCGAGAACGAGAAGGGCGTGCTCGAGCGCGAGGTTGAGCAAGTCGAAGGCACCGTCAGGCTCTTTGATAGCAATGGCCAGATCCGCAAGATCCCAATTCCGTCCAACGATCCTCATGATCCCCTGACATGGCCCACCTGGAAACGGGCCATGGTTCTCATCACCCTCTGTGTATATGGAACCGCGGGCTTTGGAGTCATACAGTCAACGCCTCTCTTCTTCTCGGAAATCATCCCGGAGTACATGCGTGAGACACGAGGGGTAGGCCATAACACATATTCTCCATTCTCCATTCCCCATTCCTCGTTCCGCCTCGGCTCTCTCTAACCTTCAACAGAGATTCAATCCAAGTAAGATTTCGCAGCTTGCGAGCTACCCTTCATTATGCATGGGCATGGGGAACTTCCTCTTCGTGCCCCTCTCAATGATGCTCGGACGTCGAGCTATCTTTCTCTTCAACAATGTTCTCATGTTTGCTTCGATTGTCTGGGCTGCGAGATCGCAGGATTTCAGTAGCCATCTTGCAGCAAGATGTCTCCAGGGCTTGAGCTGTGGTATCGGCGATTGCTTGGTAGGCCTTCTTTCTGCCTGAGTCTGATGGCAATCCTGCTCACGGCCACGATAGCTTCCAATCATGGTCCTGGATATGACTTTCCTCCATCGCCGCGGCCTCTGGATGTGTATGCCGTCTTCCCTCAATCCCAGATTATGCTAACATCTCCCTCAGCTATTTACTGGGCAACCACGGCAGCAGGTTCTACGGCCCTTCTTGTCGCAGTACCCTTTGCTGTTGAGCACGCGAGCTCAGGCTGGAGAACGAATTACTGGTTTTGGTCTGGATTTTCAGCCTTCTCCTGTATCTTCTCTATCTTTTGTCTCCCAGAAACCCTCTACCCGCGAGCTCCGGCCCTCATAGACGGCCAGTTAATCATTACAGATCAGTACGGAAATGTGTCAGTTGTCGCAGGAGATGACTTTGCAGACCTGAGTAACCAACAAGACACTCTGGAAAACGGCCCCCAACCCCCCATAAGCTATCTGAGTCAACTAGCTCCAGTCAAGTATCAGCAGAAAGGATTCCGGAGATGCTGCATGACTTTTGCCCAGATGGCAGTCTCACTTTTAAATCCATCTGTGTTGTGGGTTCTTATCCTCAATAGCCTCCTCTTCGCAGGCTTAGTCTCCCAGTCCCTTACCTATGCAATTCAACTCGAGCACCCGCCATGGAATTTCTCTCCTGCTGCTGTGGGCACTGCTCAGGCCGGCTCATTCTTCGGGGCTCTGATTGCGCTTGGCCTCTCGGGGGCTACCGTGGATCGCATCTCCGGCATCTTCACACGACGGAATGGGGGACTGAGAGAACCGGAGCACATCCTGCCTAACTTCATTATACCCGGTCTTCTTGGCTTCGGTGGCTTGGTCCTCTACGGTTGTGTAGCAGGTAGTCCCGAGGAACATCCAGGTTCTGGCTGGATCGCTATCCACATCAGTTTCGGGATGTATTATTGCGCCTTTGTCGCACTGTCTGCCATTACGGGTGTTTGGATTGGAGAGTCTACTCCTCATTGGAGTGGAGCTGCATTGGTGCTTGTCTGTGGTGGCCGAAACGCGCTGAGTTTTCCCATCAGGTACATTTCCCCAGTCTCTAAGCTTTGACTCGACACCTGCTAACCCAACATGTCTGATCAGCAACAACTTCGATAGCTGGATCGATTCTCGAGGCTTCCAGAATGCATATATTGAACTTGGGGCAGCTTTTATCGGGGTCTTGTTCGTTGGTGGGATACCAATATTCCTCTGGAATAAACATCTTCGGAGGGTTTGGACGAAGAAGATGAAGTTTAATCTCGAGTGAGAAAATTGAAGCAACGTATATGTGAACTTCTATGGGATGAAACGAGAGTGATGGGTTGGGATAAGTTCATGCTGGAGTCGTGGGTCCGATCTATTAGGGTTAACACGTCTTGCAAAATCATATTTCTTAGCCACTGAGTTTTAACGCTATTTTTGCTACGTTTTCAATGTTGTGATGTTCCCAGCCCTCATGGGAGGACCCACTGCACTCTTGAAGAATAGGTGATTTTGTACCACAAGGCTTCTTCATCTTCAAAACTACATTATTGTCCGTCAGACTCTCTCGTTCTTTATTTTTTTCTCCCCCAAATTTGAACCTCAAGGTTCCATTTTCAAAACTACATTACTGTCCGTCGGACTCTGTCATTCTTTTTTCTCTTTTCCGATTCTGAACCTCAAGTCTTCATCTTCAAGCTACTTCGCTGTTCGTCAGATCTCTCGTTCTTTGGTTTTTCCCCAAGTGTATATCGATTAAAGCTCGTGTATTCTTGTCTATCTAAGGGTACATACACGCACACAACCTCTCATCACAACTCCCAAAACCCTTCCAAAAAGTCGGAATGCGCATAGCTGACAAGCAAATCATTCCCCTCATTCCGCTTGCACTCTGCAATCCTCTCGATTGTCCTCCTCGCCGTCTCTGCACTCTCATGCAAACAGCCACTCGGAAACAAGGCCTTCGGCATCTTGCCAAACGGCGCATCAGGCCAATACGTAAAGAGATTACAATGCGCGCAATCGCCACCCAAAAGCACCCACTTCCACTGGCCCTTCTTCGTCTTCACTCTTGCCAAGGCAGCGAGATTCCCTTGCATATGCCCAGGCGCATCGATGAGGTAGAAGGAGCCGTCGTCGAAGAAGTCATACGCGTGCGGGAACGGACCCAATGGTTTCCAAGCCGGAGAAGACGCAGGCGGCGGCAGTTCCTCGACCGGGAAGGAGCGCAACTCCGGGTCCCAGATGCGGCCGTCGAATTTCGAATCCGGGGCTTTGGGGAAGCCGGGCGAGCAGTGCGCGCTGCTCCCGGCGCCGACGATCATGTTGGACTTGGTGAAGGCGGGAGGCAGTGGATGCAGGTGGTCCCAGTGGCCATGGGATATAATCACATGTTTGATAGACTCCGGATCGATGTTGAGGGAGCGCGTATCTTGCTCGATGCTCGTTGACGAGGGACTGGGTTGGAAGTGTGCATGCACGCGCTGGACCGCGGGGGGATAGACAGATAAGTCCTGTCGAGGTGAAAAAAGCATTAGTACATACAGTACGAGTACCCTGTTAAGCAAGAAAGCAAGCAAGCAAGCAAGAGAGATGCAATGCATCACTTACAGAGCTGATACCCATGTCAAACCAGAAATTCGTGCCGGTCTTGCGATGCCGAAGGAGAAATCTCCAGGAGGTAGCCGTGGAGGAGCCTCGTGCATCTTCAACCAATGTCGAGCAAGAAGTCGACATGTTGCCTGTTTCAAAGGGCGTGATCTCCACGTACGCATCTGCGTGTGGATTTGAACTCGGGCGAGGTAGCATCTTCGTCTGTTTTGCGTCCATCCTGCCTTGCAGTTTCAGGATCGTTCGAAAAATGAATGAACACCAGCTACACTGCCGAAAATAATATATACAGAATACATACATACAGGGGATCATAAAAAGGGGCTTCATCTACCCCACCTCCCCACATCGGAGACGGGGGGTAAAGTCTTCAATCTCGTGATATTGATAGTCAATCTGGTAGGCAAGTAGGTTTGCTCGTTTCGGACGACCCCACCGAAGGTCTAAGTCGTGTTCGGTAAACCACTTCACCATCTATCATTCATATGGGCTGTAGCTGTCAGCGTGACAGTCATTCTGCCGTATTTCCTTCTTTCTTCCCCGCAATGTTCTAGCAAGTGTCACCTGGGTGGGGTATAGCAGAATTGCGGCCGTTTTCCGTGCAGTTCCTTTCTCCGTGGCTGTGTGAGTTCGGTCCGATGATTCGGAGGGATGACTTAAACTTCCATCGATAACTGCCGAGGGTAGGAGGCTGAAGTCTAAAACTACATGGAACCAGAGATGGTTACTTCAAATACGCCCGCCCGATATTGTGCCAATAACTGGAGCAAGACGGATTCCGGCTTGTGTCAAAGAAGAAAGAGAGCCAAACCCGATCATGCACGTGATCTCTCCTTTTCCAACCGACCTTGGGTCTCCATTTCCAATAACGAATATTCCATTTGGAGTTTTCAGTACAACGGGTAAAGTAAATAGCTCTCTCCGGTTCTCGTGCCCAGTTCGATTCTAGTCTGACTTACAAACTTTCAGCCAGAGAAGAGAGTCGGCATTGCAATTGGAACCTATATATTGGATCTCGCCCTTCTCGAACAACACGACTTCTTCTCCGATGCCCTTAAGGATGGATATCTTCAAGCTGTCAGACCCGAGACTCACATTTCCAGAGCACCCTTCTTTGGCCAACCTTACTTAAACGCATTCGCGTCCCTCCCCTCATCCGCCCACACTGCAGTGCGAACCAGAATCATATGTCTCCTCCAAGACAGCTCCTCGCCCCTGTTCACGGATCCAAATCTCAACAATGCAGCTTTCTCGTCGCAGAAACAAGCTACAATGCACCTACCCATGCGAGTCGGAGATTTCTCTGACTTCATGTGCTCTCGCACTCACGTCGACAACGTGCGTTCAGCCTCCTCCCCATTTGATCCCTTTTCATCTGACCATACCAAACCCAGTGCTCCAGACTAGCTGACGCATCCACGCCATCCAACTTCCACGCGTTTCCCACGGCCTACAACGGACGAGCCTCATCTCTCATCGTATCCGGAACACCGATCCTCCGGCCTCATGGCATGCTCTTGAACCCTTCTTCTCAAACCTACGAATTCGGTGCCAGCAAACGCATGGATTACGAGCTTGAACTAGGCTTCTTCGTCAGCAAACCCGTGCCTTTTGGCCAGAGGATTGCGAGTGCGGACGAGGCGAAACAACATATTTTTGGTTTCGTTTTGCTGAATGACTGGTCGGCGAGGGATATCCAGTTTGCTGAAATGCGGCCGCTGGGCCCGTTTAATGGGAAGGGGTGCGCTACTACTATCTCGCCGTGGGTTGTTACGCTCGATGCACTCGAGGAGGCGGAGGTCGAGATTGCTGATCAGGAGGCGATGGGCAGCATGGCTGGGAGGCCGCCGCACTTGAGGCACGAGAGTACGAAGCAGACGTGGAGTATCGAGGTCGGGGTGCAGGTTAGGAGGAATGGGTGGAAAGAGCCATTGACGACGGTGGCGAAAAGTGATTTGAAGGCGCTGTATTGGACTCCGGCGCAGATGCTGAGCCATCATGCGAGCTCGGGCTGTGGCTTGAGAACTGGGGATTTGCTTGGAACTGGGACGATTTCATCGCCGGGTGAAGATGAAGGCGATACTGTCTCGTCGTTAGGTTGCTTGCACGAGCTGAACATGGGGGGCACGAAGCCCTTCTTGCTGGAGAATGGCGAGGGGATCACTTGGATTGAGGATGGCGATGAAGTTATTTTATCAGGGAGAATTGCGGGACAAAATGGGAGCGTGATTGGGTTTGGAGATTGTACTGGGGTGCTTGAAAGTGCAACTACAAAATAACGCGCCAGTAGCAAATATTTACTTATAATGCTTCAGGCAGGCTTTGTGTCGTATAAGTTTATCCTTTACCCAATTTTCGCAGATGCTTAAGAGAATATGTTTTACCTTGGGCTCTTCATATATCACATTCAAACATACCCATGTCCAACACATAAAGTCCTGCGAATGCGCCACAGCCAAAAGAATTGGTAGAGTACTATACTCATACAGATGCGCACGCAGAAAATTGGGATAAGGGACTTCTTGTGGAAAAGGAAGGTACTAGGGTTTACAGACCAGATGTGACTGCGGCGAAGGACGACAAACCGTAGGGCGCATCCTGATGCGCTAGAAATATCGCCACTTACGATAGAGGGAATGCTGGGATCCCAACATTGTAACCTTGTGATGGCGAGTTGAACCGAAATGGAGAAGTCGAGTACCTGCTTTGACTGATTTCAGCTCCGTGGCGCCCTTGGTAGGTAGAATGGCCAGCTTCTCGACCATGGGTAGTAGCAGACACTGATGAGGGCGGCCTATCTGTCATGCGCCCACTTTGTACCGCACTCTACGTCCTATGCACCTGAGAGACGTTGACACTATCGAAATCATAGATGCAGGGGTGTCTCAAACGCAAGCATCGTCGGCAGATCGGTTTGTCACCCGGACAGCGGACCTGTCTAGACATCAGATTTGTATGTTCGTGATTTGAATCGGTCAAGGTACTTGCAAAGCTGCTAGTACCACAGCCATTGGTAGACTACCTCCTAGCCCCTGCATCGGCTACAAGCCTTGCGTAGCCGTCCAGATGTTGCCAGCATAAGGAAGGAATTGATGATCATTCGATCTCGATCAACTTCACTTCTGACCCGTACGCAGTATTTCCGATGCCAGTAGGAGTAGTATGCAGGAAGTCAAAGATAAGTGCTCGAGCAAGGGAATGATTCACGTAAATACGGGATATGCCGAAGTGCGGGGATCGGAAAAAAAATGAAGTGGTAGTCGTTCGGAAAACCAAAATGAAAGTTTGAGTTCGGGCCGTCTGGGAGATGTTGCTGCTTTAAATCGGGATATTGCGGGAAAGCAGTAAGCTCGGGTCATTGCCCGGTAGATTTGTCCATGGTGCATCGTTGAACTTGAGGCAGCCTTTGCCCCCTGACCTGGAGATGTGGGGTTCTTAAGGTTCTTAAGAAGAGAGGTGGGGGGCTATAAGACTGAACTCAAGTCAGACTCTTTCCATCTCTCTCATTTCTGGAAACCCCCTTCAGGATCGGATAAAATGGTTGGACGATATCTAATTCGGAACGCCACAGTGATATCAGTGGACCGTGCTATTGGCATTGTCCCGCACTGTGATGTTCTCATTGAGCATGGTATCATCACTGCAGTCGCCCCGAATCTTCCTGTCTCTGCAGATCTCACGATAATCGATGCAACTGATGCCATTGTGTCTCCTGGTTTTGTGGATACACACAGACATACCTGGCAAACCCAGCTGCGAACGATAACCTCAAACTATGTCCTATTGGACTACATCGTCAACATCCGCAATATATATGGTTCTTGCTACACCTCTCATGATGCGTACCTGGGCAACTATTGTGGCGCCCTAGAATCGATCGATAATGGTATCACCTACTTGGTTGACCATTCTCATATCATGAACTCTCCCGATCATGCGGATGCAGCCGTCAGAGGCCTCCAAGACTCAAAGATCAGGGCGGTCTTTTGCTACGGCTTGTATGCAAACCCCTTTTGGGAAGGCTCAAGTGTGAGCAACGAACAGGAGATTAAGGACCCTAAATGGAGATGGAATGATGCTAGGCGCATCAGGGAGACGTACTTCAAGTCCAACCAGCCCACGGATCTCTTGCGCTTTGGCTTCGCCCCTGCTGAATTGGAACGGAGCACACTGGACGAACTCATTGATGAGGTTAAATTTGGTAGATCGCTAGGATCTGCAGTAATCACTGGTCATGTGGCAATGGGGAAATATGATGGCGGAGCCCATATCGTTCGTAATCTCGAGCAGAGGGATCTTCTCGGCCCAGACCTCTTATTCAGTCACTGTACAACTTTGCATGATGACGAACTCGAAGCTGTCAAGAAGGCTGGTGTCTCTCTATCGAGCACTCCAGATACGGAACTTCAAATGGGAATGGGCCATCCAATCGCCTTCAAAGCGCATAAACACGACTGTATTGCAAGCATTGGGGTCGACATTACATCTAATAACCCTGCGGACATGTTTCAACAAATGAGGTTACTTCTTCAGGCCCAGCGACATCTGGACAGCGAAATCAATGCCACAAGACTTGGGAATGTATCACACAGGTGCGAGGAAGTTCTTGAGATGGCAACCATTGGCGGCGCACTGGCTGTGGGATTGCAGGATGTCATTGGCAGCATCAGTCCAGGCAAAAGAGCTGATCTTCTCATCACTCGCTGTGATTCAACCCGAATGACTCCTGTGCATGATCCTATTGCAGCCTTGGTCTTGTATGCAAATGCTTCAGACATCAATACGGTGTTCATTGATGGAGAGTTGGTCAAGCATGATGGAGTCTTGACGGGTGTGGACTGGCCCAAAATACGCCAAGAACTTCGTGATTCGGCTATGTCTATCATGGAGCGATCAAAGAATGCTCCCGCTGCGGACATCGAATATGCTATAACTCAGATGTTTCAGTCTGCTTAGGGGTAAAGTGGAGGGATGGTGCGGGATTCCCTTTCAGTCTTCCAAGCGAGTATGTGGCTTCTCTTGTGTAAGTTTTCAGACAGGAAACAAGGGGTATCTTCTGATGTTTATCTCGGGAGTCCGGTTCCTATCTCTCCACCTGCCCTGAGAACGTGCCTAGATAATCACCAATATTTAGCTTAGGTAGCTCTGATCAGCAAATTTTGAAATTCCGAGCACTTGCAATATCTGACTTCACTGGACTTGCCAGATCCATGGTGCTCTCTGCTACAGCTATCACGAGAAGTATATATAGAGAGTATTTTACGACGGACGAGCCGCTGCCGGAACGAGCCAAAATGGAGTTTAGTCAAAAAACTGCTCAGAAGATTAGACAAGGCTAAGGCAGACCCAGATTTAGCTGTTGAGAAGCAGAGTCGGGGCCTGCTAATGATTGGGGCATTGATCCAAGGAATTCGACGAGCCGAAGCCTGAGGCGATCCAGTCAAGCGCTTATGGATCGTTCCTGCCGGGGGAGGTCATTGTAACATTCTTGAATTGTAAAAATAGACTGAGTACACCGACGTTTTAATTACTAAGAGATAAGATTAAATTGTACATATGAGTCTAGGAGATTTCTTGTTGGTTAGATCTTTAAATAAGTATTTGTCTAGATAAGCGAGCCAGTCGGCTTATCCTTGACATGAAAAACAAAACCGTTCGTTGCGGAAGCGAAAAGAAAAATGAAGCCCTCGGAAATCAAAGGTATCTAAGTACTTACTCCTCTATAGTACTTTGCTTGCATACTAAGCGTAGGTAATTTTAACCTTGGATGTTTGACGTTTTCCCTCAAGCTCGGATTCATCGCCTTTTTCTGCCGCGCAGGCTCAGTTCGGCTGTCTCAGCTTTTGCGCCGAAATAAAACATAAAATATTTCAGAACCATCTACGTCTAACCAGGAAGCTAGCCAGCGAACATTATCAGAAAAGAGTACGCACTGACTAGTTATGATGTATCGTATCGGCAGGCTTCCGGTAGGCTTCCGGCAGGCTTTAAAAACTCCAGTGCTATTATGCAAAGGGTTTTCTACCTATCTAAGTATAGGTACTCGTCACTTCCCCCCTTTTTTTAGTATTTACTCTCTCATCACTCTGAAAAGTCCTTGATTTATCCTATCTGCCTGTAGAAAGCAAGTCACTCATCGAACCGAGCTTCTCGGTGGGTATTCCACTCAGCAATGGATCCACTCTGCCCGCTCATTATAAATTACTACCCGTACTTTTTGGAAACATCCAACCGCTTCAACTGGAATCCCTCTTGGAACACGATCTTTCTCAACATACAATCGACAGTCCTACGAATTTTAAGAGACGGCAAAGATTCGAAGTCTCATCAGCGAGCTTGGCTTGTTTTCTGCAACATGACCACGAAGCATACCAATTCAGTGATTCAAATTATATAGGATAAAGTCCTTCATGAAGGTCGATAAGGAATGTTCTACACCGATATTCTAGATGACCCCGAGGTTCGCATCTCTGGTGGTCAAATTACTAATAAAAATGCAAATGCTGTGGCCCTTGGAACACAAATGACAACGATGGTTTTGTACACATCACCATTGGCCCTAGCAAGACTATTGATGAGAATGTTACTAAGAAAGACATTGTTATAAGCGAAAATTATATACCATCTAGATCTCTTCGTCGAAGCCGCAAGACCAAGCAATTTCACCATTCCAACATCACACAACTATCTGCTCCTAGTGCCGTTGATACTCATGTATCTCTCATCGCTCCCTTTTTATCAATAATCATTCAACTATAATAGGCAGTCCGAATCGAGATACTAGTAGCTTAACTGCACCGGGACATCCCCCCACTAGTCGAAGGAGACGGAACACAACTCAGAGTCGAAGCTCTAACCTCAATAAAAAACACATAGTACAGAAGCAGATCCGATCCTCGCTCACACCAATTAAGGCGACGGTAGAAGAACAGCTATATCCAGTAGCACTCAAACCCATTTGTCCAGTCCTCAAAATCGACAGCTGCAAATCCTCTTCCAGGCAAAACTATCAAAGATATTACTACCCTTTCCAGTCCGCTAAGATTCAAGACCGCTACTAGCACCAGTGCCAACCAAATTATAGGCATAGCCATAAAGCCCAACTAAGACAGCCACAAGTACAACACTCGCTCCTTTATCTATGGCCTAGATGCTTCTAACACTCATGGGCGCATTCCAGATTGTATTAAGCAAACTAGATCTACGCCACTTGCAACTAAAGGATTCAAAGAAAAGCACTCTGTCACTAAGCAAAATAATGCTATCTTCACCCAACACTAAATTGAAGAGGTTGCCCTAACACTACTATCACATTGATAAAGAAACGCCTCGCAGAGCTCGCCGTAGAGGTACTTAGTACTAAGGGTATCAAGAAAAAGTAAAATAATACTGCTGCGGACAGGCTTAGAGCAAAGAAGAGAGAGGCCAAGAAAGCAAAGGCGATTAAGTAAGGAAATGCTGAAATTGCTAATAGTATGGCCCTTTTGCTTAGATCTCTCATGTGTTAACGAATTGCTTTAAAAAAGGTAATATACAAGCTAATAGGATCCCATGCAGGAGAACATCATTTTACTCGGAGTGATGTTTGGAGAACTTGATTACCTCGATGCCGTTACGACTAACAGCAGGAACGAATGGCTGAGTATTCGCCGGCCGAAGCATCACTTAGTCTCGTAGTCCGTCATCCCAATTTCTCACACCCCCTTCCTAGTCGAACATGCTGCAGGGAGTGAAGCGTGCTTCGGGGGCAAGCACTGGCTGACAAGAATGAGTGCGATTCGGTGCATCTAGCCACGGACATTCGCAGACCTGCATTTGATCCCCGGCCACGAGCTCTGGAGGCGCCTGCATTACACATGTTCGTAGACGTGCATTTACACCCCGGCTACCAACTCTGGAGGCGTCTGCAATCAATTGACGCTTTCTGGTTCGTGCGCATTCAGAATCAGGGTGTTGCCTTAGGCAACCTTAGTTGCGAGCCTCAGCGAGCTCCCTTCGCTTATAAGACCTCCCCTCTACTTGTAGATTTAGAAGAATTGAAGACTTTTTCTACATCGAAATCTTAGCCCCTAAGTTTGGTGACCTACTTAGTTTTATATTATTCCTAGTCTTTACACTATTTACGGCCCCTAATCAAGTCCAATACATCAAGCACTTATAGAGTAGCTCGAAGAATTTCAAAGTTCTACAGAAGACTTACTAACCTTGTCCCGCTTTTCATACGAGCAGAGGCATAGCTAGCATATGAAGAGGCTCCAAAACACATTGGTGACAGCCCTGGCGAGTATGGATGCTAAGTTCAACATTCAAGACCGTCTTCAAGGCCAGTTCCAAGATAAAACCCTGCTCTTTGGAGCACGGCGAACTCAGGTTTCACTGTTGTAGCCGCGACAGGTATCGCTTTGCAAGTGCCATAACTCAATTCAGGACATTAGAATAGGGGCTACATAGTGCCCACACTCCAAGCGTCACGCTCATCCATCTTGCCGCCCTAACTAATTTATTTTGCGTAATTCTTGCCCAACCACTCCTTGACAAGTCCCGCAACCTCTTCTGGCACCTCATATGGCGTCCAATGTGCCGCATCTAACAAGGGCTTCTGATCCAACTTCGGCAACAATCCCTGCTGAATCGCCGGAAACATGGCCTCGACACGACACGCGGCATCGTCTTTCCCTCCAATATACAATACCGGAACATCAACCTTGTCTCTACTCTCAGGAAGGCCCTTATCGCAAGAGTACTGCTGCTCCACAAAGGCACGGTACCAGCACTGCGGTGCGTCGAAACCGTCACGGCGCATCCTGTCGATGAAGTCCTGGCGGAACTTTGCGTCCCGAGCGTAAGGGCGGAGGTCCGGGTCCGGGTCGCTGCTAGTCAGGTGCTGACGCATAGCATTTGGGACGCAGAAGAAGCGCTTCGATGTGTCGCCTGTGCCATGGAGGCAAGGGTAGAGACGCTCAACGTTGTTTTTGAGGACTTGGCCACCATTTGGGTCGGCAAAGAGTTCCCTAACATGGTCAGAACTGGTCGTGTCAAGCGTAGTCGGGCGAATTTGCTTACCAGTAGTGCAAGGTTCCGTAGCCGAAAGCTTGCTCGGCTATCTTATTCCATTCCGCGATATAGAAAGGCTCACGACTTGGGGGGGTGTAAGGGACATTGACAAACATGCAGCCAACGACACGGTCGGGGTGGTAATTGTAGAGACGAGCGGCACATATGGCTCCCCAGTCGTGGCCGATGGAGATTACTTTGTCAACCTTTTCCGTGTCGATGATATCGATGAGATCCTTGGTCATTACATCCCATTTATACTCGGCTGGATTGGTTGGCTTGTCAGTGCCATCGTAGCCAAGTAAATCTGGAATGATAATGGGGAAGTTGGTATTAATAAGACGCTCCGCGATCCCCTTCCACATCTCGGCGTGGTCGGGCCAGCCATGCTGGAAGAGAAGGGTTGGAAGAGACCTGTCGCCTTCGGACGTGTAGTATGCGTAAGTAAAACCCCGCGAGGTCTTGAGGGTCTTCTTCTCGAAAGCGTCCATCTTGAAGTTTTCTTGACGAGTGTAGTGGCCGCGAATGTTCAAGATTATTAAGTAATAATGCTAGAAGCCTGGAGAGGTATGAGGAGCAGGTAGGTCAGGGCCCTCCTTAAGTATTGGATCTGATATACTCCGTACTCCTCCCAGCCTTCAGGTACCAGGCGGAAAGCAGCATCGGCGAGTCAGGCGTAAATTACCTTTGCTAAGCATTCGTAAGACGAAGTAGGGCAGCGCACGTAGAGTACCGGCTCCCACATTCTATTCATAAATGTGGGAATGTTTTGTTGGCCACGATGCATATGGAGTAGGAGATGCGGCGACAGTTTCAGAGGCTTGGCAGCCAAGGGGGATTCCCGACCAACAGGGTTTATTTGCCCGGCGCCCGCTACAGTGTTCGTAGACTGACGGAGTTTGTCTTTCTTAGTCTTCCCTATGATTACTAATTAGGAATATGCTGGCCTCTCGCAATTATCCGCACACCAAAATCGAACCCTTTCAGAACAATTCTTATAGTAATAAGGGACTCGCAAAACCTAAGTAAAGCAGATAGAAGCTTATAGTATCGCTTCTTCTGAGTAAAATGATACCTTCTCCGCAAGTCTTAATTAAGAATTGATATTTCAGTTTTACATTCAAAAGAGGGCATTTCGTTGACATTTGGCGTTCTCGCTTGTTTGGTGTGTGGATTATTACGTACACCGGGAGCTAGCCATAGATGTATGGACCTTCTGCTGACATTCCAACTCCTTGTGCAAATCGAGCCGCATACATACAGTCGCTTATAAAATCGGCTTCCCCTCTACACTCGCGGACTCTAGTAACTGCCAAGCTTATCACGATACTGCCGCTCCGTACACGTACAGCAAAGTTCGAATCCGCTTCAGTTCCAAACACTCAATGATATATTTTTGAATCACATACCAGTACTATATAAAAAACAAAACCTGGCTCGACTTCAAACCCCCGCATTTGCTTATTTCTTGTTCTGGATGTCAGGCGGAAATTAGCCCATGTCGGCCAGTGGCTTGGTGAGAGCTCTACAAATTCGGCTGGGCGACCGCAGAATTCTGGCTCCTCGATTATGTTATCCACTTTGTGCTTCCGCAATCCCTCCATTGTATCTGACGAACAACGTTTCACAAGAGATAATGCCGCTCTTGGAACGCGGCCATCATGGCGAGCGACGACCATGCACCCGCTCAGCAGCTGCCCTTGACAGATCCCCTCCACCACAAGTAGCCAGCACAGCAGGCGGCAAAGCCAGAGGGCGAAGCTTCCGCCACGGGGTTTCCCAGACAGAAGATGGAGCTGCTCGATCTCTTCACGCGCCTAGACCCGGACGTGCCTAGGTACAAGCCGCTGCTCGACAACCCGAACCTCATGATCCATTGGCGACCCCGGCGGACAGCTTGCACGTGTCGCAGCATCTCCACATCGCCAACAATGGCAGCATCACGGATAGCCGATACCAGTATGATAAGGCGGACTATTAGTGGAAGCCCAGGAGCCTGCCCTTCTGTGCGGATTCGCATTTCCCTGCTATCCCCCCCCGGGGTTGATGTTTCGGAGTGCAGGATCTCCCTCGGATTCGGGCCGGGACACTAAAAGATAACCCAGATGAAGATGCCTTTGGCTGGTTCTGGGGTCAGCACCGCGAGAATGGGGTGATAATTGCATTGGGGATATAATTCATTTCTATTCATTCAGTGACAAACAGTAGCCGCTGCTGGACACTCATAAACTTCTGATCTGTACCCTGGTGCTGGAACACCCTCGCTTATAAAATCATATGTTTACTTGGCTCGCCTTTGGAGTATTATTCTTCAAGAAATCCTTTCTAACTTTTCCAAGTGAGAGTTATAGTTGCGCCGTCTATAATATTTCTGTTTGTCATTGACGAGTCAAGATCCATCCAACTCCTCAACTGCTGAAGTCTTATCATCAATGGCTGAGTATCTAAAAAGGCCAGACCTATGAGTGTGCCCGAAAAGCATCGACAGGTAGTCTTGGGAATCCTAGAACGAATTCCGCGCCACAATCCCGCTGCCTTACAGCCCCAACTCTCACTACATTACATTAAAGCAGAAAGGATTCTGTTTATCCGTAAGATCTCGGAATTGAAAATCCGCCTCGTTCAATTCGTGTCTGTGAGCATCCAGATATACTCTGCGCTTCTTGTTCTCCCAAGATAGATACGCAATTTGTATGATTCCCATTAGTACAACCACCGCCAGT
This sequence comes from Cadophora sp. MPI-SDFR-AT-0126, assembly GCA_020747065.1. NCBI lineage: Eukaryota > Fungi > Ascomycota > Leotiomycetes > Helotiales > Ploettnerulaceae > Cadophora > Cadophora sp. MPI-SDFR-AT-0126. The sequence continues at coordinate 41,881 of JAGMVK010000023.1, read as the reverse complement.
GCAACGACGTTAGCATGTAAACCCTGCTTATATGGCGCTGTGGTGTAGAGCTGAGGGCCAACTATATCTACGGATTTGTTAGTAAGAGAGTAACGTCAGTCACTTGGGGAGGACAGCAAGACTTACTACCAACAGAATAGCAGACGAAATATAGTGCTTGGGCAGTGATTTTCTTGGTGTGGCCACCAACATTTGCGGAGATCGTGCCAAGACCGAGAATAAAACCAGTTGGGATAAAGCCAGTCGCAAGCCAGAAACCGACTATACCCAGCCAGCGATTGGTTGGCTCCACAGAATAGAGGATCACAGCACCGACAAGAGCAATAGTCCCTGCTACAGCTCCGAGGGCAAGACGGGAGTTTGGAATATATGTTGCCGCGGTCGTGAATACAATGAGGGCAATGATATCGATGAGACCCGACGGGGCTTGTATTAAGGCCGTCTGGAGACGAGTAAATCCGAAGCCTCGAATGATAATTGCAGCAAACTAGATGATGCATCAGAAATAAGTTCGGATGTTTGTAGGGATGCGTCAACCTACCGCGGCAACGCCACCAAGAATGTTTCCCGCACCAGTGGAAATATCCGTGATCCACACTTTCGGGTCCGTGATGGCCTCGATAGCTTGCTCCCTCTTGAACACCTTTGACTCTATGCCTGTTTGATTGTGTTGGACCCTTGCTATGGCGATGATTCGCTCTTCCGGGGTGAGAAACCAAGCAGTTGCGGGATTCGAGGGGAGAGTGAACGCCAGTACCACAGCCCAGGTTACTGAGAGGGCGCCGCTGATGAGGAAAGGATATTTCCATAATGCAACACCGCCACCGAAGTGACCGACTCCATATGAAAAGAGAGCTCCAGATATGATTGCTACTCCATTCATGGCATACCAACCTAGAAGGCGAAAAGGCTGTTCTATTCTCTTGTAGTACATTCCAGTGATTAAGCTGGACGAGAAAGGAATATGTTAGCTTTTGAATGGTGAAATAACCGCGATTATCGTAGATGATTGAATGACTTACGCGAATGCGGCCAACTGGACAGACTCAGCAGCACCAATTAGAAATCGCAGGGCAGCAAGACCAGCAAAGTTCGTAGCACCAGCGACTCCAAAACTGAAGACCCCCCACAAGAAGACCTGGGATGAGAAATAAGGCCCTACTGGGAATCGTTGCATCAATAAGAGCGAGGGGAATTGCCAGACAAGATAGCCAAAGTAGAACATGGAATTGGCCCAGGAGTACTGCTGTCCAACGAGATGAAGGTCTGCTCTCAAATTGTAATTTACGGCATAATTGATGGCTTGTTTGTCGAAATATTGGAGGAAGCCAGTAACCATGAGTAACCTGTTAGGCAGTCAGGATAAGACACTTTTATTTTTGAGTTGATTAATGGGTTGAAAACTTACGGCATCAGGTGAAGATCAATCTTGCGACGAACACGATTGAACTCTTCATTAGTGATTGTCAATCCTTGACTGTCCTGAAATGCGGAAAGAGCAACATCGGCCCCTTTTTCTTTCGAAATGTCCGCATCTGGCTCCAAAAGAGGATAGTCGGAAATCAGGCCAGAGTCTTGGATCTGAGGCTCTTGCGTCTGCTTTTCTTGGTTGACGGAAGCCACGTTGAGCGGTCTGGTAGGGATAAGAGATGCGAGATATGATGCGTCTGATGAGCGATACGTGAGTATTTCGTACCCTTGTATGTACATCTACACTCAGGGAACAGTCCCATACTTGCCCAAACTCTTCATTAAACAGCCGATTTCGTGAGCACGAATTAAACGATACAATGGTGTCATCAAGCCACGGTCCACAGTCCTACTAGAAGAGTAGAAAGTGAGATGAGCTGCAGCACAGAGCGGATCGACCACGCTCCTTTTGAGCGTGAACTTCAGATTGCTTGGCTTGGATGTGGGCTACGAACGACAAGGCTCATGAACAGCATCAAGTCTGCCCGCAGAACGTTTCCCAAGAATGGGATTGTGGGTCCAGCCAGCAAGATGATTTCTGCTCTTGGCGACCTGTAAGGAGAAAAGGTGTGGAGGATGGGACTGCGACAGAGCTATCCTTCAGGCTTCTAAGAGTGTAGACTGTTAGCACTAAGCTATGTCGTGATTAATCGAGATATATGGTTGGTCGAGTAGAATTGGTGGTTTCACTTACTTGAGAATACTTGGTAAGTGGCCCGAGTCAGGTCGAGGCTTTTAAAAATCCGCCAGACATGAGCACGGCATTGAAAACAAACGGGGTACTGCTTACCAGCACAATGGGTCGCATTAGCGTAGCCGCAAGTTTCCTTTGATAAGCCCCGGCGACAATATGGGGAGGGAACAAGGATGTTCGAGATATGGACATACGCGTGGACAGAGTTTTCATAACAACTCACTACCCGTTGCACCATCTTAAGTCCTTCTGCATAGTGAAAGATCTCTTGCAGCATCAATCGCCAGGAGTCTAATATGCAAGGCAATCAAGCGAACCTGCCAAGACAGGATCAGGTCGGTGTACAAATAAATTTGAGTTTACTCGCACTGAGGAGACTGGGAGGCACAAACTCTTCTTCTCCTTTCTGTTCTTATTATTGCCTTATTCTTGAAGTTGTTTGGAAGTGACCAACGGCCGGTGAGTGTGTCCAGTTTCCCCAAGCATGTTTACTTCCCGTGGCCGAGAATCGTGTGTTATCGGCATCAATACCCGCTCGTTCTACGACTTTCAGCAAGTCAGCGAGCAGCACGCAATAAATGCTTGGGATTAACAATAATGATTGATTGTAGCAAGCTGATTGTGACAATGCTCCATCATTTGTCAGTCGCGTCGCAGTGGGGAGGTACTCCATTTACCGCAGAGACAGGCACAATAGCAAATGATACGGTAGAATAGCTCTGTTCGCGGAAAGATTAGTGATCTTGCAGTGGGCGCACAGAAGGATGCATGCTGGTGCAGAACTGGGCTTCATTAGTGCCCCAAAATCTAAGCACGCAATTCATCCTAAACATCCTGTCATTCATTCTCGACAAACTTGCCTGGAGGGAGGCAGTGCCCGGGCGAGAAAGTGTAGAATGAGACGACTCAATTCGGCGCGACCGCCAAATTCTCAAGATCCTATAAGAGCTATACAATCTCCGAATAATCTAGGCGATACGTGCTCCTCTACCCAGTGACGTGGTTGATTTAAAGCCTGTTTTGTTTCGCCGTTGAATCCACCTCGACCCTTCGCTCTTGTAAGACGTCCGTTGTTTACTTTCGCAATGTCGGTTCTGGAGTTAGTCGCCAATGCGAATGCCAGAGGACCAACGAGCGGCTTCACCGATGTGCTCGACGATGATGACAACCTTCCAGAAGGGTTTGACCGACTTTCTGCCAGACTTTTCAAGCCTCTGAAAGTTGGCGCCTTCACCTTGTCACATCGAGTTGTCCATGCAGCCTTGGGCAGATCGAGGAGTCTCAAAGGTCGCGAGTCTCCTTTGGGGGCCTTGTATTTCGCTCAGCGAATTACACCAGGAGGTTTGATTATTTCTCAAGCCACAGCAGTCACCGCCAGCTACTTGCTCTCGCCTTACCAGGTTGGCCTGCAACGACAAGACCAGATCGATGCACTTGCCAAGCTTGTCAATACTGTCCATGAAGGGGGCGGCATCTGGTTCCAGCAACTCTACCATGCTGGACGCGCTTCTTCTCCCGCTCTGGTCAAGTTAGGCCTTGACAGATTAGGCCTTCCTGAACCCGAATACGGATATCGGACCTACACGGCATCCAGCGTCGCCGAGTCCGGGATAAATACCCATTCGGGCGAACCATTTGGAGTGCCTCGTGCTTTGACTATTCCGGAGATAGAAGAGTTAACCAAAGATTTCAAGACCACTGCAATCAATGCGGTGAAAGCAGGAGCAGATGGCATCGAGGTAAGCGATTCGCCAGGATGAACGAGAAGCCACTCACATGCATTTCGCAGGTCCTTGCCGGGAACGGATTTCTCCTAGATCAATTCTTGCACGATAATATCAATCAACGTACCGACATCTATGGAGGATCAGTGGAAAATAGATCTCGATTTCCACTGGAGGTTGTAGATGCTGTAGCCGACATTGTAGGCTACCAAAGAATCGGCGTCAGGCTGAGTCCCTTCTCCAAGTGAGTTCGATTGACACGTGTAGTGCCTAATCAGAATACTGAAACTGAATTGCACAGCTTTCATGAAACCGATGGGTCTCAGCCGCTGGAACAGGTTCTGCATCTTGTAAAAGAACTTGCGAAGCGTGGCGTCGCTTATTTGAGCATCGGGGAAGCGCGAGTGTCCAGAAACCTTGGGATCGAGGAAAACCTTGAAAGATTGGCTGCTAAAGGCATCGTACCTGAAGACATATTTCTCGCACCTTTCCGCAAAGTATTAAGGAGTATTTCTCCCAAATCATCGTCGCACAATCCAACGGTCCTTTTCGGCAACGGTGGCCACACATCAGTAACCTCCCTTCTCACGGTTGAGGAAGATCTTGCAGACGGTATCGTGTTCGGCCGTCGTTTCATTTCGAATCCTGACATCGTCAGAAGAATTCGCTACGGCTACAAGCTGTCTCCATACGATAGAGATACCTTTTACACCCACGGCGCAAAAGGTTACGTTACATACAAAAATTATGACGGGCCTATGTCGCAGGAAGAAATCCATGATTCTCCGTGGGTTCCACGACCAGCACAAAACACCCTTGACAAATCAGGCTTGAGTAGCTACAGCACTGGTCTCCCAATAATTGATCACAAAATTACGGAGGAGAGCAGTGATGATAATTCAGAGAGCATCGAAGCCTCTGAAAGCAGCCCGACTCCAGAAACAGCCGTCACCACTCCCGTAGAGCTTGTAGAAGTGCCGTTGAAGAAGGTTGCCATCATTGGTGCCGGTGTTAGTGGCATCGAGACAGCTAGTGCTTTTAAACGAGTTGGGGGCTTTGATATCCATATATTCGAGCGAAGAGATACTCCCGGTGGAGTCTGGGTATATGATGAGACCTCGACAACCGTTCCACTCTTCCCAGGAAGTGCGCCAGAAGTTGTCAATCCGCCCCTCAAACGACCCGATGGACCGTTCCCGGTCACGGTCCCTCGGAACCAACAACGACGCTACACTTCAAGTCCTCTGTATGAGAATCTCCAAGCCAACATTCCCTACAATGTCATGTCTGGACGCTCGACATTTCAATTGCCGAGTCCTAGTAAAGGAGACAGTGAATTCTTCCTGTCAGGTGCCGAGCTCTCGGCAAGTGTCATCAGCACTGCTCATAAGTTCGACGATCTCATAACTTACAAGACAACTCTTGAGCACGTGGAAAAGGAGAATTCCGGCAAGCTGACACTCTTCTTGAGACGTGAGAACGATGATGGAACCGATACCTGGTACACCGAGGAGTATGATCACCTCGTTGTGGCAACTGGGCATAACACGGTGCCCCGGGTGCCCGACATTAAGGGATTGGACAGCTGGACGGGCGAGCTTGGCCACACATCAACTTGGAGGTCGGGGACAGAGTTTACGGACAAGGTAAAGCTCCACTGAAAATCAGGTACTGAATAGAACTGACCAAGATAGAAAATCCTCATCGTGGGAACAAGTGAGAGTGCAATAGATGTCGCTCTCCAATCATTGCCTCACGCCAAGCAGCCAGTCTATGTATCGCAACAGTCACCTCATCCCCGCTATCCCACAGTTTTCCTCCGCGACGGAATAAAAGTTGTTTCTACTATTGAGTCTGTATCTGGTTCATCGATCACCCTTTCGGATGGCGAAAAGCTTGACGACATTGATGTTATCGTGTTCGCAACCGGATACTTTTACACATATCCCTTCCTGACTGAGAAGATCCGTCCAAAATCGGACGGCTACCGCGTTCCCGGCCTCTATCAACACGTCTTCGACATGCATAACCCACAGAGCATTGCCTTTGTCGGCGTAGTGAACGCATCATTGTGCTGGGAGACCTGGGAGAAAGCAGCGTTCCTGGTAGCGCTATTCTGGACTGGAAAGATCGCCCTACCGCCCCTCGAGGATCAGAGGGTATGGGAAGTGAAGAGAGCAGAAGGGCGCGAATCGAGGGCGTTCCACGTCCTTCACCCACACTCCGAGAGAGTCCTTCACTGGACGGAGTTGAATTCTCTGTCAACCGAGTATCTTGAGTCGGAGCTTAACGTGGATGATGAGCTTCTGCGAGACTATGCCTTCGAATGGACGGTCTCGCTCGCAGCTGCAGGTGTGGAGAAGTCAAAGTTTTATGGTATTGCTAGATAATATGTTTACAATTTTGATATAGTTATATGAAAATTTTATTCTTGTATATTCTGGTTAGACCCGTAACGTCTCACCCCTGGTTTCCGCCCACCCCTACATTCCGCCTACCCTACTAATTCCGTCACCTGATTTTCAATACTTAATATTTCTATTTTATATTAACTTCTATATAAGATATTATAGAATCTGAATCTCCTTTACTTTTTAATTTTATAGGTTTAATTTAGTGTTCTCTAGTTGCGATTTAAGCCTCCTTAATTACATGTGTTTTTATAAACTAGGAATTTAGACTAGTTAGGACTTTCTTTTTTTTTTTAGCTATACTTATTCTAATCTCTCTTCTAATTTTTTAATCCTTATATTCGCCTTCCCTAATTTGTAGTCTCTTTTGTTTATTTCCTTTATAACTTTCCTAAAGAGTAAACGATTAACTAGAAGTTAGTTATATAACTCGCTAGCTAGGGTCCGAATCTATACGTATATCTCTTTCCGGTTTCTTAGAGTATATAACTTAATTAAAGTATTAGAAACCTCTAGAGGTAGTATTAGTATCTCTTAAAGCTTTAGGAGAATTGGATTTATTAATTTATTACTATTTTCTAAGAGTAAAGGGCTTATTAATAGCTTTACTATAAAGACTAGCTATAAACTAGTAGTTCTCTACTTAGTCTTAATATTTAAAGCTGTAATACTTTCTTAGTATACCTTCTTGTAATATATAAGGAAATTACGCTTATTAATTAGCGTAGAATCGATTATTAAACTTAACTTTTAAAGCTCTTTCTAGTAAGTACACTTAGGAGATGAAAAAATTATTAAATTAAGAGGTTATAAGACGTGTAATATATATACTAGTAAGAAAAGAAAGTAGATATTATACTTAAGACACTTTTAAAGGAAATCCGTAGTTTTATAGCTTTTATAGCTATCTAGAATAAGGAGTCTTACTAAATAGTTATGTAGTTCTGTCTAAGGAATAAAGACCTTTTCCAGCTACTCTAGAGCTATTTAATTAGTTATTTACCTATTTTTTATAGCTATAAAGTACTATAGATCGAATATATCTAATTACGATAGAAACTATTATTATTAGACTGATTTTCCCTTATATATTATAGCCGGAAACGTAGAGAGATCTATTACGGATATACGCTTAATAATTATTATCTAAGAGCGCGAGCTTAATTATTTTCCTTGAACTTTACATGCTTTTGCACTTCTTACTATATATCTATTTAAACTATAATCTTCTATAATACTAGTCTTATTTATATTCTATTATTAAGAGACTAGAATTACTTTAATTATTGAAATTACTAATTTTTAGAACTAGAGCTTAATAACTTTAGAATAAGCGTTATTAATACATATAAAATTAATATATATCTATCTCTTAGTTTTAAGAATAGGATTCTAAGCTAAAACTGTACTATCTAGTGTTTTTTAAGTAGGTAGTAGTCTCCTTAAAGAGCTAGGAGCCTTTCTCTAAAAACTCGTATCTACGTATAAGTAACTCTATAGCTAAGAGACTCTTAAGTTAAAATCTAATTAGTTAATTGATCTTTAATTATAGTAGGAAGTCTTTATATATATTTAGTAGCCTCCTTATATAGTTATATTATTATATTCCGATCACGAAGAGTAGACCTTAGAATACCTTACTCTAGATATACCTTCTATAAGGACTTACTATTTACGATCTTCTTAATAGTATATATAATATCACGTTTAGTATATTAAGGCTTTATAATAAAATTAATTTATATTCTAAATTTCAAGAAAATCGATTAGAGAATAAAATATTAAATAATTATTGAAGTTAGGTAGTATAAGAAGCGGTGAAGTTAAGCGAGGTAGGCGGAAACCAGAGGTAAGACGTTAAAATTTAAAATAAAATTAATATTAATATTTAAATATTAAGTTAATTTTTTTTAAAGATTTCTTTAATTAATATAAGACTTTTATTAGTTTTTTATATTTATTATAATATTATTATTTTATAAAAGTTAAAGTCTTAGATAATAATCTTATTTAAATTATTATATTATTATTTTTAAGAATTTTAAATAAATAATAAATATTATATATTTTTATTATTTTTATTAAAAAATAAAAATATTTATAATTTATATATATATAAAAAATAGTTTATATAAAAACTAGTATATTAAAACTCTTATAAATATCTTATTAATATCTTTTAATTACTAAATTATTTATATATAATATATAAACCTTTTATAATTAATTTTATTTAAGACTTAAATAAATTTAATTAATTTTTAGTATTTATTAATTTTAAAAAGTCTTTTATTATATAAAAAAAAACTAATATTAGTAAACGACTAGACGGTAAGCCCGTATTAGGAAACCGCGACCCCCGCATCGGGTAAGGCGCGCGCACGGGCCGGCCGCTGCTTTGGCGGGGTATAAGAACGTCGCGTCGTCCATCGCTCGCTCTTCCTCCTTCTTCATCCTTTTTCCAATAACTGCAAAGTCTCTACCTCTGCGACGCTCGGTGCCCGCTCTTTATGCGTATTCGGCCCTTTTGCTACCTCTTCCCACTAGGCTCCCCTGATCGGTTACGCCGCAGCTGAGAAGACTACGCTAGCAGGGTGCGAGGTGGCTTCAACTAGAATCCGCGATCCTCCCTTATAACTTTAATGCTACTGAGTAGCTGTGATATCGACCCCCCTCTTACGCCGCCTCGCATTAGCCGATTCACGAGCTCAGTAGCGTCTAAACCCTCCTACGATCTGCCTCGCTGTCGCACTATCACTGTCCCCTAGAGTAGCGCCTTCCAGAGACTGAGATACTGCGGACTTGGCTTGCACACTTGGATATAATAGCCAGTCGCAGAAATGCCTTAAGACGACGCGACCAGGCTTCTGCCTAGCTGCGCCCTAGGTGCCGCAGGTGGATGACGCGGCGGCAGCTTCCTGGCGAGCTTCCCCTTTGCCGTAGCGCATTCGTGTTCGTTTGGATTGCGCGGACCTGGGCTGATATAACGCGGTAGGATCGTACGATACTTCTCTCGAGCCTTGATTTGGACCTGTTGAGGACCTGCCGATTAGAGCGCACTAGCTGCACGCTTAAAAGCTGAGACGCTGGACGGCGGGAAGACCTTGAATTTGCCAGTCTGCCTGAAGCTGCGGACAGGCGGAGAGGATAATATCTGAAGTCATGTACCGCCCTCGTACGACGATCGTCGCTCCTTCCTACTTAGCTTTTCACGGACTTGCCGACGATCGAGAGATGATACTGAGATCGGCCGATCGTGGTACACAGCGAAGTGGAGGTAGTGGCCGCGGATGGACATATTCTGGCTGGAGAGCGCAGGATCGATGGTGTTAGGGCTTTGCGGTTGTAGTGGATCTCTCTCCGCGAGAGGGGTCGCATTGACGCCGAGGCATTTTTTCACGGAGAGGGCGTTAGAAGGGGGAAGCCTGGCATGGCTAGCGTGTACGGCGGGCTACAGAGCGTATTCCGGTTCTGCGAGGGCAGTGCGAGAAGTATACATGAACCTGTTGATTTCCCTGTCTCTGCTATCATTTTTTACAGTCCGGTTATACAGCCAGCAGCTAGCGGAGAATTTCTTAACCACTTCTAATTATTTCCACGCGCTCGAGATAGCTACTTTTGCGTTTAAACCGTATACCTACGTGCTAACTGCTCCGCGCTCTAAGAGTACAGCAACCCGCTGTAAACTTGCCCCAGAACAACTTAGCATCCCTAACAAGCTTCAGCAGATCAGGTCGAGTGGTGTATCACTCAGTACCCCGGGACCAGCAGTAGCGCTAGCAGCTAATAACGGGGGCTACAGGACCGGAATTCGAGGTATATAATAGAGATGTATTAGCTTGTAGTAACAGTGACTAACTTATGGGAATCTGACTAGGGACCGGCACTATTTATAGCCGCAGCGATAAAGCAAATAATGATGAAACCGACGACGACTGAGACCTCCCTACTATCGAAGAATTACTATTCACTAAGCTATAAGCGCAGGGCTTTATAACGGGGGGTCGAGGCCTAGATAAGACGGACGGAGTTAAGGAGGTAGCTATAAATAAGAGGAGTGGCTCTATCGATCAGAGCAGGTCAGCGCAATACGATATCTCAGGCGGGAGTCCAAGTGAGCCGCGCCTACTACACCCTCTATTATGGAAATAGATAGTTAATTTTTCTAATACGGTATAGATAATCCAATTGTTCTCCTAGGCGATAGTAACTTAAGTGCCTCTGAAGCTGAAGCTAATGACATTAGTCTTCGCGCCGAAAGTGTATCAGCACTAGGCGCTGGACTTTTCGATAGCCTAGAGATAGCTATCGACTTAATAACTTCGGCCTCTCCTTGCAGTTCCGATAAGTGGCACGATATTAATGACTTTCCCGAGACGGCGCCGAGCTTACTACTTGCGGAACAAGGAGCTTCCCTCTTAAACTCCATATATCCTTATACCTCTTCTTCGCGCCTCTCGAGCGAGCCAGTGCACGATAGCATCAGTACGGATAGATCGCGGCACGCTAGATCCGAGGCCACGACCTCCTCTTCCAGCTCGCCTCCACGCTATTATAAAGCGTCGCTAGAGACCTAGCTCAGTTAAGAGAGTCCTCTTTATACTAGTCGAGGCGTGGCAGACGAATACGAGCTAGTTGATTATACGCTTAATACTCTCCTTATTAATGAGGCGGCGAGGAAGCAGTAAGAAGTAGAGCAGGAGCAGGAGAAGAGCGAATATAATAGTAAGGATAAGGATAAGGGGCTGCAGTAAGAAGTAAATGTTATAGCACTAGTAGTAATAGTTGAGAGAGCTAGTAGGAGTTTAAAGTCGGTTAACGGATAGTAATCGCTTTCTAACCTCGACCTATCTTTAGAGCCGATGTAACGACGCAATATTACTAAGTGCAGTATCAAGTATGGGAGCAAGAGGGTAGGCAAATAGTAATATTATAGGTCTGGTACGAAGGAAACAAGAAGGTAAGGAGCCCTCACAGGGGGAGCGGTCCTATATATACACGAATCTGGTCCGGCTTCCGTCCGGTAATATTCCGGCTAAACCTGAGTACCCCTATTTCCAGCACTTCCGTCACTTCAACGTTACAGCCGAGTTATAATAAAGCAGGAAGCTAAAGTAATTGTGATAGCGACGACGAGCTTAATAAGATCGAATTAAATAAGGATAAGAAGGAACCGCGTCCTACTAAGTGGAAGTAATTACTCTTATCTTAGAATAGCTTAATATATAAGAAGTACTAGCGCTACCTTTAGTAGAGTGTATCCTACTAGTGTAGATCTCTCTTTAAGTCTTATTACTAATATACTAAGTTGCACTCTTCTCTTAATTAGTGTTTAAGAGTTACTATAAGCTCGAGTACTAAGAGTTAATTATCTTTACTAGCGCCTTCTTTACCCTAAAGTATAAATATAACAATATTACTTAGTAACTCTAATCTTAGCTTATTATCTAGAGTTACTTTACTAATACTAACTAAGATTATGTTTTATTTGTACTCTATATATTACTATTCCTTTATAGCGATAATTTAGAATAATTATAATAAGTAAGGAATCTCTCTTAGCTAAGCTATCCAACTTATCGCGAGCACTAGCTATATAAGGAAGATTAATAACTTCACTATTAAGCTGATTAAGTAATATTTGTATCTCTTAAGTAGCTTTAGCTAGTATATATTATTATGCCCTACTTTTAGTAGTACGACTTTATTAATTACCTTAGGGTTAAGCTATAACTACATTAATACTACGTGTACTTGACCCTAAGAAAGCAGAGCTATTAATACCGCGACTCTTATATCGTAAAAGAGTAAGCTATCACTTAGCGATAATAATAGTAGTTTAAGTAATAGCGATTCCGAGTCTAGTAGCAATAATAACAAATATTTAAGCACAGGCGAGTAAAGACGTTTAAGCACGAGGAAGAATATTCTATAGGAAGACCTAAATAAGTAGTACTTACTAGTATATATAAAAGAGGAGAAGTCTTAGGAGTAGATCTTCCGTAAGTTCCCAGGCAGGACTTATACTATAGTACGTCAGCGCTTAAGTATAGTGAAGCGTAGAGGTAAGTAAGCTTTACGCAAGTGGATAAGCAGTAGCTTAAGCTCTATATACCTACTTATCCCTTAGTATCTACCGGGACGAATATCGAAGGGACCTTATCCTTCTATCAGTTAGTCGCATCGCAGGAGTAGGTATAATTAAGGGAAGCGGCGTTTAAAGCGAGGGGACTAAGAGGGGTCAAATATATAGTAGAATATCATAAGAAGAAAGTAGAGAGGTTATTATTAGAAGTAAATATAAGGCGTATTGTATTTATAGGAAACAATTCGTGGATTCTATAATAAGGAGCGTTCATTAACATCCGTAGTATTATCGTATTCTATAATTTTCCCCCAGACCCTTTATACCTAAAAATAACTACCTACGCAAAAATACGCCTCCTAATACTAATAACCAGTCCTTACCTTACCTATAAATTTACCTATTACTCCTATCCTAAATAGCTAATCGCCTTATTAAATGCATCTATTATCTTATCGTATATTATATTATAGTCGTGGAATATACCTGTGAAAATATCTCTATCTCTAATTAGGAAGAGAGCGGTTCGAAGCTCGCGAGCTAGCGGCTTAAGGTTCTCGAACTTCAGCAAAAACTCCGCGATAATAGTCTCAAATCGATTTTTAATAATATAGCCCTGCTTTATATTAGTAATTTCTGTATATATCCCAGTATACTAACCTCGTAGTATATTTATCTTTAGTCTTATTAGCTTAATAGGTTTTAACCTACCGGTACCTTCGTAGCTATATTAAATGCATATCCACACGAAGACGTAGAAAAATAACTTAAAGTTGTGCTGATATATGTGACCTTTACCTTCAAGAACCTCGATCGCCATGAACTGCATAGTGCCAGTTCGGTGACGAGCCCCACTCGGCATGCTGTCCAGCTCCTTTGCCAAGTCCAAGTCTACGGTCCCGAAATTGGAGACAGGTCAATAGTTATGATAGAGCAGGAGGGAACAGCTGGAAGGGCTTTCAACGCCATTAACGGGATAATTATAACATAATCACAACTATAGTATTTTCTTACTACAAACCGAAACCTTGTAGAGAAATAGCTAAAGAGTAAGAGCAAACTAATTGTAACTTTATATATTTATATAGTAGAGATCTGAGACCCCCAAACTATGAAGTCGTTCCGGCACGTAGGGTTTTCCGCCACGTAGGGATAGACGTTAAACAGCTCGTCTCCCAATTCTGAATGTATTTGTTGCGGAGTAGAGTAACGTGAAGTCATTTGTGTTCTCAGCCTTTCGATATCGGATTCCAGTTCCTGGTTCCTCTTCAGCGCCCTCCCCAAACTGCTCGATAGGCCGCTGGCTTCCAATTCCTTAACCTTCTTCTCGAGAGTCTCATTATGCCAACGATATCCAACCTCTACAATCAGCACTTGAACCCCATCTAGAAATAATGTTCTCCATAAACAGCATGGAGTGAGAACCACTGGGTGAGCGACCCAGCGCAAAGCCACTAATGGCATGACCTAAAAGCTCCTCCGTTTATGATCTGCAACTTCTTGACTCCCCACCCTTTCGTTCTTAACCAGCGCTGCCTTTCTTGCGTCTAGTTTTGGATCTGGATCCCGCTCTACTGTTGAGCTCAATCAAATTGTCCTAGGATCAACCCGAGTTACTTGCTATTCTAGCCCACGAACCCCACTATTCGACTCTATCATCCACTCTGGAGATATTACCCTTTCCAAGCCGCGGCCACGTGTCCAAATTCTGCTCGCCTAAGGTATTACCAGCAACCAAAGACGGCTCAACCAACCGCGCATGCAGATACCCAGCTTCTCGGCGCCGCCAGCGACTAGTGGCTTCCGTGACCTGTTTCCAGCGAAGTCGTATGAGCAGCGGCGCGGAATAAGTCATTAAAACAAGAGAGAGCCAGATGACGGCCACCACAACCCAGGGTTTGGCCGAAGTAATTCGGTAGTCCGGAGTCCGTATCAGCGTCGCGGCACATAGTTTTTCAATGCCTGGGGTTATTTTTCCCACAACGTCTTCAGATCGATATCCCATCTTCTGCGCGGTCGTTCCAAAGGACAAATGCGCTGCGGTGGCTCTCTGGGCCGCTAGCAGCAAGCGTGTTCTTGTTGCAAGAAAGAGGCGGGTCAGTTCTTTGTGACCTTTTGCTTGCTTAATATTCATTTGCGTCTTCTCTCCATAATCAAGGTCGAGGCTTGCAAGAACACTATTGCTGATCCCCGATGACAGCTGCATGCCCGGCCTCGAGACGATGAAATTGATGAGATCGACAAAGCCTATTCTTGCAGCATCCATAGTCTCATTTTGTGCCCAGTATGCAGAGAGGAAGAAATTCTCTAGCTGTATAGATCCGCCGACTCTGTTGCAGCCGTTGGCCAGATGGGACGTTGTAAGCTTATCGCAGATATGATAGGTGGTGTTGCATACCACCGTCACTGTCTGACTCGCTGGTCTGAACACTGGCCCGTCTAGTACAGACTCGGTCTTTTCCAAATTCTCGTCTTCCCACTTCTCAGCTTCCACATTGGTGACATTCAGCGGAACTGTACGAAACATGGGATCATCTACCAGGTCCAGAGCTATAGTTGCTCCAATATGGTAGATCAACAGTGAAGTGTCTCCAGAATGAACCAGGTCCTCTCTGGGCAGCCATTTGCCTGCAAAGGACGGATCATTATCATCTTCGTAGTGGACCTCTGACTCAATAAAATATCCTCTTCCAAAAGATTCCTCTCTATATAAGCGCACAGTATGATTCTGAGGATGCACATTCTCGTCGCCAGCACGTCCGCCGTACATCAGCCCGTATCTCCTATACGAGAAAGGGGACGAGCTTGGGGCATCAAACCCAAGAAATACCTGGGCCTCAGTAACCTTATAACACTGTGTCTCAACACCAAATTGAATGTCCTTGACGTTTCCGATGCCCATGTCTGCAGGCGTAATCCAGTATTCGCCGTGAAAATGCAAGGCCTCCCCGTCAGTGCAAGCTGAAGCGAACGACGGGCAGGAATTTAGCTTAGCAACTCGATCTGAGGGACCCATGTGACCAATATCTGCGATAGATGCTCCACTATAGTCATACCCAACCATATCGGTAGTTCCTAGAGCATTTTGCGTTTCGTAATCGTTGAGGAGTCGTGAAAACGCTTCCTGATCGTTCTCGGAGGCGTTGTCCAGTTTTGCGGAGTACGCACAGGACGAAATATCTTCGATAGTGCCTACGATATTCATCAGTCTGTGGAACAAATGGTATTAGAATCTGTAAGATTTTATCAAGACAAGACCAACCACTGGCAACCGGGAATAGGGTCATCCAAAAAGGCGATGCCAGCCCAAGAAGGGCACAGACGACAACCCCTAAGAGCCATGTCAATGCGACTAATTTATCGTTGCGGTTCCTGAACAATGCTCTCCAACCAACACTCTCAAGTAGAGCAGTTGCTGGTGTGCGCATATTCACAATCGCAACGCGCATTTGATCAGTCCGCCGCTCCAGTCTTGATTCCGGAAGGAAGAGGAAGAAGACCAAGACGCCCCATGCGCGAAAGAGTCGTCGTACAAGAAAAGCAAGCGCAAGAGAAAACGCCGAAATCAATACCGTGTGCGTGGTCGTGGATAGGGATACCATCCAGCCGTGGGCAACGATGTAATCCCACGCCGCATCCGCTCCGACGTTGTCCGGCAGATACTCTCGTCTCATATTGGAAATCAGGAATGTGTAGTAGGAGACACTCAACAAGAATGCCGGTTAAAACAATAGGATTGTGAGATTTCTGACCCTTATCAAATACTTTCATATTGGGCGAAGTCAAAAAAGTGAAGTTTGCACAATCACTAAGAGGTGGCTCTGTGCAGCTGAGTTGTCAGTAATCACGAGGATTGTGCAGCGGTGCCACACGCCCTGGAGGATCTCCAGGCTGATGCGCCGTCGCAAACGTTCTGACCACTCCCTTCGTCGCTTTAGAAAATGCCAAGAACTGCAACGGATTATATTGTGGCGTAGCACAGTAGGAATTTCTAAAAGGGGGTTTCCGTTCAGCTGCCCAGATTGCTAACCACAAAGTTGTCGCATACACGACTTGTTTCCGAATTCCTGCACGCGTAAGCAAATCCTCCAAATGTGATTCACAGTATCTCTCATTAGAGTCACACAACGCAAAATTGGGAGAAAACTAGATTTTCCTTCGATCAGGGGTGTAAATTCCCTTCCTCCAGATCCCTTTGGATCGGATTCCGTTGGATTGCGGTTAGGAGAACTGTTTGCTGAAAATGTGCGCATGTGACACGACTGGTTCAGGCGGAGCTGAGTGCATCTTTCAGCTGGGCTGAGGCCGTATGGAGGTAGGCAGGAGGGAGATGGGGGAAGAAAAGAACCATGTGGAAGGAGAGGGAAGAGTATGAGTCAAAGGATGTATCTGTTTGTTTGATTTGGCATTTGCTTAAATAGACGGCCATCATAAAAGTGAGGGTTAAGGTCGGTGGACAGTGGGGCAGGTGTGGGAGCCAGAACAGGAGCCGCCCCTGCTCCCTTCCCAACCTTACCGGGAAAATTGTCTGGAAGAGCGTACCTTAACATTGAAGGGAGCAGTAAAAGTAGCTTGATCTGCAAAGTTTTCCGACGACTTCAACCAGCGCAAGAAGAATTAGACCAGCCGTAGCTAAACTTAGGTGAATGCCTCGGTGCCGAGACGTCAGCTGGCAATATCAAACCCAAGAGGTCTTCTCTCTGGGGACGACGGTTCAATAATTAATGCCCAGACCGTCGGCCCTTTCTTGCTAAGAAAAAGAGCTTTAGACAGTTTGCAATTGAGCTCGGACGTAGCCGATGTCGTCTCAATCAGCTCGGGGTTTAGACATTCAGAAGTCATTGGATTTCTCTTGGCATCATGGAGGATAGATATAGTGTCTTGACGAAGAGATGCTCTACCTAACACTACAGATACACTCACTCGATGCCGGCCTCCATTGATGATTCCGATTCAGATAACAGTTGTGAGACAGAGGCCTCCAGCTCTTCACTGATGTCGAGCTGCTTTCCCGGAATCTACGCAAACCTGCCATCGATAGAGGATATTATCGGCGAAGCAAGGGAACTTGCCTTCAAACAAGGCCGGAACTTCTTGGTCACTGCTGGGATATTTGACCTTGGAGCTGGCACAGCGGTTCGTAGCCCTCTTCGGATGCGGTGGATAAGACTGACATATTGCAACCAGGACGTGACGACCTCCGAAATATGCTTCAACGTTGATGGTACACCACCAACGATCACAGAGCGGCGAGCCCCTCTAGGTACCCCAATATGCTCAAGGCTACATATCCAGTACTAATGATCTCATTAGGCTTCGCAATTGGAGGGGACCTGTTTGACATCCGATTCATCGACGTCTTGCGTGCCAAACTTTGCATCGATCTGCCTCTAGAGGAGGAGCAGACGCTTTTCGAACCGGTCATCTAAGACATACATTCCTCGAATCTGGCCTGCCAGCATCTTTGAATTTATCCCTGGGTAAGGATCCTCCGGCCGCGGCCAGATTCCAATAATAGCCGACGCCTTCAAAAGTGAGCCGAGCAAATTCGCATCACCAAGAAAATTCATTGCCATGGTCGCAAAGGATATTAGGCCCGGAGTATTTGGTGATAAGGTCATGTATGACTGCTATCATGCTCTCAATGACATCTATACGATTTTCTTGAATATTGCCTATCACGTATTTAGTAAATTCCGTCGGTATGGCGTCCACATTGAAAACTCACGTATAATGGAAACTGGGATATAAGGACCAATATAGACGGTATCCACTTCCATCTCTAGACTACTGTCACTTTCTCTTTCCAATATTGCAGACACATTTCTGAAGTCGTCTGCTTTCCGAAACACCCAAAAGATGAACAGCCATGACAGAAGTGCATCTGGCGTATAGCTGCTTGGCAACCCCTCGTCTCTCTTCAAGTTTTCTATCCAAGTGTCCGACCAAATTCCAACAGCCTCGTGCATATGCCGGTGGTTGACAGCAATAGCAAGTTTCGACAACATATTCAAGTCGACCCGACGAGGGACTTTACTTGACGGTCCATGGATAATGTTCAAGAGAATAATCATTGCATCTGGGTCCTCATCAGGCAGCGGGATAACCAGGTTACCTTCAACTTGAAGAGTTCGACCTTCGGGGTATGTACCAGAGCCTAGACTAGTTCGAAAGGTCGGCGATGCGAGGATAAGATGCTTTGATGAGGCTTGCAACTGAACCTTTTCAACCCTTGGTTTCGACTCCCGCCTGGTTAAGAAGGTAAACGCGGAACTTTCTGGCTTCGTCAGACCATCCACTTCAATTCCGGCGGTCTCTGCTTGAGACTCGTATCGTACAGGCCCCGGTTCATGCTCAGGCCAATCTAGGATATCTGCCGATAGTGGAGGTGCCGCCTCGGGTGGGCCCGGTTCCTCCAAGTCATCCTCCTGATAACGTTCGAGTATCAAAAGTACGTCGCCTTCTGGGTCAAAAACGTGTAACTCCGCCATCTCTGGCCACGTTCGATGCCAAGATGCATCCATATCCTCGTGGTAGAATCTTGGCGTATGTTCATGAGGCTCAAGAGATGCTTCCACGAAATGCCGTGAGTTTGAAGGCAGCTGTCGTGTGTTGGTGAAGAAAGCACAAAGTGGATGACACTGGTTCGATAAGTCAGCAGCTCTGCTGCTGGCATGGGCTAACCCTCAGGCAGAATTCCACGTGATATCAAGAACAGGGAATTAAGCGATGGTCTGAATTCAGCGCCGCAGAAAATATGGGTCCAAAATAAAATTCATGAAGCCGATTCCGAACGCTACTGTATACAGTAAAAGGCGAATTGCGTGTCGCTAAATTCTTAGTTAATTCTTTTAAGCGGGCTCCACTTCCAGACGCTTGTGGCTGTGCGCCCCTCCAAGCTGTACTCGCAGGTACCGTGTCATCACAGAGCGGAGCCAATTCTTGCGGTCCCCAACTTTTAATGATTTTTGATTTTTGACCCACATTTTATACAGCGCTTTCCATTAACAAGAGATACTATTAGCTGTGTGGAGCAGGATACTTGAGCAATTGGCAAGCTCGTGTAATGCGTTATTCATCATCGCATAGTATATTTTGAATACGAGAGTACATATCATCGCCGCCACTATAAAAAAGGAAGTCATAGACCAATCTTCACAGCTTCTGTTTCAATAGCCGCCCTCTTCTTCTCATGCTCAACAAACAATTTGTTCTTCCCCATATTATATAAAAACTCTTCCTTCGCAGAAAGCTCTCTAATTGTTCCATCGCAATCGACATCGTGCCAAGTTTCCCAGAATTCAATCAGATCCCAAGTCATGCTGTCTTCTGTCACATCTCGCCATTCCTCGAATTCTTCGTAATTTAGGAAAAAGTCAATATCTGAAAGCCACCAATCGCATAAACCAGTGTCGATTCCATCATCAAGATCGCAAAAAAACTGGAAGTCAACTATTTCACTTTGCCCATGTGCATATTTAAGTCTAACCACGTCGTCATCCACAATCTTCGCCCGTACACAATCATGGAAAAGCTGGTGAGAGATCCAGTTGAGGGGGGCTCTGGCTCCAAACTTTCGTGCAAAGAAACCTAGGGTGACGCCGATTTCCCAGGGCCCATGTCGTTGGAATTCTCTGGCAGTATAGCATCGTACTTCCTTAGTGGATCGTACTTCCCGAGTGTATGGTCGTAAAAAGTAACGCTCTTGAAGCCCACGCTCCATCAAGGTCTGCAACGAGACCTCGTGTACTACATACTTCTCGGGTATCGCCCACTCGAAAACGACCTCGTGAGAGAATTTATTGGGTTCCGGAAGTCCGCATTTTTCTGCCAACTCTTTTGCGGAGTGGATCCGGGTAGCATTCTCATTTGTGGTTGGTGGGACCTCGATGAAAGCGATCCAAATGTCTGCGGACGACTCGCCATCCCCATAGTGCTTGTCAAAAGCACGCCTCACACTGTCGACGATGCGATCACTGCCTGACACCAAGGCCGTGAGCTCTCGATTCCCTTGGTTCTCTTCCTTGTTGGTATGATTTCGGAACTTGGCATGATTTCGGAACTCTTCAAGGAGGGCAGTGTCGGATAATGGATCACCTTTCGGCCCCTTACCGGAGACGAGTCGTCCAGCACTGCGTTTGGAGTGTACTCGAGTATGTATCGTGCGATTAGCCATGGCTGGACTATCAGGCGGATCGCAAGGAGTATCCGAGCTCTCGTACTCCAGGTCCTTGCGCGCGTTCGCAACCTGCTCGATTGGGGACTACAGGATGATGATGGCTTTTGTGGTGAAGGAGCTAGTGACCACCAGCAGACGCGGCATCGGATGCGATATTGGCTGTCTGGTCATTAGCAAGTCATTCGTAGGTTCCTTGATCGCCCTACAACTTACTGTTGATTATGTTTTGGGTCAGCTCATCCTCATACCCCTTTTTCGCGCCTCTCGAGCGAGCCAGTGCACGACAGCATCAGTACGGATAGATCGCGCTATGCTAGATCCAAGGCCATGACCCCCTCTTCGAGCCCGCCTCCACGCTATTACAGAGTGTTGCCAAAGAACCAGCTCAGTTAAGAGGGTCGTCTTTATACCGATCGAGGCGTAGCAGATGAACAGGGACTAGTTGACTCTGCGCTCAACACTTTCTCCATTAATAAGGGAGCAAGGGAGCGGCATTAGGTGAAGCAGGAGAAGGGCGAAGGCAATAGTGAGGATAAGGGCGAGGGACCGCAGCAAGAGGTGAATATTATGGCACTAGCAGAAACAGCTGAGAGGGTTAGTGGAAGTCCAAGACCGACTAACTAATAGTAATCGCTTCCTAACCTCGAACTATCTCCAGATCCGAGTTAAGGCGAGGCAGGAAGCTGAAGCTATTGTGATAGCGACGATAAGCTCGAGAGCTCCGACTCAGCCAAGGATAATAGGGAACTATGTCCTGCTAAGTAGAAGTAGCTGCCCTTATCTTAGGATAGCTTAATACGTAAGAAGCGCTAGCGCCGCCTTTAGTAAAGCGTATCCCGCTAGTATAGACCTCTTTCTAAGTCTTATTACTAACGTACTAAGTCGTACTCTCCTCTTAACTAGTATTTAAGAATTACTATAAGCTTAAGTACTAAGGGCCGATTACCTTTACTAGCGCCTTCTTTACCCTAAAGTATAGATATAATAATATTACTTAGTAATTCTAATCTTAGCTTATTATCTAGAGCTACTTTATTAATACTAATCGAGATTATGTTTTGTCTATACTTTATATATTACTACTCCTTTATAGTAATGATCTAGGATAGTTATAATAAGTAAGGAATCTCTCTTAGCTAAGCTATCTAACTTATTACGAGTACTAGCTATATAAGGAAGATTAATAACTTTACTATTAAGCTAATTAAGTAATATTTATATTTCTTAAGTAGCTTTAGCTAGTATATATTATCACGCTCTACTTTTAGTAATACAACTTTATTAATTACCCCGAGGTTAAGCTATAACTATATTAATATTACGTGTACCTAACCTTAGGAAAGTAGAGCTATTAATACCGCAGCTCTTATATTATAAAGGAATAAGCTATTACTTAGTAATAATAATAGTAGTTTAAGTAATAGCGATTCTAAGTCTAATAGTAATAATAATAGATATTTAAGTATAAGTAAGTAAGAACATTTAAGTATAAGAAAGAATATTCTATAAAAAGACTTAAATAAGTAGCGCTTACTAGTATATATAAAGAAGGAGAAGTCTTAGGAGTAGATCTTCCCTAAATTCCTAGGTAGAACTCATACTATAATACGCACGCGCTAGAATATAATTCGGCCTAAAGATAAATAGGCTTCCTCGCGCAAGTAGATAAGCGATAGCTTAAGCTTTATATACCTACTTATCCCTTAGTATCTACCGGGATAAATATTAAAGGGACCTTATCCTTTTATTAATTAGTTGTATCGCAGGAGTAAGTATAGTTAAGAGAAGCAGCGTTTAAAGCAAGGCGAATAAGAGGGGTTAGATATATAATAGAATATTACAGAAGAAAATAAAGAGGTTATTATTGGAAATAGATATAAGTCGCATTGTATTTATAGGAAACAATTAATATATTATATAATAAGTCGCGTATTTATTAATATCCCTAGTATTATTATATTATACAGTTTCCTAAACTCCTACAATAAACATTTCAAAAAACAAAAAGTACCAAATACTACATAATACTAAAGGTCAATCCTCGCCTTACATATGAATTTACCTATTACTCCTATCCTAAATAACTAATTGCTACATTAAATGTATTAATCATTCTATTATATATTATATCATAATCGTAAAATATACTTATAAAGATATCCCTATCTCTAATTAGAAAAAGAGTAGATCAGAGCTCACGAGCTAGTAGTTTAAAGTTCTTGAACTTCAATATAAACTCTACGATAATATTCTTAAATCAGTTTTTTCTTATATCCCTTACCTTATTCTAAATAATTTCTATATATATCCTAGTATACTAACCTCGTAGTATATTTATCTTTAGTCTCATTACTTTACTAGGTTTTTACCTACTTATACCTTTATAGCTATATTAAATATATATCTATATAAAGATATAGAAAAAAGACTTAAGATTATACTAATATATATAACCTTTACCTTTAAGAACCTCGATCGCTATAAACTACATAGTACTAGTTCGGTGATAAGCCCTACTCAGTATACTATCTAGCTCCTTTACTAAGTCCAAGTTAATTAGTCTTCCTTTCGGGGCTTCTTTAGTAGGGAGTTCAGTAATAATAATATTATTCTTAGAGATATCTCGATAAAGAATCTTTCTATCCTTAAGTAGCGACCTATAGCCTTAGATAGTATCGCGCAGCGCCTCTAAAAGCTCTCTAACCAATTAATATTCGTAGAGAGGTCGTCTAGCTAGTGAAGTTACTAAGTAGTAGTGCACTTAATTACTATACATCTTACTTTCGCAGTCTATCAGACTATCAGCTCCAGCTTCTTAAATACTATCGATATTATTCCACTACTACTAATTCCGGTAGTCTACCAGACTATTAACTACTGTTTCTTAAATACTATAAGCGCCGATTACGTCTAGCTCGCTTTCTTTAATACGCACATTTATCCCGCTAGTATAACTACCGTTAGATTTAGATCTCTTCAGTCTACTACCCCTATCAAGTCTTTCATCTCTTTTTCTTTTCTACCTAGAGGAAGAGGTTATGGCGCTACTTACACCGATTCCCAGGCCTATCAAGTGAGTCGCACCGCTCCCTGATCTTCCTCTGTGACTTATTTTAGAGTACACCCAACTGGATTCCGGACTACTATCGACCTAAGACGCTTTACTTAATAGCTTTCGTGGCGTTCCGAATTTCATGTCTCGTTAGAAATATGAAATAGTGTCCGGGTTACTGTTAATAGTAATTTACTTATAATTAAACCACATAGTAATACCCGTGACTCCCCTCTCCTTAGCCAACTTTAATAGTTCTCCCTCCCGCTACCTTTTATTAGATAGCTAAGTAAACTTAACTATATACTCCTATTCTATAGAGTCGCTTCTCCTTCCTTAATAATATGTTGTTCCCTGGTACACTATCGCTTTCATCGAGGCGATTAGCTTATCCTCTAAATAGATCCTTACACCTCGTGTAACGATATACTAGCTGTTACTATCACGCTTAATAAACGTGTTTAAACTCAATTCTATATCGGACATTATCGTATAGCTAGTAAGGACTTTAATAAATCGCTCTAGCTCTTTATGAATATCGAACTTCTCGGCATTATATAGTCTAGATCTATTAAACACCTAGAGCCGCATCATGCTTCCGCAGATCGTAAACCTAGGCATGAATCGCCGCTCTAGTTAACTTCTAAACACTTCGCGTATATACCCTGCTAACTGCACTAGTGTTTTTGCAGATCGATCTTTATTAGGATTCTGTTTATATTCTCTAATAATAAGTATATTAGACTAGTTATACTCGCTATCCGGTAAGGCAGCGTCGGTAGGAGTAAGGAAAATATTAAGCTTACGATCAGCCTCCGAGCCCTTTAACACTTTATTCGCTAATATGTAATACCTGCGGCTAAGTCCGCTGAGAATAGTGTCCTAGAACTTCATGAACTACTTAAAAAAGGGACCCTGAAGTGAAGGTTCTGGCTAATCGCTCTAGTGACCTTCTGTATATTAGGCCCTCGATTCTTTGTAGATATCCCTTACGTTATTAGTCTAGACCTTCCCTTCGAGGTATCGCTTGTAGAAGCCTCTAATATCGTAGTAAACGCGCCCTGTGAGTTCCTTAAGTATCCGCTAGTTAACTTCATCGTGTGTTTACTTAATTCCTCTCTGAGAAGCTGAGCTGGATCGTAGTGGCGTGTCGAAGACGGCTTTCTTGAAGGCAGTCGGTAGCGTTGAAGAACTTATTCGCGAAATTAACTCAAATACCGTACGCCAAATATTCGCGTTATTCGAAGTCGGTGTACTAGGTTCATTCCTGATAATTAGCTTCATAAGAAGGATAGCTAATGCGATATCCAACTAGTTCGAATCCACGCGCCCGTATAATATAGTAAGGTTACTAGAGACAGTTCTGTCAGCTATTCGTGAAGGAAGGATTCAAGCAGCTAGTTTAATTAGTAGAGCTTGGATAAGGTTGAGTACAAGGGATTTAGCAACTATATATATTAGCTAGTAAAGTAGCCATATGAAGTTAAGTAATACCTACTGTGATAGTTATTGAAAAGATAACTTGTACTACATCGGACAATAAGGCGATACTAAGGTCCAAACGAGTTGATTCAAATCGATAACGGAAGGTAGCTAGCTGTTCCTTAATCAGGTTACGCCTAATTTTATTAAGTTCGGAGGTTATGGCTATGATCGCAGATTGAAAAGAACGCGAATGGAGTATTAAGGACCTGTGATGTGAGGATGCAAGCTATCGCGAATGCGCTTCGGCCTAGGGGGCCGTGCGGTCTAATTATATAAGATATGTTAGTCGAGATAAATTTAGCTTTCGCTTGAGCTTCACACTGTAACCTTTTTTTATCGATAAAGTTGCAGTTCTCCATTAGCGGGCGGCCAGGGAATGAAACGTACGGGAATAAGGAAGCCAAAATTAAAGGTACTATCTCTACATCATGGATATTTAGGCATATGACCGAGCGGATTGATGACATGATGAAGAACCGGAACGGATTAACTGTAAGCCCGGCGGCTTAGATCAAGCCGCAACCGCTCCAAGGGGTATATAAAAAAGGTGCCATGCTCGCTGCGCCAACCTCCACCTCTAGTTTTCGTTGTCACTAACAAACGCATTTTCGTCGCTATGGATGTCTCTGGTTATGCAGCAAATCCGGACGCTTATGATGCACTCTCAGCCTACCAGATCTCTAAGTTCTTCAACGAGCATGGACTTGCGAGGGACGAAGTCGATCATTTTGCGGCCAACCTTCTCGGCAGTCCTGTCTCTGCCACACCAGTGCAAGGTGCGACCAGCTATACTGTGTCTGGAGACGAGGCGTCTCAGGTCGTCTACAAGTGGCTGTACAACAGGTTGCTGTGCAATAAGTGGTTACAAAACAGGGTATTATACAACAAATTATTACACAATAAGTAGTTGTGCAACGGATTGTTGTACAACAAATGGTCGTACAACGGGCTGCTGTACAACAAGTAGTTATATAACAGGGCGTCGTGCAACGGGTTGTTGTATAACAAATGAGTGTGCGACGGGCTGTTGTATAACAAATGGTTATATAATGGGCTACTATGCAACAAGTAGTTATGCAACAATTTATTTTATAACAACTGGACGGATTCCTCACTTTGCATTACGGCAAGAACACCCCGCAATTTTGGCCCCCAAACTGTAATTTGTTTGGGAGCAGTTTACAGGACGGGACGCAAAGGTCAATAGCCCGAGCCATAACTCTTGTCACGGGAAGTCTCCGGCTTCCTTCATCCTCAGGTCCTGGCAGTGTCAAATTTAGGCATATTCTCTTTTAATATACGATATTAAGGAAACCCTTAAGCTACATATCCCTGTTACTAGACTCAATTTTAGGCGTATGCTCTCGTATAAATGACACCGAGGAAATCCACAGAAATAATTCAAGCATACGCAAATTAGGCATATGCCCTTATAATAAATGACGCCGAGGAAATCCTCGTGTAAGTTACAGACTTTATTTTAGGCATCCGTAAACGTAAACAAACAACGCCAAGCGCAAATTTGGGCATATACCCTCCTAATAACACTGAGGAAATTCCTTACTCACATAATAAACTTACTTCGGGATTCAATGCAAATTTTCAGCTTACTCACGCCCTAATTCTTCTCCATTATTAAGTGCCGGAAGTGCATTTTCACTCTTGTGTTCACATTTATACTATAGGAATCGCATGATCACCCTTGGCAATTAACCAGGAGTTTGGGCTGCACAAGGTAAGTAATGATAGCAGTTGATTGGCCACATTGATAGAAATCATTATTATACACTCAAGAATTATTAATAATGTGACTTGATCGAAAAAATCGAAAGGAGCAGTAGGAGGGAAAAGAGCGTCCAAGTTCTTACAGATGACTCCCTTAATGTCTCACGCTCTGCAATAGCGTCTTTCAAGAGCTTCGCCACAGGGTTCCGTTTCGGCCACCGATCCCGCTCCATTGCCTCAGCCCACGATAACGGGGTCTGACCGTTGGTATCCTCAGAAGCCGGGTCGACACCGTTTGTATGGAGCAATATCCACACTACCACCTCGTTCCAGCTCTCTGCCGCCAATGATAGCGGTGTCCTCCCATTAGAATCCCGAGATTCAGGGTCAACGCCATCCGTGAGGAGGAGATATCTCACTACCATATTGCAGCCGTGCTGTGCTGCAAACGATAGTGGCGTCTGTCCATATTTGGAGTCCTTGGAATCCCAAGCAGCACCGCTGTCAAGCAGGAGGCGCACTACTGCCACGCTCCCATCCTCTGCTGCGAATGATAATGGTGTTCGGCCATGTTTGTCCGTAGAGTCTAGATTGGCGCCGGTGTTTATCAAAAGCTGCACTACCGTCTCGTGTCCTTTCCCTGCTGCTAACGATAGCGGAGTCCGTCTGTCATCATCTTCCGAATCCAGGCTTACGCCGTCAGTAACGACGAGTATCTCCACCACCTCTTCGTGCCCGTTCCATGATGCCCAAGATAAAGGTGTCCGACCGATATGGTCCCTAGAGTCCGGCCCGACACCAGCCTTCGCAAGAAGGAATCTCACTACTGCCTTGTGCCCGTTGGCCGCCGCTAATGATAGAGGAGTCCGTCCATCAGAACCCTTATAATCAGGGCCAATCTGATTCGTGGCTAAGAGTTGCTCCACTACTGCTCTATGCCCGTTTGCTGCTGCGTGTAACAGCGCTGAGGGCTGGATGACTGGCAGCAGGAGTAGTACTATTGCCTCGTGCCCCCGTATTGCTGCGACCGACAGCGGCGTTTGATGGAAGTTGTCCTCTGCGTTCAAATCAACTTCACCCTTGAGGAGGAGCTTCGTAACTTCCAGGTCTCCGTTTGCTGCCGCCAAATGTAGTGCTGTCTGGCCATATTCATTGTGTCTATAAAGACAGGGACTTCCAACAAGGAAAAATCTTTGACATGTTCTAACAAAGGCATGGATATCTTTCCTTAATTCTAGGTACTCCAAGATATGTAGAAGCGTTTCGGGAGCCAACCCTTGTATCGACCCACGGACTCCGGCGCTTTGGGGCGGTGTCATGGCTTGACCACGAGCTTGTTGAGGTTTGTAGAGGACGTCGGCGTCGGGATGTCGTCTGTGCGCAAGCAGCATTCTTCAGCGGCGTTCCTGACACTAGTTAGTTGGCAGTTCGGTTGGTGCACCAGATGATCCATACCTTGGACTCTCTGCTTAAATACGAGCTATGTCGAAGAAGGTATGTCGTGACCAGAGCCTCTGTGCTCGAAATGAGGATAGACCTGCGCCAGACAGTTGATTTGAGTCGGGGTATACCGCGCGTCGACCAAACCGCGGCGGCGGGTCTGGTTGAAATATCAGAAATTGTAGCTACTATAAATCGGCAGCTTGAAGAATGTGCAGGTGCCGTCGATGTGGTGCAATGTTGTGTGGCGACCGACTCCGTTGTCGTCGTGGATGGAGGCAATGAATCGACCGCGATAGCTGTGCAGAGAATTAGCCTTGAGAGAGGAAGCTGAAGCTCGAATGGAGGAAGGACTGTATACTATGTATTCAAGTCAGTATTTTCTTCGTGCTTGCAGGTAGAAACGTTTTCCGGACGCAGGTCTCAATGGCATGATTTTGGGATGGCGTCTAGTGTTAGCCTAAGGCATTCTTGCCCTCCAGCCACAGTTGGCGGGGGCTCTAAAAGCCGAAGACAGCAAATATAGCCGAGCAGTATTTCGCACTCTCGGCTACCTGGCCTAATATAGGGCGCGTGGTTTTCGGGTAGCGTGGTGTTCGTGATATATTTCGTGGAGGAAGGTTTGAAGGAGGGTGGTTGAGAGTATGGAGGCGTTGCATCGTTGATGGCAGGCGCAGGGGGAAGGCATGTCGGGTTGGCATCCCCTAGGTCGTTTAGATAGTTGGGCGTTTGAGGAGTGTAGAGGCAGTTAGCAAAGCCGTGGCTGTGAATGTGATGAAGGAGCCATGCTTGGGGAACATTCAAGGTGGGATTTGATGTCTAGCCCCGCCATGGCATGGCTTTGGCAGGCGAATCACCGTTCTAACCCAAAAGGCTTTAGTCAGAAATCAGAGCCACGTCGACGTCATCTCACCATGAACCATGTCGCGACTCTTCAACGCAATTGTGAAACAAACAGAAATGCGAATGCGCAACGCTAAAATATTATCGCTGAAGGGATAGGAAGGCAGGACAGGAAATGATTCTAGGTACGCACATTAACTAGAAGAAACTTTCCAGGATAATACCATTTCTGGAAGGAGAAGGCTTCCAGAAGAGAAACTTAAAAGGAAGCAAACATGGCCATTCCTAGCCACCTTCGTAGGTATATTTCCTAAGCTCTTCTACGCGACGATTCTTTTGCACGAGCAACTGTCCTTTACTTCATTAGGGTATCATGGTGTCTTCCGCACCTACTTCCATCGCCCCCGACCAGAGCTCCCAAGCAACGGGCGATATTGTCACTGCTCCCTCGGTCGGGACGGCTACGACTGGCTCACTCCTCGTGCGCACAATTCTGAAGGCTTATGGCAAGGAGATACTCGAGTCTGCAAGCGAGCAGTTTCTTGATCTTGCCCTCGAGGTGCGACTCCAAATAATCAGGCTAAGAGAATTAGCAAAGCTACTTACTAAGGCGAACCGGCTTGGGTATCAAGAGAACGATACTGTCGACGACGAAAATAGTGCCTCTCCTATCTAAGGGGGCAATGAAAATTTGCGATCGAAGCTTGACGCGGTCGGAACCCTAAAGCCACGGGGCGCGATTACTAGAGAGCGTGGCCCTTACTACGCAACTCTATCTTAACCACTTTTCCTAAAAAATACTCGAGTACTAAATTATACGAAGATATCCTAAGTCCTGTAAGACGAGCATATCTCGGCAAACACATATCTCCCGGCCCAAAAGGCAGCTCCCTCTGCGAAAGAAGGTAGCGATAGCTATCAGAGCATATAAGGCGTTGCGAGTATACATGATAAGGTACTAGTAGCTGCTGGGCCTGCTAAGAAACGGGGGTAAACAACGACTGGATCCGGATCGCGAATCGTAGCTTATGTTATAAAGTCTCGTAATACCTCGAAGAGAGGGCTGGCATAAGACACGAGAAGTGGAGTACAGAACTAATGTTATAGAAAGCTATTTCGAGCATCGACTAGAAAATCATCTCTATCGATATCTGCCTAGCCTCTCTAGCTTGCTATTATCTCTAATACGGAGCCAGAACTTAAAGATAATAGCGATTATTAAACTAAGCGCTTTCTGGGCTCCTATATAGTATAGAAGAGATATTATTGTCAGTGGTAATAGCTTATTAGTTATTAGCCGCTGCTAAGGTAGTACCGCATTATAGGAGGGAGACGATAGGAGGAGACGGAACGGGAAGCACTCTAGTTATAGATACGGAAATAAATAGAATTCTATAATAGGGCTTTATTATCTTCCCCTACTAGGTGAAACCTACCCTGGATTAGTAACTAAAACATTAGACTCCCTTAACCCTGGTATAAATAATATCGCCTTATTAAGCTATGTTATTATATCTATATATAAAACGGAATGCAATCTATTTTGCCTAGCGTATAAACTCTAGTACCTAAAGCTAGAGCTTATTATACAATTATATTTAATAGAAGAAGGGAATCAGGTAGGCACTACTTCTTTACGTAGACCAGTTAATCGTTTATTATAGTTAATTAAAAGAATTAATTCTCAGGTAATAAGGCGATTTTAGTAAAGCTAGCAAGTAATACTAGACCGCCGCTATTAAGGAATAAAGTCACATTGCCTATTTCGTTATAGTAGCACTCTTCTAACAGTCATTAAGTTTAGGTAAGGACCAAATGCTGAAGTCTAAAAGGGAAGTATATAGGATTTATTAGTATAATATCGCAATCGCGGGTTCGCTTCACGCCCTTTTTGTCTTCTCTGTCTATAAAGGTAGATCGTAGTCAGTGTTAACACTCCGAGAACGATTATTAGAGAGACTTATGTATATACCTTCGCGGAAGACTTTCTCGGGTAAAGCCTCCTTCCCCCCTAACTAAAGTATAGGTTTTGTCATAGCTTGAGTAGGCTTTCTAATACGCCCCGATTATCTATTAATGCGATACTATCTAACTATTATCTTTAAGGCAGTGTTATTTGGAATAGGAATACCGGGAGATAGGAGGATACCTAGAAAAGGAGAGGCGTTAGAGTTTATTCCATCTCTCTCTCCACGCCCTCGAAACGGTCCTCCTTATAATTTAAAATCAGGGTCGTATTGTTTCCTAACTCTCCGGGAGAGAAGGGAGTTAGGAAAGTAGCCCTAGCTACTAGCTCCGATTCGAATAAACGCGCTACTAGAAGATCTCCTAAAATCCTATAGGTTTTCTCTAAATCCGTTGAATCGGTAAGTTATCGCGAATCTCGTATTATAGCCTCCTCTCGGGCCGACCTTACTATAGCTGAGCTAGCTTAACGCGTACCTTTACTTGCTGCACCCGCAGCTGATTGCTAAACGACTAATCGCACTTATCGTATTCGAAGATAGTAGCTGGGGAGTTTAGGTAGTGGAGTGCTAGTAGTAAGCTGTTCTTCGTTATAAACCTCTTTCCGTTTTTAGCTTAGCGGCATTCTAAAATTCAACTGGGAGTACTGCTAACCCAAATTTGCCTAGCGTATAGGAACTTCTCGAAGGGCGATGATATTAGGTGTTATTTCCCACTGTTTACAGAAGATATAATAACACGGAATATACGTAATATTATAGAAGAGGCTATTCAAAACCTACTACGCTAAGCGGTCCGTGTACTATATAAAGGAAGTAATAGCAATAATAACTAACTCAAGGAAGAAATTGCTAATATCTCTAGAACTAGTAAGTAATTAATAAAGCTTTGCTTTACTTCCTTTACTAACTCTATTACTATTAATAAAATCCGACTTAACGCAGGAATAAAGGAAGACTTAGAATCAAAGGACTTTGTATTTATACGCGTACGTAAGTCTAATCGCATTAAATCTTCTGCTTGAAAAAGGAAATTTGATAATCTATAAGGTCTAGTAAGTCCTTGTAAGAGGAAACGGAAGTCGTCTAAGAAACCTACTACTTCTGTTAACGAGAATACGACTGTTAAAACACGAGCTGCTATTGATAAGTCCCGGGCTAATGTGGATACGGAGGTTAGCATACCCTCTGTAATCGATGGAGATAGCGTTGAGGTTATTATAGAGAATGCGGCGGTCAGTACACTAGCTGTTATCGCTGAGCCCGGCACTAATGCGGCTCTAGAGGATATAGCGGGCGGTACACCCCTAGGGCACATTGAATTAGTCCTAAGTAAGATTATGACAGATTCCTTGCGATTATCGGGTTAAAGCACTCCTCTACGGCCTTCGATGTCTAGCTTTATAACAAATAACTTAAGCCCTAAATTATCCTCCACGACAGAAAATGCCTAAATAGTAGTCTAGCTAAAATCGCTATTCTCGTGCCTACTACCTACTATAGCGGACTTATTAAACCCTGAGTATGCGAACTTAGTTGCAATATTTACGCTACTGGAGTATGTAAATTAATATTATAGAATAGGATAATTCGGTAGCTGCACTAACAAGATTCCGAGCACAATAAACATAGCTAAGATTCGTGTATTTATAAAGGAGCTTACTAGCCTAGAATATGAAGCTATAGTCTATTCTATTAAGAAAAGAAACGCGATGTATACGGCTAATAGTATATAAATTAGTAGTGACGAAAACGCCTACTAGGAAATAATCTTAAAAAGCGTTAAAGCCCTTGATCCCGCGACCTTACCTAAGGAAGTACCTAAGGGACCCCTTAATAGTTTTAGCGCTGCGGAGAAGGTCGCGACAGAAAACTTTATAAAAAGCGCTAGCTTTAGAACAAGCCCAGAAAACTAGCAGCAGTATCGCAGCTTATGGAAAACCTTGTTCAATATTCAAAAAACAGGTATTAAGATAATCACTTATTACCGAACTACTGAGTTCAACTAATACTGTAAAACGTACTCGAGAAGATCAGATATTTCTCTTATTAACACTATTATGTCCTGGGAAAAGGTTTACGGACCTCAAATAGCCCAACTTAAGGGCCGAGTACTTGAACATTGCAAAAGGAATTATTTAGGCAAGTCCCGTCTCATGCAAAAGCATGTCGCCGAGAGACTTCAAGTTGCCGAGTCCTCGTGGAATGACGCTTCTAATAAGTGATACTCGAGTGACGAAGAAGCTGCTTTTAAGCTTACGACGATAGTCAAAGCAACTTCGTCTAAGAGTCTAGCAAGTCTTTTTAATGATCGTGCTAACACGTAACAGTATCGGAATAAAGCTATCTTTATATCTCTTTTACTAAACGGCGATAAGCGCCTTTATATCTGTCCTACTATCCTAGTATTTCTAGGGGATTTCTTAGGCATCTACTCTAGGACCGTCCGATTCTCAGAGAACTCTAGCCTTTCACACGGCATCCCCGGACCCGAATCAAACCTTTAGTTAGACTACTCGCAGGTCACTGGAACCCTTAACTAAATGCAAGTTTCAAAGCCTGACGATAACGCGAATGTGTATCTGCGCTAGGAGGCTGTTAATGAACAGGATGAAACAGGCCCTTGCGAATTATGAAGGGTCTTGATTATAGCTAGTAAGGCTATTATGCCCTTTGAACCGCTTGTTCGTGCCGCTCCTCGAAACAAACAATACCTTCTATACCAGGCATTGGGATTCGCGAAGAAGGGGTTTATAAAAAGTACCTTAGTGACAAAGTTGAAGGTTTAACTTATGGAGGTAGTTAAGAGACTCTGATTTTGATTTATAAATTAATACTTCGAAGCTCGGTTTATCACATAAGCTAGTTACATAAGCTGGACTTATTAGGTATTGCTCAAATTAAAAGTTAATCTTACATAATCTTTTGATTAGCTTATTTAGATCTTGGTCAAGTTTAAGAAGCGCTCAGAGAAGAGCTATATATTAATTAGTGGTACACCTTCATAGGCTATAGTTAGAGTTATTTTATACAGGGGTTATGTTTCGTTAGTATTTAGTGTGCCCTCATAGACTAGTGCCTTATACTATCGTTCTCCAATCTACACTAAAGGTTTCTCCAAAAGCAATTCAGGTCGTGTAACCACTCCGCAGAAGAGACATCAAAAGTATAAATAGCTTGGATCTCCAGCCATTTCCACCCTTAGAATTGACTTAATAGTGACTATCCGAATAATATGTCCCTGCAAGTCTAGAAAGGGAATTGTTGAGTTCGAGTAGGGGCATGCTCCAAGAATTTCATCCATTGTGATCTTGCTATGCAGTCACATGACTGTCGAGCCTCAGGGCCAATCGTGATCGTAACACAGCTGGACAACTGACAACTGCCCCATGCCCGTTCTGAGTAGCCCAATACAGTGGCGTCTTACCCGCTATGTCTATTGACTCAAAATCGGCGCCCTTCTCGAGCAGCAGCTTGACAATCGTCACGTGCCCATTCCGAGCGGCCCAAGACAGTGGTGTCTGATCCTCATTATCCTTCGAGTCGAGTACGGCTTTCTGCTGAAGTAGCAGTTTGACAACAGCTTCTTTCCCGGCCCTCGATGACGGCTTTGGCGGCGGAGCGAACGTAGGCGGCGGCTCGAATGTATTTGGAGGGTCTGGCTTGACAACAGCCCATGATAATGGCGTCCGTCCATTGTCATCTCTGGAGTCAGCCTCGACATTACCAGTATCAAGCAGTAGCTTGATCACAGCCTCGTGCCCATTCTTTGCGGCATAAGACAACGGCGTCCGTCCGTTGTCATCTCTGGAGTCAGCCTCGACATTACCAGTATCAAGCAGTAGCTTGATCACAGCCTCGTGCCCATTCTTTGCGGCATAAGACAACGGCGTCCGTCCGTTGTCATCTCTGGAGTCAGCCTCGACATTACCAGTATCAAGCAGTAGCTTGATCACAGCCTCGTGCCCATTCTTTGCGGCATAAGACAACGGCGTCCGTCCGTTGTCATCTCTGGAGTCAGCCTCGACATTACCAGTATCAAGCAGTAGCTTAATGACAGTCTCGTGCCCATTCTCTGCGGCATAAGACAACGGCGTCCGTCTGTTGTCATCTCTGGAGTCGGCGTCAACTTCTCCAGTTTCAATCAATAGCTTAACAACAGCCTCGTGCCCATTCCCTGCGGCATAGGATAGCGGTGTTCGACCAGGACCCAAAAAGCTAGTCTCCCTCGAGTCGGCGTCAACTTCTCCAGTTTCAATCAATAGCTTAACAACAGCCTCGTGCCCATTCTCTGCGGCATAGGATAGCGGTGTTCGACTCCGAGGGCTAATCTCCCACGAGTCGGCGTCAACTTCTCCAGTTTCAATCAATAGCTTAACAACAGCCTCGTGCCCATTCTCTGCGGCATAGAATAGCGGTGTTCGACCAGGACAGCTAGTCTCCCTCGAGTCCGCATCAACTTCTCCAGTTTCAATCAATAGCTTAACAACAGCCTCGTGCCCATTCTCTGCGGCATAGGATAGCGGTGTTCGACCAGCACCAAAATCGCTAATAGCATCTGTGTCTAGGTCGATATCGTCGATTGTGAGAAATAAACTAACGATCTCTTCATGCCCATTACCAGCGGCCCAAGACAACGGCGTCCGTCCATTCGTATCTGTTGTATTAACGTCAACATCACTTGTCGCGAGGAGCAGCTCAACAACTGCCCTATGACCGTCTCTCGCGGCATATGATAACGGTGTTTGTCCCGAACTATCTTTTAAGTCAGGATTAGCTTTCCCAGTTGCAAGGAGCAGCTTAACGACCGCGCTGTGCCCATTCGCGGCGGCACACCAGAGTGGTGTACGACCAATATTGTTTTTCGAATTGATGTCGATGTTACTGTTTGACAGTATTGATTCAACGATATTCTCATGTCCCATTGCGGCAGCATACAACAGCGGCGTCCGGCCTTCACTATCCTTCGAATCGGTGTCTGCCTTGCTAGTATTGAGAAGCAGCCTGGCTATGGCGTCAAGCCCGAAGATTGACGCCAAATGCAGTCCAGTCATCC
This sequence comes from Cadophora sp. MPI-SDFR-AT-0126, assembly GCA_020747065.1. Classification (NCBI taxonomy): domain Eukaryota; kingdom Fungi; phylum Ascomycota; class Leotiomycetes; order Helotiales; family Ploettnerulaceae; genus Cadophora; species Cadophora sp. MPI-SDFR-AT-0126. The sequence goes on along the minus strand of JAGMVK010000023.1, from coordinate 5,753 downwards.
CCTTTGGGGTTCTTTGGCTATACTCCGAGTCTCGTAGGAACGACTTCACGGCTAGTAGTGCTTGGGTTGATGCCTCTACGTGGGCCCTCCTCTCAAGAAAGCTAATGACTTCCGGGATCAACTTGGAAGACTCGCGAGCATGATCTGCCCAAGTATTTGACGCATAGTAGTAAAGCTTGCTTGATTGAAGCCGTTGTTCGAACTCCTCGTCGCTTTGGCAAATTCCACTTCCGAACTCGTCGAATGAGAGGTACGTGGTGCAAATAGCGGCAATATTAGCGTCTGCATTCGGAAACCACTTTTCCCGTGTCCGGCTGAAGTATTCCTGTGTTGTATAATGGACCAACCGGATAATACGGCTTTCCTCGTCAACTGTTACTAATCCGGCACATACTGAAACTATGTCTTCTATTGGAGTTAAATTATCTTCGCCAAACTGCGAATCCCCAAGCTCTGTGGCAAGTGCATGCTCAAGTTCAGATGTCGTTAATGGCATCTTTGCACAAGTGATCCATGAAAGAACCTGCTTAGCGCGCTGTTCTTCATCTGCAAGCTGGCCTTCGATTCTCGTCATAGCGTCGTCATATGCTTGGTCGTATCCAGTTGAGAGTTTCTTTAGAGCAGTACGGATAGCCCTTGGGGATGCTTTCCCCTTTAATGAATCAAAATGCAGTTGCGCAAGTAGGAACCTATAAATCGTAAGTAGTGCTAACTAAGACCTGAGGAGTCACTTACATCCCATCGACAGATTTGACAATACTGGTCTTTATTTCATCCTGAAGTTCCAAGCTGCTAAGAACGCATCTATTTAGCTGTGCCATGTGGCCATCTAGATATCTCCGCACATCGTGATCACTTGCTCGAATCTCTAGACACAAGCTATCTCTGAACCGTTCGGTGACATCAGGAATAAATCTCGAAGTAGTAAAGATATTTGCTCTATTCTTCACCTGAAAGGCGAAGATCTGTTCCAGAAATTTTGTCCGGCAGCCGTCAGATGCTTGGCATTCATCAAGTGCATCGATTATGATGAAAATTTTCGAGTATAGAGCACCAACTGACTGGAGAGTACTGGAAATTTCATTGAGTGTTGGCCGTGTCCGCTTATCCTTATGGCATTCATAGAGAAACTTCACACTCTCAGGGACAGAAGATAGGCCTTGAGCTAGCTGCTTTAACAGACTCGCAAGAAGTTCTTCGGCCGTCTGCTCGTCTTTCCGACCAAAGTTGCAATATAGATATGCAATACCAACACTGGTGTCTTTCTGGAAATCCGCAGATAGATAGTCGACCACTATCGAGGTGAGAATTGTCTTTCCCGCTCCAGGAATCCCTGGACAGAATAACACCTGCTGGTCGGTTTTCACCCACGTCTGAAATTTGTCCGATTCTAGAAGCCACTGGCCAGTTCCTGCCTCTCGCCGACGAATGAAGTCGCTCTGCTGAGAAGCGAAGTCAATCAAGGTAAGCCAGTCGAGCACTGTCTGACGTCCTTGGTCTTCTTGGTATAGCACTATCTGAAAGACTTTATGTCGAGTCAGTCGTCCATTAAACGCGTTTAGGAGACTGATGTTCGAACTAATGCGACTACGAAGCTGGGTGATGTCATCTGGCTTCCAATTTAGCCTCTTCCACACTCTTTTCATTCTCTTGCCGACATCCCCGCCTTCAGAACTAAGTTCGATATTCTTATCTATTATTCGTTGTAGCTCGTTAAGAACATTTCGGCAGCCTTTATCGATTTCATCCAGCTCACTCTTCTGTTCATTATCGAGTTCTCGGTTTGAGAGAGCAACGTCGGCATCTTCAAGGACATGCGAGAGTGTTCGGACCCTGTTATTAAACATCATAATTAGCATAGATCCGATTCAACTCTGAGCAACGAACTCATCTGTGACAGCCTTAAATTGGCTCGGCGAGTCTACGAATTCCCTCCGTATTTTGTTAGCAAGCTGTATTGCCGTAGCGAAATCACCAACGCTAAAACCAAAACTCATCTTGATATTGGTTGCAGTTTCAGTACATAAAGGGAAGAAAGGACGGTAAAGAGTGAGAGACAATTGCCGCACTGGACAAAGAAGCACGTCGTCTACGCTCAGCCTCACAAGGTTGACTGTGGCTTAGCAACGTACGATATACAGTACAGTACAGTACAGATCCGTACATAGGAGGCGCATTCGTAACGACGAATGATGTTCGGTTTACAAGGATTTTCATTTTGTAGAGACGTCTCTTGAAGAGAACACTACAATACGATCGCAGACTTGAGCGTGAGGTGTGGGCAAGAATTAGCTCCGCTCCGCGATGACAATTTGCAGTGGTACTGTACTTTGGAGTAAGGTTACATCCAGGCAGGGGTGCACAGCCACAAGTGTCATGAAGTGGAGCCCGCAGAACAGCAAGAACGGTCCAAAAGGCAATTCGTTTGAATTGCTGAGCGAATCGAATGATGATGAGTCGATTACTGTCGAGACTACGAGCGCCCGCGGGCGACCTCTGAAGCGTACGCAACCGTTCGAACCCAACTCACCACCACGAGCGAAGCGGACGAACTCAACCAAAGCTACGATACCCAGGCTAGCATCAACAATATCAAGTTCCGATGAGTGGATGCAAGTTAGGGACCTCCTTACGCGCGTGGAGACTGCTCTTACTAGCGCGGAACAGCGGGCAGAGAAGGCAGAGAAGCGCATCGAGGCCTTAGAGGAGCTTATACGAAACGAGCTTTGCCTAGGATTAGCACAACTCCCACTGCCAATGCCCCTTCACTACTATCGCCTCCTTCATCTCCACCGCCGTCTATCGCTCCTGGACAGATTCCAGGTATTAGACTCGACCTGAGTCGAGTTGCTATCCCGGAGATCAAGGAAGGGAACGCGGGGACGGTGCGCAGGCGGGTGAACGAGGCCCTTAAAGGGAAGGGTATATCCTGTTTGGGAGTCAATTCAAAGGGGAACGGTCGTTATCGGCTTCTCTTTCATGGCGACGATGTCGATAAGGTACGGAGGAACGACACTTGGCTCAGAACACACTTTAATAGGGGAACGCTGTACGGAGAGCAGTGGTATCCCATGAGGGTCGATAGGGTATATCACGAGGTAGCCACGGACGAGGTTGGCTGTGTTCTCTTTAGCCGGTTGAATGGGGTCAAGGTTCATAAGATGCGGTGGCTCGGGAATGTGTCTGTGGATAAGGAGTATCGCTCGATGGTAGTATATCTGGATACCAAGGAGGAGGTTGACAGACTCCTTGCGAAGATGACTGTTACTATGGCCAACGGAGAGTGTGCATACACTCGCCTATTCGTCATAGGGCGTCAACCTGCGCGATGCTATCGCTATCACCTTTATAGCCACCTACATTACCGTTGCCGAGCGCCAGCTCCAGTCTGTGGACAGTGTGCACTCCCAGGGCACGCGGCATCGACATGCACCTCGACGACCTTTAAGTGCGCGGCGTGTAGTGGAAAGAGCGCCCACAAGGCAACGGATTCAGGGTGTCCAGTATATCGACGGGAGCTCGCTAAGTTACGACCGTCACCATTGCATTCGTACGACTAACGCTATCTATTCTAGCCTATTTCAATCCAGCACAATCCCTCTACCTGCCGCACGTGGTTACCCGCGTTTAGGTAGGTTAGCTATTTCTGACGATTATACGATGTTATACTTTTCATCAATTGCGATGGAAGAGAGTGGTCTTAGACCTTGGTCACGGGCTCCGGAATTGGGATAGGGTAGGCGAAGTTGAGAAGGCCAGGATTTCCCGATGGAGCTCATTCTCGCGCTTCACAAACCTGAAGAGTTCCACAATCCCCCTTACCGCCATTGTCATGCTATGAGCATTCTGTCGGTCTGCAATATCAAGAGCTGCAGCGCCGCACTTTACTTCGCACGTCAAAAACGGGAAGTACATGTAGTACGTGGCCATAAAGAAAGACGTGTCTGTAAGGTCGCCAACGAAAGGCCCAAGCCTTTTGAGCTGATCTTCCGTGAACGCTTCTCGCCTGAATCCTACAGAATAGTCTGGTTGCGGACGAGTCTTGGTTATAGGGATGGAATTGTTCCAGCCCCCATTAGTACTCTCGATCAAGCACTGAAGGTTGGTGGCGCCACATGTAGCCAGTGTTTCCGCAGAAGGAACCATCAATAGCGAGATATCCCGGATGACTCTGGTCTCGTTTCTGTCTTGGATCTTCCGACAAGTTGATTTGAAAAGGTCGTCGCGGAATAACGAGTCATGAGGAACTTGTTGCTCCGCGCTAAGGAGGGTTTGAAGATTGTTTTTGCTTTTGTCTGTGATCCCTAAATCGGACTCGTCTATAAAGCTGCCTTTGGTAGCAAGTATAGTTTTATAACGTGCATCTTGGTAAGGGGTACTTTTGGCTTCCCTCGGCTTTTGATCGCTAGGTGTAGTAGAGCTGGGCGCGGCAGAGCTGGCTTCCCAAAGGCACAGCAACGATGCAGTCTTCGAAACCATGGATGCCTTCGCATCGCTCTTTCTCTCTGCCTGCGAAAATGATAGGCTCACGTTGCACATAATCACTTCATCATATTCTCGGCGCAATGAAAAGGAAGTTGCAAAATCACCTCGTATTCCCGCGCCAAAATTGGCTGATTTCCCTTCCTCCTATTATGCCTCCATGCTTAAGTCCTCTTGAGCCCTAACCTCACCCGGCTGATAGGATCCTCGAAAGTGGTTGCGTTATACTCAATGGTTATACTCTCAATCGTTGCTCTCACAGCCTTGAGGAGATCGACGGAAAATTCGGGAACTCTTGAAGCCTCTCTCTCAAATTTGTAATTATGCTGTCTGAGACATCCTTCAACAGTTGCCGCAGCTAATATCGCACGCACTGGATGCCCTTCAGGCAGAGCGACTGCTGAAGTAATGTGCTGGGACGTGAGGCAATGAGTGTTTGTGTCTGGCGGTCTCTCAAGCCACTCCAGGTCTGGAAGGGGATTTGCTAGAATGATAGCCTTGATATGCTCAGCCATGAGGGATTCCATGCCAGTGATACGACACATATCTGCCAGTCTAGCAAATTCGATGGCCGTGGTAATAGCGACGTCTGGCGCGCACTCTCTAGACACGACTCGGCCAAGGCACACCCACTGTACAAGCATTTGGAAACTTCGAGGCGTAACTACGCCATGTATCTCTTCCAAAGTTGTTGACTGCTCTTCCCCTTCCTTAAAGGGTCCTTCAAACATAGCTGCGAAATATGGGGACTGCTTGCAGAGGAGGGCTTTCGGGAGCTTATATTCGTGGCTTGCAGATCCGATGCGGATTGTGACTTGAGGACCGGAATACAGTGGGAGAAGCCTATATATAGTATTAGTTGGGAACAGGTAATGGATATTTGACACCACTAACGACGTTGCAAAGTGTTCAAAAGCCGCATCAAGCAGTCTCTCCTGGGCATGTGTGCTCGCCATATCAAGGCGCAACTCTCGGTCGTCGGAGGCGACCAAAGGTTCAGCTGTGCGCATCTCTTGTCAGCACGAGCCGGGACTGTGGCACATCATTATTGCGATGGTGGATGACGCAGCAGATTATCTGCAACGCATCGGCATCGTCCTCCACTAGTCGAACTTCCCGTGGGGATTCTTTGGAAAGTCCTTGACCTTCACTCCAAGTGGGCCCGAACATGGCGCTGAAGACTTTTGAGGCACACCGAAGGACTTGGGATTGAATTCTCAATCGTAGGTTCCGAGGTCCGACTACTAGCACAACATCGCCATCCGGAGAAA